>CM062819.1:420031372-421231372 GCA_031772625.1 Pinus tabuliformis | reverse complement strand
CCTCTGCCCCCATTCGGTCGGTCAGCTCTTGACCTTTGCGATACAGTGCTGCGAAACGAGAGGTAACTGCTTCCAGCCCTGCACAGTAATCAGCACATAGGAAACCCTAAAATCTCCCTTGGCTCCTTTGCAGCTCAAACACATGTAATGATATTTTTACTCATCGTCAATTAGGGTCCCTGTAGTTGTTGAAGTGCTTATAGCTACAATTAAATTTTCCCAGCTGTCTGGCATAGAACACATTAGCAAAATAGCTCTAATTTCATCATTTAAAATGATTTTAACAGAGACAAGCTGATTAGTAATAATATTAAATGCATTCAAGTGCTTAGCAACTAAAGCACCTTTCTTCATTTTGAGATTATAAAGCTTCTTCATCAAGAACACTTTGTTTGATGCCATGTTTTTCTCATATAGATCATGGAGCTTCTTCCTTAATCCTTTAGCCGTCTTTTCTCCATACACATTGAAATAAACATTCTTTGCTAAATATTTGCGGATTGTTGCAATCACCTTTCTATCTAGCTTATTCCACTCTTCATTTGTCATTGATGAGGGTTTCTTTGTTGTGCTCTCAATCGGCAAATATTGATCCTTTAAAATTAGTATATCCTCCATCTATGATTTCCATGGGGCAAAATTAGCCGCACTCAACTTATATCTGTAACTATTGTCTCCTTTTTTAATCAAATTCATGTCCCAAAACACAAAATCTTCATTTAAAAATAAAACTTTAATTATTACTCTTTAAAATTTAGTAATAATGACCTTCCTCCTTTTAAAATACCCTTTTCAAAATTCCTGCTCCTTTTTAAAATATACTTTTCAAAATTCCAACATATAATTATATATGTTTCATAATAAATATAAAAACATATATAATGTTTTAACCTTTTCAGATTTCACACATACATATGTTGGTTTGAGAAAAAACTTACGTATAGATGCAAGCTTGATGTAAAAAAAACTTACGAACACTACTTTTCAAACTCGAACAATACGTTTCAACATAGATTTTCTTGCAACAACTGCCTTTTAGTTCTAGCGTTCTTCAGCAATTTCCTGGACTGATCTTCAACACCTCCAGGGGTAACAACCAACGAGTAAGGCGATGGCACTAAGCGGCTTGCACAGTGGATATTCGACTCTAGCTCTGATACCAGTTGTTAGATCAGAGCATACATAACACACAGCGGATTTATACTCAGAAACAGACAAATGGAGAAACAACAAAATTACTCAATCAGAAACAACGGAATAGATAAAGCAATCACTAGAGAACAAAAATCACTTTGCATTACATAACAGGGTTGGGCCTTGGTTTGCAATCCATGGCCAGAGAAATTACAAATTTATAGAGGCAAAAGAAGGATCTAGAATCCTATATGTGATTCAGATGGAGATCTGGAATGATCTAGAAACTAATGGCGGTGTAGAAAGATCCTATATGTGATTCAGATGGAGATCTGGAATGATCTAGAAACTAATGGCGGTGTAGAAAGATCTAGAATCCTGGAGATCTAGAAAGCTCTGATCTAGAAAGATCTAAAATCCTACGTGAATTTGGCTTCATACTTAACACTAATGAAATTATTAAGAAAAAATAAAATATCTAATTGTTTCGGTCATGATTTTGAATCTTAAAAGGATTCCAAACAACAAAAACATGACCTACAGGCAAATCACATAAGAAACATCCCTTGAAAAGATTAAGAATTATCTAGTTTAATTTGCCGAATCCTTGCATTTATTATGTAATTATTTAGTGTCCCGTTGAATCCAAAGTTAAGAATTATCTAGTTTAATTTGCCGAATCCTTGCATTTATTATGTAATTATTTAGTGTCCCGTTGAATCCAAAGTTGGATTGAATTATATAGGGATTGAATTTGGATGGGATTGATAACAACATTTTTACCCATCCATCTAAATTAAATTTAATTGACCTTTTTTTTAATTCAATGTTGTAATTAAAATTCTTGTAATTTGTATGTTACGGTATAAATATTTTGATTCAGTTTATTTATTTAGGTTGAAGTATTTATTTTCCTTTCTATTATTCTTACTCTAAAGAGAGTATATAATATTGCGGAATGGAGGAGTAAGTCTCTTGGAATGGTTCTTGTGGTGGAGTACTAGGTATGCTTTTGGTTTTTATCTTTTTTGAGGTATGCTTTGGTTTTTGTCTTTTTTTTAGATATTTGTTTTTTTTTTTCACTATAATTGTATTGGATTTTGATAAAAGTGTAATAGTTGGAATGAAGGATTAGGTTGCTAAAATGAACCTTATGGTGAAGGAACATGCATGTTTTTTGTTTTTATTTTTGTTCAGTGTAAATTTAGGTTTTATAATTTTGCAAATATTTATCTTTTTGAGTCTCTGTGTTTATCTTTCTTAGAGTAAGGTGGTTTTTCTAGGTAGTTTTGGGATGGTTTGCAGTTAAATTATGGAGGCGATGAGATAGCATTGAAAAGAAAAGAAAAGAGAATTCAATACATTGAGCATTTTTTTATTTAGTTATTATGTTTGAAGCTTTGCCTCCTTGGTACACATTCTTCCCCAATAAATAAGGTGAAAGTGTATATACTCTATAAAAATGTAACTTAGATAGAAATAGAGTAGACCCTAAGTTTTCTATGTAATTTCTCCGAAAGATCTTAACTTATATATGAATCATAAAAACGTCCAATCTGTAAATTTATATCTTCTTAAAATAAATTTTAATTTTTTAACTAGATTTCTTCCATAATTAAAAAAACTCAAATATTACTCTATTTACCTATTTTTAAATCACTACTTTTTTATCTATCCATTAACTCAATTTTGATATAACTAATAATTTAATAAACATGCCAATTTATTTATATCTTTATTATAATTACTTAGTAATACTTATATTTTATAAAATGTGTTAAGGAGTTGTCTTTCTTGTGATTTTTTGGAACATTTTCCCATGGGTTTTTCCGCTCTAATTTCTCTAAAATCTGGCAAGAATTCATTGAAATCACATGTTTGATGGGTAACCCCTACACGATAGAAATACCCTAGGAGTTTTCCATGGTGGTAAATCCATATATACAGTTAAAAAAACTAGTTTAAATAACATAAATCAAAATTTCACCACAAATTTTTCCTTTAGATTCAGGTAACAAAAACTCCAAAAAATCACACTAAAAACAACTCCAATATTTTATATTAATTTTATTCACATTATTTTAATTCTCCACTTACAATGTTGTGTTGCGATCCCGGTCTGCGTGGTTCAGTCTCATCGACTTCTCCATTTCCCGGTACGATTACATAATGGCATTTTCTTGCTATACCGAGGCTAGATCAAATGAATAAATTCTTCCCCGATTTACTCTAGTGGCCCTGCTACCGAAGATTGTGCTGACCTGATTAAGAAGTGGGAGGCTCTGGCAAGATAGAGTGCTATTAATTTGGTGAATTCAACCATTTTTATTTGGTTATATATCCCGGGGGCTGGGAGGCCAGAAATCATGAAATGCTTAAATCTGATGTGATTCCATATAAGTATCTTTATTTTAAATTTACTTTAATTTTTAATTTTTATTTATTTAATAAATATGAAATTAAAATAATTATTTAATATCATGGTTATATAACTTTATGTTCTATTTTCCATTATGAGTATGTTTCTGAAAGATGATTTATCACCCAGCGTGCATGATATTACGGCTGGGGCGGATGGCTTTCGCTCCCCCAGCTGAGTTCGAACCCTGCGGAGGTCCTCCCTTCGGCAGATATGTGACGGCTTTGCCGTATCTGCCGGCTTCAGCCGTATTCTGACTGGCTTCGGCCATATTGTAATCATGAGGGCTTCAGCCATATATGGATTTTCTCTCTGAAAAAAAAAAGACAATACAATTTATTATCTTTATGGCATCTTGGATGATGTTTCTAGTAGTATTTTAATGCAATCTCCTCTTTACTTTAGAATTTAGCCATTGGGGAAGCAAATTAAATGTGCTTATTTTCACTTGTATCTCTTATGTTCATTTGATTCTTTTCAATTTACAAGTTTATTAAAAAAAAATTTTAATTTCAAAATTTATGTAATTTCAGAAAGAAAAATAAACATGCAATTGAGAAGGTTTTTGTGGTTAATTTGTGATGCAAAGAGGGATGCCTTGCTTATGCTCCAATTTTTGGAGCAACCAAGAATACCTTGTTTATGCCCAATTTTTGTGGCAACTAAGGATACCTTTGCCAATGCTCCAATTTTTGCTTCTAGTAAGATTTACTTCCCATTTTCCTCTTTAATTTGCCATTTATTAAAAAGGTTGTTTGTTTTTTTGTTATAGTGAGGACTTTTGTTAAAATGAAATTAAAACGCATTGTGATATGTTATTATGTGTGATTGAAGAGGCAATTGAGATATCACTTTGCGTGTTTATTGTATGTATGTGTATATTAGTTTACATTTATGATATTTTCATTTCTCATAAGCATTCATTGTAGGTACACTATCTATGTAATAGAAATCATAAAATTTATGTTTGGATATATGTTAGTTTCATCAAATTTCTCATAATTAAGATTTTAAGACAGTAAAATCTTGGTAATAGAAAAGCAAATAAAGTTGGGAAGCAAAATTAATTTGCTATCTTTAACATCCGCATTACATATAATTATGAATTTGGTTGTATTATATATAAGTAGTATAGGAAGAAAAGAAAGTGTGAAAAATGTTTATGTTAAAATTTTATATTATCTTTAATTTATAGTTAAATTAGATTACAATTAATTTATAATATAAATTAAAGTATTTATATAAATTAAATAATTGGTTAAATATAATTACGAATCAAATTGTCTTATATATACAATTTTAACTTAAAAAAAAGATAGTATGAACAAAATTTATGTTAAAATTTTATATTATCTTTAATTTATAATTAAATTAGAATAAAATTAATTTATAATATAAGTTAGAGTAGTTATATAAATTAAATAATTGATAAATTTAATAGTCATCCATTTTTAAAATCATTTTTTTTAGTAAAAATGTTAATATTAGATTTTAAAATTTATTATGTAATCTCATATAAATTATGTATACATAAAAATAAAAAATAATTAAATACATATTATAAAAACTAAGTAAATTCTTCATATAAATTATGTATATATAAAAATAAAATAAAAAATAATTAAATACATATTATAAAACTAAGTAAATTTTTTGTACCAAAATAAATTTACAGCTTAAATTCTTTTTAAAGAAATTCACATCTTAATTTTTCTTCCCTCTCTGAGTGCTTAATAAAAGCTATCGTTAAAAAAAATTCACATCTTACTTTTTCTTCAATCTCTCTGAGTGAATTCACATCTTACTTTTTCTTCAATCTCTCTGAGTGATTCATAAAATCGAGCGTTAAATCTAGAATTCAGTTAATTTTATCTTAATTAAACTGGAAAAGAATCTATTAAACTGAACCAGCCATTTCACATTAATTATTCTGAAATAGCAACTTTTGCAAAATGACACTAGTATCACGCAGGTGTTTCAAGTAGCTTCTACATCTCAATCATTGGTGTTGCATCTCAATCATTTGGCAGGCCTTTACTGAAAATTAATCTGAAATAACACCTTTTGTCAAATGACTTCCAGCGTGGGCTGGGTGGCTCTGTGATGCTTGACTGAGGGAAGCACATTTCTTTCCTTTTTCTTGAAGTAGCTGGTGGCCTATTTCAAAATTTTGTAGGTATTTATCGTAGTTTGATCTAAGGGCAAATTTGCCAAAGGACCAACAATTAACATGAATCTACTCGTGATTTACTAATTGACACTTTGAAAGGTGGAATCATACAACTGTTGAAGAATTTCGCGTTTCTCTTCAAGTTTCCCGTAAGGATAAATTATGATGAATACACTATTTTAGATGTCTGTTTTGTCCAGATAACTATATTTTCTCTTGAATGATCAGCTTGAATAGCAAATGAGAAGCCTTTCCCAGAAAATGAATTTTGAGGGAGACATGTCTGCAATATCCTAAAAAGCTATTTTGATCTTTATTTAGCTTTCTGAGATCCTAAAAAGCTATTTTGATCTTTATTTAGCTTTCCGAGAAACTGTTTTTCTCTTCTAAAGGTAAGATAAAGAGTACGTTCATTGTGTTCTTTCTTGGAAATTTGAGTTGAAGAAGGGCTTATTTAGAATGGCCACGTTGCAGATGCATAGAACTGTTGGCAGGTACATAAAGCGGTATTTCTCCCTTTGTCCATTGTGACAGGTGTTCTTAAGATCTCTGTTCACTTTGCATTTGGCTAATTTGAAGTTGACTATTTCTTGTTGAGTTGTCGTTCATTTTTACAGAACATTCCCATTCACTATACGTGATACGGAAACATAAAATTATATAAGAAATTTAGATTCAAATGCCCGATATTGCACTGCTGGTATGGACAATCATTTCTAATTTAGGGATTCTTATTTATGCCCGGGTTTAATGTGATAATTGAAACTTCTGCTAGAGGCGTGTAGGTGCTGTTAATCCGTGAGAGGACGCAGATCAGTGTCTATTCTCTTTCTCGCATCGTGAAAAGTGTTTTGTGCAATGAGAGACACTTCGGATGCATGAAATTTAGGAAGAATGAACAATGACGAATAAGCAAATTTCGTTTGCCAATGGATTGCATCCCCCCCATTTCAGTTAAGGTGTAATGCTCCGTGGAACTTACCCATGCTCACTTCTTTGCCTTCTTTTAATCAAAGCAGCTTCTGCCCAAAATACCCGGTGGGAAAGATCCCTTTCAGAACGACATTCACATTCGATTCGAGGAAATGTAGCAGTAGATCTTGGGCAATGAGGGGACATGGCAGCAGAGCAGTGGTATCGGCTGTTATAGACGAAGAGAACAGAGGCAGAAGGGGGAAGGAGTGTTGCCCATGGTAAGCGTTCAGGAGTTCATTGGCGAGAAGTTATTCAGAATGGTGGCAGGGGCAACTTCTGCCCTTCTTGGGCGGTTCAATGCTTCTCCCCCCAACTTTTCTTCATTCATTGGATCCAAGAGTGAAGCAGGTGAGTCTTTGTTTTTGGTTGATGGAATTTCCTGTCGACACAGAATCAATCAACAGTATTGCAAACTTAGGAAATTGTCACGAGGTCATTTGAGATCATTAAGTCACTTTAGTTGGAGTTGACCTTGGTGTTGGATTGGTGATAAGTTAGTCGAATAGGATAGTGCAGTCACGCCGATGTGGTCTAACGGTTTAAAGGGGGACTTTAGTCCTATGGTCCAATTCAGGGTAAGATTATTCAATCCAGAGCAAAATTATATCCCCCTAAAAACTGCGAGTTTAGTCTTGTGGTCCAATTGAGGGTAGGATTATTCAATCCAGAGCGCCTAAAAACTACTCCAGGTATGATTTCTTCTGATGAAAAAAAATAATAATTAAATCTTCAATAAAATCTTGTGCTAGTAGCATGCATGTGTGTTATTAATGTTTCAGGTATTTAGAGATAGCCTTAGAATCTCAAATTAGTGGCGCCTTCGGGCCTCTCAAGCATCGTGAGATCTGTCCGTTTAGGCTCTGTATCTTTTCAATTCAGAGGTCGGGTAAATTTTTCTGTAATGAGCATAAAATTTCTGTAGCTTCGGAATCGAATATGAACATGTAATCAGAAATTTGCACGGTTATGTTTCGTTCGCAACGCAGAGGGGTGTCGAGGAGGGAGCCGAGGAATTTCCCTTTTAAATATTCGAGTGGCGGTCTGATTATGCTCCAATTCTTCGTCTCGGTAAGATTCAATTCTCATTTTCATCTTCAATTGGCAG
This sequence comes from Pinus tabuliformis, assembly GCA_031772625.1. NCBI lineage: Eukaryota > Viridiplantae > Streptophyta > Pinopsida > Pinales > Pinaceae > Pinus > Pinus tabuliformis. The sequence continues at coordinate 421,223,569 of CM062819.1, read as the reverse complement.
TTTGTCAGAGAATTTGGGGATTTCTAGTATATTGAGGGCTTTTGTCAAAATGGAGATAAACCCCACTGTGATATTCTATTATGTCTGCTTTTAAACAGTTAAGATAAGCTGGAAGAGGCAACCAGTGGACGTATTTAGTTTATGTATATGCATGTGTATTTAAACCAAAAAGTTAGGAGTGAAATTATTGTGGGATTAATTTAAATGTATTTTTTTTTTATATTAAAATAAATTTAAATATATTGTATAAGAGAAAAGTCTTAGATTTTTAAATATATTGTATAAGAGAAAAGTCTTAGATTTTTAAATATCTTGTTTTTAATATTATATATAAAAACAACCGGCCCGGCGAGTGCTGTCTTAAGGGTCCGTCTCATCAGCTTCTCCTCCGATCCCTGCTACGATCTCCGATTCCTGCTACGATTACATAAGGGCACTTTTCTTCCTGCTGTACGGAGGTTACATCCAATGAATAAGTTATTCCCCAATTTGTGGTATTGAAGAATTGCGCTGACCTGATTGAGATGTGGGAGGCTCATGCAAGACAAGACTATCAATTTGGTGAATTCAACAGCTTTTTGTTATATATCAAGGGGCCTTTGTATAAAAGAAATCATGAAATGATGAAATTTAAAACGGCTTTCTTCCTCTATTTTATCTCATAAGGGTTTGATTTGTTTTTAATCTATATTTTTTTGTTTTAGATGTTAATTTATTTTTGGCATATTTATTTAATAAATTTAAAATATAAATAATTATATATTTATATAATTTAAAATAAATATATTGTTTATATATATATATATATTTATATATATTTTACGCTACGGTGCATTTTTTTCTATTATATACAACCACAAAATATACAATTGCTGGTGACCTCAACCCGCCCCGAAGGGAAACCGGGTCTGTTGGTCACCAAGAGTCTGAGGTTATCAACTTGTCTACTTAGCTGGTGCATCACTATGTTTAAAACCAGGGCATCACTCTATCTACTTACTATATCTATATACCTATCAGCTATAACAGATCAAAAGACTTGCTTACAAAAGTTGATTCTCTTATGCCTTGAAGAGAAATCAAATGAGAACAGAGCAAAACATTTAATCTACCATGAATTCTTGCTTGATTTCCTCCTCGTGCTGCGCGGTGGTTATCTTCTTCAGCATGCCGCGGATTTCCTCCATTTTGTTGTCCTGTTTCCGGATCATGAACTGCAGATTATTCATCTCCCTTTTCATATTCGGTAGACCTTGAGCGATCTCCGTCATCTCTTCGGCGACCTGCTCCATGGCTTTAGCTAACAGGTGTTTCACCACCCAGTACATGTGCAATGCTTGTTTATATAGCGAAAGGCGCCCTCTTGTATTCCCAGGGTCCGGCAGGAGAGTGCTCCATTCCTCCATTTCTGGATCAGAAGCCTCCTCCAGGACTTTCTCTTCCAAAGCATCGATAATCTTTCTGATCTCCTCGTTGGTTTCTTTGTTGTAAGTTCTCTCTGCTTCCTGAGCGATCTGCTCAGTGGACCTGCGTCCTCTTTTCTGCTGGTTAGAAACCGGAGTCTCAGTTTCGTAACGGTCCGCTTGCCTCGTTCTCCCTCGCCCCCTGCGCCTTCTTCCCTTACCTCTTTTGGACGGTCTGCCCCTAATGCTCCCCCTGCTACTCTGCCCCACCTCGAAATTCACCTTCGCCATGCATTCTTCCTTCCCGGTCTCCATTTCCCCTTCCCTGCAATTTCCTTCTTCTTCCTCCGTTCGCTCCTGCTCCCTCCGTATGTTCCTCACCTCTCCCTCCCTGTACATCCTTTCCTTCCTACCTCCCTCCGCCATACCTTCTTGCCTTCTTCTGAGACGATACCCAAGGTCTCTCTGCCAAACTACTCCACTCTGCGCCACCTTTCCTATCTTCGCCTTATCTGTCTCGCTGCCTTCTCCTGTTCTTATAGATATGTCGCCACCTACCCTTTGCTTCACTAACTGATCGCCGTCGTTCTTCTCCCCTGTCATTTCCATAATTCTCTCGGTTACTTGTCTTGGTTTTCGATCTCCTCTGCATGTCGTCGCTACAGTCCTTAAAATGATTACCCTGAGGTGGGGCGTATGCTGCCCTGTACTGCACCCCATCATAACCTTGTGCAGGTCACCTTTCTCCACCCCGATCGGGGTGTGTATGTTAATATGATCATAACTGTGTTGTGTCATTATTATCCTGTTTGGTGATTCGGTTAAGGTTCTCCCATCTTGTCTCTGCCAGCTGAGTTGTCCATATGGTGTCTACTTTCCCGTCCTGCTCGTTGCATCCCCAATTAGCCAGGTAGTCTGCAGGCCTGTTGCCTTCTCTCCTGACATGATGAATGATCTTATACTCAATATGCTTCAATGATTCCTCTATGTCCTGGATGAGACCCGCTGTCCTCCAGCTCTTAGCCACCTGTTCCCATGACTTACCATGATTTAGTTTTCTTATTGTCTCTATTACCAAATTTGAATCACCTTCTATTTCTAGTTTCATGTATCCATTTCTTATTGCAATCCTGATTCCTTGATAGGCCGCCATGAACTTGGCTTCATTGTTACTCATTATCCCTCCTCTGTCTGCATAAATCCACCTGGTTTGACCTTGGTTGTCTCTGAAGATCCCGCCATATCCAGCAGGCCCCGGATTTCCTTTTGACGCTCCGTCAAAATTAAGTTTGATGAATCCGTCCTGAGGGCGCATGAACACGACTGGGCTTTGGTTCTTTGTACCCTGTGTTTTTTGTTGTTGTGGGTGAACCATCCCCTGGTCCAGGTTTAGCCTCCTTAGAATGCAGTTTTCCTCATCCGTGGTTTTCCAATCTTCCTGATCCCAAGCTTCCGTTAGTATTGTCTCTCTTATCATGTTTTGGGTTCTTTTCCATAACTCCTCCGGGGAATTGGTCTTACCTTGGAAAATCCTTCTATTCCTCTCTTTCCAGATGGTCCATATATTGAATCCCACTACCAGGTTCCATGCTCTTCTCACTACCGGGCTTTGAAATTGTCCCTTTCCCCATTGGAATAAAGTTAGAGCTATGTCCTGGGGGTTACGGTTCGTCTTTCCAAAGAGGCTTCTGGTCTCTTCCCATTGTTGTTGAGCTACCGGGCACGAGTTTAAGATATGCTCCTGAGTTTCTACATTTTGTTTACATAAACAACATCTTGGTGGTCCTAGGAATCCTCTTTTCTGGATTTGGTCCCATGTCAGTATGCGTCTTCTTCCCACTAACCAGGCGAACATGGTAACCTTTGGCCACCACCTGTTCTTCCATAATTGTTTCCATTCTTGGGTCTGTTCTTCCTGCACTTGCTTAGACTTTATGGTGTATGCTTCTTTGGTCGTGAAGGTGCCTTTTGTAGTTCCGCCCCATCTGAGGATATCCGGTCCAGTTCTATATTTAATCCTCCTTGAGTCCATCTCTTTTATTATCCTGGCTTTTAGATCCTCATCGATGTTATTATCCCATTCTTCAGGTTCTTTCCATTCCCTCCACATCTCATTTTCTCTTCCTTCCTTCCAGTAGTCTTTGACATAATTTAAGCCTTTGGCCTTGGCTTCCCTGTAAATGTTTTGCAACTCCTGAATTTCCTCCATTCTTCCCCTCTGCTGCCATGCTTCCTCCCAGAATTTTGTTGTCCTGCCATCTCTTATTTCCCAAAAAACATGCCTATTTATGATATCTCTGTTCTGGCATGCCAACTCCCATATCGTGGATCCTTTTGGCATCACTTCCTTTCTCATGATTTCTTCGGCTGCAGTGGGCATGTTATATTTTAGTGTCCATATTTCTTTCCATAAATCTTTGCCTCCATTCATCCAGCGCCACCAAAGTTTTGCTGCTAGGACTTGGTTTAATATGAATGGATCTCTTAACCCTAGCCCCCCTGCCTCCTTTGCTTTTGTTAGGCTGTTCCATGAGATTAAGGCCCACTTCTTCTGCTGTTTTGGCCCTCCCCATAAGAATTTCCTGAAGATTTCAATCATTTTGGTACAGACTCCTTTCGGTACTGCCATTACCGATAGGGGATAGATTGGAATTGATTGGAGAGTCGATTTGAGAAGCACCAATCTAGCTGCTATATTAAGAGTCCTAAAGGACCAGTTTTCTAATCTGTTCTTCATTTTCTCCAGGGTGGGCTGCCAGTTGGCTATCCTCAGAGAGCTTACATCAAGCATGGTGCCCAGGTATTTAGTAGGAAGATCTCCCTTTCTGAACCCCAACGTTCTTGTCAGATGGGATTTGACCATTTCAGGTGAGTTGAAAATAAAGGTGCTCGATTTGTCCTTATTGATTTCAGTACCTGAAGCTTCCATGAATAATTCTAGGATCTCCTTTACTTTTTTGACCTCTCTCAATGAGACCTTACAGAATATCATGATATCGTCTACGAACTGTTGGTGTGTGACAGGGATGTTATTTCCCCATAGACGCAACCCTTTAATTTTCCTCTCTCTTAGCTCTTTTTTGATGTACCTTCCCAATCCTTCAGCCGCTATTATAAACAAGAATGGAGACAAGGGGTCTCCTTGGCGCAGTCCTCTTGAAGCGTTAAAGGTTGCTGATGGATTACCATTCAGGAGAATGGAAAAGTTAGGCGTGGAGATCATGCTAAGAATCCATTTCACCCACCTGTTGCAAAACCCATAGGCCTGTAGAATTGATTCTAGATATTTCCAGTTTAGACGATCGTAGGCTTTTGACAAATCCAGTTTGATCATCATGCCTGGTTCCTTTTTTTGTTTTAAGGTATGTATTACTTCTTGGGAGACCACCAGGCCATCTAAGATTTGCCTCCCTTCCACGAACCCTGTTTGTTCTGGAGATATTATGCTGGAGAGGATTGGTTTTAGTCTTTTGACCATTAAGGTAGCTATAATCTTATAGATCACGTTACAGAGAGCAATCGGCCGGAAGCCCTCTGCTGATTCTGAGTGAGCTGTCTTAGGGATGAGTGTTAACAGAGTAGAGTTTAGTCCAGGCCATACCTTTTGTTGTCTGCGCGCTTCCTCCACCACCTCCAGGATTTCTTCTCCTATGAACTGCCAATAGGCTTGATAGAATTCCGCTGTATATCCATCTGGACCTGGGGCTTTGTTTCTTTTCAGGCCCTTCACTATTTCCTCCACTTCCTCTATGGTTACTGCCCTCATCAAGGCTAGATTTTGGTCCCTAGTTACTATCTTTGGAATTTCGCTGCTTATCCTGCCTATGGCCTCTGTTCTGCTCCTTTGGGGTTCAGTGAGAATACCTTTAAAGTGGCCCACCAACTCTTGTTCTATCTCCTCATGCTGGGTTATGCGTTGACCTTCCGAGTTTTTAATTGAGAAGATCCTATTTCTCTGTGTGTGCTGGATCATGGCCTTATGAAAGAACTTCGTGTTCCTTTCTCCTTCTCTGAGCCACTATACTTGGGACTTTTGTTTCCATAAGATCTCTTCCTGCTTTCTTCGCTCCTCTAGTTGGCCTATAACGATTCCTTCTTCTCTGCTTCTCTCTTCAGTTCTGCCTTCCAGTATATTCTCCTGTTGCAACTCACTCATTCTCTGTTCTAAGCGTTGCTGCTCTTTGAAAATATCCCTGAATTCCTCTTTATTCCATTTTTTTATTTTCCCCCTAAGTTCTTTCAATTTTAGTTGGAATGTTTGCATTTTACTTCTCCCACTTTGTCTGCTCGTAGTCCACCATTCTTCTACTTTAGGTAAAAACTACTGATTCCTGAGCCAAAAGGATTCAAACCTGAACGGTCTTCTTTTGGGGCTCTGCTTGAGATCGATTTCTAACTTTATTGGCCAGTGGTCTGAGCCTACTACTGGTAGAATCGTGGCCTCTATGTACACATCTTTCATCATGATTTGTTCAGAGACAAGGAATCTGTCCAATCTTGAGGCTATTTGATTTGTTCCTCCTCTACAATTATTCCATGTATGGGTGCCATTTATTGTTTGAACATCCACCATTCTTTGTTCTGAAATCATATCTCTGAATGCTTCCATATCTGAATCTATCCTTCTCAATCCCCCCCTCTTTTCTTCTAAGGTTGTAATCATATTAAAGTCTCCACCTATAATCCACGGCTTCTCTGGCATAAGTCCTCGTATTGCTTTCAGGTTTTGAAGGAATCCTTTACGTTCTGTTGGAGAGTGTGGTCCATAAACTCCTGATAGGGCTACCCATTCAGATGAGCCTATCACCTTAAAAGTGCCTGTGAGGATCCGAGGGAGGCTTATCCAATTTTCAAATTGTATTTCCTCTGGGTTCCATAGGATTGCCAATCCTCCTGCACTGCCTGTCGCGTCCTGCCCCATTATCTCATACCTAGTATTACTCCTGCTCATTATTTCTTCCAGTTTTTGCATACTAATCTTTGTTTCTTGGATTATCATTATACTTGGTTTGTCTCTTTTTAATCTGTCTCTCAAATATCTCTGTTTACCTCTGCTATTAAGGCCTCTGATGTTCCAACTTGTAATAATCATTTTAATAGTTTTGGGGGTAGTTGAAATACCTCAGATAGAGGTATAACTCTTCCTGAGTTCACCAGCATCTCTCCTACCTCCTGGATTGTCTCGCTCATCAAGCGCCTACCCCTTTTTCTTCCTCCTTTGCCAGCGTTGCTCATTCCCATGTTCTGATTTCCCTGCGTTTCTCTCTGTTCCAGTTTATTTGCTGTTGTTACCCCTGCCTTTTCCTTGTATTTTTGAAATGCTTCTTTATATATTTGCTTCTGCTCTTCCGGAATGAATCTTTCATCTAACAGCCTCCATTCCTGCAGCAGTTTCCTCATTATTCGCTCCTCTTCTCCTCCTTTATCTTTTTGTGGGTCTATCTCCATTTGCGTTTGTTCATTCGTCTGCTCCCCTTTTTCTTCTGCCTCCTCATTCTCTGTATCCTTTTGTCCTGAAGCCTGTTTTCCTGAATCTTTTGAATTTTCCATTGTCTCTTCGTCACTGTCTTCTTTTTCCATCTCAACCTCTTCTTCCTGGAGGACTTTGAATTTGTTCTGCGTTTCCAGGGGTATATTCTCCTTTGGTTTTTGTCTTTGGGGTTTACTGCTCCCTGCTTTCCTTTTGTTCTGTATTTCTTTAAAACCCTCTTCCTCCCGTCCTGGTCCCTCTGCTATTGCCCTCTCTTCTTCCCTCTTATCCTTTGTTTCCTCTGTTCTGTTTAATGGGCATTGTCTGAAAAGATGACCGTATTCATGACATCGTCTGCACCGAAACGGTATGTGCTCATAATCCACTGGTTGTTGCCAGATCTCATCATGATATTCCAGTTCAATGAAATCTGGGAGAGGTTCAGTTATATTCATATACGCACATATTCTGGCGTAGGACGTGTATCTCCCTCTTTTTGTAGATTCAGCTACTTTCACGAATGACCCTATAGCATTCCCTATCCCTTCTAAAATCTCCGGATCCTAGAACTCCATTGGGAGCCCGAAGAGTCTTATCCAGACCGAATAAATAGCATTTTCTCTTTGTCTGGATTATAGCAGTCTTCCCAGTGCCGAATAAATAGCCCTACATTGTTCATAAAGTAGGGGCCTCCTTCGAAAATCCTTTCTTTGGCTTCTAAGTTAGAGAATATCACTGTAAAAAATCTCTTCACACCCAGTGTCAGTTCCACATGCCCCTTAGGTTTCCATTTCTATTGTATCCATTTGGATAAATCTTTCTCTGACGGCTAGAACCCTACAAATTTACATATTAAGGCATAATCTTTCATATAACTCCTATACTCTTCAAGTTTGTTGCTTGGTATTACGAACCTGGGTTTCTTCGATGCCCTAGGAAGGCATTTTCCCCTCAGACCCGTCTGCCAGTTTGTCCCGTTTGATGGGTTCTCGCCGTTATTTGCCATCGTCCCCTTCCGCGTTCGTTCCTTGTTTGCCTCCCCCGTTGCCATGCTCTTGTAGGAGGGGATCTCTCCCCTCCCCGCGTTTGCTTCCATTAATCCCTTCAGCACTTGCTTCTTCCTATTTCCACTCCTTTGCTACGATTTGCAAATCTCTGATTTGAACTTCCGCTGGTGAAACCGAGCTCCATGTGTTCCTTCTCTGCTCCAAAGATGCATGCAGGAAAGTCTGATCAGACCTTCTCTTCCTCTGAAACCCTCATTCCGCAGCTCCTTTGAGTATGATCCATGCAAGGATAAATTAACTCTAGTATTTTCCACATCTTTTTCTAGATCATAATCTAAATTATCCACTGAGCTCAATAACGGAAGAGAAGAGGAGCGCATAATGAGGAAACTGCTGCAGGAATGGAGTCTGTTAGATGAAAGATTCATTCCGGAGGAGCAGAAACAAATATATAAAGAAGCTTTCCAAAAATATAAGGAAAAAGTAGGGGTAACAACAGAAAACAAATTGGAACAGATAGAAACACAAGGGAATCAGAACATGGGAATGAGCAGCTCTGGCAAAGGAGAAGAAAGAGGGGCAGGTGATAAGCGAGACAATTCAGGAGGTAGGAGAGATGGTGGTGAACTCTGGAAGAGTCATACCTCTATCAGAGGTATTCCAAATACCCCCAAAATTATTAAAATGATTATTACAAGCTGGAACATTAGAGGTCTTAACAGTAGAGGTAAACAAAGATACTTGAGAGATAGATTAAAAATAGACAAACCAAGCATAATGATAGTCCAAGAAACTAAGATTAGTACGGAAAAAATGAAAGAAATAATGAGCAGGGGTAATACTAGCTATGAGATAATGGGGCAGGATGCTACAGGCAGTGCAGGAGGTCTGGCAATCATATGGAACCCAGAGGAAATACAATTTGAAAATTGGATAAGCCTCCCTCGAATCCTCTCAGGAACTTTTAAGGTAATAGGATCAGTGGAGTGGATAGTCTTATGAGGAGTGTATGGACCTCATTCCCCAACAGAATGAAAATGATTCTTTCAAAACCTAAAAGCAATAGGAAGACTTATTCCAGAGAAGCCATGGATTACAGGTGGTGACTTTAATATGATTACGACCTTAGAAGAAAAGAGGGGACGATTGAGAAGGACAGATTCATATATGGAAGCGTTCAGAGATATGATAGTAGAACAAAGAATGGTGGATATTCAAACAATAAATGGTACCCATACATGGAATAATTGTAGAGGAGGGGCAAATCAAATAGCCTCAAGATTGGACAGGTTCCTTATCTTTGAATAAATCGTGTTGAAAGATGTGTATATAGAGGCCATGATCCTACCAGTAGTAGGTTCGGACCACTGGCCAATAAAGTTAGAAATCGACCTCAAACAGAGGCCCAAAAGAAGATCATTTAGGTTTGAATCTTTTCGGCTCAGAGACCAAAAGTTTTTACCTAAAGTAAAAGAATGGTGGACTACGAGCAGACAAAGTGGGAAAAGTAAAATGCAAACATTCCAACTTAAATTGAAAGAACTTAGGGGGGAAATAAAAAAATGGAATAAAGAGGAACTCGGGGACATTTTCAAAAAGCAGCAAAGCTTAGAACAGAGAATGAATGAGCTGCAACAGAAGAATACACTGGAGGGTAGAACTGAAGAGAGAAGCAAAGAAGAAAGCATAGTAACAGGCCAACTAGAGGAGCGAAGAAAACAAGAAAAATTTTTATGGAAACAAAAGTCCCGAGTTCAGTGGCTCAGAGAAGGAGAAAGGAACACAAAGTTCTTTCACAAGGCCATGATCCAGCACAGACAGAGGAATAAGATCTTCCCAATTAAAAGCACGGAAGGCCAATGCATAACTCAGCACGAGGAAATGGAACAGGAGTTGGTAAGTCACTTCAAAGGTATACTCACCGAACCCCAAAGAAACAGAATAGAGGCCATAGGCAGGATTAGTAAGGAAATTCCCAAGCTTGTAACCAGAGACCAAAATTTAGCCTTGATGAGGGCAGCAACCCTAGAGGAAGTGGAGGAAACAGTGAAGGGCTTGAAAAGAAATAAAGCCCCAGGTCCGGATGGATATACAACGGAATTTTACCAAGCTTGTTGGCAATTCATAGGAGAAGAAATCTTAGAGGTGGTGGAGGAAGCGCGCCGACATCAAAGGGTATGGCCTAGACTAAACTCTACTTTATTAACCCTCATTCCCAAAACGACTCATTCAGAATCAGCAGAGGGCTTTCGGCCGATTGCCCTTTGTAACGTTATCTACAAGATTATAGCCACCTTAATGGTCAAAAGACTTAAACCAATCTTTCCTAGCATAATATCCCCAGAACAGACAGGGTTCGTGGAAGGAAGGCAAATCTTAGATGGCCTGGTAGTTTCTCAAGAAGTTATACACACCTTAAAACAAAAAAAAGAACCAAGCATGATGATCAAGTTGGATTTGTCAAAAGCATACGACCGCCTAAATTGGAAATATTTAGAATCAATTCTTCAGGCCTATGGGTGAAATGGATACTCAGCATGATCTCCACGCCGAACTTTTCCATCCTCCTGAATGGTACACCAACTGCAACCTTTAATGCTTCAAGAGGTTTGCGCCAAGGAGACCCTCTGTCTCCATTCTTGTTTATAATAACAGCTGAAGGATTAGGAAGGTATATCAAGAAAGAGCTGAGAGAAAGGAAAATTAAAGGGCTGCGCCCATGGGGAAACAACATCCCCGTCACTCACCAACAGTTCGTAGATGATATCATGATATTCTGTAAGGTATCAATGAGACAAGTCGAGATCCTAGAGGTATTCACAGAAGCTTCTGGTACTGAAATAAACAAGGATAAATCGAGCACCTTTATTTTCAACTCACCTGAAATGGTTAAAACCCACCTGACAAGAATGATGGGGTTCAGAAAGGGAGAGCTACCCATTAAATACCTAGGAACCATGCTCGATATAAGCTCGCTAAGGATAGCTAACTGGCAGCCCATTCTAGAGAAACTTAAGAGCAGATTAGAAAACTGGTCCTTTAGGACTCTGAATATAGTAGCTAGATTGGTGCTTCTTAAATCGACATTGCAATCAATCCCAATCTATCCCCTATCGGTTATGGCAGTTCCGAAAGTAGTCTGTGCCAAAATGATTGAAATCTACAGGAAATTCCTATGGGGAGGACCAAAACAGCAGAAGAAATGGGCCCTAAGTTCATGGAACAGCTTAACAAAAACAAAGGAGGAAGGGGGGTTAGGGCTAAGAGATCCATTGATCTTAAATCAAGTCCTAGCGGCGAAACTTTGGTGGCGGTGGATGAATGGAGGCAAAGATTTATGGAAGGAAATATGGACACTAAAATATAACATGCCCACAGCAGCTGAAGAAATTATGAGAAAGGAAGCGATGCCAAAAGGATCTACGATATGGGAACTGGCGAGCCAGAACAGAGACATCATAAATCGACATGCTTTTTGGGAAATAAGAAATGGAAGGACAACAAAATTCTAGGAGGAAGCCTGGCAACAGAGGGGAAGAATGGTGGAAATTCAGGAGCTGCAAAACATTTACAGGGAAGCCAAGGCCAAAGGCTTAATCCATGTCAAAGACTACTGGAAGGAAGGAGGAGAAAATGAGACGTGGAGGGAATGGAAAGGACCCGAATAATGGGATAATAACATCGATGAGGAGCTAAAAACTAGGATAATTAAGGAGATAGATTCAAGAAGGATTAAACACAGAAGTGGACCAGATATTCTCAGATGGGGCGGAACGACAAAAAGTACTTTTACAATCAAAGAAACATATACCATAAAGTCCAAGCAAGCATAGGGGGATCAGACACAAGAGTGGAAAGAATTATGGAAGAATAAGTGGTGGCCAAAGGTCACCATGTTTGTCTGGCTAGTGGGCAGGAGACGCATACTTACATGGGATCAAATCTAGAAAAGAGGGTTCCGGGGACCACCAAAATGTAGTTTATGTAAACAAAATGTCGAGATTCAGGAACATATCTTAAACTTCTGCCTGGTAGCTCAGCACCAATGGGAAGAGACCAGAAGCCTCTTTGGAAAGTCGAACCGAAACTCCCAGGACATAGTCCAAACTCTATTCCAATGGGGGAATGGACAATTTCAAAGCCCGATAGTCAGAAGAGCATGGAACCTGGTAGTGGGTTTTAACATATGGAACATCTGGAAATAGATAAATAGAAGGATTTTCCAAGGTAAGACCACCTCCCCTGAGGATTTATGGAAAAGAACTCAAAACCTAATAAGAGAAACAATTCTATCGGAAGCTTGGGATCAGGAAGATTGGAGAACTATGGAGGAAGAGAACTGTATTTTAAGAAGGCTAAACCTGGAACTTGGGATGGTTCACCCTTAACAACAAAAAACACATGGTACAAAGAACCAAAGCCCAACAGTGTTTATTCGCCCTCAGGATGGCTTCATCAAACTTAATTTTGACGGAGCATCAAAAGGAAATCCGGGACCTGCTGGATATGGCGGGATCTTTAGAGATAGCCAAGGCCAAACCAGATGGATCTATGCAGACAGAGGAGGTATAATGAGTAACAATGAAGCCGAGTTCATGGCTGCATATCAAGGAATCAGGATCGCAATAAGAAATGGATATATGAAACTAGAAATAGAAGGCGATTCAAATTTGGTAATAGAGACAATCAGAAAACTAAATCATGGCAAGTCATGGGAACAGGTGGCTAAGAGCTGGAGAATGACGGGTCTCATCCAGGACATAGAAGAATCAATGAAACGTATTGAGTATAAGGTTATTCATCATGTCAGAAGAGAAGGCAACAGACAAGCAGACTACCTGGCAAGCTGGGGATGTAACAAATCGGATGGAAAAGTAGATACCATATGGACAAATCAGCTGGCTATGACAAAATAGGAAAACTTAAATCGAATCACCAAACAAGATAATAATGATACAATATAGTTATAATCATGTTAACACACACACCCCGATCCGGGTGGAGAAAGGTGGAAGGCAAAACGTTATGATGGGATGTAGTAATGGGCAACACTCGCCACACCTCAAGGCTATCATTATAAGGCTAGCAGCGACGGCATGCAGAGCAGAACACAAACCAAGACAAGAAGCAGGAAGAATTATGAAAATGGCAGGGGAGAAGAACGACGATGATCATCTGATGCAGCAAGGGTTAGGTGGCGGTATACCTACAAGAGCAGGAGAAGGAAGGAGGACAGACATTCTGAAGACTGGAAAGGTGGCGGAGAGTGAAGCAGGTTGGCAGAGAGACCTTGGGCATCATCTTAAAAGAGAGCAAGACGGTATGGCAGAGGGAGGAAGGAAGGAAAGGCAGTTGAAGGAGGGAGAAGGGAGGAATACACGGAGGAAGCAGGAGCGAACGGAGGAAGAAGAAGGAAATTGCAGGGAAGCGAAAATGGAGATCGGGAAGTAGGAGTGCAGGGTGAAGGTGACTTTCGAGGTAGGGCAAAGCAGTAGGAGTAACAATAAGGGCAGAGCTTCAAGAAGAGGAAAAGGCAGGAGACGTAGGGGTCGTGGAATAACGTGGCAGGAGGACCATTTCGAGCCTGAGACACCGGTTTCAAACCAGTAGAAACGAGGACGACGTTCCTCAGAGAAGGTCGCTCAGGAAGCAAAGAAAGCATATATCAAAGGAACTAATGAGGAAATCAGAGGGATTATAGATGCTCTGGAGAATAAAATCCTGGAAGAGGCCTCTGATCCTGAAATGGGGGAATGGAACATCCTCATTCCGGACCTTGGGAATACAAGAGGGTGACTATCGTTATATAAGCAGGCACTGCATATGTATTGGGTTATGAAACATCTGTTAGCCAGAGCAATGGAGCAGGTCGCTGTAGAGATAACAGAGATAGCTCAAGGCCTGCCGGATATGAAAAAGGAGATGACAAATTTGCAGCTTATGATACGGAAGCAGGACAACAGAATGGAGGAAATCCGCGGCATGCTGAAGGAATTAACCAATGCAAAGCGTGAGGAGGAAATCAAGCAAGAAATCATGGTAGACTGAATGTTTTACTCTGTTATCTTTTGAATTTTCTTATAAGCATTAGAGAACCAGATAGTATGGGCAAATTTTGATATGTAATCGCTGCTAGGCTTTAAGAGACAGAATGCAGATAGGATGTTGTTTTGAATTTAATCATGATGATACTCCAGATAGGTTGGCAAGTTGACATACTCAGACTTTGGGTAACCAACAGACCCGGTTTCCCTCCGGGGCGGGTTGAGGTTACCCGCAACTGTATATTTTATTTTGACTGTATATAATAGAAATTGTCATACCGTAGCTTACAAATTTTCTTTCTTATCTAAATTTAAATATAAACTAAAAATAATATAAAAAATTAACATAAACTTTATTAATGTTATTCTATTCTCTTCTAGTAAAATTTATTTATAATATAACTAGATTCGTAGGAAAATTATTTATGTTTCTTAATTTTTTTTAGTTTTTCTATTACCAAAACTATATTGTCTTAAAATCTTAATTATGAGCAATTTGATGACAATAACATATATCCAAAAATATATTTTATGATTTCCATTACATAGATGGTGTACCCACACGACCAAAAATATGGTGAATGCTTATGAGAACTGAAAATATCATCAATATGAAGTAATATATGCATAATACATATAATAAACACCCAAATCCATCTAGATCTTATAGAAAATTACACATATCACAATTGGTTTAATTTCATTTTGACAAATCTCCAATATACACAGCAAAAAAAAAAACAAATAAACAAACTTTCTAATAAGCAGCCAATTGAAGAGGAAAACTGGAAGTAAATATCGCTGAAAGCAAAAATTGGAGCATAGATAAGGCATCCTTAGCTAGGGAAGGCATCATGCATTGCCTTCTCAATTCCTCTCTGAAAAACAAATCAACCACAAAACCCTCTAAATTACAATGAAAAACTCTCATTATATGTTTATTTTTCTTTTTAAGTTACATAAATTTTGAAATAAAAAAATAATAATAATAGACATAAATTAAAACTAATCTAACAAAAATGAAAGATACTAGTGAAAATGAACACCATCTGATGTTGCTTTCCCAATCATCAAATTATAAGTGGAGAGCTTGGGTTAAAATATTGCACAAACACTTTCTAAGATGCAATAAAGATAATAGATTATATTGTTTTATGAGTCATCTTAAGGTAACATACTCCTAACAAAAAATGAAACAATAGACTATATATCCATGCTATTTAATAGCAATATAGTTAAGAAATCTTTCAATTATAAAAATTATCCCTTCTTAAACCAACAATTCAATATAAATAACATATATATTTAATTCTAGTATCTATCAATTCAATACAAATAACATTCATACTTAATCCTAATAACTTTCAATAAAGAAATCTTTTCAAGAAAAAAAAAAAAGAAAAAAGAAAAAAACCGATACAAATTACATACGTGTATATGATAATAGTCCCTAAAAAAATCTTTAAATAAATAAATAAAAATACAAATTACATACCTAATAACCAAGTGGATAGTTAGACATGTTGTTAGCAGCTTGTTGACCTACCAAGTACATGTTGTTAGCAGCTTTTTGACCTAGACCTTTTTTATAGTAGTTAATGTAAACAAAACAAATGGACGAGAATTCATTCAACCATATCTATAAGTGGAAAAGCAAGCACCCACCCTTCACTTTCCTTAGCTTCTTCACGCTCTAAATATAGAAGTCTAGCTATGCATCAAGGTTGTAAATGATACAAGTCTAGCGATGCATTAAGGTTGTAAATGATACAGTCGGTGATTAGGTTCTCCCTTATTAAATACATCTCAAATTTAATACCTAAAATGTGATGCCCCTCGTGAGGTATAATGTTGGTAAATTAGTAAATTTAACTGTGAGATAAACTTTGTTGATGAAATATAAAAACTCTGTTGTTAAGTATTGTTAACCATTATGGTAATTAATTGTGTTAGTATTATTCAATTTGAGTATATGATTAACTGTGGCTAATCACTGTGGAGGTGGTTAAACAAAAAGAAACCCTAACTACCTTGAGGGGGCAGTTGAGACACCAAGAGGAAAAAAGGGAAAATGCCAAGTTTGGTTAGGATCAGATGGGAGAAGAAAAAAGAAAGTGCTATGTCTGGTAGGGACCAGATGGCATGTTGTGAGGAAGAGAATTCCTGTATTTGCTATGTCTGGTTAGGATCAGATAGCGAGATCTGGCATAGCCAGTGAAATTGCAGACGAGATCTGCAGGTGTGCTTGGGGGTGGAAGATCGAGAAGGATCTTCCTACGGACGGGTGGTTGACAAGCATTTCATACAGGTTTGCGGCTAAACAGGTATGGCTTATTAAGTTAATTAACTGAGAAATGACTTTATTTATCTGTGGTGAGTAAACCAAAACAGAGGGAAACAAACTGCTTATTTTCTTAAAAAAAAAGAACTCTCTTTATGCTCGGCATAGACCGTATTTTTAATCCTATTCAAGAATGCAAGCGTTGAATACATATACAGAGCAGAGAACTTGTATTACAGTCAGTAAAACAAATATTGATCAGATAGGAACTAGTTAATCCTACTCTATAATTTCTAGAGCGAATAATATTTAAAGAAACAAAAAAAACGAACCATAACAGCATAGATATGTCTCTTATTCCGAATCCAAGTAGTAATGAACAGTGGAAAACTTAAACTATTAAACAAGCAAGAGCGGCCGAACATTCGTCGGCAGTCTAGAGTAAAAACTCTGGTGTGATAACAGTATCCCTGCTAATACATAAGTAAAACAACTGTCTGAGATTATGTACAAGCATATTATAAATATAACTTACAGGGGAAGAGATTCCTGTTCGTGTAACAAAGGAAAGATCAACATATTATGCATGCACGTAGTTATTTGCAAAGATTCAGGCCCTAAGGTGTCACTACTGCGGGGGCGTAAGCGTATGCTTAGCCGGCAGGGCACCATGGCCGAAACAAAACCAAGATCTGACCACTACAAATAATTAATATAACTGACAAGAAATCGAATGGCGACTCGTATAACAAACGAGTTCAAATAAAAGCTGTGGAGAAAGCGATGCACACCGAGAACATTTTGAATGCAGAGCCTTAGCTATACCAAAATACCAGTATCACAAAAACAAGTTTGTAGCCGAAACAATAAAGGATTAATATTATAAAACCGTAACAATATTTCCAAGAAGCAACGTCCGTAAGCCGGGCAGATACTAGATTAAGAACAGTACACATATATACAATTAACCGGCGAACCGTGCCTAGGCGGAGTTCCGCCTGAGTTTGAGCATTAAACAAAACAACTAGATACAATAACCATACAAACTAGGAAAAATGAATCATGTAGTTCCTCAGTAAAGAAACCCTGGACGCATGGCGGAGGAATTGATTATAAGAACAAGAACCCCGGCATCCCTGTTCAGTGGAACAATGGTTCAGACAATGTCCTGTGAAAAGAATACGAAAGCAGGACCTATGGGAAACAACCCGCTCTTACCTGCAGCAGGACGGCTGAGGGTGAAAGAGCCAGACCTTTTTCCAACGCCGACTGGTTGTTGAAGCACCCTCCTGAAACATTAAGACAATTAAACTGTGAACCTTATCGGAATGGCTGAGAACAATGGCAAAAATAATTAGCAGCGGAAATGGTTAAGTCTGAAATCATTAGGATTGTCTTTGAAACGACCTTACCTGAGCCGAAAGGAGAGGCCGCAGCATCTCATCGTGCTCTGGGCTGAGGGTGAAACTCCGGTATGGCAGAGAGCCACCAAGACTTCGGCAGCACACAGTCGCGCCGAAGACTTCGGTAGCATACAGTCGCTCCGAAATGGAAACAATAACAAGTCGAAAATGAAATGACTCTTAAATATTTCATTGCAAAACCCTGCCTCGTGGCATAACCTCAACCTTCGATCTGACTGAGCTTCCCTCCACCGTCTGATTGGTAAGGAGGAACCGGGAAGAGTTTCAAGCGCGAAACGGTAAGATCGAGGTACTCGGCCTCATAGCGCTTGGAGTCTGGGGTCACGCCACCGCACATGGCGGTGCAAAGGCTGACCATTGATCTAGCCAGGTGGACGACATACAGCAAGCAAGCGCTGTAAGCGGCAGAGCATCACCGCATCCGCGTCTCGAAAAGGCAACTCAGTACAACACCTGGTAAATGCCATAAAGGTTGCATTTAATAAGGTGAACAGTCCACAGTACCCGGGACTTACCGTGGCTTCGAAACCCATGACCGCCACATATCAAAATTAATATATATATACCTTTTAATAAACGGGTATGGGGAATCGATTAACCATGCATGCATGTAATCCAAAGTATAACCATTACAATATGTCGAGTGGAGTTTTAGTCGTGCTGATTAGGATGTGCGTGCCATTATATATATACACATATATGTCAAATGCACGGAAAATCTCAATACAAGGTTTATATGCATGTTATATTGTAAGTTGGTAAGTAGGAAATAAAAAAAAATTTACCTCTGTGATAGAGTGTGACATAAAATCTAATACTATTTTTTATATAGATGGGTGGCTATATCTGTATTTTATGAAATATTATTTATTTTTTATTGGCTATGGTAGATAATAATTATTAATTAATTTTAATTTAATATTTATTAAATAATTATATATTTAATATAAATTTTAAATATTATTAATAATGTATTTATTTTAAGAGAAGAAAAATGACGGACGGCAGCTCTGGCGATTCGGTTCTGCGGCGAGCTTCTTTGACCTGATCCTTCCTGCGCGCCTGTGCCTGGCAGCGTCGCTGCTAGGCTCGCGCTCTCCCTCTGCTGATCCCCTCTTTGTCTGGGGCCTTCTGCCCTTCTTTTCTGCCTTCGGGCCTCTGCCCTCTCCCCTCACCGGGGACTCCCCCGGTTCCCCTCTTGAATCCCTCGATCCCCTCAAATGCCTGACATGGATCCATCACTTCAGGATCCGGAAGATCTGGAAAAAACTTTCGCTTCTCTCATCCCTGAGAATGCAGCAGATAAAATCCGCCCTACAACTTCTAAGTTCATCAAGAAGTTAGACGAAATCCCAGAAGTCTCGCTCCCTCCTTCCCTTCCGAGGAGTGCAGCAGTCGCCTTAGCAGAACGAGGCCTGGTAGGCCAGTTCACGGGATTGTGGCCTTCTCCTCGATCAATCCAAAGATGGGTCGAGAGAAACTGGAACTCGATACTGCAAGGGAAAATAGCAATCAGGTTCTGCGGGAGGGGGTTTTACACCTTCCTTTTTGAATTAATGGAGGATCGTAACCTCATCTTCAGAAACGACCCCTATTTCATGGACCCTCGGGGCCTTTATCTTAACAGATGGACCCCTGATTTCGATCCAGAGATGGACGTCCCCAGCGCTGTCCCCGTCTGGGTTCGCCTGCCCCATTTGCCGCTACATTGCTGGGGGGACGAATCAGTGAAAGCCATAGGGAATGCCGTCGGAAAATATATTGACAGATTCGAACCAAAGGAGAACATGCATGCCTGTGCGCGGATATGTGTCGAAGTAGATCTTGGTAAGGGACTGCCGGAAGCAATCAAACTCAAAGTTGATCAGTGGACGCACATACAGCAAGTGGACTACGAGCAGCTGCCATTCAAGTGCAAGGTATGTCACGAATATGGGCATTTCGCCAATAGATGTAGCAAATCTAAATCAAATGTTTCTGAAGGCAATGTAGAAGCTCCTGAAGAAGCTTGGGAAATAGTCAAAAAGAAAAAATCAAACCCCCCTCTCGGCCCATCCTCTAAGCCCCACCTTGAAAATCCCTTCCCCCCCTCCCAACCCTCTGGATCTGGCCCTTCCTTCCCCCCCTCCTCCAACCCTTTTGAATCCTTGTCTGCAGAGGAACCCACATCCCCCCCCATCCCCGCGAGGCCCCATGGTAACCCCTTCCCATATCTCTCCCCCCCAGCCCTCCCCTCCCCCGACAGTGGAAAGAATCTTAACCAGGAACAAATCAAAGGAAAACAACCTATCCACCGACCCTCCCAGAAAAGTTGGAAGGAAGTCAAACAAAGAGATAAGGGATGAAAACGCTGCAAAAGAAATGGCCACCGGGACCCAACAACCAATGGACACATACCTAGATAAAACTAAAGGAAGTGGAGAAAAAATGAAAGAGAAAAGCGGGGCTCACAACAAACAAGGTAAATGATGATATTGGTCTCCTAGAACTGTAGGGGGATGGGCTCCTCCCTAAAAGCAAATGCAGTCCGAGATCTTCTCAAATCTGAACATCCAGACATTCTCCTTCTTCAGGAGACCAAAATCACGGAACAGGAATTTCAAAATAACATAAAAAAAAGCAGAAGTTATGAAGGAATAGCATCGAGTGCAGTGGGCGCCTCAGGGGGCATAGGGACAATATGGGACAAAAACAAATGGAAACTTAAAGATCAAATGCAGAACAGATGGTGGATAAGATCAGACATGCAAAACATAGCCTCGAAAGAAGAATTCTCAATATACAACATCTACGCCCCCAACCATTATAGAGATAAAACCTCATGTTGGGATTCAATCACCTCAGATATTATGATTGTTCAGGGAAGGAACATTTTCCTTGGAGGAGATCTAAATCTTATAAGGAATGCTGATGAGAAGCTAGGAGGAAACTTCTTTGCTGATCCCTCAAGAGATTCTTTAGAAGAAATCATTCAAGCCCATAACTTAGTGGGCATACCTCCGCAAAATGGGCGTTTCACTTGGTCAAATAAAAGAACAGGCAGCAATAACATAAAAGAGAGGTTAGACTGAATACTCGTCCAAGAGAGAATAGTGGCAAGATACCCAAGTATCCAAAGCAAAATAATCCAAGGATACATCTCAGACCATAAACCAGTGGCTTTGACTCTTGATAAAGGAAAGAACATGGGACCACTTCCATTTAAATATAATAAGGCCTGGGACAGCAGCGATGAATTCAGAAACTTGATCAAGGAACAATGGGCAAAAGAAGTTTTGGGCTCTCCTCATTACATCTGGGAAGCTAAGCTCAAGTCTCTCAGGATTGCCATTAAACATTGGGCAAAAAATCATGCAACAGAGGAAGGCAAAAAAAGAATTGAACTCCAGGCAAAGCTGGAACAATGGAGCCAAGAAAAAGAAAGAAGTCAGGACACAGAAGAAGATCAAGCCAAAGAAAACGAAATGTATAAAGAGCTGTATAAACAGAACAGAAAGGAGGAAGAAGAGCAAAGGCAAAAGTCTCGCTGTCTTTGGCTCAAAGCTGGAGACAAAAATACCTCTTTTTTTCACAACAGCCTTAAGCTCAGGCGGGCAGGGAATCATATAGAGAGAATTATGATGGAAGGAAGTGAACTCAGAGAACAAGAGGAAATAAAGGAGGCAGCGTCCCGGCATTTCCGCGCTCTCCTAACAGCTGACCCTCAATATATTGATAACTCAGATTTCCTTAGCATAATTGAAAATAAAATTTCAGTAGCTCAAAATGCCGAGTTGGAGAAAGAAATCACGACAGAGGAGATCGAGTGGTCAATCTTCAGCATGGCTATGGACAAGGCTCCGGGCCCTGATGGGTTCACTATGGCATTTTATAGAAACCATTGGGAAGTTATCAAAAAGGATTACATCAGAATGGCTAAGAATTTCTTTTTGAAATGCAAAATGGGCAGCAGCATCAAATCTTCCCATTTAGCCCTCATCCCCAAAGACCCTAATCCCCAATCCTTTGATAGATTCCGACCTATATCCCTGTGCAATGTCTCCTATAAAATCATCACCAAAATCTTAG
This sequence comes from Pinus tabuliformis, assembly GCA_031772625.1. Taxonomy (NCBI): domain Eukaryota; kingdom Viridiplantae; phylum Streptophyta; class Pinopsida; order Pinales; family Pinaceae; genus Pinus; species Pinus tabuliformis. Next base: position 421,201,872 of record CM062819.1, on the reverse strand, counting down.
CTAACAGGTTAAAAAAGATTCTTCCTTCCCTTATCTCTGAGAATCAAGGAGGCTTCGTTCCTGGAAGACAAATAACGGACAATGTTATTATTATCCAAGAGGCAATTCACAGCAGCATAAATAGGAAGGAAAGGGGCATGATCATCAAACTAGATATGGTGAATGCTTTTGACCGCGTTAATCACCAATTCCTTCAGGCGGTCCTAAAGAAATTTGGCATTTCCGAGATCTTCATCAGCAGGGTCATGGAATGCATCTCATTCACCTGGACATCCCCCCTCATTAATGGCAGGCCCAACAATTCCTTCAAAAGCTCAAGGGGTTTGAGGCAAGGATGCCCGCTCTCTCCCTTGCTCTACATCATCATGGCCGAAACTCTAAGCATACACCTGGAGAATTTGCGCAGGCTAAAAGAAATAACAGGTGTCACCATAGTCCGGGGAACCAAGGGAATAAACCACTCCCTCTTCGCTGATGATACTCTTCTAATTGGAGGCGCTTCCAGTCTCATGGCTAGGAGGTTCAAGAACACGTTAGAACTCTTTCTTCAAGCTTCTGGAGGCAAGCTAAACAATAATAAGTGCATGATCTACACATGGAATGTTCCCAGGCATGTCATTCAAAGAATCTCCATAATCTTGGAAATCCCGGCTCAAAGGAACTGGACACACTTCATATATTTGGGGTTACCATTAGCCAAGGAAAAGGTCAAAACCGAAATCTGGGTCAAGCTAATTGAGAAGCTGAGAGGGAAGCTTCAGAGCTGGGGGGTGTCTTGGCTCAACCTGGCTGGCAGAACAATTCTTATCAAAGCCATCCTTTCAGCCCTCCCAATCTATCAGTTTGCAACCACCCTCGCCCCGGCCAGCATTCATAAACACATGGAACTTATCATCAGAAGCTTCTTGTGGCAAGGAGGCAGGCAGGAATCAAAAAAGTTCAGCCTAGTAAAGTGGGAACAGGTCATCTTACCCTTCGAGAAAGGAGGGCTAGGAATAAGAATCCCAAGATTAGCCAACATGGCCATGGGCTTTAAATTGATCTGGAGAATTCTCAACGAAAAAGGAGCCTGGTGGACAGAGGTCATCAAAAAGAAATACTTGAATGGGGCCAACTCCAATATCCTTTCAGAATCCATCATTGATAGGCAGTGCACCCCAGTATGGAAGCTTGTAAAAAAAACTCTCCCTCACTTCAAAGCCTGTATCTCAAGAGTCCCGGGCAATGGCAGAAACATCAACATATGGGCGGACAGAATAATGGGCTCAGAAGCAAGGGAAGCCCTCACAAACTTCAGGCCCCTGCAACGGTGGATGATAGAGGAAAATCTCAAGACCCTCTATGATATCTCCTCCTGGGATCAAAACAGTTGGATAGGTTGGAAGTCTATCTCCCTTCCTAACGATCTTAAGAACCTTTGGTTTGATCTTAAGATATCACTCATAGGCTCAACTCCCCTTAATAGAATGTCAGAAGACAAATATGTTTGGGACTCCAATGGTGGAAGCTACACAGTCAAAGAGGGTTATAAAGTCCTTCAAAGCGCCTCAGCAATAAACAACTGGCCTCTCCACAAAGTGGCTTGGAAAACTGAATGCCTTCCAAAGGTAAAATTCTTCAATTGGACCCTCCTCAACAGCAAAATTCTCACAGCGGAAAATCTAAGGAAAAAGGGTATCCATGGTCCCTCAATCTGCTGTCTGTGTAGGGCAGCGGAAGAAAGCTGTAACCATCTTTTTCTAGAGTGCTCCTTTGCGCGGACTTGCTGGAAGCTCATCACTAGCCCGTTGATCATAGGCGATCTCCCCAATCAGATGGCTCTCCTTCAGAAAAATTGGGGAAATAGCTATCCCCTTCCCAAAAAAGGCAAGACCCTGGCTAAAAGGTTGTGGAACAGCATTCCCTCAAACCTGTGCTGGCAGATTTGGAACGCCAGAAACAAAAGCATTTTCAATAACAAGATTCCCAGCGTCTCCAACACAATGGCAAAAACAATTGCGCTCATCTCAGAGACCATTGAGGCGAATGGAATAACCCATGATGATTCGAAACCGGGAGACCCAAGAGAAACAGAGTGGATGAGCAAATTCAGCTATGAAGCAAGAATCCAAAAAACAGTAAGCACAGGCAAAGGAAATTCTGATTGGAAGTTGAGAGGGACCAAAGAGGAAATCAGAGATTGGATACAAAAGCAAAGGAGGCCCTCCCTACAATTCGACGGGGCCTCAAAAAATAACCCGGGCCAAGCTGGAGCTGGAGGAATCATTAAAGACCTCCAAGGTAAAACAATAGTAACCTACGAGTGGGGATTGAGATCAATGTCTAACAACAAGGCAGAGGCCTATAGCCTCCTCCTGGGGACCTCTATAGCAAGAAAACTTGGCCTTCACAACCTGCTAATTATGGGAGATTCAGCTATTATCATAGCAGCCATGGTTTCTGGAAAGGATTTCAATCAAATGGCTTTGAACAACACCAAATACAGGGTTATGGACAATATCAAGGAAATAAGCGGGGCCATCTTCAAGCACGTTCTAAGGGGAAGCAATGCAGAGGCCGATGAACAGGCCAACAAGGCAATTAGCAGACAGATAGGTCAGGTCAGAGAAAATGATGATGTCTATGACAAAGCCATCCCTTAAGCTCTTCCATCCGAGTCACCTCAGGCTTCACTCTCCTCGAAATTGGTTTTTCATCGAATCTCCTTATCCCCTGCAAAATCTCCTCGACTGCACAAATCGGTACCTCAAAAACCAGATCCGCCCCCCTGCATCGATTCATATCACATCAATCAGCCACTCCAACGAGTCTCAGGCACCCTCAGCAGACATTCTCTGCCTTGACGCTCTGGATCATCTCCTCGGTACCCTCTCCGCTCGCAGTAAGATCTTTTCTGGGGATCTCAGTCTTGTCAAGAGCCGACCCTCCCAGAAATGGTCCAAGCACCTGAGGAACCTTCATCTTCTTATTTATAGCAGCTCGGGCCTCAGCGATCTCTCATTCTTCAGCACTGCAAGGACTCTTCGTTGCGCTCTCATCAAGCATAGGCTCCCTCCTGAAGCGGCTCGCAATCACCGGGAGCTTGATCCTCGTTCCCTGACTGTGGTAATCTCAGGTTTCCTCATTGTTGTTTTAAAGTTTGCTAACTGGTGGTTTTTTGGATGTAGCAGCGCCGCTCGAGTCCCTCCGCTCCCAAGTCATTTCATCCCTCCCTGTGTTGCTCCGCTCCCCTCTTCTCTGGACTATCCTCTCCCTCATATCGCTTCCCTCCCTGGTTCTTTCCCCCTCCCAGGAATTGGCCCGCTTCCTCAAATTGCTGATACTCTTCTACAGATTACTAAGATGGCGGATCAGCAGGACCAGCCAAATGCCCAGGAGCCCGCCAACAATCCTTTAAACAGGATCTTTAACAACAACGAGTGCACTATGTGCAAAGCGCATACATTCATGATCAACCGTTTTGTCAAACATTTCAATGAACTCAAGGATGATTACCAGGCAGATAGCAGATCGAAACGGAAGAAGCTGGAGAAGTGAAAAGCAGAGATCGAGGCGTTGAAGGAGAGGTGCAGCCATCTGGAGGAAGCCATAGAGCATATCCGAACTCTCACTCAGAGTTTTCAAACGGAGGCTTCAACTAAAGCCAGCGCCAGGAAAGATCCTCTTCCCGATGATTCGGTCACTCAGAAACTTCCCTAGGAGCTATGGAATGTAAATTTTGTTGGCTTGGCGGTTCTTTTGTACGGCAATATAGCCGTTACTTCTTTGCTTTCAGTTATCCTAGAAGTAGCAATGAGGAAAAAGGGTCTGCGAACCTGTTTTTGATCCTCATCTCTCAAATCTACCATATTTATGTACTAGAACTTTGTTCCTGATGGTTTTTATAATACACAAGTAACCGATTCTGTTTAAAAAAATAAAAATAAAAAAAATAATGTATTTATTTTAATAAATATATTTTTATTTTTATATATTTTAATTTTTTTTTTAACAGAATCGGTTACTTTTGTATTATAAAAACCAACGGGAACAGAGTTCTAGTACATAAATATAGTAAATTTGAGAGATGAGGTTCAAAAACGGGTTCGCAGACCCTGTTTCCTCATTGCTACTTCTAGTATGACTGAAAGCAAAGTAGTAACGGCTATATTGCCGTACATAAGAACCGCCAATCCAACAAAATTTACATTCCATGGCTCCTAGGGAAGTTTCTGAGTGACCGAATCGTCAGGAAGAGGTTCTTTCCTGGCGCTAGCTTTAGTTGAAGCCTCTGCTTGGAAACTCTGAGTGAGAGAACGGATATGCTCGATGGCTTCCTCAAGATGACTGCATCTCTCCTTCAACGCCTCGATCTCTGCCTTGCGCTTCTCCAGCTTCTTTCGTTTCGACCTGCTATCAGCCTGGTAGTCATCCTTCAGCTCATTAAAATGCTTGACAAAACGGTTGATCATGAATGTATGCGTTTTGCACATAGTGCACTCGCTGTTGTTGAAGATCCTTTCTAAGGGGTTGTTGGCCTGCTCCTGGGCATTAGGCTGATCCGCCATCTTGGTGGACTGAATAAAAGAATCCGCAATTTGAAGAAGGGAAGCGGTGAGTGAGAGAGGATAAGCCAGAGAAGGAGGGAGCGGAGCAGCACAGGGAGGGATGAAATGAGATGGGAGCTGAGGGGCTCGATGTGCTCTGTTGAAACCAAAAAACCACCAGTTAGCAAAATTTAAAATAACAGAGATGGAACCGGAGGTTACCACATTCAGGGGACGAGAATCATGCTCCTGATGATTGCCATTCGCTTCAGGAGGGAGCCCACGCTTGATAAGAACGCACTGAGGAGTCCAGGCAGCGCAGAGGAGTGAGAGGTCGCTGAGACCCGGGCTGCTATAAATAGAGTGATGAAGGTTCCTTGATCGCTTGGACCAGTTCTGGGAGGGACGGATCTTGACATGACTAAGATCCTCAGGATAGATCTTACAGCGTGCGAAGATGGTACCGGGGTGGTGATTCGGCATGTTGAGGCAGAGAACGACTGCTAAGGAGGCCTGATATTCATGGGAGCGGCTGTTTGATATGGTGTGGATCGGTGCAGGGGGGCGGATCTGATTTATGGAGTACTGGTTTGTGCAGTCGAGAGGATTTTGCAGGGGATAAGGAGATTCGATGGGATACCAATTTCGAGGAGTGTGCGAACTGAGGTGACTCGGCTGGAGGAGCTTATGGGATGGCTTTGTCATAGACATCATTGTTTTCTCTGACCTGACCTGTCCGTCTACTGATTGCTTTGTTGGCCTGTTCATCGGCCTCTGCATTGTTTCCTCTTAGAACGTGCTTGAAGATGGCCCCGCTGATTTCCTTGATATTGTCCATAACCCTGTATTTGATGCTGTTCAAAGCCATTTGATTGAAGTCCCTTCCAGAAACCATGGCCGCTATAATGATAGCTGAATCTCCCATAATTAACAGGTTTTGAAGACCAAGTTTTCTTGCAATAGAGGTCCCCAGAAGGAGGCTGTAGGCCTCTGCCTTATTATTAGACATTGATCCCAAACCCCATTCATAGGTTACTATTGTTTTACCTTGGAGGTCTTTAATGATTCCTCCAGCTCCTGCTTGGCCCGGATTATTCTTTGAGGCCCCGTCAAAATGTAAGGAGGGCCTCCCTTGCTTTTGTATCCAATCTCTAATTTCTTCTTTCGTCCCTCTCAACTTCCAATCCGACTTTCCTTTGCCTGTGCTTACTGTTTTTTGAATTCTTACTTCATATCTGAATTTGCTCATCCACTCTGTTTCTCTTGGGTCTTCCGAATTTGTCTCATCCTGGGTTATTCCATTCGCCTCAATGGTCTCTGAGATGAGCGCGATTGTTTTTGCTGTTGTGTTGGAGATGTTGGGGACCTTGTTATTGAAAATGCACTTGTTTCTGGCGTTCCAAATCTGTCAGCACAGGTTTGAGGGAATGCTGTTCCACAACCTTTTAGCCAAGGACTTGCCTTTTTTGGGGAGGGGATAGCTATTTCCCCAGTTTTTCTGCAGGAGAGCCATCTGAGTGGGGAGATCGCCTATGATCAAAGGGCTAGTAATGATCTTCCAGCAAGTCTGCGCAAAGGAGCATTCAAGAAAGAGGTGGCTACAGCTTTCTTCCGACGCCCTACACAAGCAGCAGATTGAGGGGCCATGTATACCCTTTTTCCTTAGATTTTCCGCTGTGAGGATTTTGCTGTTGAGGAGGGTCCAATTAAAGTATTTGACTTTTGGGAGGCTTTCAGTTTTCCAAGCCACTTTGTGGAGAGGCCAGTTGTTTATTGCTGAGGCGCTTTGAAGGACTTTATAACCTTCTTTGACTGTGTAGCTTCCACCATTGGAGTCCCAGACATATTTATCTTCTCTCATTCTATTAATGGGGGCGGATCCTATGAGAGATATCTTGAGATCAGACCAAAGGTTCTTAAGATCATTGGGAGGGGAGATAGACTTCCAGCCTATCCAACTATTTTGGTCCCAGGAGGAAATGTCATAGAGTGTCTTGAGATTTCCCTCTGTCATCCACCGTTGCAGGGGCCTGAGGTTTATGAGGGCTTCCCTTGCCTCTGATCCCATTATTCTGTCCGCCCATATGTTGATGTTTTTACCATTGCCCGGGACTCTTGAGATGCAGGCTTTGAAGTGAGGGAGAATTTTTTTAATAAGCTTCCATACCGGGGTGCACTGTCTGTCAATGATGGATTCTGAGAGGATGTTGGAGTTGGCCCCATTCAAGTATTTCTTTTTGATAACCTCTGTCCACCAAGCCCCATTTTCGTTGAGAATTCTCCATATCAATTTGAAGCCCATGGCCATGTTGGCGAGTCTTGGGATTCTTATTGCAAGGCCTCCTTTTTCGAAGGGTAAGATGACCTGTTCCCACTTAACTAGGCTGAATTTTTTTGATTCCTGCCTGCCTCCTTGCCATAAGAAGCTCCTAATGATAAGTTCCATATGTTTGTGTATGCTTGCCGGAGCAAGGGTGGTTGCAAACTGATAGATTGGGAGGGCTGAAAGGATGGATTTGATGAGAATTGCTCTGCCTGCCAGGTTAAGCCAAGACACCCCCCAGCTCTGAAGCTTCCCTCTCAGCTTCTCAATTATCTTGATCCAGATTTCGGTTTTGACCTTTTCCTTGGCTAAGGGTAACCCCAAGTAAGTGAAGTATGTCCAGTTCCTTTGAGCCAGGATTTCCAAGATTGTGGAGATTCTTTGAATGATATGCCTGGGGACATTCCATGTATAGATCATGCACTTATTATTGTTTAACTTACCTCCAGATGCTTGAAGAAAGAGATCCAGCGTGCTCTTGAATCTCCTGGCCATGAGGCTGGAAGCGCCTCCAATTAGAAGAGTATCGTCAGCGAAGAGGGAGTGATTTATTCCCTTGGTTCCCCGAACAATTGTGACCCCTGTTATCTCTCTTAGCCTGCGCAAATTCTCCAGGTGTATACTAAGCGTTTCAGCCATGATGATATAGAGGAAGGGAGAAAGCGAGCATCCTTGCCTCAAACCCCTTGAGCTTTTGAAGGAATTGCAGGGCCTGCCATTAATGAGGGGAGCTGTCCAAGTGAGTGAGATGCATTCCATGACCCAGCTGATGAAGGTCTCGGAAATGCCAAATTTCTTTAGGGCTGCCTGAAGGAATTGATGATTGACACGGTCAAAGGCATTCGCCATATCAAGCTTGATGATCATGCCCCTTTCCTTCCTATTTATGCTGCTGTGTATTGCCTCCTGGATAAGGATAACATTGTCCGTTATTTGTCTTCCAGGAACGAAGCCTCCTTGATTCTCAGAGATAAGGGAGGGGAGGATCTTTTTTAATCTGTTAGCTAGGATTTTAGTGATAACTTTATAAGAGACATTGCACAGGGATATTGGCCGGAATCTATCAAAGGTTTGGGGATTAGGATCTTTGGGAATGAGGGCTAAGTGGGAAGATTTGATGCTGCTGCCCATTTTGCATTTCGTAAAGAAATTCTTAGCCATTCTGATGTAATCCTTCTTGATAACTTCCCAATGGTTTCTATAAAAGGCCACAGTGAACCCATCTGGCCCCGGAGCCTTGTCCATAGCCATGCTGAAGATTGACCCCTCAATTTCCTCTGTCGTGATTTCTTTTTCCAAATCGGCATTTTGGGCTTCTGAGATTTTATTTTCAATTATGCTAAGGAAGTCTGAGTTATCCATATATTGAGGATCAGCAGTTAGGAGATCGCTGAAGTGCTGGGTCGCTGCATCCTTAATTTCCTCTTGTTCTCTGAGTTCCCTTCCGTCCATCATAATTCTCTCAATTTGATTCCCTGCCCTCCTGAGCTTAAGGCAGTTATGAAAAAAGGAGGTGTTTTTGTCTCCCGCTTTGAGCCAAAGACATCTAGACTTCTGCCTTTGCTCTTCTTCCTCCTTTCTATTCTGTTTATACAGCTCTTTATATATTTCGTTTTCTTTTGCTTGATCTTCTTCTGTGTCCTGACTTTTTTTCTTTTCTTGGCTCCATTGTTCCAGCTTTGCCTGGAGTTCAATTCTTTTTTTGCCTTCCTCTGTTGCGTGGTTTTTTGCCCAATGTTTAATGGCAATTCTGAGAGACTTGAGCTTAGCTTCCCAGATGTAATGAGGAGATCCCACTACCTCTTTTGCCCATTGTTCCTTGATTAGTTTCCTGAATTCTTCGCTGCTGTCCCAGGCCTTATTATATTTAAATGGGAGCGGTCCCATATTCTTTCCTTTATCAAGAGTCAAAGCCACTGGCTTGTGGTCTGAAATGTAGCCTTGGATTATTTTGCTTTGGATATTTGGGTATCTTGCCACTATTCTCTCTTGGATGAGAATTCGATCTAACCTCTCTTTTATATTATTGCTGCCTGTTCTCTTATTTGACCAAGTGAAGCGTCCATTTTGCGGAGGGATGTCCACTAAGTTATGGGCTTGAATAATTCCTTCTAAGGAATCTCTTGAGGGATCAGCAAAGAAGCTTCCTCCTAGCTTCTCATCAGCATTTCTTATAAGGATTAGATCTCCTCCCAGGAAAATGTTCCTTCCCTGCACATTCAAAAGATCCGAGGTGATTGAATCCCAACATGAAGCTTCGTCTCTGTAATGGTTGGGGGCGTAGATATTGTATATTGAAAATTCTTCTTTCGAGGCTGTATTTTGCATGTCTGATCTTATCCACCATCTGTTCTGCAATTGACCTTTGAGATTCCATTTGTTTTTGTCCCATAATGTCCCAATGCCCCCTGATGCACCCACTGCGCTTAGTGCTATTCCTTCATAACTTCTGTATTTCTTTATATGATTTTGAAATTCTTGGTCCGTGATTTTGGACTCCTGAAGAAGGAGGATGTCTGGGTGTTCAGCTTTTAGAAGGTCTCGGACTGCATTTGCTTTTAGGGAGGAGCCCATCCCCCTACAATTCCAGGAGACCAAAATCATTATTTACCTTGTTTGTTCTAAGCCCCGCTTTTCTCTTTCATTTTTCCCCACTTCCTTTAGTTTTATCTAGGTATGTTTCCATTGGTTGCTGGGTCCCGGTGGCCATTTCCTTTGCAGCGTTTTCATCCCTTATCTCTTTATTTGACTTCCTTCCAACTTTTCTGGGGGGGTCGGTGGAGAGGTTGTTTTCCTTTGATTTGTTCCTAGTTAAGATTCTTTCTACTGTCGGGGGAGGGGAGGGCTGGGGGGGGAGATATGGGAGGGGGTTACCATGGGGCCTCGCGGGGATGGTGGAGGGGATGGGGGATCCTCTGCAGACAAGGATTTGAAAGGGTTAGAGGAGGAGGGGAAGGAAGGCCCAGATCCAGAGGGTTGGGAGGAGGGGAAGGGGTTTTCCAGGGGGGGCTTAGAGGAGGGGCCAGGAGGGGGGTTTGATTTTTTCTTTTTGACTATTTCCCAATCTTCTTCCGGAGCTTCTACATTGCCTTCAGAAACATTTGATTTAGATTTGCTACATCTATTGGCGAAATGCCCATATTCGTGACATACCTTGCACTTGAAGGGCAGCTGCTCGTAGTCCACTTGCTGTATGTGCGTCCACTGATCAACTTTGAGTTTGATTGCTTCCGGCAGTCCCTTACCGAGATCTACTTCAACACATATCCGCGCGCAGGCATGCATGTTCTCCTTTGGTTTAGATCTGTCGATATATTTTCCGACGGCATTCCCAATGGCCTTCACAGATTCGTCCCCCCAGCAATGAAGCGGCAGATGGGGCAGGGGAACCCAGACGGGGACAGCGCTGGGAACATCCATCTCAGGATCGAAGTCAGGGGTCCATCTGTTAAGGTAAAGGCCTCGAGAGTCCATGAAATAGGGGCCGTTTCTGAAGATGAGGTTACGATCCTCCATTGTTTCAAACAGGAAGGTGTAGAACCCCCTCCCGCAGAACCTGATTGCGATTTTCCCTTGCACTATCGAGTTCCAGTTTCTCTAGACCCATTTTTGAACTGAACGAGGAGAAGGCCACAATCCCGTGAACTGTCCTACCAGTCCTCTTTCTGCTAATGCAACTGCTGCTCTCCTCGGGAGGGAAGGGGGGAGCGAGACTTCCGGAATTTCGTCTAACTTCTTAATGAATTTAGAGGCTGTAGGGCGAATTTTGTTTGCTGCATTCTCAGGGATAAGAGAAGCGAAAGATTTTTCCAGGTCATCCTGATCCTGAGACGAAGGATTCATTTCAGGCATCGAAGGGGATCAAGGGATTCAAGAGGGGAACCGGGGGAGTCCCCGGTGAAGGGAGAGGGCAGAGGCCCGAAGGATTGAAAAAAGAGGGCAGGAGGCCCGAGACCGAGAGGGGATCAGCAGAGCGCGGGCCTAGCAGCGGCGCTGCCAGGCACAGGCACGCGGGGGGGGTCAGGCTAGGTCAGGAAAGCTCGAAGCGGGATCGCCAGAGCCGCATCTCTCCGCTCTAACCTCATAACATCCACTAATCTCTCTATTCACCTTAATTTTTAATTAAATTAAAATAATTATATAAATTAAATGATTAATGAATTCTGATACTTACATGGCGAACCCTAGAACCTCTGTCTCCGTGCCCTCGGCCGCCGTCGGCTCTTGGCATGCTCTGTGTGAGAAGGGGTTTGAGAGATCTAAGCTAAGACTTAAGGATTATCTCTCAGAAGCAGATCAGCAGCATGATTTAGCCATGTTCGCCGGCTTGAACCCCAGCAATGATGCCTCCATGCCTCATGCCGCCGCAGGGTTTCAGATTGTTCCGGCTGCGATGGGGACGGAGAGAACTGGGCAAAGACCAAAGGGCTTTCACTCAAACGCAGGCGTACAAGATTCCCAAGCCATCATCACAGGTGCTGCAGATCCAAAAGAACTTGTAATCCTCTTAGCCGAATACTCCCGGAAAGCCTGGACCCGGCCCCCTGTCTCCACGACGCGCCTATGTAGGCCCCTTTCGATGGCTGGAGCAGCGAACAAGATAGATCGTGCAGATCTGTTGGCTTGTCCTTTGTCCAGAGTTTCCAGAAACGAAGGAATGGCGTCTATCAGATGCACGCAGCCCCTGCCACCTAGACAATTGCGGGATCTGATAATTTATCAAGGCAGTTGCCTTTCCTCTCCACAGATCGATTGGGGAAAAAGGCTCTCGGGAACTTCCTCTTCCTTCCAGATTCAAATCAGGCTTCTTTCTGGCAAAACTATGCTTCATTGGGTTTGCCAGACGGATCTAGTGCGGAATCTCAAGCATGCATTGGACATCAAACTGGGGATCCCGTCTGCAGTTCAAAGGCTTCTCTTCGAAGGTAAACATCTTGAGGATCCCTTCCCCATTTCTTCTTACGGCATTGTGAAAGATGCATCTGTTATCTTAACCCTTCGGCTTCGAGGAGGAGCTGTGGGAGAGCCTTCTTCAGCTAAAGCTTTCTCGTATAAAGATGTTGTCCATGCCAAACAGTCTGAAAAGACAGATCCGCCATTGCAGTATTCACCCAAGCCTTTCTTGGTTGACAGAGTGGAGGAAGTCCCCTCAGTTGAGATCTCGTACCCTGATCTTGAAGACGAAACCCAGAAATTGGTTGAAAGGGCCATCATCTGCAGATTCAATGGGCTCTGGCCGCGCTCACAGGATCTGTATGACTGGATCAAAGATAATTGGACTGACCGCTGCAAGGTTTATTTCTGTGCAAAAGGATATTTCATAGTGCTGTTTGACGACCTCGAGCATTGCTACAAGGCCCTCGACGAAGGACCTTGGTTCATGGGAGAAGCTGGCCTCTTCCTCACTCCATGGTTTCCAGACTTTGACCCAGCCACAGCGGTTATCACCAAAGCCCCGGTATGGATCAGACTTCCAAATCTCCCTATTCACCTGTGGCGCACAGAAGTATACAGGCAAATCGGCAATACCTTGGGTAGCTTTCTCACAGGAGACTACAAGAGAGAGAGGCAAGGGCTCTATACACATGCAAGAGTTTGTGTGGAGCTTGATTTAAGCAAGGGATTGCCAGAGTACATCAATCTCAAGATCAAGGACTTTATCTGGACCCAGTTTCTAGAGTACGAAAACACGGCCTTCAGATGCCGTCATTGTCACCTAACAGGGCATCTGCATCACTCTTGCCCAGCGCTGTCAGCAAGAGCGAAAAAGGGCCTCTTCGCTCACTCTAAGCCCAAGCGTTGGGCTCCTTGTCCTCAGCAGCCAGCTGGAAAATCCAGCTCCCCTTGTAAGGAGAAGGAGGAAAGAGAGCCAGAACCAGATCAGACGCAGCAGCCGATGGAACCGCCACCGATCAACATGGGGATCTCCCAGGTCTCAGCAATCTCCCAGAAACGTCCCCATGAGACTTCTTCCTCGGATTCAGAGAAGGAGTCCCCGATGATAGAGAACTCCAGTCTTCAAGTTGTTCTAGCCCATCCTCCCCAGGATGGCTGGACAAAAGTCAACAAAAAGAAAGGGAAAAAACATTGTGGAGCAGTCATTGCCCCGCTGGGGTAACAGCCTGACAGTTTGTCTTTGCTAGCGAATCTGTTGATGTAGTTGAGCTTGTTTCTTCCTCCGAGACCGAGGTTGATGATCCCATCATTTCCGGTCTGTCGGTCTTTTGTTTTTCCTGTAGCTCTGTGATTGTTTCTTTCTTCCGGGACCGAGGTTGATGATTCCATCATTTCCGGTCAGACGGTCTTTTGCCTCTCCAGACTGTACAATATTTTACTTAATAGATTTAGTCTTTTACCGAGAAAAAAAAAATGATTAATGAATTCAACAACTATTATTTTCAACCTCTTGATTTCTTTTCAACCTCTCCGCCTGATTTTCAAATTCCTCTTCTTTTCAATGTCTCCTAGTGCTTTTCAATTCCTCTGGGTGCTCAATAAAATCTAGTGTTAGTTGGGACCTGAACTAGTTTTAGGAAAAGGAATCTATTGAGCCTAACAAGCTATTTCACACTAATTAGTCTAAAATCGCAACTTTTTGCAAACTAACACTAGTGTCCCGCAGGTGTTTCAAGTAGCTGCTGTATCTCAAGCATTTTGCAGGCATTTATCGAAAATTAATTTGAAATAATACCTGTTTCACATGAATTCTAACGTGGGCAAGGTGGCATTGTGATGCTTCACTTATTTGAGGGAAGCACATTTTCTTCTATCTTTTGAGGTAACTGGTTGCCTATTTCAAAATTTTGCAGATATTTATCGTAATTTAAGAGAAAATTTGGTTTCCTGAGGATAAATTATAATGAATAAACTCTCTTAAATGTCTGTTATTAGAAGTCTAGATAACTATATTTTCACTTGAATGATCAGCTTGAACAGCAAATGAAAAGCCGTTCTAAAAATGGTTAATGCATTTTACAAGAGACATGTCTGTAATACCCATAAAATACCAAAGCTTAAAAGAATCGAGATCGTTACCTCTCAGTCCTTAAATTGAGGGGAAGAAAAACTGAAAAACAAAGAAATAAGAAATGCACGCAAGTATAAAAACGAAACCGAATTGAAATATATCCAAATGTAAAGTTCTTGTGCGAGAAACTTGAAAGAATGAGTAACAGAAGGCAGAGCTGACGAATTTATTAAGAAAAAAGAAAATATTTAATTGTTTAGGTCATGATTTTGAATCTTAAAAGAATTCCAAACAACAAAAACATTAGGTGTAGAAAAATCACATAAGAAACAGGCAGAGCTGGCGAATTTGTTAAGAAAAAAGAAAATATTTAATTGTTTTAATGATTTGAATCTTAAAAGAAATTCCAAACAACAAAAACATTAGGTGCTGAAAAATGACATAAGAAACATCCATTGAGAAGATTAAGAATTATGTATTTTTCATTTGCAGAATTCTTTGTATTTATTATGTAATAAGTTGGTTTGAATTATATAGAAATTGAATTTGGATAGGATTGATAACAATATTTTTTCGGATCATCCAAAATCATCTAAATTAAATTCAATTGGTTTTTTTAGTTCAATGTTGTAATTTTTTTTTTTTTTAAATTAAATTAAATTTAATTGGTATATTTTTAGTTCAATGTTGTAATCTAAATTTTTGTATGTAACGCCCCTAGTAAATCGATAATGTTTTAAGTAAGGCAGTAAAATTTAACTGTTGACTAAGGTTATGTTTGGTGAAATTAAAATAACTATGTTGCTACTGCTGTTAATTAATTATGTTGATTAATTATTGCTACTACTGTTTAATTAATTATGTTGATTAATTGTTGTTAGTAGCTATTGAGGTGGTTGGAAAAAGAAAACCTAACTACCTTCATGAGAAGGTTGAGACCCCATAGGAAAAGGGGGAAAGTTATGCTAAGTCTGGTAGAGACCAGATAGCGGAGGAAAAAGAAAAGAGAGTTGCTCTTTTGGAAAAAAATGCTATGTCTGGTAAAGATCAGATGGCATGTGTCTGGAAGGCGGAAGCTTCCTGAACCGCTACGTCTGGTAAGGACCAGATAGCGTGACTCTGGTATAGCCAGAGAGTTTGCAGACAGTGAAGATCTGCAGAAGTGCTTGGGGGTGGAAGATCGAGGAGGATCTTCCTAAGGTCGGGAGGTTGACAAGCGCAATAGAGAGGTTTGCCTCTGTTCAGGTATGGATTAACTGAGAAACTTAATAGTTATTAAGGGTTTATGTATACTGTGAAATTAATTAGGGTCTATGACAGGCCTAGAACTGTGTATGGCATTGGAAGAATTTCTGTAATTATGCAGGCATTGGTAGAGATGGAAAATGTAAACACATTGATGACATTTAAGAACGAATTTCTGTGCGACTGACAGAAGGAAGAAAAGACTAAACTAGATTTAATTAAAGATCATAGATTTCCATACTGGAACAATTCCTGTAGCATAAGTGACAGTTAAATGGAAAACAAAATACTGTGTATATTTATTTCAGCCTACGCAGATAAATTGAAAACAATATATATATTTGCATACAAAGATCCCAAGAATGCTACTGAGGAAATAAAGAAAACTGTAACAGGTCAAAAATTGAGTCAATACGTGTACTCTCTAGACTAAACAACCAATCGAAGATCGCAGGATCACCATCTTAACAATGTAGTTTAAGAATGAATAATTCGGTAACGAAAAACACTCCAGTACTTGAAAAACAAAGGAAGGGCAGCGCCCACATCATAAACATAAATAAACGATAACAGACATTCCAAAAAACAAGGAACGAGCTTGTCAGCCTAATGTTGGTTCTCGAGAATGAAACAGAATTACATTATTAATGTTATGTGCTATGGTTAGCATATATATAACTTAGCAATAATACATTTTCTATTATATGTAAATAAATTAAAAATCTATTATTGCATTTGAATTCTTAATGTTAAGTTCTATTATTGTTAAGGTAAATTTTTTTTTTTTTACTCCGGTTCTGTAGTGTTACAGTGTAGTTTGTATGTTATAGCATAAATAATTTTAAATTCAGTTTATTTATTTAGGTTTAAGTATTTTTTTTTCTTTTCTGTTATTCCTAACTTATAGAGAATATATAATGTTGTAGAGATAGGTCGATAGAATACAATTTTATTTAAATATGATAAAAGTTAATTTTGGAATGGAGGAGCAAGTGAGTTGGAATGGTCCTTGTGGTGGAGTACTACGGAGTAGGTAAGTTTTGGTTTTGTCTTTTAGTAGATATTCATTTTCTTCAATATAATTGTATTGGGCTTTGATAAAAGTGTAATAGTTAGAATGGAGGATTAGGTTGCTAGAATGAATCCTATGTGGAGGAACATGCATGCTTTTTGTTTTATTTTTCTTCAGGTGTAAATTTAGGTTTTATATTTTTGCAAATATTTATCTTTTTGAATCTATATGACTATCTTTCTTATATTAAAATGATATTGAAAAGAAAAAATTAAATTGAGCAATTTCTTATTTAGCTATTATGTTTGGAGATTGAGTCAAAGCCTTTGCCTCCTACTCCTACCTGAAAAGACAGATTCTTCCCCGATTACTAGAGTAAAAATGTATATACTCTATTTTCGTAAATTTAAATTTATATCTTTTTAAAATAAAATAATTTTTTTTTAATTAATAAATTAAATTTCTTATATAATTAGAAAAAACTAAGATATTATTTTATTCACCTATTTTTAAATCACTACATTTTATCTATCCATTAACTCACTTCTCATATATCTAATTATTTAATAAACATAAATTTTATTTATATCTATATTATAACTAATAATACTTAGTAATACTTATATTTTATAAAAAAAATAAATATTAATCCCGGCCCATGCGGGTCCGTCTCATGACTTCTCCCTTTTCCGGTACAATTACCTATGCTCACTTTTCTTGCTCTACTTTTACTGAGGCTAGATCGAATGAATAAATTCTTCCCCGATCTACTCTAGTGGGCATGCTACCGAAGATTGCGCTGACCTGATTGAGAAGTGGCTGGCTCTTGCAAGATAGACGGCTATCAATTTGGTGATTTCAACAATTTTTGTTTGGTTATATATCACAGCGCCCCTAGATGCAAGAAATCATGAAGTGATGAAATCTGAGACGGCCTTCTTCCTCTCTTTTGGAAATCTCAAAGCTTTGATTTGTTTTTACCTCCACATGTGATTCGATATAAGTATCTTTGTTTCACATGAAAATTAATTTTCACAAATTTATTTGCGAACATATAAATATAAAATTATTATTTATTTATATAATTTTAAATAATTTTTTTAATAACATTTATTTATATAATTTTAAAATAAATATATTATTAATAATTAGATTTTCAAATAAAAATATAATTTTTAAGAAATATAAAATTATATTTATTAAAATAAATAAATATTATTAATAATATTTATATTTCAAATTATATATATATATATATTTATATTTTGTTAACTTTGGCAGAGTTGCTATCTATATTTTATAATCAAAATTTACATCCATCCATCAAATGTTTTATGTGGTTAACCTGCCCAAAGGAAACCAGGCAACCACTTGTCTGCATTAAATCTAGCTCAAAATTTGAAAATGTTCATTTTTGTGTTTCTAACATGTTTGCTCTTCCGAGCTCTACTCATTATCCTAGCTTTTATTCTAAGGTAATACATCAGATTTCAATTTTTTGCATCAAAAAACACTAACGGACTTGACATACTGCATCAGTCTTCATCTGAGGAGATTATTGGGGCAGGCGCTTGATCCAGGGGTCTCGTGTCTCTGTTCCATTATCCATTTCATCTCCCTCAACATCTGTTCCATTCTTCCCGGGATAAGATTGTTGTGAGAGGCCTGAATCTGTATCTCTGCAATTTCCTTAAGAAGCACTGACTTCATGTTTTCCCATTCTTCCTGGTTCTGGTTCCATAACTGCTCGTTCCGCTGCCTCATCTCCTCCTCTTCTTCCTCCCGGACAGCCCGATTCATTTCCATGGCTCTGGCTACCACATGCTTCATTATCCAATAATGTTGGATCGTTTTATTGAAGAGTGAGTTACGGCTGCGCGAATTACCTGGGTCTGGCACCATGGCCTCCCAATCTCCCCTGGGGACCTCCTGGTTCGAGCTGATTGATCTCAGCTCTCTCTCCCAACCGTTTATCTGCTCCCAAATTTCGGGTGGGTTCCCCGCCATGTAAGCATTTATAATGTTCATCATATGCTCGGCCTCCGATTTCCTTCCTCTCCTTTTCAAATTTTTGCTGGTTCCCTCTTCCTGTTTTGGAGCCTTTTTCGCTTTCCGCGGGGCCATGTTCTTTCTTGACTGAATGTTGTGCTTTACTGAATCTTTCTTACCTAGCAAGACATGATACCATAAGTCAGTAACACGGTTTAAAATTTGAGTTTTGATCCATTTACTTACCACCCTTTCCTTGCCAGAATTCTAGTTTCCCAGGGTTTGAAAATGGTGTGACGGCGCAGAACGCACCGAGGGCCGACCTGTAATTCGGCCCATTTCATTTCCTCCACTCGAAATGGCCACGGGAACCCCTCGTTGCCCTTGTTGCTGGCTTTCTGAGGGTCTGTGCAGGTCATCTCTTCTCTCCGGCTGTCGAAGGGGACGACTTTCTCTCCTTTTATCCCGGGATTTCCTACTCTTTATCCTTCTGGACTTTTCTACAAGAATGAAAGGAGCAGGGGTTCGGCTGCTTACAGGGTTATCTCGCCTTCCAGAGATTCCTCCCTTCCCCACCCTGAGAGCTATCCTGGGTTTGGGTTTTCCTTTCCTCAGGAGACCTTGATTCATTTTCCCCAGATGACCAGCAGATCTCCTCGGAGCTAGGGCTTTCTGGCTTGCTCCTCTGGTCCAGTAAGGACACTACTTCCCGGGTCTGAGGTTTCCTACAGACAAGCTATGTCTACCTCCGAATTTCAGCCTCATGGTTTCCTTAGGAAAATAACTTAGACTCCTACTTCTAGCTACAACGTAAAATACTGAACTGGAGAATGAATCAACATACCACCTTTCCCCGCTGTTGACGTAGCCTTTGTCTGATCGCTGCTCCTGTCTACCACCTTTTTTCGTTCCCTCCTGCTTCGAGCTCTGCTACATGAAAATTTCTAATGCCATCTTAGGCCCTCTTTGGTTTATTCCTATCCTTCTATCCCTTCTGACCTCCACCTGTCCTGTTTCTTTCCCGGCACTTTTTCCGAAGTCCTTTTCTCAGGATGTGCCTCGATCGTTCTATCCTCCTTTACTCCTCATAACTCCTACGTCCTCCTGGCTGCAACTGCCATATACTCTCTGTCCTTCTGCTGCCACTTGCCATCCCTTCTCTGACCCTTTGCCCGGCTCCACACCTGCCCTCCACCATCTCATTCCTTGAGTGTGCCTCCGCTTCGTCCCTGCCCTGCTCCCTCACCTGCCCTTTTTTCCATTTACTCCGTTCATTTCTCACGTGTGTCCTATCTGTCGTCACTGACTGAGTACTTTCCCCGCATCTGCCACTTGCTTCCTTTTCCTGAACATTCCTCTTTGGATCACTATTGCCACTGTTATCGATGTCTAAGAGTTTCTGCAACTGCTCCTTCTCCTCCGAGTGAGGGAGCTTTGTTCCTCTGAGGTCCATCAACCTTCCCCTGTTTCGGCTTCCCCAATTAGCTAGCCAGTCTGTCGGTCTGTTGCCTGTTCGCCTTACGTGTGTGGGAATAAGATAGTCTATTCTATTTATCAATTTCCCTATTTCACTGGTTAACCATGCTGTTCTCCAGCTCTTGCTAATCTTTTCCGCTGGTGTCTTGTTTTGCAGTTGTTTTACCATGTCAACTACCAGTTTCGAATCACCTTCAATTTGAAGGTTCTGGTGCTTTTCCTGAATGGCAATTTCGAGTCCTCGTTTTAGCGCGTGTAACTCCGCTTCATTATTCGTTGCTTCTCCACAATCCATCGAAAAAATTCTCAGAGTTTTTCCGCCGTTGTTCCTAAGTAGCCCCCCTATTCTTGCTTCTCCCGGGTTGCCTTTTGCTGCCTCATCGAAGTTTAGCTTGACAAAGCCTTGCGGTGGATGCCTGTAAGTGCTTATCTCTTCAACCTCTCTATTTTGGCTTTTACTTTGGGTTCTGTCTATCATGCTTTGTTTTAATTGTAACCACTGCAAAATCCTCTCCTCTGTTTGGTTAATCTTCCAGTCTTCATCATTCCACCTTTCTGTTAAAATTGTTTCTCTGATATTTTGTATTGTTTGTTTCCATATTTCAGTCGGGGTTCTCTTTTCTTCTTTAAATATCACGCTGTTTCTTTCCTTCCAGATGTTCCAAAGCATGAACCCTACGAACAACATCCACACGCGGTTTAAGACCTGGTTCTGGTAAGGTTTTCTTGGCCAATTTTTCAAAGTATTTTTTATATTATGGTAGTTTCTGTGACAATTTTCAAACTGTTGCTGGTGACTACTCCACAGGTTGCTGCGGATGGTGCAGCTGTTTGTTAAGTGCTCCATCGTCTGCTCCTATTCGTGGCATAGTGCGCATCGTGGGGGTCCCTGCATCCCTTTTTTTCGAACTTGATCCCAGGTTAGTACCCATTCATGGTGTAAAATCCATAGAAAGAAGGTTATTTTAGGCCAAGTCTTGATTTTCCAGATGTTTTTCCATTTTTTTGGTTCTGTCTGTCGATTATGCCCTGCCTTTAAATAATAAACTTCTGCTATAGATAACGTGTCT
The DNA here is from genome assembly GCA_031772625.1 of Pinus tabuliformis. Lineage (NCBI taxonomy): Eukaryota > Viridiplantae > Streptophyta > Pinopsida > Pinales > Pinaceae > Pinus > Pinus tabuliformis. The sequence continues at coordinate 421,181,264 of CM062819.1, read as the reverse complement.
TTTATTCGGGTTCTCATTGGAGTATATCCTGCTCTGTTTTTACCGCAACTTTCCTAGATGTCATTTCTTTGTTGTAATCACCCCAGCTTGCTGTCTCTGGGGTTGCTACCTAGTCATCCTTTTGCTTCCAATTTCGCCAGTATTCTCCTATGCTTTGTTTCCAAAAGTTTCCGACCTATTCCCTCTCTGTTCGGGAGGTAAATTCATGGATTTATTGGAGGGCTTCTTTATGGAGAAGTTTTTCTTGCTGTTGCCAGGATTCCTCCCAGAACTTGGTTGTGTCCCCCTCTCTTACCTCCCAAAAGTTGTAGTCTCTTATCAAATCTTTATTGTTCCTAGCCAAATTCCATATTGCTGATCCTTTTTCCTCTGTTTGGCTTCTCATCCTGTCTTCTGGTTTCTCTGCTGCCTCGTATTTCTTCTCCCAAATTTTCTTCCATAGGTCCTGTCCGCCCTGTGTCCACCTCCACCACAGTTTCACACCCATCACTTGGTTGAGTATATAAGGGTCACGCAGACCTAAGCCTCCATCTTTAATTGGTTTGCTGAGCCATTCCCAGGAAAGCAATGCCCATTTTCGAGTTTTAGTTGTCCTTGTCATAATTTTTTTTTAAACATGGCCATTAATTTTTGACAAATAGATTTAGGAACAGCTTGGCTAGACATCTGGTATATTGGGATGGATTGCAATACTGCTCTTAGAAGGATTATCCGGCTAGGGGTATTCAGAGACCGGAATGTCCAATTTTCTATCTTTTTTCTTATCTTGCCTATGAGAGGTTCCCAATTCGCTACTCTGTACTGATACTCATTGAGCATTATGCCAAGATACTTTGTTGGGAAGCTTCCTACTCGGAATCCCATTGTTCTAGTTAAGAATCTTTGAAATGCTACCTGAGTGTTAAAGAAGAATATTTCTAATTTCTCATTGTTAATCTCGGTCCCTGGGGCTTTCGTAAACTCTGAGAGAATTTTTAGTATCTTTTGGGCTTCCTAAAAGGAGGCTTGTCCGTAGATCATTACATCATCTACGAATTGCTGGTGTGTTATAGGAATTTCATTACCCAAAATTCGCAATCCCTTTATTTGTTCATTAGCTAGACGCACTTTCACCAGCTTACCCAGACCTTCTACTGCTAGAATGAATAGAAACGGGGAGAGGGGATCTCCCTGTCTAAGCCCTCTCGTGGGGTTAAAGGCTTCCGAAGGGGTTCCATTTAGCATAACTGACATCACCGGGGTGCTTACCATTGACATTATCCATTTCACCCATCTCTCGTCAAAGCCATGTGCCTTTAGGATACCCCCTAGATAATCCTAACTAAGACGATCATAAGCCTTTGCCAGATCCAGTTTTATTGGCATTCCTTTGTTTCTAGAGTTTTCAGTGAGTGTATTACCTCTCAAGCAACTACTATACCATCTGTTATCTATCTTCCCTTAAAAAAACAAGTTTGCTCCTGAGATATGAGGTCAAGCAAGATTGGTTTAAGTCTGTTTACCATTATTGTAGCCAGTATTTTGTATACCACATTACATAGAGATATTGGTCTGAAGCCCTGGGGTTCTTCCGAGTTCTTTGTTTTCGGAATCAGAGCAAGGAAGGTGGCGTTTAGGGCCGGATGTATGCGCTTTGTACATCTTGATTCTTCCACAAGATTCACAAAGTCCTGGCTCATGAAACTCCAGGAGGCTTGGTAAAATTCTATAGTAAATCCATCAGGCCCCGGGGCCTTGTTCTTCACCATTTTTTTTACCACTTCCTCCACTTCTTCTTTCGTGATCACCCTGAGTAGAGCCAGATTTTGATCTCTGATCACTTTTTTAGGAATATATTGGCACACATTAGTAATTTCCTCGTCCCTTTGTATATTAGGTTCTGTTAAGATCCCTTTAAAATAATCTACCAGTAACTTTTCCATTTCTTTTTGTTGAAGTACCCTGTTCCTTTCACAGTTTTTGAGTGAAAAGATTCTATTATGTTGTCTATGGTTCAACATTTCTTTGTGAATTTTTTTTGAATTTTTCTCCCATTCTTTCAACCACTGGACTCGTGATTTTTGTTTCCATAGAATTTCTCCTTGCTTTCTTCTTTCCCCTATTTGGTTAATCACCCCCCCTTCCTCCTTTCCTAGCTCCTCACTTCTTCCTCCCTCTATGATTTGTTGTTGGAGTCCCTCCATTTTATCTGTAGTTTTTCTTTCTCTTTTCGAATGTTACCAAATTCCCCTCTGTTCCATTTTTTGATTTTTGATTTTAGGTCTTTTAGTCTAATTTGGAACGTATGCATTTTGTTTCTATCTTCCATGTCATTTTTACTCTCCTGCCACCAAGTTTTCATTTTGTTTATGAATTCTAGATCTCTTAGCCAAAAGGCTTCGAACCGGAATGGCCTTTTTTATTCTGAGGGTTCATAGCAATTTCTAGTCTAATAGGCCAATGGTCCGACCCTATAAATGGGAGAATAGAAGCTTCATAGAAGATGTCATTTCCTATTAATTGTTCAGAGGCAAGAAATCTGTCTAGTCTTGACACTATTTGTTTGTTCCCGCCTTTTCTATTATTTCATGTAAATTTTCCATTTCTAGTTGGAATGCCCACCAACCTTAATTCCATTTGCAAATCTTGGAATCTCTCCATCTATGGGTCTTCCCTCTGTATTCCTCTTTTCTTATCTTCTTTAGATGTTGTCATATTGAAGTCTCTTACAATGATCCACATCTGTTCCTGATTCATATTCCAAAGCTTTTACATATGAGTGAGGAATAAATCTCGATCTACTGGGGTATGGCGCCCATAGACTGCTGAAACTAAAAACCATTCACTTTGCCCTATGAGTCTAAAATTTCTTGTAAGGATTCTGGGCATTCCTATCCACCAGTCTGTTATGACTTCTGCTGGATTCCAGATGACTGCTATCCCTCCCGCACTTCCTTTAGCATCTATGGTTACTTGCTCATATCTAGGTTTAATTTTATTTAAAATTTCCTCCATCTTCTGTCCTGAGATTTTGGTTTCCTAGAGCAGCATAATCTGTGGTTTGTCTTTTCTCAGTCGTTCTACTAGATGTCTCTGCTTCCCTTTACTATTCAGACCTCTTATATTCCAGGATGTCATTATCATTGAGGGGTTTGATTGAGGTTTTGGAACACCGCCGAAAGCGGAACAACTCTCCCTGTGTTCACTAACATTTCCCCCATTAGTTGGATGGAATATTTAATGTTTTTCCGTCCTTGTTTTTTTCCCTCCTTTTACTTGTCCTTGCTAGTCTGGTCGACTGTCCTTCTGATTCTCTTGATGTTCTTTAGTCGTTGTTTTGCCTTTTCCCTGTTTGGCTTGATATTGCTGGAATGTTTCCGCATAGAGTCTTTTCTGATCCTTGGGGATAAATCGCTCATCCAAGTTTCTCCATTCATTTAATAATTTTCTCAGGACGACTTTTTCTATACTTAGGTCTTCCCCCCTGTTTATCTCCATTTCTATCTCCATGTTTTTTGTCTATTTTTCCTGTTTTTTGCCTTTTTCTGGAATATCACTCTGTGTTTTTATCTTAGTATGGGTCCTTTCGTTATTGGAGCTGGTGTCTTTCTCTTTTGTCTTCCTGGTATTCTATGGTTCGATCCTCATCTTCCCCTTCTTCTTGGAGGATTTCGAAGCTATTTAATTTTCGTGGGTTTGTTTGTTGTACATTTTTTCCTTCGTTTGAGTTTTCTTTTATTGATCTTCTTCTACTCTTCACCTCCTGGAATCCTTCCTGATCTGTTTTTTTTTGTGCTTACCTTTTTTTTTCTCTTCTTCCTCTTTTTTGGACACTCTTTGATTAGGGGTCCATATTCATGACATCTGCAGCATCTAAAAGGTATATGTTCATAGTCCAGGGTTTGCTACCAAACTTCTTCGTGGTACTGTAACTCCATTGCATCTGGAATCGGGTTAGCAAGTTCATGTATACACATACCCTAGTATGTGATGTATACCTTCCTTTTTTTGTAGTTTCCGCTATTTTCACAGAACTCCCTATCGCATTTCCTATCCTTGCCAAAATTTTCGGGTATCAAAAGTCCATTGGTAAACCAAATAATCTAACCCATACCAGTGCTGCTAAAAATTTTCTTTATCGGGGTTATAGCATTCTCCCCAATATCTCATGAATAGACCAGCATTATAGTAAAAATAAGGGCCATTCTCAAATACTTTTTCTTTGTCTTGCAGGTTAGAGAGGATTATTGTAAAGAATCCTTTTGCTCCCAGTTTCAACTCGATGTGTCCTAGGGGCTGCCATTTTTGCTGAATCCATCTGGTAAGGTCTTTTTCGGACGGCCAGATTCCAATGAACTTGCATATTATGGCATGATCCTTCATGTAGCTTCTGTATCTTTCCAGTTTATTTGGTGGTATTACGAACTGCGGTTTCTCCTCTGCACATGGCAAACATTTTTCACTTTTTCTTGCCTGCCAGGTCGCACGTAGGACAGGGCCTGCGTTCTGCTTCTATGTTGCCGGCTGATTGTTTTGTCCTTCCCCTGCAGCGGCGTCTCGGTAGGAGGGGATATCCCCTCCTGACCTCTTATGTCATGACTATTACTTTCAGTTTCCCCGCTTGTCTTTTGCTCTTACTCTCAGGTTTCTGCACCTTTAACTATCTTGGTTTCTCCCCGTTGTTTTATCTCATGGTCACCATTAGGTTTTAGTTGCAGAGTACTTTAAATTAAATATTAAATATATGATTATTTAATAATAAATATTAAAATAAAATTAATTAATTATTATTATTCACATAAAATATAGTTAAGAATAAGGGAGCTCTGCAACTAAAACCTAATGGTGACCAGGAGGTAAAACGGCGGGGAGAAACCAAGATAGTTAACGGTGTAGAAACCAGAGAGTAACAACAAAAGACAAGCGGGGAAACCGAGAGCAACGGTCATGACGGAAGCGGTCAGGAGGGGAGAGATCCCCTCCTACCGAGATGCCGCGGCAGGAGAAGGACAAAACAGTCAGCCAACAGCAGAGAAGCAGAATGCAGGCCCTGTCCTAGGTGCGACCTGGCAGGCGAGCAGAAGGGGAAAATGTCTGCCATGTGTGGAGGAGAAACCACGGTTCGTAATCCCGCCAAATAAGCTAGAAAGGTACAAAAGCTACATGAAGGATCACGCCATGATCTGCAAGTTTGTTGGAGTTTTACTGTTCGAAAAAGACCTCACCAGATGGATTCAGCAAAAATGGCAGCCACTAGGACACATCGAGCTGAAGCTAGGAGCAAAAAGCTTCTTTACGGTAATCTTCTGTAACTTGCAAGACAAAGAAAGAGTGTTTGAGAACAACCCTTATTTTTACTATAATGCTGGTCTATTCATGAGAGGTTGGGAAGAATGTTATAACTCCGATAAGGAAAAAAATTTAGCAGCACCGGAATGGGTTAGATTATTTGGTTTACCAATGGACTTCTGGGACCCAGAAATTTTGGCAGGGATAGGAAACACGATAGAGAGTTTTGTGAAAATAGCGGAAACTACAAAAAAAGGAAGGTATACTTCGTATGCCAGGATATGTGTATACATGAACATTGGTAACCCGATCCCAGATACAGTGGAGTTAGAGTACCAGGAAGAAGTTTGGCAACAAATCCTGGACTATGAACATGTACCTTTTAAATACCGCAAATATCATGAATATGGACACCTGGTCAAAGAGTGCCCCATAACAACAGAAGAAGACGAGAGAAAGGGTAAGCAGTAAAAGAAAAAACAAACAGACCCGGAATGATTCCAGGAGGTGAAGAGTAGAAAGAGATCTACCAAAGAAAACTCAAATGAAGGAAAAAAAAATACAACAAACAAACCTAGGAAAATCAAATAGCTTCGAAATCCTCCAAGAAGAAGGGGAAGATGGGGATCAAACCATGGAATACTAAGAAGACAAAGGGAAAGACACCAGCTCTAGTAGCGAAAGGACCCATATTAAGAGGAAAGCACCGAGTGATATTCCAGAAAAAAGGCAAAGAACAGGAAAAACAGACAGAAAACATGGAGACAAATGGAGATAAACAGGGGGAAGACCTAAGTATAGAAGAAGAAGCCCTGAGAAAGCTGCTATTAAATGAATGGAGAAACTTGGATGAGCGATTTACCCTCGAGGACCAGAAAAGACTATGCGGAAACATTCCAGCAATATCAAGCAAAACAGGAAAAATACAAAACGACTAAAGAACATCAAGAGAATTAGAAGGACAGTCGACCAGACCAGCGAGGACAAGTAAAAGGAGGGAAAAAAACGAGGACAGAAAAATATTAAAGATTCCATACAATTAATGGGGGGAATGTTAATGAACACAGGAAGAGTTCTGCTGTCGGCGGTGTTTCAAAACCTCAACCAAACCCCTTAATGATATTGACATCCTGGAATATAAGAGGTCTAAACAGTAAAGGGAAGCAGAGACATCTAGCGGAATGGTTGAGAAAATACAAACCACAAATTATGCTGCTTCAAGAAACTAAAATCTCAGGACAAAAGATGGAGGAAATTTTAAATAAAATTAAACCTAGATATGAGCAAGTAACCAGATGCTAAAGGAAGTGCGGGAGGGATAGCAGTCATTTGGAATTCAACAGAAGTCATAACAGACTGGTGGATAGGAATGCCCATAATCTTTATAAGAAAGCTTAGACTCATAGGGCAAAGTGAATGGTTTTTAGTTTCAACAGTCTACGGGCTCCACACCCTAGTAGATCGAGGCTTATTCCTCACTCATATGCAAAAACTTGGGAATATGTATCAAGTACATATGTGGATCATGGCAAGAGACTTCAATATGACAACATCTAAAGAAGAGAAGAAAGGAGGAGTACATAGGGAAGACTCGAAGACGGAGAGATTCCGAGACTTGCAAATGGAATTAAGGTTGGTGGACATTCCAATTATCAATAGAAAATTTACCTAGAACAACAGAAGAGGCGAGAACAAACAAATAGCGTCAAGACTAGATAGATTCCTAGCCTCTGAACAATTAATAGGAAATGACATCTTTTATGAAGCTTCCATCCTCTCATCTATAGGGTCAGACCACTGCCCTATTAAACTGGAGATTGCTATGAACTCTCAGAACAAAATAAGGCTATTTCGGTTTGAGGCCTTTTGGCTAAGAGATCCAGAATTCATAGACAAGATGAAAACTTGGTGGCAGGAGAATAAAACTGGCATGGAAGGTAGAAACAAAATGCATATGTTTCAAATAAGATTAAAAGAGCTAAAAGGAAAAATAAAGAAATGGAACAGAGAGGAATTTGGTAACATCCAAAAAGAGAAAGAAAAACTACAAATAAGAATAAAGGGAATCCAACAACAAATCATAGAGGGAAGAAGAAGTGAGGAGCTGGTAGAGGAAGGGAGGGTGATTAACCAAATAGATGAAAAAAAAAAGCAAGAAGAAATTCTGTGGAAACAAAAATCACGAGTCCAATGGTTGAAAGGAGAGAAAAATTCAAAATTCTTTCACAAAGCAATGCTAAATCATAGGCAGCATAATAGAATCTTTTCACTCAAGGACAGTCAAGGGAACAGGGTATTTCAACAAAAAGAAATGGAGAAGCTACTGGTAGATTACTTCAAAGGGATCTTAACAGAACCTAATATACACGGGGAGGAGGAAATTACTAATGTGTGCCAATATATTCCTAAAAAAGTGACCAGAGAACAAAATTTGGCTCTACTCAAGGTGATCACGAAATAAGAAGTGATAAAAAAATGGCGAAGAACAAGGCCCTGGGGCCTAATGGATTTACTATCGAATTTTACCAAGCCTCCTGGAGTTTCATGAGCCAGGACCTTGTGGAACTTGTGGAAGAATCAAGATGTACAAAGCTCATGCATCCGATCCTAAACGCCGCCTTCCTTGCTCTGATTCCGAAAACGGAGAACTCGAAAGAACTCCAGGGATTCAGACCAATATCTCTATGTAAAGTAATATATAAAATACTGGCTACAATAATGGTAAACAAACTTAAACCAATTTTGCCTGACCTCATCGCTTAGGAGCAAACTGGTTTTGTTAAGGGAAGACAGATAACAGATGGTATAGTAGTTGCTCAAGAGGTAATACACTCACTGAAAAACTATAAAAACAAATAGATGCTAATAAAACTGGATCTGGCAAAGGCTTATGATCGTCTTAGTTTGGAGTATCTGGGGGGTATCCTACAAGCTCATGGCTTTGACGAGAGATGGGTGAAATGGATAATGTCAATGGTGAGCACCCCGGTGATGTTAGTTATGCTAAATGGAACCCCTTCGAAAGCCTTTAATCCCATGAGAGGGCTTAGATAGGGTGATCCCCTTTCCCTGTTTTTATTCATTCTAGCAGCAGAAGGTCTGGGCAGGCTGGTGAAAGCGTGCCTGGCCATTGAACAGATAAAGGGACCGTGAATTTGGGGTAATGAAATTTCTATAACACACCAGCAATTCGTAGATGATGTAATGCTCTACAAACAAGCCACTCTTAAGGAAGCCCGACAAATCCTGAAAATTCTATCCGAGTTCACAAAAGCTTGAGGGACAGAGATTAACAATGAGAAATCAGAAATATTCTTCTTTAACACTCAGGTAGCATCCCAACGATTCTTGGCTAGGACAATGGGATTCAGAGTAGGAAGCTTCGCAGCAAAGTATCTAGACATAATGCTCAATGAGTATCAGTACAAAGTAGCGAACTGGGGACCTTTCGTAGGAAAGATAAGGAAAAAGATAGACAATTGGACATTCCGGTCCCTGAATACCCCTAGCCAGATAATCCTACTAAGAGCAGTATTGGAATCCATCCTAATATACCGGATGTCTAGTGAAGCTATTCCTAAATCTATTTGTCAAAAATTAGTAAACATGTTTAAGAAATTTTTATGGCAAGGAATAGGAAAATACGAAAATGGGCATTACTCTCATAGGAATGGCTCAACAAACCAATCAAAGATGGAGGCTTACGTTTGCGGGACCCTTGTATACTCAACCAAGTGATGGTTGCGAAACTGTGGTGGAGGTGGACACAAGGCGGATAGGACCTATGGAAGAAAATTTGGGAGAAGAAATACGAGGCAGCAGAGAAACTAGAAGACATGATGAGAAGCCAAACAGAGGAAAAATGATCAGCAATATGGAACTTGGCCAGCAACAATAAAGATTTGATAAGAGACTACAGCTTTTGGGAGGTAAGAGAGGGGGACATAGCGAAGTTCTGGGAGGAACCCTGACAACAACGAGAAAAGCTTCTCCATAAAGAAGCCCTTTAAGAAATCCAAGAATTTACCTCGCGAACAGAGGGGGAATTGGTCGGAAACTTCTAGAAACCAAGCATAGGGGAACACTGGCAAAATTGGAAGCAAAACAATGACTGGGTAGCAAACCCAGAGATAGTAAGCTGGGGAGATTATAACAAAGAAATGGCATCCAAGAAAGTTGCGGTTAAAACAAGGCAGGATATACTCCGATGGGGAACCCGAATAAAAGGTATGTTTTCTATAGCAGAAGGGTATTACTTAAAGGCAGGGCATAATCGATAGACATAATAAAAAAAAATGGAAAAACATTTGGAGCTATGGAAATGAATCGGGTTGTCCGGGAGGAAGAAGAGGAGGAAAGAAGGCAGCGGAACGAGCAATTACAGAATCAGAACCAGGAAGAGTTGGAAAACATGAAATCAATGCTTCTTAAGGAAATAACAGCGGTACAGATTCAGGCCTTGCAACAATATCATCCTGGGAAGAATGGAACAGATGTTGAGGGAGATGAAATGGATGATGGAACAAAGAACCGAGATCCCTGGATCAAGCGCCAAGGCGCCTACCCCGATAATCTCCTCAGATGAGGACTGATGCAATAGGTTAAATCTATTAGTGTTTTTTGATGCAAAAAACTGATATTTGATGTATTAGAATAAAAGCTAGGATAATGAGTAGAGCTCGGAAGAGCAGATATGTTAGAAACACAGAGATGAACATTTTCAAATTTTGGTCTGGATTTAATGCAGACAGGTGGTTGCCTGGTTTCCTTCGGGCAGGTTAACCACCTAGAACATATAATGATGGATGTAAATTTTGATTTTGAAATATAGATAGCAGCTCTGCCAAAGTTAACAATATAATATATATATATATATATATATATATATATATATATATAATTAAGAATAAAATAAATAATATTTTATATGAATGCAACTCTGGCCACTCATTTATATAAAAAAATGTATTAGATTCCAGAATGTGTATTATGAGAACTTAATCACCGTGTTATATCATTTACAACTTTATTAAGTGCCTGGGTGCCGACGTTACCACTTATAGATGTGGTTGAATCAATTCTCATTAATTTGTTTACAATGACAATGATAAAAAAGTTCGAGGTCAAAATGCTGCCAACAACATCTCTAGCCATTCATAAGCCATCTGCCTCTTGGTTATTATATGGCATAGTTTTGTGTATAATGTTAAAGCTGAAAAAATACTAAAATTAAATATAAGTTATTTATATTGAATTCTTGATTTAAGAAAAGATAATCTTTTGTAAGTGAAGGATTTCTTAACTATATTACTATTTAATACTCTCGCAATATAACTTCTTGTTCCATCTTCCATTACAAGCATGTTTCCTTAAGACGACTTATATAACAATACAATTTATTATCTTTATTCCATCTTCGATGGTGTTTTGAGTAGTATTTTAATGCAATCTCCTCTCCACCTTAGAATTTGGCCATTGAGAAAGCAAAATTGAATGTGTTCATTTTCAATGGTATTTTTCATGTTTGTTTAATTATTTTCAATTTATGGATTTATTAAATTTTTTCTTTAATTTCAAAATTTAAGTGATTAAGGAAACATAAGTATTCAATCACAGTTTTCAAAGAGGGATGTCTTGGCTTATACTCCAATTTTTGGAGCAACTAAGGATACCTTGCATATGCCCAAGTTTTGGGGCAACTAAGGATACCTTGCCAATGTTCCACTTCTTGCTTTTTTTGTAAAATTTTCTTCCCATTTTCTTCTTCAATTGGCCGTTTATTAGAAAATTTGTTTGTTTTTTGTTATATTGACGAGGCAACAGATTGTCTAAGATCCATATCACTTTGGGTGTTGATTGTATGTATGTGTATATTCATTAACATTTATGATATTTTCAGTTCTCATAAGCATTCATTTTTTTTTGACAGAAATGGTTATGGAGTATTTATATTCATCTTGGCCTAAATGCCGAAAATCTGATTACATTGAGGATGTCTATATCTTGTTGCATCTCACTGCTAAGAATGAGAATGCAGCTGAAGCTTGAAGACTTCTTCCTTGATAAGGAATCTATAGATTCGATTTCAGAGATTTTTCCCCACTTGAAAATACAAACAAATTTATTTAAAAGCAAGCAGTAAAACATGGCAATAATCAGCTTATGGGATGGGTTCCCATGATTCTTCTTCGTCTTTCATCTTGACCCCGGCAGAGAGGAGGACAACTTTGTTGGCTTCAATGTCCGCGTCTTTATTATGAGTTCTCAGCACATGGTAGTAATTCAACTTCTGAAAAGCGTTTTCCAAGCCCTTAATTCTGGAAATCAGCCTTGCTAGTTTAAGATCCAAAGCTGGGGAGTTACCTATAACATTAGCTTCATTTATATTTAATTCTTTAAGGATCTTGAGGCCTTGAAAGAGGGCCAAAGCCTCAGCTTGAATGCTGGATGAGTGTCCAAGCCCCCAAGCAAAGGAATGAATTTTTTCCCCAATTGGATTTACAACAACACCTCTTGCACCAGCTTTGCCCGGATTGCCCTTAGCTGCCCCATCAAAAAAGAGGGAGTGCCTTGAATGCGATTTGAGCCAGTCTTGAAAGTCAGTTTCAGATTTCCTTATTTGCTAGTCTTTAAGAAGAGGGACGTTTCTAACTGCTGGTTGAAATTGCAAGTCAAGGAATGATCCCCAAGCAATGTCCTGTTGGCTGAGATTAGAATCATCTTTTATATCAGTCAAGCACTCTTTTAAATGACATTTAATCTTGATTTCTAAGACCTTGTGATTTTGATTAGAATTTCTGAAAATTCTTTTGTTTCGTTCTAGCCATATCTGCCAACAAATAACCTTTGGGAGGATAGCCCATGCAGTTTTGATTATCTGGTTTTTAGGAGGGGGGCCAGGATATCTGATTGCCCAATTAGAAAAAAGATCAGCAGTGGAACAAGGAAGCAAAAAGTTGGGATCCAAATTGTGAATAAAGGAGAACCAGATCTGCTTAGAGAAGTTGCATTCAAGGATTAAATGGATTGTTGTCTCTGCATTTTCGTTGCACAGTGAGCAGATGGAGGGACCGTAGAACCCTTTCCTCTACAATATGTCATACGTTAGGATTTTGCCATGGCAAAGAAGCCAGGCAAAAAAGTCGACTTTGGGCCATGAAGGGAAATGCCAGACACCCTGCCAAGGTGCTGGGTTGGGAGGGACGTATGGCCTCTCATTCAGCTTGGCATATCCCATGGAGACAGCATAGCCTCTGGCATTCGGCCCCCAACCTTTCAAATCTCTTTTCCTCATGTGCATGGGCGCCAAGCCATGAAGAAGGTCAAGCAACGTGGACCATTCGTTGGTCAGATGGGTCGGCACCTCAATTCGTTTCCAACCTGCCCAAATAGAATCACTCCAAAGAGAGATATCCCACAGCGAACACAACCCCTCTCTATCCATCCAGCATCGCAGCACTCTAATGGAGGCTCTGTCTTCAATTGGGTCCATATTCATGATTTTATCAGTCCAGATGTTGATCTTTTTGCCATTTCCTAGGATCCAGTGGGAGTGCGCATTGATTATAGGAGCAGCTTAGTTCTCATAAGCATTCATTATAGGTACACAATCTATGTAATAAAAATCATAAAATTCATTTTTGGATATATGTTAGTTTCATCAAATTGCTCATAATTAAGATTTTCAGACAGTAAAATCTTGGTAAATAGAAAAACAAATAAAGTTGAAAAATAAAATTAATTTGACATTTTTAACATCTGTGATGCAGGTCTACATTGCAAAACCCAGAATCTCTCTGTTTTCAGTGATATACGAAACCCTTCTCGAATAATCGCCCGGGTAATTCTTTCAAAGTCCGAGCAATCTTACAAAACATCATATGCGGAAGCTCCTTTGTATTATCATTCAACAAAACACATATGGCTCGAACTTAAAATCAAAATTCAATAAAAAACTATGCCCATGCTTCAAAAACTCAACCCGGCAAAGTCATACCACACACATCGATTTCATGTATACTAATATCAACGAATGCCGCTACCTTGACAATCCAAATGTCAATTAACCTACTTACGGTTCAAACCTTCCAAAGCATTACATCTCCTTCCGGAATTCTTTAAACTTACCGTTCTGCTTGAGCATATCCACACACAGACCTTTGGCTTCTCGTCTTCACCGTTGGACGTGCTCTGGCTCTGCACTGAAACAGAGTTCCGCACACTCACCACAGAATCGCTCAGTAGCTAAGACTTTCACTGTTCAACGCCTTCGATTTGACAACCAAACTGGGTTTTAAAACCTCACTATCCTTTGTTTCAGACCTGTACTCTACGCATTGGTTTATTCCAGCGCTTGGGCAACTACATCTAAAATCGTTTGAATGGAGGCAACTGGTGGTCAATCTCCATAAGGATCAATCCAACAATCGGTCGATGGCTATACACACTCGTTTATTCCAGCAAAGAACCAAACCCCATATCCTTCAACACAGCAAACAAGCGATGGCTTTCTCACACACATCGATTTCTTTTGCCAAAACGACTCTGTTCAGCTTATAACAAAATCGGTCACAGGTTTTTTTTTAACCAGTGCTATTCTCCGACACACCACCGACTTCGAATGTATAACCACTGACTATACTCACACCCATCAGCGATTCTACGCCGGAAAAACAAAACACTTATAGTTTACAGATGAAACATATAAGGTCAAGAACCGATTCATTCAGAGGTTACTCTTGCATACATTTCAGAACTAACTCCATGTGCAGAATCACAAGACAAAGGTTATTAAAACCAAACAATTCATACAAAATCGAATTCAATAATGTGCATATGGCTCAAAAGTCAAATTCTACAGAGACAAAAAAAACAACAATTACAATTAGCTTCTTGTTCATGGCCAGATACTCAAAATCGATGGCCCTTTCAACTGTTCATAGGGTTACAGGAAAAAAAAAACCCTGTCTCCTCTCCGGTCCGTTCTATTCTTTTTTCCCTAAATTCTACCTCAGTCCACCTAACTACTTCTTTCCACATAAGAAAGAATTAGTTATTCAGTTATAACTCAACATTAAGCTAAACTAGACCGCTTTTAATTACCTACCCTTAATGAAATTAACACAAATTTACAACCAAGTCTTCCTCAAGTCTTGCATTTAGCCACAACATGTGACCACCCTGTCACATTGCTGGCCCAAGTCTAGATGCTCCTGCATCAGACTCTCACGCTTGAAAACATTCATGATCTCCTGATCATGTGCTTTCAAGAAGGAATGAAGAAAAAATTCCTCCTGGATCCCAGACTTTGTCATGGAGTTGTCCATATGCTCTGCTCCTCCGTTTAGGTGGCATGTCAGTTGCTCCCTGCTTCATCTTCCTTCTCTGGTCAACATCAAAGTTGCAAACCTCTTGAAGCTTGTCAGCTTTAGACTCTGTAGCTTCTACCTCTCCAAGCAAATTTCCTGCTTCCTCGATATCTTCAATCTCAAGTGTTGCAGACCTTTCTTCCCTGGCAGAGGCAGCAACTAATTTAAGTCTCTCACATCTTGCCATTGCTGCATCTCTTTACTTTGAAATAATGAGATTTTCAGCCCGCTGCAACGCAGTAACTTGGCCTTTTATTTCTTCCTCCAGCTTCTGCAAATCTGACAAAGCCCTCTCCATTTTATGGCTGACATCTTCATTCTCCAAGCTCAATGCCTTTGCCTCAATAGCAACCCGGCCAGCTTCCATGAAATTTCTTGCTGTAGCTGCCACTTTCTTTTCGGCTCCTAGTTATGGACCCCTTTTACCAATGAACAACAGTTTTTGTTTCATGGAAGTGATCTCTTGATTGAGGTTAGCTTTGGCAGATGAAAGCTCCTGAAGAGATGACCTTGCAGCTGCAACCTGCTGTCTCAACCCTTGGACTTCTTGTGAAATTTGTTCCTCCTTCTCGGCCAGTTTCACCTTATTTTCTCTGGTTTGCAAAAAGGATGAAACTATCAATTTCCTCAAATCCACCAACTCCTGAAGTATCCTTGCCTCATCCCCAGCATTGTCAGCCAACCGAACGAGGTTTACCCTCTTTTGGTCCACGGAGGTAATCAACTGATCGACTTCCATTTTCTTTATGGAAAGAATTTCAGAGTTAGTCTGCAGTTGGTCTAGTACACACTGTAGTTCTTCAGACTTTTCTTTTTTTCCTATAAGATTTTCTTCAAACTTGGACACTCTATCAGAAATCCTTTTTCCAACATATTGAATTCGCATATCACTTTCTGATATCGCTTCTTCCTCAGCTGTAACCAAGGCGAGCAGATGTTGCAGCTCTTGCATCAATGTTTCTCGAGTATTAAAAAGGATTTTTTCCTCTTCCATGTCCTCCCTAACAGAATCATTAATTGATTCTCTGAGTTTTGCATCTGCATCTTCAATTATCTTCAATTCAATATCAGTTTCCAATTTCTTCAACTCCAAAGCTTCTTTCTCTAGTTGCCACTTTTCCATTTCGTTGGCAGCAGTGTCTTCTGCCTCTTTAATGAGAATATCTGCAGTTTCTATAACCTCCTCAAAGATGTTAAGAAGGTCATAAAACTGACCATGGATGTCATCACAAACAGTGAATTGCTTTCCATTCGGAGAAATCGCCTCCAGTAAATCCTTTGCTTGTAATACCATTTGAAATGCACACCTTCTGCGTATGTTTTCCAGATCCTTGAAGTCTTCCATCACCTTCTTTATAAATTCCAATGTTTTATTCCCTCCTTGATCCTGTTGCTGACTTCTTGTCATTGTCAGCGCTTCTTCCTTTTCTTCTCCAGTTATGTGAACAACAAAATCTTTCATCATTTCATAAGTAAAAAATTTGATTGCAGATTCAGGAGCTACTTTCAGAACATTAATTCCATTCCCTCTGAAAAATCCTTTAAGACCACCTTCTCTAAAAATATTACTAATCGTTGGAATAACATGAGCTCCTGATGTCTGCACATGCAATATCACCTTCAAACGATCAAGAGGAGTTGTGGCGGTTCGAGACAAAGCACCAGCAACCCCTCCAACAATAAGATAATTGGATGCATGTGTGTGCCTGTCAATACCTTCAGGAATAACTGTTTGCTCCCCAATATCTATGGGGAAAACCCTTTCCCAATACCTGTATATGTTTTCTATGGTTGCCTCATGTGGATATAAAAGGAGAAAATCACGCCACTCTTCAAATGTTATGATTCCATTATTATCCTTATCTATGTGCTCCACGAAACGCGCAAGTTCTTCATCACTCATTTCAATGCTTGCTCTAACGAGTGCTTCCCATAGCTCTTCAGGTAAAATGCAGCCATTGTGTTCCACATCTATCGCCTGAAAAATGCGGTAAAGCTCGAGTTCCTTGTCATCCATATACCTCAGAAACTCCTGGTACTCGACACGGCCATCGTGATTAGAATCGCTAAGTTGAAGCAGATCCTTGGCATACTTATATTCAGCCGGTATCCGCAATGCCTGTAGACCCTGCTCAATTTGCGAATTGTCAGGGTGCCCACTGTTCATTGCATCAAAGAAATTAAACAGACTCCGGATCCTCAATTCTCTCTCCTCTTTTGTCCCCCTCACGCTGCTCTTGGAAAGTTGCACCTGCTCTGAACTTCCTTCGAGCGGCAACATCGTAGCCAAGGGCATATGCAACAAACAGTCATCAAGCTGTTGTGGAGCATCAATTATTTTATTTGCGTCTTTCCCACCAGTTTTATCTTCTGTCACCTGTTTCTCTGAATCTAGTCTTCGTGTCAACATTTCAGTACGCTGACGCAAGTTCTCTTCTGAACTTTTGAGACCCCCATACGATCTCACCACTTCCTCATCATCATTCGAGCAATCTTACAAAACATCATATGTGGAAGCTCCTTTGTATTATCATTCAACTAAACACATATGGCTCGAACTTAAACTCAAAATTCAGTAAAAAACTATGCCCATGCTTCAAAAACTCAACCCGGCAAAGTCATACCACACGCATCGATTTCATGTATACTAATATCAACGAATGCCGCTACCTTGACAATCCAAATGTCAATTAACCTACTTACGGTTCAAACCTTCCAAAGCATTACATCTCCTTCCGGAATTCTTTAAACTTACCATTCTGCTTGAGCATATCCACACACAGACCTTTGGCTTCTCGTCTTCACCGTTGGACGCGCTCTGGCTCTGCACTGAAACAAAGTTCCGCACACTCACCACAAAATCGCTCAGTAGCTAAGACTTTCACTGTTCAACGCCTTCGATTTGAAAACCAAACTGGGTTTTAAAACCTCACTATCCTTTGTTTCAGACCTGTACTCTACGCATTGGTTTATTCCAGCGCTTGGGCAGCTGCATCTACAATCGTTTGAATGGAGGCAACTGGTGGTCAATCTCCATAAGGATCAGTCCAACAATCGGTCGATGGCTATACACACTCGTTTATTCCAGCAAAGAACCAAACCCCATATCCTTCAACACAGCAAACAAGCGATGGCTTTCACACACACATCGATTTCTTTTGCCACAACGACTCTGTTCAGCTTATAACAAAATCGGTCACAGGTTTTTTTTTTAACCAGTGCTATTCTCCGACACACCACCGACTTCGAATGTATAACCACTGACTATACTCACACCCATCAGCGATTCTACGCCGGAAAAACAAAACACTTACAGTTTACAGATGAAACATATACGGTCAAGAACCGATTCATTTAGAGGTTACTCCTGCATACATTTCAGAACTAACTCCATGTGCAGAATCACAAGACAAAGGTTCTTAAAACCAAAGAATTCATACAAAATCAAATTCAATAATGTGCATATGGCTCAAAAGTCAAATTCTACAAAGACAAAAAAAACAACAATTACAATTAGCTTCTTGTTCATGGCCAAATACTCAAAATCCATGGCCCTTTCAACTGTTCATAGGGTTACAGGAAAAAAAAACCCCTGTCTCCTCTCCTGTCCGTTCTATTCTTTTTTCCCTAAATTCTACCTCAGTCCACCTAACTACTTCTTTCCACACAAGAAAGAATTAGTTATTCAATTATAACTCAACATTAAGCTAAACTAGATCGCTTTTAATTACCTACCCTTAATGAAATTAACACAAATTTACAACCAAGTCTTCCTCAAGTCTTGCATTTAGCCACAACATGTGACCACCCTGTCACATTGTTGGCCCAAGTCTAGATGCTCCTGCATCAGACTCTCACGCTTGAAAACATTCATGATCTCCTGATCATGTGCTTTCAAGAAGGAATGAAGAAAAAATTCCTCCTGGATCCCAGACTTTGTCATGGAGTTGTCCATATGCTCTGCTCCTCCGTTTAGGCGGCATGTCAGTTGCTCCCTGCTTCATCTTCCTTTTCTGGTCAACATCAAATTTGCAAACCTCTTGAAGCTTGTCAGCTTTAGACTCTGTAGCTTCTACCTCTCCAAGCAAATTTCCTGCTTCCTCGATATCTTCAATCTCAAGTGTTGCAGACCTTTCTTCCCTGGCAGAGGCAGCAACTAATCTAAGTCTCTCACATCTTGCCATTGCTGCATCTCTTTACTTTGAAATAATGAGATTTTCAGCCCGTTGCAACGCAGTAACTTGGCCTTTTATTTCTTCCTCCAGCTTCTGCAAATCTGACAAAGCCCTCTCAATTTTATGGCTGACATCTTCATTCTCCAAGCTCAATGCCTTTGCCTCAACAGCAACCCGGCCAGCTTCCATGAAATTTCTTGCTGCAGCTGCCACTTTCTTTTCGGCTCCTAGTTCTGGACCCCTTTTACCAATGAACAACAGTTTTTGTTTCATGGAAGTGATCTCTTGATTGAGGTTAGCTTTGGCAGATGAAAGCTCCTGAAGAGATGACCTTGCAGCTGCAACCTGCTGTCTCAACCCTTGGACTTCTTGTGAAATTTGTTCCTCCTTCTCGGCCAGTTTCACCTTATTTTCTCTGGTTTGAAAAAAGGATGAAACTATCAATTTCCTCAAATCCACCAACTCCTGAAGTATCCTTGCCTCATCCCCAGCATTGTCAGCCAACCGAACGAGGTTTACCCTCTTTTGGTCCATGGAGGTAATCAACTGATCGACTTCCATTTTCTTTATGGAAAGAATTTCAGAGTTAGTCTGCAGTTGGTCTAGTACACACTGTAGTTCTTCAGACTTTTCTTTTGTTCCTATAAGATTTTCTTCAAACTTGGACACTCTATCAGAAATCCTTTTTCCAACATTTTGAATTCGCATATCACTTTCTGATATCGCTTCTTCCTCAGCTGTAACCAAGGCGAGCAGATGTTGCAGCTCTTGCATCAATGTTTCTCGAATATTAAAAAGGATTTTTTCCTCTTCCATGTCCTCCCTAACAGAATCATTAATTGATTCTCTGAGTTTTGCATTTGCATCTTCAATTATCTTCAATTCAATATCAGTTTCCAATTTCTTCAACTCCAAAGCTTTTTTCTCTAGTTGCCACTTTTCCATTTCGTTGGCAGCAGTGTCTTCTGCCTCTTTAATGAGAATATCTGCAGTTTCTATAACCTCCTCAAAGATGTAAAGAAGGTCATAAAACTGACCATGGATGTCATCACAAACAGTGAATTGCTTTCCATTCGGAGAAATCGCCTCCAGTAAATCCTTTGCTTGTAATACCATTTGAAATGCACACCTTCTGCGTATGTTTTCCAGATCTTTGAAGTCTTCCATCACCATCTTTATAAATTCCAATGTTTTATTCCCTCCTTGATCCTGTTGCTGACTTCTTGTCATTGTCAGCGCTTCTTCCTTTTCTTCTCCAGTTATGTGAACAACAAAATATTTCATCATTTCATAAGTAAAAAATTTGATTGCAGATTCAGGAGCTACTTTCAGAACATTAATTCCATTCCCTCTGAAAAATCCTTTAAGACCACCTTCTCAAAAAATATTACTAATCGCTGGATTAACATGAGCTCCTGATGTCTGCACATGCAATATCACCTTCAAACGATCAAGAGGAGCTATGGCGGTTCGAGACAAAGCACCAGCAACCCCTCCAGCAATAAGATAATTGGATGCATGTGTGTGCCTGTCAATACCTTCAGGAATAACTGCTTGCTCCCCAATATCTATGGGGCAAACCCTTTCCCAATACCTGTATATGTTTTCTATGGTTGCCTCATGTGGATATAAAAGGAGAAAATCACGCCACTCTTCAAATGTTATGATTCCATTATTATCCTTATCTATGTGCTCCACGAAACGCGCAAGTTCTTCATCACTCATTTCAATGCCTGCTCTAACGAGTGCTTCCCATAGCTCTTCAGGTAAAATGCAGCCATTGTGTTCCACATCTATCGCCTGAAAAATGCGGTAAAGCTCGAGTTCCTTGTCATCCATATACCGCAGAAACTCCTGGTACTCGACACGGCCATCGTGATTAGAATCGCTAAGTTGAAGCAGATCCTTGGCATACTTATATTCAGCCGGTATCCGCAATGCCTGTAGACCCTGCGCAATTTGCGAATTGTCAGGGTGCCCACTGTTCATTGCATCAAAGAAATTAAACAGACTCTGGATCCTCAATTCTCTCTCCTCTTTTGTCCCCCTCACGCTGCTCTTGGAAAGTTGCACTTGCTCTGAACTTCCTTCGAGCGGCAACATCGTAGCCAAGGGCATATGCAAAAAACAGTCATCAAGCTGTTGTGGAGCATCAATTATTTTATTTGCGTCTTTCCCACCAGTTTTATCCTCTGTCACCTATTTCTCTGAATCTAGTCTTCGTGTCAACATTTCAGTACGCTGACGCAAGTTCTCTTCTGAACTTTTGAGATCCCCATACGATCTCACCACTTCCTCATCATCATCCAGAGATATTGCTTCCCCTGGCTTGCAGATAACTTCATCTGCTTCCCCTACTTCTTTAAGCATTTTCCTCTGAACAAATTTGCCTACGGCATCTGCCATTATCTTTGTCTTCATCCTTCCTTCTTGAGCTCCTCTCTCTACTGCAACAGCTTCAAGTAGAAACACATCACTGCTTCCTTCTTCGGAGTATTTATCTCCTAAAATATTCTTCCCCAGACTTGTGACAACTTCACAAGATTGCGCATCCTCCTCAGTAAATCCTGTAGTCACATCACAATTGTCAGCTACAAAAATACAAGGTTTTACATTATCCAGTAGTTCCGGATTTACCCAATAGTTCAAGAAATCATCAATGATCTCCTCTTCTGTTTCTCCAATGGAAACCTCCACCTTCAACTCAGCTGCTCTGAGTTTTTCATGTCTCAATTGTATACTCATCATCTGCTCGAGCTTCCTCAGCTCTTCTCTTAACTGCATGTTTATCTGTTGATCTTTTTTTTGTTGTAGCCCCTGCCACTTCACTCTTTTCCTCATGGTCCAACCATGTCTCTGGTCTTTCATATTCTCCTGTAACAACTCCATCAATAACCCAAGTTGCACTACTATCTCAGCGTTCTCTTTCTCATACTCTTCATTAGTCAACTGCTTCAATATGCCATTTGCCTTGGCATCTTCCTTCTCCCTCTTTCCGCTGTGGCCTCTTTCTGAACCTCTGTTCTCTCCTTTATGACTTTCAGTAGTCATCTTTCTTGTCATGAGTTTCTCACCTCTGAGTTGCACCAAGCCTCTACAACAAGCCTCTACAACAACAAACTCTCCCACTACCACTTACCTCACCAATCCTTCCCACCGGATCTGGTCTTTTGGTAATCACCTGGTCCTCTACTGGAACCTTTTGAGCATTTCTCCACTGCTCCTTCAGGCTTCACTCATCTGCGACTTTCAAGAACACACTTGTCCCTTTCATTCAACCTCCGTTGAATCTTTAGGTTCTGCCACATTCACCTAGAATCCCTTGCTGGACTCCTTCATCACTGCGCTTCAGCTGTGATATGCTTCCTCCCACTGAGACTTTCTTCAATCTGCTGAGACTTTCTTCAATCTGCTTGCAACTTGAACTCTGCAAACAACTTTCAAACCAGAGTTAAATATCATCTGACAACTCACCTTCAAGATCCTGTTGATCTTGCTTCACTTCCTCAACTGCACTTGCATATCTGCGCTGCAATCTTCATCAGTTCCAAAATCTGATCTTAACACATGCAATTAATTTAACTGAAAACTTAAATCTCCACACAGAGCTATTCCTGCTCTGATACCACTTGATGCAGGTCTACCCTGCAAAACCCAGAATCTCTCCGTTTTCAGGCATATACGAAACCCTTCTCGAATAATCGCCCGAGTAATTCTTTCAAAGTCCGAGCAATCTTACAAAACATCATATGCGGAAGCTCCTTTGTATTATCATTCAACTAAACACATATGGCTCAAACTTAAACTCAAAATTCAATAAAAAACTATGCCCATGCTTCAAAAACTCAACCCGGCAAAGTCATACCACACACATCGATTTCATGTATACTAATATCAACGAATGCCGCTACCTTGACAATCCAAATGTCAATTAACCTACTTACGGTTCAAACCTTCCAAAGCATTACATCTCCTTCCGAAATTCTTTAAACTTACCGTTCTGCTTGAGCATATCCACACACAGACCTTTGGCTTCTCTTCTTCACCGTTGGACGCGCTCTGGCTCTGCACTGAAACAAAGTTCCGCACACTCACCACAGAATCGCTCAGTAGCCAAGACTTTCACTGTTCAACGCCTTCGATTTGACAACCAAACTGGGTTTTAAAACCTCACTATCCTTTGTTTCAGACCTGTACTCTACGCATTGGTTTATTCCAGCGCTTGGGCAACTGCATCTACAATCGTTTGAATGGAGGCAACTGGTGGTCAATCTCCATAAGGATCAGTCCAACAATCGGTCGATGGCTATACACACTCGTTTATTCCAGCAAAGAACCAAACCCCATATCCTTCAACACAGCAAACAAGCGATGGCTTTCACACACACATCGATTTCTTTTGCCACAACGACTCTGTTCAGCTTATAACAAAATCGGTCACAGGTTTTTTTTTTTAACCAGTGCTATTCTCCGACACACCACCAACTTCGAATGTATAACCACTGACTATACTCACACCCATCAACGCCGGAAAAACAAAACACTTATAGTTTACAGATGAAACATATACGGTCAAGAACCGATTCATTCAGAGGTTACTCCTGCATACATTTCAGAACTAACTCCATGTGCAGAATCACAAGACAAAGGTTATTAAAACCAAACAATTCATACAAAATCGAATTCAATAATGTGCATATGGCTCAAAAGTCAAATTCTACAGAGACAAAAAAAACAACAATTACAATTAGCTTCTTGTTCATGGCCAAATACTCAAAATCCATGGCCCTTTCAACTGTTCATAGGGTTACAGGAAAAAAAAACCCTTGTCTCCTCTCCTGTCCCTTCTATTATTTTTTCCCTAAATTCTACCTCAGTCTACCTAACTACTTCTTTCCACACAAGAAAGAATTAGTTATTCAGTTATAACTCAACATTAAGCTAAACTAGACCGCTTTTAATTACCTACCCTTAATGAAATTAACACAAATTTACATCCAAGTCTTCCTCAAGTCTTGCATTTAGCCACAACATGTGACCACCCTGTCACATTGCTGGCCCAAGTCTAGATGCTCCTGCATCAATCTGCATTACATATAATTATGAATTTGGTTGTATTATATATAAGTATTACTGGAAGAGAGGAACTGTGTGAAATAGTTTATGTCAAAATTTTATATTATCTTAAATTCAAAGTTAAATTAAAATAAAATTAATTTATAATATAAACTAGAATATTTATATAAATTAAATGATTGATAAATTTAATAATCATTACTTTTAAAAACAATTTTTAATTAAAATATTCATAAGAATTAAATTTATTGTTATTAAATTATATAATTAGATAAATTTTTACCCAAAACCATTTACACCTTAAATTTTTTTTTAAAGAAATTTAAATCTTAATTTCTCTTCGATCTTTTGAGTGATTGATAAAATCTAGTGTTAATTTGGACTTCAGTTAATTTTACCTTAATTAAACTGGAAAAGAAACTATGAAGCTGAACACGCCATTTCACATTAATTAGTTTGAAATAGCAACTTTTGCAAAATGACACTTGTCTGGCGCAGGTTTTTCAAGTAGCCACTGTATCTCAATCGTTTCGCGGGTATTGCATCTCAATCATCTGAAAATTAATCTGAAATAACACCTTCTGTCAAATGACTTCCAGCGTGGGCTAGGTGGCTTTGTGATGCTTCATTGAAGGAAGCACATTTTTTTCCCTTTTCTTGAAGTAGCTGGTGGCTTATTTCAAAATTTTGCAGTATTTTTCATAGTTTAATGAGTCTAAGAGCAAATTTGCCAGAGACGAACAATTAACATGAATTTACTAGTGATTTACTTAATAGAGTTTTCATGTACTAATTGACACTTCGAAAGGTGGATTAATACAACTACTGAAGAATTGATACATAGAACTGTTGGCAGGTACATAAAGCGGTATTTCTCTCTTTATCCATTGTGACATGTGTTCATAAAATCTCCGTTCATCTTTGCGTCGGGCTAATTTGAAGTTAATTATTTCTTGTTGAGTTGTCGTTCATTTTTACAGAACATTCACATTCACTATAGGTGATACGGAAACATAAAATTATATATGACATTTAGATTCAAATGCCCGATATTGCACTGCTGGTATGGACAATCATTTCTAATTTAGGGATTCTTATTTATGCCGGGCTTTAATGTGGTAATTGAAACTTCTACTAGAGGCATGCAGGTGCTGTTAATCCGCGAGAGGCCGCAGGTCAGCGTCTATTCTCTTTATCGCATCGTGAAAAGTGTTTTGTGCAATGAGAAACACTTCAGATGCCTGAAATTTAGGAGAAAGAATGAACAATGACCAATAAGCAAATTTCATTCGCCAATGGATTGCATCCCACCCATTTCAGTTCAGGTATAATGCTCCATGGAATTTACCCATGCTCAAATTCTCTCACTTCTTCGCATTCTTTTAATCAAAGCGGTTTCTGCCGAAAATACCCGGTGGGAAAGATCCCTTTCAGAACGACATTCACAGTAGATCTTGGGCAAAGAGGGGACGTGGCAGCAGGACAGTGGTATCGACTGTTACAGACTAAGAGAACAGAGGCAGAAGAGGGAAGATGTGTTGCCCGTAGTGAGCGTTGAGGAGTTCAGTGGCGAGAAGTTATTCAGAATGGTGGCAGGGTCAACTTCTGCCCCTGTTGGGCAATTCCTTGCTTCTTTCCCAACTTTTCTTCATTCATTGGATCCAAGAGTGAAGCAGGTGAGTCTCTGTTTTTTGTTGATGGAATTTCCTGTCGACACAGAATCAATCAACAGTATTGCAAACTTAGGAAATTGTCACGAGGTCATTTGAGATGATTAAGTCAATTTAGCTGGAGTTGACCTTTGGTGATAAGTTAGTCGAATAGGATAGTGCAATGACGCGGATTTAATGGAGAGTTTGGTCTTGTGGTCCAATTTAGGACTATATTCGCCTAACAGCTACTCCAGGTAAGTGTGATTTCTTTAGATGAAAAAAAAAAAAGAAGATAATTGAATCTTCAATATCCTAGTAGTTGAATCTTATGCTAGTAGCATGCAGGTGTGTGATTAACGTTTCAGATAGCCTTAGAATATCAAATTAGTGGCGCCCTTCGCCCTCTCAAGCATCGTGAGATCTGTCCGTTTAGACTCTATCTTTTAGGTCTGTTAAATTTTTCTGTAATGAACCTAAAATGTTTTTGCAGCTTCGGAATGGAATATGAACATGTAATCAGAAATTTGCACGGTTATATTGAAAGGGTTTTTTTTGTGTTTCTTTCGCAATGCAGAGGGGTGTCGAGGAGGCAGCCGAGGAATTTCCCTTCTAGATATTATTCGGGAAGCCACGCTGCCCTGCAACTGGCAGTACTTGGTCTTACAATCTGTCATGAATCTCATTTAATTCGTTTGTGTCACCTGCATTCAGGTGAAAAATGTAAAGATTCAGCATGTATGTTATTTGTATTGAATTGTTAGGCACTAGAATTAGGTATATATGTTATTTATATTGAATTGTTGATTTAAGAAGGGATAATATTTCATAATTGAAAAATTTCTTAACTATATTACTATTAAATACCATGGTTATATAGTTTATTGTTCCATTTTCTGTTAGGAGTATGTTACCTTAAGATGACTCATAAAACAATACAATCTATTATCTTTATTGCATATTAGAAGGTGTTTGTGCAATATTTTAACGCAAGCTCTCCACTTTGAATTTGGCCATTGGGAGAGCAACATCAAAGGGTATGTATTTTCATTTTTGTTTGATTCTTTTCAATTGAAGGAAAAATAAACATCTAATCAGAAATTTTCACTGTAATTGAGAGGGTTTTGTGGTTGATTTGTTTTGCAGAGAGGAATTGAGAAGGCAACGAATGATGCCTTGCCTAGCTAAGGATGCCTTACCTATGCTCCAATTTTTTCTTTCAGTAAGATTTACTTCTCATTTTTCTCTCCAATTGGCTGCTTATTAGAAAGTTTGTTTATTTGTTTGTTTTTTTGGTTGGGTATATTGACTACCTTTGTCAAAATGAAATTAAAACCCATTGTGATATGTGTAATTTTTAGACATTGAAGAGGCAGATCCAGAGGACTTTGGGTGTTTATTATATGTATGCATATATTACTTCACATTTATGATATTTTTAATGGTCATAAGCATTCACTGTATTTTTGGTGAGGTGGGTACACCATCTATGTAATGGAAATCGTAAAATCCATTTTTGGATATATGTTATTTTCATCAATTTAAGACAATAGAATCTTGGTGAAAGAAAAGCACACAAAGTTAAGAAGCAAAAACAATTTGTCATCTTTAACCTGCAATGTACACGTGATTATGAATCTAGTTGTATTATAAATAAGTCTTACTAGAAGAGAATAAAATAACATTAACAACATTTATATTAAATATTATTTATAAAATAACATTAACAAGGTTTATGTTAAATATTATTTTTAATTTATAATTAAATTCAAGTAAAATTAATTTATAGTTAAATTAGAGTAATTATATAAATTAAATGATCAATAAATTTAATAATCATCAATTTTTAATAAAAAAAATTTAAAAAAATAAAAATTCAAAATTTATTCTAGAATTCAATATGAATTATATATATATAAATAAATAAATATTATAAAACTAAATAATACCCACTATGCAAAGGACTTTACAACCTAATGTCTTTTCAATTCCTCTAACTACTTAATAAAATCCAGTGTTAATTGGAAACTGAATTAGGTTTACCTCAATTAAACTAGAAAAGGAACCTATAAAGCGGAACAAGCTATTTCACATTAATTAGTCTAAAATAACAACTTTTATAAAGTATCACTAGTATGGCACAGGTATGTCAAGCAGCTGCTGTATCTCAAGCATCTTTGCACGCATTTATCGAAATTTAATTTGAAATAACACCTTCTTCAGATGAATTCTAGCGTGGGCAAGGTAGCTTTGTGATACTTCACTTATTTGAGGTAAGCACATTTTCTTCTTTTCCGGAAGTAGCTGGTGGCCTATTTCAAAATTTTGCAAGTATTTACCGTAATTTAAGTTATTTAGGGGAAAATTTGGTGTTTCCTGCGGCGTTAAATTATAATGAATAGACTTTCTTAAATTTTCGTTCTTAAAAGTCTAGATAACTACATTTTCACTTGAATGATCAGTTGAACAGCAAATAAGAAGCTGCTGTAAAAGTAGTTAATGAATTTTAGAAGAGACATGTCTGTAATATCCTTTAAAAACCAAAGCTTGAAGGAATCGAGATCATTACCTCGCAGTCCTTAAATTGAGTTGAAGAAAAATTGAAAAACAAAGAAATAAGAAATGCACGCAAGTATAAAAACGAAAGAGAATAGAACAAATGTAAAGTTCTTGTGCGAGAAACTGGAAAAAATGAGTAACAGAAGGCTGACGAATTTATTAAGAAAAAAGAAAATATTCAATTGTTCCGTTCATGATTTTGAATCTTAAAAGGATTTTAAACAACAAAAATATCAGGTACAGAAAAATCACATAAGAAATTATCAGAGCAGACATAGAATTGAATACAAACACACAAAGCTTCAACTTTACATTGTCATTGAATGACTTTTATACATGTTGATGAAGTCTATGGATTTGGTTGTCGGTGGCTTCTTCATGACATTACCTGAAGTCTGCAGAAGGCTCAAGACCATCTCCTGAATTCTCGAGAAGGTTAAGAATTTAATGAGTCAAGTGGTTGGAATTAATGTTTCCAACACTTCCCCTTAATTCCAACCATAAGATAAACATACAAAATACCATATAATACATAAGACATATATACTCTTAATTGACATGTGTGCTAGTTTAAGTCTCACCTAGGCTTACAACATAATCAACACACAACTTGATAGCACATCTTTCATTTTTTCCTTCTTGCTAAAGGGTCCATGCTTGTTCATTCGCTGGTGCAATTTCATCTTCAACCATCTTTCATTTTTTCCTTCTTGCTAAAGGGTCCATGCTTGTTCATTCGCTGGTGCAATTTCATCTTCACCTTTCTTTCCATAAGATAGTGATGAAACTTCTCATTTCTTGATTGCAGGTTTGCGGAGGTGGTAAGTTGTATTTCGCGTGCCCTCAAAACCATATGTTGTATTTTGAAATCTCACGCAATTAGCCTTACCGAGCGACACGTAGCACGAGAAAATCACTTTTCTCGCATGCTCTAGGGTGGATAACAGTTGCACAAAAATCCGTGCGATATGGCCCGATAGCCGTCGGATCTAGCTAGACAGATCAACGGTGGAGATGGGCCAAGCTAGTTGGCGAGCAGGTGATGCGATGGTCATCAAATCAAGAGACAGATCAATGGTGGAGATTGGAGCACATAAAGGTACGTGAGGAAATGAGGGAGTGGGTTTAGAAGGCAGTAAGTTGTATTTCACGTGCCCTCAAAGCTGTAAGTTGTTTTCTAGAATTTTACGCGATTAGCCTCCCCGGGTGACACGTAGCACGAGGAAACCGCTCTTATTGTCTGCCCTCGGGCGGATAACGATCGGATAGAAATCCACGCGATATCGCGTGATAGCCGTCAGATCTGGCGAGGCAGATCAATGGTGGAGATTTGACCGAGCTAGTTGGCAAGCGAGTGCACGATAGTTGTCGGATCAGACAAGGCAAATCGACGGTGGGGATTTAAAGTGCATAAAGTCAGCGTTGAAAATGAATTGGGTAGTGATTGGTCGGGTTTTGTTGTGTAAGGCAATCTACGGGTAAAAACCAATTACAACGTGAATTAACAACTTCCGCTCAGGCGTTTCATGCTGAAGGAGAATGGGCGTATGAGTGAGGTCTTAAACAGAGGGTGAAGGAACAGATGACCAAGAAATGAATGAATGACCATGAAATGAACCATGTAACTGCATCAAACAACAAATTCCATGCAAAACTGAAACTCTGTGTTTTTGGGGTTGCTGCAGGGTTTCTTCCTCACGTCATGGTCCCTAAGTGAGGAGGTGAGGCCAAGACACCTGTGGACAACCTTGTGAATATTCTCTTTGCTAACCTGCTAATTGAATGAAAGAAAAAATGATCTAGTCTGCACTACTGTAATGCGACTGCAACTATTTAAGCAAATGAACAGTTACTCAATAAACCTCTATAATGGAAATGCATCTATTTAAACAAATAACCAGTTAAACCATGAATCATCTACTCTATACTGTGGTGATGCAAATGCAACTACTTAAGCAAATAAACAACTAAACCATGAAGCTATGCTAGTGTTGTAATGGAAATGAACTACTTAAGCAAATGAACAGAAAACCATGAATCTGTACTACCATTGTAATGAAAATGCATCTAATTAAGCAAATGAACAGAAAACAAGAATCTATGCTAGCATAACAATACAAAAAAGAAGAGTTTTGGCTGGTAGGGTCAAGCCCTAACCCAAGAGCTTCAGCCCTCTGAGTTAACTCAGTGTTGGCTCAAAACAAAACTCATCTTCATTATAAATAAAAAATTGTTACAAGACTTGCAACGTGAAAACAAAGTAGAGTTCTACAATGAAAAGTCAGAATTCTTCCTAACTCTTGGTCACTAAAAAAACTGAGGTCCTAAGCCTCTCTACTTATACATTTGAATTTTCCAATAACTTCCTTCAAAATTAGGGAGGAACAGCTCCCAATTCAATGATAAACTCGTGCTTTCCCTTTCACTAGCTCAACTACCTTCTAGTAGGGAGGCTTGGCTCCCAGATCAAGATAAACTCATACTTTCACTTGCTTCGCTGCCTTCTAGTACTCTTGATTTGACTGTTTGCACCTTTACTTACTTAGCTGCCTTCTAGTACTCCTGATTTGGTTGTTTGCACCTTCACTTGATGGAGGGGCAGTAAATGAGGAGGATTTACCTCCTATAATTCCTCTCCCTTGTTCCATTCGTGTTTTTACCAAGGTCTTTACCATAGTTCCTTTCTTTTATCTTTTATCCCTGCATTTTCCTTGCTTTTATCCTTTATTCCTACGTTACATGTACATTAGACCACAGAGCAAAATATCCAACTCTACTCATCTCATAAACAAAATATAATCAAAAGTATGCAATAAGTTGTGAGAATAGTTGTTTTTACTAAGCTAGGAGGTGAATTAAGGTCAATTAAGGCTCATATAATTACTCAATGATGAGACTCACCAGTGTTATGGCAAAGAGGCACCAACACGACATGAGAATCGTGCAAAGGCAGAGGATAAGAGAAGAATGGAAGAAGCAGAGAAGGAGTTGCATGAGCTAAGAGAGAAACTCTGGAAGGAACAAGAGTTGCGCAAATAGGAGAGGGAAGCGCAACAGCAACAGGTACAACAGGGGGTACAACATGTGCAAATAGATGAAACAACGCCCGTACAGGTAGTGGATTCATCAGAACAGCTGGCATCAAGCAGACAAGGTGAGCCATCGCAGGAGCAAGACTTCACTCACGAGATAGAATAAGCACTCCAACAGTTGGATGTAGACATCGAGCAACAATAGTTGGAATAGGACACCGACCTCATGCCTCACCACCAAGAGGTTGACTTACCTGCTTCACCGCATCCAGATGATGAGCAAGTCTCGAGTGACCAAGGAGGCACTAAGATCCTTGGTGATCAGCCGGAAGGAGAGATGCACACCATCTCATTCGACGAATCTCAACATAGAGTTGTGCAGTTTCGTAGAGTGTCAACTCTGGAGGATCATACATCTCTTGCGCAAGTTGAGGAACAAGTAATTGTGACGAATGTGCGCAAACATCTAACAGCCTTGGCTGATGCAACTAGAGTCTATGCCGAAGCCACTAGCTCAAGTGTTCGCTTTCTGATAGCAGAGAATGAGCGAATGGCGAAAGAAATACAAACGACCAAGCAAAGAGGAGATTTGGTGACAATGTCCACCCGAGCTGAACTGAAGAAGGCAATACTAGATGAAGTATTGTCCCTTGACACAATTATGCGAGCGTTGAACTCCAAGTTTTGTACTATGCATAAGGCAGTCCTCCATCTCAACAGATGGCAACAGTGATGTGCTAGAAGAGCACGTATCTTGACAAATTTTCATGTTGTTGTTGATGACATGCAATCATGGACGATGAAATACAAAGGAGCCTCACTTCACTTGCCTAAGATGATGAGGGCCAACACTGTCGAGCTGAAGGCACGTATCCGAAGTCAGATTCGGAACTATGAAGAGCTCTCGCAACTCATCACTAGCATACATGCTTCACATGCATGAGTATTAAGAGTATGGATGTTGTGGTGCACACACATGCGATCCCATCTATTGGGATTCTCACTCAAGTGAAGACAAAGGCACAGGTCCGACTAGAGCTTAACTCGTACTTCAACGAGTTGATGTGCATTGCCACTAGCCCAGACTTGCCCATCAATGCAGACATCATGCACAAGTATGTTGTTGGTCTGGCCGCATTGAAGACAATGATGTGCATGCTTTTAGACAAGTTGGACATGGGAGCTTGAGTAGTGTACTCAGATGCTATGGAGGCAAGAGTCAGGTTCCAGACAGATGTCACCGCGGAGCACACAGACACTATCAAGGACTACCGATCTTAGCATTAGTATGTTACTGTTGATCAACATGAGGATGTTGAGTTGGACTTCCATGGTTGTCTAAGTCAGAGTGATGTCTAGCATGGCTTGCTCAAGCCATTTTGTTTCACATGGGTACATGTGCATTGTAATGTAATGTCTTGTCAAGTGTAAGTCAAGTGTTGATAGTTGGATGTAACAATCATAGAGTAGATGAAGAGTCATGAGGGTAGTTGAATTGTCACAAAGGGGAATGTCAAGGGTCACCCCACCCTTTGCTATAAATAGTCCCTCATAACTCATTGTAGAGGCTTTTGGTTAGCGAAGCTTCTGATAAGACTATTTTTGAAAGAGCTTGGATAGTATTGTAACATGCCTTGGTTTTTCCACTGCACAGAGCTAGTACATCTCTTTGGAGATGCTGACGATTGTGGCTGTAATGTTCTGCTATTAGGACTAGTGGTTGGACATGGATGTATTGTATGACTGGAACTTACACTTCTTTATATAATAAGAGCCAACATGTTTCATGCATATGTTGTATTCTATTCTATGCTATCTGGTTTACTCTAAATGATATATGTATTGGTCTGCTTACGCATGCATGTATAGACTATTATGTATAAGTATGTATGAATCTTTCTGAAATGTGTTGTTTGTTTAACCATCACTTTGATTTCTCACTAACTTGCCTTCCATGTTGTGATGTATCTTTGCTCGTGTGTTCCCTTCCAAGCCGAGTATTATCACAAGTTTGCAAGGGTTGCACTCATCTCAACCCCCATGTGTTAGGACCTCTCATGCACCTTCCTTGACTCACTGCAGCTGTCAAACCCTTGCTACCAACAGAGTTATGTTACTTGCCTATGTGCGAAATCGCGGTCAAGGCATTACCATACGACCCACTGCTGGGACTCTTACACCAAACAGTTTGAGGTCTAATTTGGACTTCTTACCAAGGAGATTCCCTTACATGTTGGTGGGTCCAGCATCGTCAACAGGTGCCCAAACCCTTGGATCACATATGGCTACGGGATCCCTTAATGACAATAGCAAAATGATGGGAGTCAGTTGGTACGAGGGATGATGGAGCGACAATGGCAGAGCTAGAGTTCCAAAGTCTGAAACAACGCAGTAGAGTGTTGCAGCAGTGTGAGAGGCACAGAGCAGATACAACAACAATGCAATAGCATTAGAGGGTTAACACAGAGTAGCAACAAAGGTAGCTTCAGCATCACGGGGTATCCAGACTAACCAACATGTCAGCGTTTGGGTAGCTTTTTCAGTTGCTTACTTCTCAACAACTGAGTTGTCGTGCAATAGTTAGCAGTGGCAGTGCTATGGGCAGCATGATGCAACATTTTGAAGGGGAGTTACAGTACAGCTGCAGCAATGACAATGGCAGTGTCATGGGCAACAATACAGAATGCAACAGTGCAGTGGATGAAGGGCAGCAGGCCAAGCATTAGCAGCACAGAGGACCGATGTCGTGGACTTGTGTGATACTTCTACTAGGAAGTATTGCTAGAGCACATTCCTCGCTAAGAGGGAGTGTTGATTTTGGGTAGCATCGGATGTGCTCTAGCTCCAAAATTTTGTGGAGGGGCTAGAACACATGAGATCTCCAAGGCCCAGAAATCGTTTGGTGAAATTCCAACCGGATTGTATTTTATTGAAATAATTAATATTTTTAATGGGGTTCTTAAGTCTAAACTTAGGAAAATAAAAATATTAATGGGTGTTAATGAAAATATGGGTGAGAAGCTTTTAAGAGACGAGGACCAAGTCTAATTTAATCTTAGTTATTGATTAGAGACTTAATCTCGACTGTTGATTCATCAACATGAAAAGTATAAGAGGAGGCTTGAGGGTAAATTGGAAATACACCAAGTTGATCAGTCAGATCGATTTTTCTGGGGCGAGGATTGCTAAGAAAATTGAACAAGTGATGTGTTGTAGTGAGGGGCAAAAGAAGAGATTTGGATTGGAGAGGAACTTTCAAGCCAAAGAGTACGTGGCAGAGAGGAAGCTTGAGCATCAAGAAGGAAGTGTAGAGGCCTACGCAGCCCAGGAGAGTCTCACGCAGAGCTGACGTCGTCCGAGATTTTGCTTGAGAAGCGAGGTTTTGAGTCAGGAGGGCTGAACAATAGTCTTCATCCAGCAAATTGATCCAACAAAAGAGGAGACGCAGTTCTCTAGAGGCAAGATGTTGGCCCAGTAGTGATTGCATAAGGACTTTGCAGTGTTTGTCGGGAGGGTGTCAGATCACTCATTGGATCAACTATGACTTGAGGAGCAAGGTAAAACCTCGAATGTCTTTCTTGCTGCCGTGATTTCTCTGCAAGGTTAGCCAGTGTGAGAGAAAAACTGTTGTACTTAGATTCTGCTTGATTAATAATACAAACCTTCTATATGCTGCATCGGTTTTTCCGCATTGGGTTTTTCTGGGGATGTGTTGTCCAAAAATAATGGTATCCCTTGTGTGTGTGTCCCATCTATTGTTTTAGTTTATGATCTGTATGTCAGTGTAGTCTGTAGTAGTGTTTTCATCACTATTTATGAAATTAAATAACTTGTTGAATGAAATAACAAGTAGGAGATGCTAAACTAGTGACTGCAGTAAAATTTTTATTTGTAAGATTTAGAAACTTTCACACCATGCAGATATGGCATTTTTTGGTACCCAAGTGGGTTGTTTTTGGGTGACACGTGTCACCCCTTCAGAGACGCCAGGTGTCCTTGGTGATGTCATCCTGAAGGGTCATCCTAGAGGGATTAGCCTAGAAGATTGGTGGCAGTGATAGGTTGTGGAATACACGTCGACACTGAAAATGGACAGAGCGACCCCATGAGCTAGCTCATCCTAGATCCCGGAATCCTGTAAACTCTTAAGAATTGAATTAAATAGAAGAGTTGGGATCAAGAGCACGAGTTTATCACCCGAGGCCTAAGTTGATGGTCGCAAAGACTGGTCTTATGGTGATTAAGCAGGAAAAGGAGACAACAGAATTGACAATCAAGCCAACTTAACTACAGATAAAAATAGCATGTAGACTGCTAAAACCTCTAAAAGTCCATATTAGCTAAAAACTGCAAATAAACTCGGTTCAATTGGCAGAAAAGGATATTCAAGGTCAGAGAACATGGTGAGCAAGTCGTGAAGATTGAAATAAACAAGAAGAGGGATAATTTAAATGCACATGCATAGATCTAATTCAAGATGCATGCCAACATTAGCAAGCCAAAAATTATTTATACGCTGGGTTGTGTAAAATTTTTGAGAGAGAGATCATGAGAGTTTGTATGGAGAATTGTGGGTAAGGTGAAGCTTTTGGTGTTTTCACAGTAATCAAAGATTGTTGTAGGTCTCTCTCTCTCTCTCTCTCTCTCTCTCTCTCTCTCTCTCTCTATATATATATATTTGTTCTATTTCTGAAGTAGTGATAGAGATTTAATTGCTTTTGAAGGCAACGAAGGTAATCATTGATCCTAGTGTGAAAATGGATGGAAAAATGGAATAGTGACTGTCAAATCAAGTTGTAGCTTGCTAATCAGGGGTTGGTGATGGAGAATAGGTGGGGTTGTAGCTCCATTCAGTTGCAGCTTGCCCTCTTAATAAAATAGAGAAACATTTTGTGAAGTTATTTGTTCCTTGAATGTTCCATTGATTGTTGAAATATTTTTTATCATATTATTGCCGAAATTTCTCTTTATTATCTTATTGTTCTCACAC
This sequence comes from Pinus tabuliformis, assembly GCA_031772625.1. Lineage (NCBI taxonomy): Eukaryota > Viridiplantae > Streptophyta > Pinopsida > Pinales > Pinaceae > Pinus > Pinus tabuliformis. Next base: position 421,145,147 of record CM062819.1, on the reverse strand, counting down.
ATGTAATTCTAAAGCAATGCGTGCTTTGCTTGCTGGCCTACTTGAATCATAACTTGTCAAGGTGATGGATTGCACATTTGCCAAAGCTATCTGGGAGAACATGAGAAACTACTATGAAGGAAACAATAAGTTAAAGAAAGTTAAACTCCAAGGTTGTAGGATCAAATTTGAATAATTGAACATGCATGATTATGAAGATATTGCAAAGTATTTTCAAAGAGTTGATGAAGTTGTGAACACCATTAGAAGGCTTGACAAGAAGCTAGATGAAGATGTGTAGTTCAAAAACTGTTGAGATCTCTTCCTAAGAGGTTTAATCCCAAGGTGCCAGCCATTGAATAAATGGAAAATTTGAACACTCTTACTTAGATCAACTCCTTGGAATACTCACTGTCATTGCCTATGAGATGAGGAGTTCTAAAGGAAATTCTGTAGCCAAAGCATCAACCTTCAAAGCAGAAAAGAAGTGCAAAGATGAACACGCTGACATATATTGTGAACTACTTGAAGAAGGAGCTAATTCTGTGAGGAGGCTCAAGCGAGGATAAGGCAAGTATAAAGGTAAGTTTCTCTTTAAATGTTTTAACTGTAGTCAAGTTGGTCATTATGCATCAAAGTGTTCTGAAAGAAAGAAAAAAATTTATGATCTTAAAGAAAAGTTTAAGAAAGTTTAGAAGGATAGAAAGAAGGCTAATAAGATAGGTTTCTATTCTCAAGATGAGAGTTCTTCTAAAAGTGAGCCCAGTTAATACTCAGATGTGTTAATATTTTAGATTGTTCTATGTTGTTTCAATTAGTTTAACCCAATTCAATTCTTCAATTAGAAATTTTTCTAATAACAATTAATGTTTCCAATCATCAACAGTAATTGAAGATAGAACAATAAATGAAATGACAAAGGAGACAATCAACACATCAACAAGAGAAACCAGGTTTGGTCAAAGACCAGGGAAAAACCCCACAAGGGGGAAAAACCTTTGAAATTCTTCTTCTATTAGATTGTCATAAAATGTTCAGGAGAGAGCACAATAAACCCAATACAATATCATCCAACAAAATTATCCCAACAATAATACAAAATATGTTTCTAGCATCAATGTAGATTAGAGAAAACTTTTCCTCTCTGTAGTTAATTGTGGTCAACTGTCAAATTTTAGCCTTACTTTCCAGTCGCAGGAGGTATGCAAGTGATCAAGAGCTTCCATGCAATTCCTTTTATGTTTCCTCCATCTTCTGTTTCTCTCTTTGCCTTTGCACATTCCTTCTCTTACGATGTAACCTCTTAGCCTCAATATCCAAATCTTCTTTCAACACAAGTGGATCTGCTTTGAACTTGCAACTTTGCTCTGCCTCTGCGCTGTCAACAACCTTCCTCTTGCCTTTGTCGCGCGCAGGTCTGCTACCCTCTGTTGCTGCTGATGATGCTGCTCTCTAAGATGTTGCTTCCTTATGCTTTGCTAACCACTCTACAACTATGTTGACCAGTTCATTAAGCCTTGAGAAGTGATAACAGTATCTCCATGGGTCTTCCTCAGGCCAATGACACGCCCCGTGGATCCAAGGATGTTTCACTCTTGCACAATGGTCCTTCACTAAGAAATGCGGGTCATATGGATTGAAACTTTTGGTGCCGAAGGTAAATCTTTTGAATTCCTCCATCTTGGCCTTAGCATGCTTGAGATTTCAAATCTCATACAACCCGATTCGCAAAGGAAGAGCGGGCCAAGGTGCCTTCTTATTCCTGTGCAGTCTAACTAACAACCCTGTTGAGATTTGATATGACATTTCTTACATGACCATCTTATCCATGGAAAATTTCGGTAAAACATGCAGATCTTTCTCCGCGTTGTACATTCAAATGAAAGTGGCAAGGGGTGAGGCATACCAATATGCTATGTCAATCAATGCCTCCATCGCTGCCTGCGACATGCAGGGTGGATCCTACTCAAATATAATCATGTACACCAGGGTGACGAAGTGGTCTAATAAATGTATGATAATTACACAGAAGCTGCATTTGGAGAACAACCTGCAATAAGTGTGCATAGAGGTTTCTGAAGGTGTCCATGCCAAACCCAAGGCCAAGTACTATTGACGGGCACAAACCGCATCAAATATGTAAGCGGGCATGTATATCTTCGCTTGTAGACCTTTGGGTGGATGTCGGGCTTCTGTTACCTATTCCTTCAACCTGAGAGCCAACATGTCAGACCAGTTGCAAGGTCTTCCTTCGCTCGCCAGTTGATCCAACGCAATCACCCAACTCTGCGAGAAGGTCTTTGTGCTCTCCCGGTCGTATAAGCGGCATGCAAAGATTACCAAAAGCTGTTATGCCTTCTGCGGTATCTTTGTCTTGTAAACCTAGTTGGGTGTTGTCTTGAACTTGGATGGCTCTTTCACCCAGATCTTCAAGATATCTCTTGAGTTTGCACTGCTGCTGGGTTTGGTGAAGGGTGTATCAATAGTGATCATTGGTTGTGGCAAGTGTTACATCTCTTGAAAGTCCTTCGCCCTGAAGGTAGGAAGTTGTGTTCCACTGACACTACTCAACACCATTGTCTCTGGATCAGTATGTGAGATAATCCAGTGGATCATGTCTGCGCATGGAAACGCAGGATACCTGCATGCAATCTTATACATGCCATACTTGTGAATGTTGACATAGACCGTATGGTCTTCCATATTTTCCTCAAATGTGATTGAAAAGGTGTCATTTATGTCCTGCCATTTCATTTTGATATCCTTATCTATGAACAACTTAGTGTCTTCATAGATAGGCAAGCTCAGAGGCACTTGCTCAACTGCATCCCTAGTTGCACTCTTGACAATGTCCTTTGACCCTACTTTCTTAGAGGCCATTGTACCTGTACAGCTGAGAGACAGACAAACATCTGTGATACTTGGAGACATAGCAACACTCATGGCAAGCAATCTGTCAGTTGAAAATCAAAAGCAACTTGAGGATTGACATGCAAAACACCTGGGTGACTGAATGGAAAGATTGCGCAATTTTTCCCGGGAGGCTTGGAGACTTCTGTCAAAACTGCGCAAAGCACAGTTTGGACTGTCAGTGAGTTCACTGACTATTGAAACTACACAATGCACATTCCATCTTTGTGTTGTTGAGGATCGAAACTACGCATTGTGCAGTTTCATTCAGCAGTGACTACAAACCAGCAAATTGCATTTGCGCAATTTCTGCGAGGAAGGCAGAGCCTTCACTCTCAGAAATGCGTATTGCAAGACGGGCAAGGCAGGCCAGACCTGCCAACGGGCAACTGAAAACATGAAAAGTATGAATGAATGTTGAATTTGAGTGCAAACAAGAGTGAATGATTCATGCAAACAATGAGTGCAAGATTTAGAAAATGGGAAAACAAGCATGTGTGTAAAGCGAGTCGCCGTAATGACGATCGTTAGTGCAGAAATAATGGCATGCATGCGACAACAGTGACATGTAATAAAAAACTTGAAACAATGCTTCAACAAGCTAACATGCATTAAAACAACATCAAGACTTCATTGAAAGCAAGTAAACAACACTCATGCAAACTGAAATACATAAAGTAATAGAAAAGCAACAAAAGACAAGAAAAATGGACATACCCAAAAAAATTTGAGATGAATGTGTTAAATGCTCCTAAATGCAATGTGGGATGTCAGAGCTCCAAGATCAGTGTGAGGAATGAGCTCTGCAACATCGAATAAATAAGTTTGATAAGATCGAGGCTTATGACGCACATGCCACAAATCTAGAAAAAAGCAACACTTGGTGAGAGGTCTCTAAAACAACTTTTGCATGTAACCTCTAGCTGCCAAAAATGGATCCCTAAAATCTAGGGATGCTTTTTTGTTTTTCAGGAAAAACAACTCATGCCTGCAAATCAAGATTGCTCAGTCATGGATGGAACTAGTCAACCTAGGAGAGCATGCAACAGTCTGCAAGCATGGGAATGACTTTTGCGCAGTTTCTGGGTTGAGCAAATCTGGATGTCCCTAAGGCATTGTGCAATATCTGGACTGAAGCCTTGGCTGTCAGCCAGAATTGCGAAATTTTTTAACTTTGAATTTCATTAACTTTTATATTTTTTATTCTATTATTTTTTTAAATTTAATTAAAAAAACACTTCTCAATTTATATAGTTAAATTTTCAATTTTATACTCTTTAGTAAAATTTTCAATTTTATATTTTTTTCATAATAATAGTTTAAAATATTATAAAAATATTTTTTTATAAAATAAGTATAAATATTTTTAGAAATAATAATTTGAGTGGGTTTAATGATTAAGAACATTATATACTGAATACCACACTTTAGGATTTAAAACACACTTTATGATTTAAAACAATATAAAAAAATTTATTAGGTAATTGTTAATTTAATAGTATTGTAATAGTTTAGATATTTTTAATTTGATGTTTCAGAGGATTAAAGTACACCTATAATAACTTCCGAGTGTTAAAATTTAAATAGAACAACCAGATTTAAAGTTTGTTAAGTGTGAATCATGACTGCAATGTTTTCTCTAACCGACTCAAACAAAAGGTGTCACCTAATTTGATGTGGAAAAACGTCGCTCATTGAAAAAAGCTTTAAATTAATTTAAACCTGAGCAGAGTTAGTGACCGTTGGTGATGGAGTGTATTTAATGCCCTTTCCTGGACCAAACACCGCAGTGGTTTCATTGCAGCGTCTTTTGTATTGGATTGGCTTTTGTTTGATGTGGTTTCGCTGTTGTCTATAATGCGACTTTTTGGAATCTTTTCCGGTGGGTTTTTCCGGTCAAAATCCGGCAGCAATTTATTGGAATCGCAAGTTTGGTAGCTAGTTTCTGCACAATTAAAGCGTCCCAGGGGTTTTCCAGGGTGCTGAATCCAAATATGCAGTTAAAAAACCATTTTAACTGCAACAAATCAAGATTTAACCTCAATTTCTTCTGCCGGATTCCGTCACCGGAATCTCCAAAAAGTCGCATTATAGACAACCATGTGGTTTCTTTGCAGGCTGCGGCGGCTTTTGTATTGGCTTGCCTTTTGTTTGATGTTTGGTGGTTCAGTAGCATGGCCATGCTCTTGTTTTTTCTTTATGTGTTTTTGGTTGTATGAAGTGTTTTGGCTGCTTTTGCTTTTGTTTTTGTTTGTTTGTTTTTTTTTTTTTTTTTTTTTCCATTTATTTCTTCTTGTCTGTGAATTGGTTGTATGATGCTTCGTGGAATTTATTACCTATGTTCAAATTCTCTCACTTCTTTGCCCGGTGGGAAAGATCCCTTTTTATTATAACTAATAATAATGAGTAATACTTATATTTTATAAAAAGTTTAATATTAATCGTATTCACATTACTTTAATTTTTAACTTCCAATGGTGCGATCTAGGCCTGTGTGGGTCCCATCTCATCGACTTCTTCATTTTTGGTACGATTATATAAGGTCACTTTTCCTCTTGTACGAAGGCCAGATCGAATGAATAATTTTTTCCCCGAGTTACTCTAGTGGGCATGCTACCGAAGATTGTGCTGACCTGATTGAGAAGTGGGAGGCTCGAATGAATAATTTTTTCCCCAAGTTTTTTTTTTTCAGAGAAACAAATCTTCATAGTATTATATTGAGTCAATATAAAAAGTACATAAGATACAACAAGGATAAAAAACTAGCCACCTTGCTAGCACATGAAATCAAAACCTTGCAGACATAGGACATTCCAAAGGAGATCTAAACATCATCATACCAAAATCACAGCAAAACAGTCTTTTCAAGGACAGGATCAACAGATGTCTATACACATGTAACAAAAAGGGACTAGCTGAATAGCAAATAAGCAGAAGGATGAAAGGAAAAGATCATAATCCAGGGATGGAAAAGTCCTGGATGAAGCAAGAACGTTCTCCATCAGAAACCATCATAGACCAAGAACCCGGCTCTAAAGACAGCCCCTTCTTCGACAAATGGTCAGCTTGAACATTTTGGGAGCGGAAGATGTGGTGAATAGAGCATTGTTTCATATTTCTCCAGAAATAATAATCCTCTCCATCCACCCAGACAAAGGAGGACAACTGATGTGGCAGGGTCCCCTTACATGGTCAATCATCGATTTTGAATCACCATAAATTGAAATGTTCTGAATCTCAAAAAAAACACAGAAGGAAAGCAGTGCTACAAGAGCTCTCGCCTCAGCCAAGCTGTTTGAACCACTTCCACCATTCCATGATAAAAAATATTGCAGCTTCTCATCCATAATAACGTGGACCCCACATCCACAAATATTATTCTGCCCGGGCCCATAAAAAAAAGCACAGGAACACTAATGAGAGTATCTTCAACCTCTTTTTTGCGGTCCTTTTTCAGCTTGGGCTTTTTTACAGGCATCACATCGTGTATGGACACAATATGATGAAAGGATGACTTTAGAGGCTCTTTTGAGTCTTTGAAAATCTTAGCATTCCTCCATTTCCATAAGCTCCATAAGGCAATGATAAACAGAGATCGCCAAGAGTCCTTTTGCGCGCACCACCATTGAAAAGCAGCCTGAACTGAAACAAAAACAACATGAGAGAAACCATAAAGCAGAGACAATTCATACCAGATCTGAAGAGAGGAGTTGCATTGGAAGAACATATGAAGATTGGATTCCTCCGCAGCTTCACACATAGCACATCTACTCGGACCATGCCAGCTCCTCTTCCTCAAATTTTCCCAAGAAAAATTTCTATTGTTGAAGACCAGCGACGAGAACATAATCATTTTGAGAGGGCACCCCGACTTCCAGAAACTCGGGGGATATATAGAGCAGGAGTTTGAAGCCTTTGAATTAATCATATCAGCGTAGATGTCTTTAACACGAGCTGGCGACTTTGCATTTGGAATGACCCACATAAGATGGTCCGCTGTCCCAGAGCAGTGGATTCCCAAACTACAAAGAGCATCTTTTACAGATTTCCAAACCGGAAGCAGCGGGGCTGTCAAATGAAGATCGTGGGCATCTTTCCATAAAGGAATAGGACCGCTCCAGGATGAAATTAATTTATCCCACGTAAAAATACCATTCCTGTGAAGAAAAAGTAAGAGATTTTCAGGGAAGAAAACACATTCTCGCCCGCCCGCAATGGAGTCGATTCTGATTAAGATTCGGTTGCCAGAATAAAGACTCCATCTCAAGTTCTCCAAGAAGTATTACTAAACTTTCCTGAGACCGAGCCAGATAGCAGATCCTTGTCTGACTCCAATAGATCCCCTCATGTACCAAAATTCCAAATCTTTATCTTGCAAATATATCTTTCTAATAGTTAGACTCCACAGACCATCACCATAAATGCCTCTCCACAACGTTTTGCATAAGAGCGCTCTTCCAAAAGTTCGCATATCTAGCAAGCCCCAACCGCCAAGCTTCTTTGGTAAAGAGATCTTCTCCAGCGTCGACATATGGATTTTACTCTGATTAGATCTTCCGCCCCATATAAAATTTGCCGACAGTTTGTTCATTTTGTGAATAATGGTTGCTGGAAAGAAGAAGATATGAGCCCAATAAACAACTAATTGTGCTAAGACTGCCTAAGTTAGAACACATCTACTTGCCAAAGAAAGATTCTTATATTCCTAGGCCGAGATCTTTTTATAGAATCTATCCAACACCCATTGCCAATCCGCTTTGGAGTAGCCCTTGGCCTTTAGTTGAAATCCCAGATATTTCAAACCCTCTTTAAGCGATCTCGATTCGATACCAAGCAGATCAGCAATCCAATTCACCATTTCCATGTTTGAATCATTGTGGAAAAGGGTAGATTTTCCTCTGTTAATATATAACCCAGTAGCTCTCTGGAATCTATTAAGAATGTCATTGAGACAAATCCAGGAAGCTCTGCACAGCATAGCGAAGATGAGCACGTCATCAACAAAAAGGTTGTGAGATAAATAGATGTCCCTGCATATCCTAACCGGCCTGCATCTCTTTTCGGCTACTGCTTTGTTAATCTGAAGGCTGAGAGAGTTCATCGCCAGAATAAATAAAAGAGGGGAGAGGGGACACCCCTGACGAAGACCCCTTTCCACTGGAAAGAAAGGAGAAGGCATTCCATTAATAATGACCGAGTAGTGGACGTTCTCGACGCATGACATAATCCAATTGATGGATTGAGAGTTTAGTCCAATCTTTGCCAGTAAACATCTCATGTATCCCCAATCCAAACAATCATAAGCTCTCTGCAGATCAATTTTTAGTATGGCCGCATCCGTTTTCCTTGATATCATTGAAAACAGGCTTTCCTGAGTAATAGCAACTGCATCCAAAATGTTGCGCCCCTTTAAAAAAGCATGTTGGTCCTTGGAGAGGAAAGTGGCCAGCGTCGATTTCATTCTCTCCGCAATAATTTTGGTGATGATTTTGAAAGAGATATTGCATAATGATATCGGCCTGAAATCTTGGAAAGATTCTGCTTCTGCCTTTTTTGGGATTAGAGCAATCTGAGTGGATGATATGATGTGGTGAATACTTCCAGACATACGAGATGCCTCAACCATCCTCAGTAGGTCTTTTTTGAAGATGTCATAAAAATGAGAGAAAAATTCTATGGTCCAGCCGTCCGGGCCTGGGCTTTTATCCTTTTTAAAAGCTTTGAGAATGCCATGAAGTTCCTCTTCTGTGATTGGCTGGAAAAGGCTCGCGTTTTTCTCATCATCAAACATTTTTGGAGCCAATTCGATACCCCAAAGAGTATCCTGAAAATCACAGACTTCCTTTCTTTTGTATTGGTTTTTAAAATGCCTCACAGCTTCATTTGAAATATCATGTTGGGATACATAATAACCACCTTTACCATCACTAATTCTCCAAATTGTATTTTTTTCCCGCCTGGCATTTGCAAATTTATGAAAAAATCTAGTGTTACGATCACCATCCTTTAGCCATATTGCCCTGCTTTTGAGCCTCCATGATGCCTCCTCCTGATCCAGAAGCTTTTGTTTTCTTTTTTCCAGATCTCTTATGCGGCATTTGATGCTGAGAGAAAAATCATTTGCGTCCATAGCCCCTAGGATGCTGTCCATCTCCTTTTGTATGTCTTGTAGCGCCTGTCTGTCCCTTTTTCTTTTATCATATTGCCACTCCTTCGCCACCTTCCTCAGAACCGCCAACTTTTCTCTAAAAGTCATAAATGGGGGAGATAAATCTCTTACCGATAGATCCTTCCATGCATTAGATATGATTTCATTGAAGTCTGGGTCCTCTAACCAAGTTCTATTAAATTTGAAGGGGTATCCCATTCTGAAGCCCTTCTCCCACCAGCTGAGGAAAATAGGCCTGTGATCAGATGTAAAGGCGTTCCCTATGAATGAGATGGGCATGCCCATCTTGTCTATAATGCTCGCATGCAGAATGAACCGATCAATCCTTTTAGCAATATATGCTTCTCCCGTCCTACTGTTGTCCCACGTAGGCATCAATTTTGTAGGAGCAATATCCACAAGATTTTTATTAAGAAGTTCCAGCTTAAAACGGTCAGCAAGCGGGTCTCTTTTTCTGCATTTACCCCAACATTCATCAGAGCTTAAAGTTAGATTTAGGTCTCCTACTATCATCAGAGATTCAAGTTCAAAAATTTCCGAGGCAAACATTTTTTCCCAGAAAGGGAGTCTGTTCTTATAGGGCGCATAGGTGTTCAGAATATTAATATGGAATCTTTGACCTCTGATAAATGCCGAAATAAGTATACCAGCAAAACACTTGTAGGCTTTGGCATTGATCCAGTCAGGATCCCATAAGACTGCCAACCCCCCTGACAGACCTCTTGCCTCTGAGGCAACCATAAACCATGAAGGAAACATTTTCCTAAAGTAAGATATGGAGACCTGGCTGCTGTGCATGGTTTCTTGGATTAAAATAATTTTTGGTCGAGCTGAATGAAAAATGTCCTTTAGCACCAAGAATTTTGGGTTTGCGCCTAAACCCCTAATATTCATGGAAACAATAAAAGTCATTTGGATGGCTCCCCAGCCATGCTCGCTCTAAGAGGCTGTAGATCAGTCATATCATGAATGGGGACATCAATAAGTGATAAATTTCTTACTCCACACTCTGAAACAATCGTTCTCCCCCTAAAATGCCGACTCCCTCCATTGTGTTTTTTCCTAACTGTAATATTTCTTGTAGAATTTGGGCTTATGAATGGAGAAGCAGGGCTATTCGGTTTATGAATGGTCAAAGGTTCTAGCTCAAGAGATTTTTTACTAAGCAAGAAATCAATGTCACTGTCATACCTATTAACCGGAGATGACTCGGGGGAATTGAAAGGAGTGGCTGCCACCCAAGGCTCTTTTCCTTTTGAGGATGGGAGAAGATTCTTATCCGGCGTCGGGGAGGAGGATGAGATCGTAATGGGATGGGAGCCGACAATAAAATCTTTTAATTGCATGGGCGGAGGAGAGGGGACAGCCTTATCATCCGATGGTTCAGGGATGGGCGCACAAAAATTAGATGAAGACCTATTTATATCGAGGCAAACAGGCTTTGCTAAGGAGGCCTGTCTGATATCAGGCCCATATGAAAGATCCTGGGGTGACAGCTGCTGAGACAGATTGGGATCCGAATTTTTAAGAGTCTGTTCATCCATAAGATCGGTCGTTGATACACTTACTGAGGATGATGAAATCTTCTCTGTAAGGGGAATAGTAGAATCAACCCGAAATCTGCGATGGACCAGCCTTGGTTTCGGAACTGCATGGCGCCTGCAATTTTTTATCAAGTGCCCAGTTCTGTGGCATGAGGAGCACCTAAAAGGGATACCCCAAAAATCTAACCTTTGTTTAATTCTGAAGCGCCCCCACGCAATCTCAATATGATCTGGGTATCCCCCTTTATATGCCTTCTCGATGAGAATCCACGCTATCCTTTTATCTTTTTCTCCTCGGCACCATGGATCGACATAAACAAATTTGCCAATGGAGTTTCCTATTTCTGTGAGGGATTCCATGGACCACATTTCCAGAGGAAGATTTGGGAGTTTAACCCAAATCAAATTATTTGGAGTGTTTTTTAAAGGATCAAACCCAATATACCATCTGTAGAGAGCTAGAAAGCTTCTACCACATACCCATGGACCCTTGAAGACAGCCTCTAAATCAGAAGCCTTCAGGAAGTGGAAACAATACCATTCTTTCATAAGGCGGGAGATGATGGGGGTATAACCAATCAAAGGCTTCCACCGGTCATCGAGCCATTTCCTCATAGCTACATCGTCCATTTCCGGGAAATGCCATCTGCCCACCAAGGCAAGATTCTGAAGGCTATCAATTCTTTCCGAGAGATGAGAACTGTCCAGAGAGATAGCTTGAGGCGGGGAGGAGGTTTTGACCAGATTTCTGGCTTTATTGTAATGGTTCGCATGTTCACTCATTCTCCCTTCCTTCACGTGGGATTCCCTTTTGTTATATGCGCTCTGATATGGAAGGCTGGAGGGGGGCCCGTCCTTCTCATGCCACGAAGGTTTAACGATCATATCGTCCACTGTGGCTTGCCACGCGGTAGACACCTTGGACACCTCACGTGCCTTTTCAGCCAGGATGGTGGCTCGGACCATGGCCTCCGTGGCAGATGCGTCCGACCCAACTTCCATTGAAACTAGAGAAAATCTCACCACTGGCAGAAAATCGCCGTCCTTAATTAAGTTCCAGGTCAGGATTGTACAGGAAATTAATCGTCCCCCGATCCAAAACTGAACATATCACCTGGATGAAATGAATGCCAGATGGGGGGAATTTAAGGAGGATGGCTCAGAGCAGACATAGGGATCAGCGCAAAGAATACTCCGGAAGGAATGCTTGGTCAATACAATGCAGGCACAATTAAATAGGCCAGCTTTAAGCCAGGGATCTATGCAGAGGATGACGATAGCTAACCGTCAATTTGACAAAAGAAGGATGTTCCTAGATTGACAGTACTCTTAAGTACAAAAACACGTCATATGAAGGACACAGACCATAACTCCGCGGAATTTTGAAACATTCCAGGGGAAGGCTACGGGATTTCCATTCTCGGAAAAAAATTACCGATTACCTCTTCCGGCCATTCCATAGGAAGCCATTACAGACATCGGATCGAGGTCGCTTAGCGCCTGGGGATGAAAACATCTAACTGGAGGAGGTTTCCTGGCAAACTATACAGCAGCAATACATCTCGAATATACACCACCATTCCCCAATTCTAAAACGGAAGTCTGTGCACGGTTTGTAGATTACTATGGATTTCTTCAGTTTAAGGAGTAAGGCCTTAAGCATTATGACAATCCAAAACAGGAGCAGAGCACAAAAAGATAACTAAAAACTACACCCAATTAAATACAGATGAGCGGATGATATAAGAAATAACATTTAAAAGCAGTTCGCCATGGTTTCACCCAGACAAAAAACTCTCTGTATTTTCCAGGACTCCTTAATACATACCTTGAAACATGTTTCAAAAGTTAGAACAAACTTCACTTGTGAAAAGCCAGAGTACTAACCTTATAACCAAAGCCTCCACCGCGAGCGAGAGCGCCGAAGACCCCATGCGCATAGCACCACCAAACCTTCAGAAAAGCACCGGAGAAACAGAGGTTACTGCATAGAGAAAGGATGGTTTTCATGACAGAAAGATGGAATACCTCCCCACGCAGGGACAAAAGAAGGAAGGATGGCCAAAAGGCCGAAAGGCCGAAGAACGCGCACGACAGAGAATGGTTCTTTTAAGTAGATAGTGAGAATGAAACGCGACCCAAACCAGGCGTCAGCTCATCGAAGAACATGCATGCATGAGCTTCCACGAACGGACAGATAATTAGACTGCAACGTGGAGGAGGATATGTTCTGCATGCACAAGATGGCCGAAGTAAGAGCTGAGACGTGGCAGGTTCTCAGCGAGCTTTAGTGCGTTACTGAAGCGTCTAGAGAGGATTGGTTCAGGCGTAGAGGTGGCCAGGATCATTGGTTGCTTGAGACGGCGAAGAAATTCTCTGGTTGGCTCCCTGCGCAGCGTGGCGCTCTCGCTCCGATCCCCCCCTCGCTTGCGCTGACCTGATTGAGAAGTGGGAGGCTCTTGCAAGATAGAGGGCTATCAATTTGGTGAATTCAACCATTTTTATTTGGTTATATATCCCTGGCCCGGAATGCAAGAAATCATGAAATTTGAAACGGCCTTCTTCCTCTCTTTTTGGAGATCTCATAAGGTTTTGATTTGTTTTTCGTTTCACACCTGATTTTATATTAAGTATTTTTGTTTTACATATTAAATTAATTGTTATATATATATATATATATAATTAAAACAAGTTAATAAACGAATAATATAAAATTAAAACGTGTCCAGTGTCAATAAATAAATTGTGAAGTGGGACGCTCTTGCAAGATAGAGTGCTATCAATTTGGTGATTTCAACCATTTTTATTTGGTTATATATCCCGGCGCCCCTAGATGCAAGAAATCATGAAGTGATGAAATCGGAAACGGCCTTCTTCCTCTCTTTTCGGAGATCTCATAAGGTTTTGATTTGTATTTGGATTCACATGTAATTTTATATAAGTAATTTTGTTTTATATATTAAATTAATTTTTACATATATATTTAATAAATATAAAATTAAAATAATTATTTATTTATATAATTTTAAAATAAATATATTACTAATAATTAAATTTTCAACTAAAATATAATTTTTAATAAATATAAATAAAAATTATTAATAGTATTTATATTTATATTAAATATATAATTATTTAATAATAAATATTAAAATAAAATTAATTAATAATTATTATCCACAAAATATATAATTAATAATAAAATAAATAATATTTCCTAAAAATATATATACAACTCCAGCTTAGATTCTAAAATGTGTATTTGGAGAACCTAATCACCCTACTATATTTATTATATCACTAGATTTGTATATTTAGCACATGAAAATGAGGGTGGGTGTTGGCCTTATAAACTTGTTTACAGTGACAATGATAAAGGACAACATCTCCAACCATCCATACACCATCTGTGTTTTGGTTATTATATACAAGTATGTAACCATACACCATCTGCGTTTTGGTTATTATATACAAGTAATTTTGTATTTATTTTCAGGACAATTATTATACAAGTATGTAATTTTGTATTGGTTTTGTTTTATTTTGTTGTTTTTTGTGTGTATAATGTTAAAGTGGAAAGACACTATGATTAGGTATATAGGTTATTTATATTGAATCTTTGATTTAAAAAGAGATAATCTTTTATAATTGAAAGATTTCTTAACTATGTTTTTATTTAATACCATGGTTATATAACTTCTTGTTCCATCTTTTATTGGGAGCATGTTTCTTTAAGATGATTTATATAACAAACACTCTATTATCATTATTGCATCTTGGATGGTGTTTTGAGTAGTATTTGAATGCAATCTCTTCTCTACCTTAGAATTTGGCGGTTCGGGAAGCAAAATTGGATGTCTCCATTTTCATTGGTATCTTTCATGTTCATTTGGTTCTTTTCAATTTATAGTTTTATTAAAAAAATTCTTTAATTTCAAAATTTATGTAATTTGAAAAGGAAAAATAAACATCCAACCAGAGTTTTCCATTGTAATTGAGAGGGTTTTTGTGGTTAATTTGTGATGCAAAGAAGGATGCCTTGCTTATGCTCTAATTTTTGCTTTTAGTAAGATTTACGTCCCATTTTCCTCTTGAATTGGCCATTTATTAGAAAGTTTATTTGTTTATTTTTTTGGTCATAGTGAGGATATTTGTCAAAATGAAATTAAAACCCATTGTGATATGTGATTATGTGTGATTTTTAGACATTGAAAGGCATCCGATTGTCTAAAATCAATCACTTTAAGTTTTTATTGTATGTGCATATTAGTTAGCATTTATGACATTTTCAATTCTTATAAACATTCATTATTGGTACACCGTCTATGTGATAGAAATCATAAAATTAATTTTTGGATATATGTTAGTTGCATCAAATTGCTCATAATTAAAATTTTAAAACAATTAAATCTTGGTAAAAAAAAATTGAAAAACAAAATTTATGGTGCTTAATATGTACATTAAATATAATTATGAATTTGGTTGTATTCTATGTAAGTATTACTATATATAAAAATTATAAAAATGATTGGAAGATAAGTTGGAGTTGACCTTGGTGTTGGATTGGTTACAAGTTAGTGGAATAGGATAGTGCAGTACCGCGGATGTCATCTGAAGTTGTTTATCGGCTAAATGGGGGGTTTGGTACTCACCATAAGGTAGGATTTATGTCCGTGTAATAGCTACTCCTGGTATGACTTTTTCAAGTGAAAAAACAAATAATTAAATTTTCAATATTTTAATAATTGAATCTTATGCTAGTAACAAGCAGGTGTGTGATTAATTGTATGGTTTGCAGGTTGTTGAACGTAGCCTAGGTTTATAGTGGCAGCCAGTTAGATTTGATCCTGGGTATGTTCAGGATAACTCTCACCAAATACCGATTATCTTAGATTCAAAAACTAAATAAAATATTTCAGGTATTTAGAGATAGCTTTAGAACTTCAAATTAGTGGCGCCCTCAGCCCTCTCAAATCTGTTCGTTATATTTTCAATTCAGATGTGGGGTAAATTTTTCTGTAATGATGTGGGGTAAATTTTTCTGTAATGAACACAAAAATTTTCTGTAACTTCGCAATGGAATATGAACATGTAATCAGTTATATTGAGACGGTTTTTGTGTTTCGTTCATTCGCAATGCAGAAGGGTGTCGAGGAGGAAGCCTAGGAATTTCCCTTTTAAATATTCGAGTGTCTGTCTGTTTATGCTCCAATTCTTCGTCTCGGTAAGGTTCAGTTCTCATTTTCATGTTCAATTGGCCGTTCGTCAGACAATTTGGGGATTTCTGGTATATTAAGGGCTTTGATAAACCTCACTGTGATATTCTAGTATGTCTAATATGTATAGTTAAGTTAAGCTAGAAGAGGCAACCAGTTTACTTATTTAGTGTATGTATATGTGTATTCGTGAGGGTTATTTTATCACAGTTCTAGGAGGCATTCATTGAGTTCTTGGCTGGGTTAGGTAGTTACACAATATGTGGCCTTGGTAAACCATGAAGCACCATTAGAGTTAAATTTGGAGCACTATTAGGGTTAAATTAGAATATGGTTAACATAGAGTGTAAATAAATTGGAGTAAAGTTAGATTTAATTGAGAATATGTAAATTAAAAAAAATTATATTATTAATTGTGAGATTAATTTAGATGTATTTTTTTATATATTAAATTAAATTTAAGTTAATACGTTATATATATATTATATTTATTAATTTTATATCAAATTTTAAATTAAATATACTGTATAAAAGAAAAGTGTTATATATATATATAAATGAGAATGTAATAGATATTTTATTAATATATTAATTTTAATTAGAATTAATTTTTAATATATTAAAATTTAAATTTAAATAAGTTATAATTTATAATTATAAATTAGTGAATATAATATAAGATAATTATAAATATAAGTAAGAAATATTTAATATTATTTTAAATTTCAATTTTATTTTTTACATAATTTAAGATAATTACAAATAAGAATAAACTATTTAATATTATCTTTTATTTTAACATAATTATTAATAATATCTAATTTATTAATATGGTATTTTTAATAATATAGGTAATATCCTTACTGTAATAACTCAGCGTAAATTAAACAGTTATGAAATAGTTAAGAGTTAGTTACGAAACTGATTCTTGATATTCGGGAACTAAATGAGAAACGAATGGAGAGGGGAGGAGGTTTTTGGTCCATTGCTCGGTTTTCTGCTGGGGGAGTTAGCTGGGAATCAATTGGGGCAGTGATCCATCTCTGTCTCCGCGTGGACGCAACTACACGGCTCTCAAACGCCCAGTAATGGCCTGCTGGTTTTGAAGGAATGTACCGGCTTTAGAGAGCTTTTCTTGATTCATGCTGCTCCCCTTTACGTTGCATCTGCGGGTGTGAAGCCTGCAAGTCTATTCGAGCTTCCCATGGATGTGATTAGTCTGCTTCGAAAAGAACTTGGAGCGGAAAATAACAACTCATGCTTACCTTGGCATGAGATTGTTGATAATTCTGCTACTCTCATGCTCTGCGACCGGTTTTGGCAGTGGCACTTAATGTTGCAGTGATGCCCCGGGTTCGAAACACCACCATGCTCTGCCAAAGTGTAGTCTAAAGGAAGAATGTCTGCTCCATGGTCAACCTTTGGAAAGCGTCAAGTCGCCTTGGTCGCGGAGGTTCTCGGCGGAGGAATGCCTTGTAACGGGAATGAGACTGCGCAAGACGAGCAGGGGCAAGAGTCAGTGCATGTGAAACGTCCACTTGAAGATGGTCATAAATATTTGCCAGCTGTTGTGCATGGGATAAACCTTCAAGGGGAAAATATCAAGATGGAGCCTAAGGAGGAAACAATTGGTCCTTATGGCAATTCTTTGCACTTTGGCCATTGTTTTGGCCCCTCTGTACATGACTTCTCGTCTGTGAGGCCCTCGTCGAGCTCCGTAATGGTGTAGTAGAATGGAATGAAAGGTCGAAGAGCGGTTTTGACATCGGGATCATGCAATGTGGAGGATGTTGCAGGTGGCAATGTGCCATTACTAACCAGATCCTTGATTATGATTCTTTGCTGGACCTCAGCATTCGCATTGGCAACCAATTCCTGAGAATGTGAAATAAACGTGTGGACATAAAAGCTAAGTAAATATGTAGTTCTCCTCTTAGAAAAATTACATGTGAATCTTGTGTGTTAAATGCTTTGTGATTCTAGTTAATCTCGAAGTTTCTTGTGAAATAATTATGCATTGCATGCATGATAGAAATTGCTAATGATGTGCTTCAAGGTACATAGATAATCATTCTAACTTTCTTGAAGAAAAACGTATGTTTTATATACACATAAATATAGTTTCTTTTTAGAAAAAGAGTGCATTCTTCATGCATGAAAATAATGACTTTATGCAAGATTTATTGAAAACAAAGATAGAGATTCTTTCCTTAAAAGACACATACGAATAATGTTCATACAAGAACAATAATCCATACTTGTTTCATGAAAAGATTATGTGCATTGAAGTAAAAGTAATTTGTGTTAGAAAAAACACATGTTGCATGCACATAAGGGTAGCTATTGTGACGTTGGAAATATGATTTGGTGTGTACGTAGAGGAAGTATTATGTTGACTTTCTTGTAAATAATAGTAAACAATGTTAACTTTCTTGGAATTATTAATCTCTTGAAAAGAGTGTCTTGCTAGATGACTTGGATCGATTTCCTGATTTTGGTGCATAAAGGGTTAAGTTAACATTGTTATTATTTCTTGATTTTTAAGCATAAAGATGGGTATCTATAATGATTTCTTGAAAGAGAAGCATGAGAAACTTACGTATAGGAAGATAGAGAAATGAGGTTATAATGATTTCCTTTAAGAAAGGAGTATGTAATTTTTTACATGAAATGAAGGTAGTATTCTAGAGATAAGAATATGTGTTGCATACATTAAAGAAGGGCTATTATGATAAGCTATGTGATATAGAGATATGTTCTTTGTATGTTAGAAAAACTATGTTGAGTTCTCAAAAAATAACTATGTGAAAAGAACACATGTGCATAAGCATAGAAACAATAGTTTATGTACTAGTTAAATAGTATGTCATGCTTGCTCATGCACATGAGTAAATGTTAAAAGATCACTTTTAGAGGTTGATTATTGATTGATTAATATTGTATCTAATCGTGTTGCCAAAGTTTGTTGATGATAACATTGACAGGAAACGATGGCAGTTTGTGCCAAAGAAAAGTGATGTTTAACATTGTGGCAGGTAAAGAAATTAATGGTCCATGCAGATGAGTACAATTTGCGGAATCATACATTGATAGAACAATTACGCCACAAGGATGTCGCATGTGGCGATATGTAGGTAAAGATTTTCATAGAAAATGTATTAGCTTTTAGCTAGTTATGTGACAACTTAATGATAATTCATTGTAACATTTTATAACAATGGTTAAGAGATGGAATCCCTTATAAGCGATGGAGTGAGGGGTGAAAACCCTCACGAGCATTTAATAATAAGATTAAACGTTTGCTGGTTTTCACCCTACAGGGTTTTCAGAGTATATCCGTGTTCAATGATGTGATTTCTTATTGTGTTAGTTTGATGATGTTGAATCCTTGATGATGATGATTCTTTATTTGATGTAATAATCATAATGTCCTTGTAAATGATTAATTACTATGGTTAAGAAAATCATGAGATGTATGCAAGGTTTATGAGACAGTTTATGTTAATATACTACAACAGAGGTTGTCCATGGTTATGCAACTTACTTTCCTCTATTGCAATTTACTTTATCTACTAATGAACATTATATCTAATGGTTAATGAGGAATGTGGAGTTGTGATTTGAATAATTACTTGTGGGTAATTTGTAAAAAAAAATTAACTCACTGCTTTTACTTGTGAGGTTACCGGGGTATGTTACAAGTGGTATCAGAGCTAAAGGTTGCAGCACTGGCGCCTTTGGGAATTGGTAAGCGGAAAAGAAATTGAGGTACGCCACCAGTGGGCATTAACTCAGGTATGAGTTTAACCATTCACATATTGATTTATGTAGTACACTACTTTCGGCATGATATGTGTGATTCATGTTTATAACTGCTTTGCGTAGTAAGTAATAAAGTTTGTTGCATAACTATGTTCATGACATTGGATTCTTAATGAGGATAAAAGACAATAAAACTCGTGTCACACTTATGAACAATATTGAACACTCATTACACTTAAGAACAATATTGAACACTCATTAAGGAAAGTGACAATCAACTACCAACTCTTGCTTTGAAAATATGACAATAATAATGATGCACTTAATGAACATGATTGAAGTTACAATGAACTAATTTTAATGAGTTAATGCATGAATGTAAAATACAGGGATGTCCTTGGATTTGACGATGTAGTGTTTTAAAATGACATTGTAAGAACCCCTTTAGACTTGAAAATAAACAATGAGTCGAGTAATGAGACTTGACTATAATAACTATTTTTTGATTAAGTCTTGTCATGGATGCATGAAAATGATTGGTAGTTGAGATTGGTTAGTGTTGTATGACTAACCATGCATTAGTTGCATTGGATTTAAGATTATTACAATTCGTAAACAAGTGATGGTTTGATTGGTGTCACATGCATGGAATGTGTGTATGATGATTCTTACTCTCTCTATGCTATAGTTCCAGTTGTTTATGAGAATAGTTCTTAATTTTATTCACCATGAAAATGCTTGATGAATAGTATATGCTTATGTCTTAATAGATTTAATGATGTTTCCCTCTAATTCTTTGAGATTCACTAGCATGGTATGTGTTTATGTTAATCATTACTTGTTGTGAGATAAAAATCATTTGAGCCTCTATTTAATGATGGTTGAATTTATCTCTACTATGGGAATGACGGATTTCTTATGCATGTTGCATTCCAGTGTGAAGTTACTTGTAGAAGCATGTGCAGTGGGTAACATTTCTAGGACCCATTCATGGTAGAATTACATGTGACAATTATTCATAAATAGACTACTTGTGTTAATGCAGTTGTCAGTAAACCCTAACTACCTTCCCCAACTATAGATGCTTCCAAAGGAAAAGGAAGCAAGGAGAAGGAAGAAAACCGTGCTGTAGGGATAGACGGAGAAGGGAAAAAGAATCGCTAAGTCTGGTGATGACCAGATAGCGCAGGCTTTGAGTGCCAGAATCTTGCAGAAGACGCTAAGTCTAGTGATGACCAGATAGCACTTGATGTGCATGTGAGTATTCCTTTGACCATGCTTAAGGAGTTGGAAAATGATAACTAAAGTGTGTTGATGTTAATGATTTTCGTAATGTCTCCTTGAAGTCATTATTCTGAAATGGTCACATAGTAGTGTTAAGATAGTTGTTGCATCTAACATCAAGTGGTAACTCTGGTGCTTGTGTGACACTTAGGGGATCATGCTTCTAATTGCATAAGTAGAGGAATTGCTTCCGATAAGGGTAGTTTAATTAGTTAGTTATGCATGTTGAACTAAGGGTTGGTTAGAACACCTTGATTATGCTTAATTATATTAATGATGCATGGCTAATGCTGGCCATAGTAAACGTAAGATAATAGTCAATTAATGACGGTGTGGATTAAGACAATAGACTATGGGAAATTGGAAATGTTTAGATTGTTAACTCAACTATTGTTGACATTTATACATTAATGAATATTTGCATATGCTTTTATACATGACAATATTGTATGCATGAAAATTTTTGGAAATTGAATACTTGTTAATTGATGCATATTTATAACTAACGTTGCTGATGGGATTAAGTAGTGGTAGCTTAATGGCAACAAGAAAACTCATCACGTAAATTGCTGCAATGTGAATTGCAATCATAAATGAGAAATTATAATGTTATATGATATGCATGATTATGTTATTTGGAAAATTAGAATGCATACAATATGTATGATAGATATGTTTCCCATCAATCTAGATGTTGTGGACCCATGATGAGGGTTAAGTGTAAATGCATGGTGTACATGCATGTTTATTTTGTTAATGATAATTTTCATATGGTTCATTATGTAAAATACTTTGGGAAAGAGTAATAAAAGAGAAATTTAACATACCACACAGTTGCAGATAGTTGGGAAAGTCTAGAATGCCTTGGGTTGATGGCAGTTACCTGCCCGGAGGCGTTGATGGTACTTGTCTGCCCGGATTGAATGCCTTGGGTTGATGGCAGTTACCTGCCTAGAGGGGTTGATGGTACTTGTTTGCCCGTATTTAATTCCTTGGGTTGATGGCAGTTACCTGCCCGGAGGGGTTGATGGTACTTGTCTGCCCAGATTTAATGCCTTGGGTTGATGGCAGTTACCTGCCTGAAGGGGTTGATGGTACTTGTTTGCCTGGATTGAATGCCTTGGGTTGATGGCAGTTACCTGCCCGGAGGGGTTGACGGTACTTATCTGCCCGAATTTCCTCTCCCTAGAGATCAATTATCTCAATAAGGGAAAAGAGTTTGCCAAGATGGTGAAGAGGGTAAAAATCATGAGGCAACTCTGTTGATTTGGAGCCTGTTGGAGGAGGCCAAAAATTTCTCATAGACGGGACGCTGTCAGAGGAATAGGTAGGACGCTGCCAAGAGGAATCCTATATTGGACCCTCTGTGGTCATTGGAATTCTTGAGCTAGTTGGCCAATGGAATTCCATGTTGGACTTTGTAAGGTCTCTATCAAAGAAGTTGTCTGGATGTGAAAATGACTCGATCTGGTTGTGGAAACCAGTTCCCATGGGTTGGGAATTCTTTAGCCTATTATGGTTCTCATAGCTAAAGAAATTAACTAATCAGCTATATGTTGTGTTAAAAATGAATTTTACATATAGTTGTGTGAAATATGTTATGCACATTTAACAGGAAATGAGCTTAGTGCTCAATAGGGAGTTAATGGAAATTTTAATTCCTTTATTGTATTACTAATCTTGTGAACATCTTAGTAGGGGCTAAGACAATTTTCACTTGATGCAGTGATTGACTGTTTTGATGATTAGAGAGCTAGGTGCTCTTTTGGTACTTTTAGAAGTACTCTATGGATGTCTTTACTGAGAGTTAATACAGTATGCATGTGGTGAAGTGATTTATCATGTTGATGACTAGTGTTGGTGCTCTTTAAGTACTTGTAAGAGTACTATGATTTAAATATCATCTAGCATTGCACAATTGATTGATAGTTAAAAGTATTTCATTTGACTCAGAATATTGTGACTAATGCGATTGAATTTGTTAGTCATACATTACAGGATTATTTACCGTGGAGGGTTAATGGGTTGTTCAACCACTATTAAAATGCTTACATTAAAGTGCTCATGATTCTCAAGAGTAGATGGTAAGTAATGGTAAGTTGACATAGAGATTTGTTTTTGTATATTATGAATTTGAATAAGGGCCAAGTGATGGAAATTAGAACTTGCATATTTTTGCAGTTATAAATGCATATGACTATTGATTTTTCTAAAGTTATAACATTACAATTCTTGTTTATTGTCATTTCTTGGAATGAAATCTTTGATTTTAAAGAGGAAGGATCACATTTTGTTTGGTTTAGATGGTATATCATGAGTAAATCTAAAGTTTCAATGAGAGATGAACACCGAGGACAGTGTTCTTGTTAAGGGGGGGAGTATGTAATATCCCTATCGTAATAACTCAACGTAAATTAAACAGTTATGAAATAATTAAGAGTTAGTTACGAAACTAATTCTTGATATTTGGAAATTGAATGAAAAACGAAAGGAGAGGGGAGGAGGTTTCTGGTCCATTGCGGGGTTTTCTGCTGGGGGAGTTAGTTGGGAATCAATTGGGGCAGTGGTCCATCTCTGTCTCGCCGTGGATGAAACTACATGGCTCTCAAACGCTCGGTAATGGCCTGCTGGTTGTGAAGGAATGTACCGGCTTTAGAGAGGCTTTCTTGATTCATGCTACTCCCATTTACGTTGCATCTGCGGGTGTGAAGCCTGCAAGTCTATTCGAGCTTCCCATTGATGTGATTAGTCTGCTTAGAGAAGAACTTGGAGTGGAAAATAACAACTCATGCTTACCTTGGAATGAGATTGCTGATAATTCTGCTGCTCTCATGCTCTGCGACCGGTTTCGGCAGCGGCACTTAATGTTGCAGCAATGCCCCGGGTTCGAAACACCACCATGCTCCACCAAAGTGTAGTCTAAAGGAAGAACGTCTGCTCCATGGTCAACCTTTGGAAAGCATCAAGCCACCCTGGTCGCAGAGGTTCTCGGGGAGGAATGCCTTGTAACGGGAATGAGATTGCGCAAGACGAGCAGGGGCAAGAGCCAGTGCATGTGCAACGTCCACTTGAAGACGGCCATAAATATTTGCCAGTTGTTGTATATGGGATAAACCTTCAAGGGAAATATCAAGATGGAGCATGAGGAGGAAATAATTGGTACTTATGAAAATTATTTGCACTTCGGCCATCGTTTTGGCCCCTCTGTACATGACTTCTCGTCTGTGAGGCCCTCATCGGGCTCCGTAATGGTGCAGCAGAATGGACTGAAAGATCGAAGAGCGGTTTTGACATCGGGATCATGCGGTGTGGAGGATGTTGCATGATCCTTGATTATGATTCTTTGCCGGACATCAGCGTTCGCAATGGCGACCAGTTCCTGAAGAACGTGAAATAAACGTGTGGACATAAAAGCTAAGTAAATATGTTGTTTTCCTCTTAGAAAAATTACATGTGAATCTTGTGTGTTAAATGCTTTGAGATTCTAGTTAATCTCGAAGTTTCTTGTGAAGTAATTATGCATTGTATGCATGATAGAAATTGCTAATGACTTGCTTCTAGGCACATAGATAATCATTCTAACTTTCTTGAAGAAAAACATATGTTTTATATGCACATAAATATAGTCTATTTTTAGAAAAAGAGTGCATTTTTCATGCATGAAAATAATGACTTTATGCGAGATTTATTGAAAACAAAGATAGAGATTCTTTCCTTAAAAGACACATACGAATAGTGTCCATACAAGAACAAGAATCGATACTTGTTTCATGAAAAGATTATGTGCATTGAAGTAAAAGTAATTTGTGTTAGGAAAAACACATGTTGCATGCACATAAGGGTAGCTATTGTGACATTGGAAATATGATTTGGTGTGTACGTAGATGAAGTATTATGTTGATTTTCTTGTAGATAATAATAAACGATGTTAACTTTCTTGGAATTATTAATCTCTTGAAAAGAGTGTCTTGCTAGATGAGTTGAATCGATTTCCTGATTTTGGTGCATAAAGGCTTAAGTTAACATTGTTATTGTTTCTTGATTTTTAAGCATAAAGATGGGTATCTATAATGATTTCTTGAAAGAGAAGCATGAGAAACTTACGTATAGGAAGATAGAGAAATGAGGTTATAATGATTTCCTTTAAGAAAGGAGTATGTAATTTGTTACATGAAATGAAGGTAGTATTCTAGAGATGAGAATATGTGTTGCATACATTAAAGAAGGGCTATTATGTTAAGCTATGTGATATAGAGATATGTTCTTTGTATGTTAGAAAAACTATGTTGAGTTCTCAAAAAATAACTGTGAAAAGAACACATGTGCATAAGCATAGAAACAATAGTTTATGTACTAGTTAAATAGTATGTCATGCTTGCTCATGCACATGAGTAGATCTTAAAAGATCACGTTTAGAGGTTGATTATTGATTGATTAGTATTTTATCTAATCTTGTTGCCAAAGCTTGTTGACGATAACATTGATAGGAAACGATGGCGGTTTGTGCCAAAGAAAAGTGATGTTTAACATTATGGCAGGTAAAGAATTAATGGTCCATGCAGATGAGTACGATTTGCGGAATTGTACAGTGATAGAACAATTACGCCACAAGGATGTTGCATGTGGCGATATGTAGGTACAGATTTTCATGGAAAATGTATTAGCTTTTAGCTAGTTATGTGACAACTTAATGATAATTCATTGTAACATTTTATAACAATGGTTAAGAGATGGAATCCCTTATAAGCCATTGAGTGAGGGGTGAAAACCCTCACGAGCG
This sequence comes from Pinus tabuliformis, assembly GCA_031772625.1. NCBI lineage: Eukaryota > Viridiplantae > Streptophyta > Pinopsida > Pinales > Pinaceae > Pinus > Pinus tabuliformis. Next base: position 421,119,503 of record CM062819.1, on the reverse strand, counting down.
TTTAATAATAAGATTAAATGTTTGTTGGTTTTCACCCTACAGGGTTTCTAGGGTATATCCGTGTTCAATGATGTGATTGCTTATTGTGTTAGTTTGATGATGTTGAATCGTTGATGATGATGCTTCTTTATTTGATGTGATAATCATAATGTCCTTGTAAATGATTAATTACTATGGTTAAGAAAATCATGAGATGTATGCAAGGTTCATGAGACAGTTTATGTTAATATACTACAATAGAGGTTGTCCATGGTTATGCAACTTACTATCCTCTATTGCAATTTACTTTATGTACTAATGAACATTATATCTAATCGTTAAGGAGGAATGTGGAGTTGTGATTTGAATAATTACTTGTGGGTAATTTGTAAAAAAATTATAACTCCCTGCTTTTACTTGTGAGGTTACTGGGGCATGTTACAATATAATTGAGAGGATTTTTGTGGTTGATTTGTTTTTCAGAGAGGAATTGAGAAGGCAATGCATGATGCCTTCCCTAGCTAAGGATGTCTTACCTATGCTCCAATTTTGGCTTTAAGTCAGGTTTACTTCCCATTTTCGTCTTCAATTGGCTACTTATTAGAAAGTTTGTTGGTTTGTTTTTTTGTTTGGTATATTGACGAGGTTCATAAAATGTATTTTTGGATATATGTTATTTTCTTTTTTTTGGTAGGTAACACCCACGGGGGATTTGAACCAATGACCTACCGCAAGGAGTGCCTTAACAGTGCACACATTCTTGTTGGGCAGATATATGTTATTTTCATCAAATTACTCATAATTAAGATTTTAAGACAATCAAATTTTAGTAATAGAAAAACAAATAAAATTAAGAAGCAAAAATAATTTTTCATACACAAGACATATAATTATGAATCTAGTTATATTATAAATAAGTCTTACTAGTTATATTTAAATTTATGTAAAATTAATTTATAGTTAAATTAAATAATTATATAAATTAAATGATTAGTAAATTCAACAAGGAGCCACTGCCGTGGCAGTAGTCCCTACCGGGGTCTGCAGGGAAGTGCAGAACTTGGAAAAGTTGGGCTGGCGGAAATTGTTCCAAGTCTGGAAAGGATGGGAGGCAGAGGTCAAGGAATAAATGGAGTGAACCAAATATTACATAGTAAGAAAATAGCTATGGGGCTAGTTTGTTGACTGGCCTACATGCTGCAGAGCAGCGGCCATTTACATCCATCTGTCCAGGTATGACAAGAACGATTATGAACTTAAAGAAGCTTTATTTGAATGAAGATGCTAAACAGAAATGCAGAAAATGATTTAGGAACAGGGTTTGGAGATACAAAGTGATCCCTTTCAATAATGCTCAACCACAAATAAACATTCTGTTCAATGTTGACTGAAAAATTAATTGCCTATACTGAAAAATATCTTTAAATCTTAAAAGCAATAATTCATATAAGTCACTCAAGGCAAGCAGGTACTCTCAGCCGTAAATCATTTCACAGTGGATGCAAATATTACATAGTAACAAAATAGCTATGGGGCCAGTTTGTTGACTGGACTATGTCAGAAGCACTTCTTGTTGCATGAGTTGCATCAGCAACAGCAATTCCTATGTCTGCCTTTTTTAGCCTGCAATCGTTTAACAATCTCGTACTTATGCTCTGCAATGACCAGTCAAAATCAGGAAGGATATGGAATCAAACACTAATTAAGGAAATGAAAAAATAAAAGTATCTGAAAAAACACAGAAGTAAAAGATAATTGTTGCTCACCAGGGAAAACACCAGCAAAATCATCAGCCTTCTCTATCAGTTCATCAACTGGCGAAGCTGCAATTGATTCATCTTTGTCCTGACCTAGTAAAGAGGATGATGGATACATGTTTGTACCCATGTCCAGTCGGCAAGCTGTCTCCTTGGCAATAGCCAATTGATCTCCTGATGAACATTTGCAAGTAAATAGTTAAATGTTGGCTCGTTGCATTACAAAAACAGTAGTGAAACTGATGACAGCATAACCTCACCATACCTGTGATCATTTTGACATTTATACCAAGATTAAGAGCCCTTGTGATTGTTTCAGCATTGTCATGGCGTGGGGGATCAAAAAGAGGCATCAATCCAATAAAATGCCAGGGCCCTCCTGGACTCTCCTTCCTGCCCTTTGGAACTTGCTGCAAAGATTTTGAGATAGCTATAAAAATATACATAATCAACAAGAAGAACTTACTGGGAAGATTGAGCCCACGGATAAAGCAAAAGAAGCCATATTATTAACCTGATATGCAACTGCAAGAGAGCGAAGTCCTCGTTCAGCAAAGTTGTCAATAACTGTATGAACTCGCCGGTCAATTTGTGGCTTATTATGTGCGAGGTTAAGAATCTAGCAGAAGGTATTTGGTCATTTCAGTTTTAATAGAATGTATACAAATAAGTTTTGAAGCACTTTCTAAACAATACAGCCCATTGCCAATGCAAGTTAAAAGTGGCATAAGACTAGGGTTTCCAATTTGAAATCCTTACCTATAACTGTATGTTTTGAAGGCAAGGTCACCATATCGCTTTCAAAACATAGAAGTTGACATGCCTGTGACTTAAATTAAAACTAATTGTGTAAAAATATGTATTCAAAAAATTTGTTTATATATATGTGGATAAATTAATCCATTAACAAGTATAGGTGTTGTGATTACCATGGAAACTGCATCAGAGATTATAGGCTGGTTCTCCAGTAGAACGGTCAACTACAGGCAGATGAAGTCGGCGTTGATCCTTCTCTGATGCAATAGATTGTAGACGCTTTGCCTTCAGCGAAGACTTAAAAGCAAATGCCTGTTAATGCAAAATCAAAGTCAGAGTAAGCTGGAGCTCTCCAAGATGGTAAGTCCCAACTACCATGTTGGAACATAGCACTGGGGCTTTTGTAATCTGTGCAAGTGAACCGATTTGGAAAATTTTCAAATCAGTGATCATGACCACTGCTTGATAGTTCATCCAGAAACCATCAGTCCTAACTAATATTATGGTAGAACCAAATTTGCAAAAAACTGTCACGCCCATTGAATCTTTGAATAGTTACAGGGATTTGGAGTCTTGGATTACATAATCATACGTTCTGTCAATATATTTAGTTTGCCACCATGTTGTCAATAAATCAGGGTCACTGTGCTTAACTAGTATGTTATAATCAAATTACTCAATTAAGTCAGCTTATGCCATTGTTAGATGATCTGATTAAGGCTTTGTTAGCTTCATTAGAGGCATACGCTGGTGTATACACAAAACAGAGCTTAATTCTGAGGAAATAGTAAAACATTGGAAACACCATCTTATTAACATTTGTGGAGAACGTTCATATCAAACCACAACTGCAAATGTGGGCCTTCATCGAGACTGGACCACCCCCAATTCTTGTCATTTTCCAATGGGCAGATCAAGAAGAAAATATTTTATTGATCTTAGTGCAAATTTTCGCAACATTCTGTCATAGATTTTTCGTTCTTCTTTGAGAGACCTGATGATGTTTGTAAAGTACTTGCAGGCTGATACTATTATTTAATTTGCCAAAAAATTATTGATGAACTTGCCATTCGCATGAAAAAACCTGTAAGGATGACGAGAAAATCTAGTGCGTACATATTGAACAACTACATGGTAATTAACCTACTGATCAGTGTTTGAAAACTGCTAATTCGACAATTAGACCGAACAAACTTCCAGCCTTGATGGCATATGCTGCAATGCCTACACGTTCCTAAGCTGATGTGAAAACACTCAAACGCTTATACTAAAAACAGATATTCAACAAAACAACGAATTGAACTATAGTCTACTTTAAAAATATAGATAAGGTGGCAAAGTATAACGACTGAGCCAACCTTGGGATTATGCCTGTCACTGGATAGTCCATGCTTCTTCTTGTCTGTTTTCTCTTTTTTCCTCGAGGACGTTCCAGATTGACGGGCTCTATGGGCCTTGTGAGATTGCTCCATTGTTCTTGTATAATCTGCAGTGATAAAAATAGCATAAACTCAAATCAAATGTCCAAATTTCCTCACACAAAAATAAGTAAATAAATTGAAAAAAAAACACATATTTCTTCGTAAGTCTACTTTTGTTACTGCGACAAAAGGTTAAATGAACGAAAACCCCATTGTAATTTTGTTATTGCTGACAAAAGGTTAATGAACGAAACCCCAGTGCCCTTGGAACGTTTAAGAGGGCGTCATGAAAAAAAAAAAAAACCTAGCAACCATTAAGTAATAAATAAATGGATGCTGCATATTTCAACCCAAACCCTAAACCCTGCAAATCCCGGTGATGCAAGCTTGATATGTACATAACATAAATAAGCAGAGAGATAGATGCCAAGAACAACTGCATCAATCAACACAGAAACATTTAAAGCAAGTCTCAGGCTTTACCTTTGAATTTTTCCGCGAAAATAAATTTAAAATCCTCGTTAATAGCAAGCTTAATGACCGAAAATGAATAGGGGGAGAAATACCAGAAGTTGACTATGAAAATCACATTGTATACCTGAGTAGCGAAAATAGGAATTCTAAGATAAATGAGTTCATGAGTGTGAGATTGCAAAGGTAAAATTGAGCTAAATGAATTAAATGCTTTGAATGAGAGCATGAAAAGGCCTTGAATCATAGAAACCGTCAAAGTGATTCTCCTCCATAACCAGTTGACAAAATGAAACTCAACACAATGCAAGTTAAAAGTGGTATAAGACTAGTAGATCATCCTTGTCAAGGCTATAACGAATGGGTTTACTGCATCCCAACATGAACAAGTTGCAATCGTTCGTGTTTTTGCATTCTCTATGCAGACATGCTGCTACTCTTTGGATAGCCAATACATACCAACACCCTCCAGCTACCTGTAAAAATCTTGGTCTCTTCAAAATGCCTCATTTAAACCCAAGAACCCCAGTTTCCACAATATGCATGATAATGGTTAAAGAGTTTCAAGGAAGAACTTGCTAATAAAAATCTCAATGGATTGCTGTCTGTCTATCTGATTTATTGGTGTTGCAAAATTCTGCATGGGCCATGTATTACTGGCATAGCTATTTATATAGCAGAATTTTAATCTGGGAAAATTCAAAATTAATATACCTTGAACTCAAAATTCAGTAAACTCTAAGAGAAATTTGCAGCAGACACAAATTTAAACCATACATAAACATTAAAAAGCTTCCCCTTACACAAAATCCAATGAAAAATCCAGATATAAGTTATTGAAATGGATGTTATTTAACTGTTCCAAGGTTTTGACTTACATATAATCAAAATTTGTCAAAACACTAAAACATAATATACAACTCAAAACAACTGCAAGATTTGTAAGAAATAAACAACGCTTACTGAAATTTTTGTGATCTCATTATGGTTTGAAGCCTAAAGTTACATCAGATATTATAAAATATCACAATATACCATAAGATACTTTATATATAAGTTATTTTGAAAAATTTCTGATCTCAGAACGGTTGGAAGCTTGAACTTACATGGGACGCTATAAAATATGCTATCAAATTCACGGCGAATCCCCACCAAACTGTACCAAAAATGTAACCTGTTACTGTTTGCATCTGGCGCATGAGGCAGACAGAATGGTAAGCCTTGGGTAGATATTGAAATAAGAATATTAGGAGCAGCACTGTCATAATATAAGTGATTTCTCCCCTTTTTATAAGGTCTGGCACAACCAACCAGAACACCACCTGCACAAATAAATAGGCATTCAATAGCAATACGAATTAGAATATGATAAAGTCTATGTAGGATTTATGGAAAAGATTAAATAATTATAATAAAAAAACTCTTTATACTTCAAGATAAGTTCATCTTTGCCTTCACCTAAAAAGATATCTCGATCTCTATATTTAAATAAAAATCAGAGAATCTAAGAATCTAGAAATATGTAAATCCAAAGACTGTCAATCCAAATGCTCTAAGAATTTAGTAAAATGCCAATCAACACCCAACTGCTCTAGGACTTTAGTAAAATGTCAATCAACACCCAGCTGCTGTAAGAATTTAGAAAAATGTCAATCAACACCCACCTGTGGAAGTGGCAGTATGACAAATATATCAAACCAAAAGCCTTTGAGAGAACGCAAGTAATGGAGAGCAATTAAACGAGCATCCCAAACAAGTTTCCCAGAGCCCACTACAAGTGATTCCTTTGACACATATGCAAGCCTGAGCTGCAACCAAATATGCCATAAATGCAAGGGATCAGTGGTAGAACGCAGAACAGTCACGAGAACAACGAACTTCCCATCTAGGTAGATGCACATTAGGTGTTTACTAATGGATAGAACATAAAAGAAAAGGGGGTCAATTGCCAATCCAATGGCACACACAGGAAGAATAATCCTGTTCCATCTCTGGATGGGTTTGCTTCTTGGGTCTTATCTCTCTTCCTTCAGTGCAGGCATGGCTGATGAACTTGGCATTCGGTTGGAAAAACAGAGGAACCTGCATTGGCTTCCCAGTGGAGATGGTTGCTCTTATTACAGCTAATGGAATGGAAAGCTGGAGTTTCTATCTGGGTGCAAGCAAAACACTCCTCTGCTGATGTGCCTCCAGATCTTGACAGGGCAGGAGAGGCCACTGCTGCCATTGATTCTTCCCCTGCTCCTTGAGATATATTGCCTCCAGGAGGTGTTGAATTTTCTGTGCCCCTTGAAGTTTTGGAAAGCCATCTGCAAATATACTTCAGGTCCAGTCAGCGCATTCTATTGCAAGATCTTAGTTGCAGCTACTCTATAACTATTTTTCAATCAAGCAGACTAGAACATTGAATATAGGAATTTAGATTACTTACCCTGCAGCTATAGTCTTCAAAAAGGATGACATGCTTCTGCTTGTTATACCATTCTATGACATAACGGTTATTCCAATGAATAAATTTCCAAGCCAAAAGACCAGGTGGAATCTCAGTCCTGAATCAACACACAGGAAAAGGATTTAGGATTATATAGCAATCTTGCAAATCAAAGCATTGCGGCCTTTCCTTTATATTCAGGTTTAAACACACAGGAAAAGGATTTAGGATTATGTAACACGTTGTACTTGATGCAGTTATGCAGATCACTCCAGATTTAGTGCAAACATAGTTAATGCAGGTAGGGCATCAACGTGAGAGGAATCTGAGAAATCTGTTGAAGTTAACCAGAGAAATGTATATCAGTCATTCTCTACATCACTACTCAGCTGGACGTTTGCAAATTCTGTGGAAGTTACCAGAAATGTATATCGGCCATTCTCTCCTTCGCGCTTTGTAGATTGGAAACCATGTGAGCACTCTTCAGATTGTAAATTGGAAACCATGTCACCATTCTTCAGATCTATGGCATATTCAGATGGTGTCTGGGATAAATTCTTTCCTGGTAGTGCTAGCAGATTTTACCCAAAGCAGTCACCCTGTAGCATTCGCTGCGAAAATATAACTCTACGTTTGACTTTGGATCACATGTGTTTAATAACATGCAAAAAATTTAAGCAAATTGTACAGTTAACAATAAACAGAAACATAGGTAAAATAAAATAATACCAAATGCAATACAAACCTCTGTGGTGCCTTGAGGGCAATGTACGGAGCTGTCCGCTGATTAGCAAAGCTCTCTTATCATAGCTAGTTATCAGTAGATTTTGTATAGCACTATGCCATAATTGCATCTTCAAACAACATAAATTCATTTTAAAGTCCATATAGTTTGGTGCTATTTATAAAGTTTACCTGGTATGGTAACATAGTGCTTCTAAGTAGTTTGCAGTACTTAATTTAATAGAGAAAAGTGCCATAGTACAGCAAATTAAATAAATTATTAATAATTAATAGATCTATACAGGGAAAATAAATTATTAATACTTAATAGATGTATCCTAGGTATGGATTATTTAGGTTTAGCTATTAAAGCAGATATTAAGCTATTGATACTTTGATATATTTAGCTACTAAATCAGCTATTGATACTTGGGACATCTATGCATTTCGATTTTGTAGTGAGATGAACGTACCATTACAACTGTTCACCAGGGTTCCAATTCCCTATAATCCAACCCAATGTGTACAGCAAAGTAGCAAAGAGAGAGGAGGCTAGGTTGAAAGTGCTAAATAGTTTGGTGGAATCTGGTAGTTAAGCCCATGGAAGTTCATTTTTGCAATGTAGCATTTCAGTGTATGTATCTGAAACTAGGGAAAATTGGGAAAAAAAACAAATAAGAGATGCCACCTCCAGAACTTCATAGCTTTCAGGCATAACATAGGAAGAAACAGAAATGAGTAACCGATTCAATATACAATTTGTCATTTAACTTCACTAGATAATAAGCACCATGTTTAATCAATCTATGGAATCTTTGGTGTTCGCATTCAGCAGCTGTAGATACAAAATTATTGCTCATCTGATGTTGCATTTGCTGTATTCAACGATATAATTTAAACCAAACATGGTACTTTTTAAGATGGAGAAAAAATATAAATACAAAAGGTGGCAAGACAATGTTTGATTGTCAAGCTTCAAGCATGTTGCAGAATGCCTTCCATTTGAAATACAGGACAGAAACAGAAACAGTACAAACACACATGCATAAAGACTTTCCAGCCTTCTTTCCTGAACCGTTACCTACATTACCCAAGAAACAAAAACTAACATAGCTTTCAGGCATAACATAGGAAGAAACAGAAATGAGTAACCGATTCAATATACAATTTGTCATTTAACTTCAGTGGATAATAAGCACCATGTTTAATCAATCTATGGAACCTTTGGTGTTTGCATTCAGCAGCCGTAGATACAAAATTATTGCTCATCTGATGTTGCATTTGTTGTATTCAACGATATAATTTAAACCAAACATGGTACTTTTTAAGATGGAGCAAAAATATAAATACAAAAGGTGGCAAGACAATGTCTGATTGTCAAGCTTCAAGCATGTTGCAGAATGCCTTCCATTTGAAATACAGGACAGAAACAAAAACAGTACAAACACACATGCATAAAGACTTTCCAGCCTTCTTTCCTGAACCGTTGCCTACATTACCCAAGAAACAAAAACTAACAGAACAAGATGGCTTACAACAAGCTCATTATGACTAAAATTTGAACCGACAACAGAAATTTAAAATCTTCTCTTCTCGGTTTGAAGTAGCAATGGAATTTAAAATATTGAAAGTACATTTTCTTCGTAAATGAGTGGAAATTGCAAGTTAAATAGTTCTATTACAGTAAGACCATAATATGAAGAAACATATTCATATCACTTTTGCATTCGCTGTGTACGTGAAGGCCGCCATGTTCCTGGATTTTGTAATCTGTATAACAAATAGTTAGTTATAATAAAATGATAACATTGTGAATTGAAGAGAGGACATATTTGAGACAAAAGATGTTAAGGCATATGTTGATGTACCTTCCATTTGTTAGTTGACATGTAATAGCTCACTATCTTCATTGAGTGTGAACTTGCTCTGAATTTTGAAGTCACGTAACATGTAAACAGTGGTAGCTTTCTGTTGCAAATATTCCTCATATGACATTTCTTTTAAATCAGGAAGTAAGTCATCTAATAAGGGTTGCCTGATAATGCACTGGACAAAGTTATTTGTAATGGATTCTATTACAACATTTATACAATGCTTGTAGATGAAAGGGCAATTATCATTGCATTGTGAACAGAAAATTGTTCCATTGGTTATCACTATGGATGAATTCACTGGGGAGTTACAAATTGCACAAACAGGTTCGAAAGGAGTTGAATATGGATTTGTTGCCATCAGAATACCTTCGACCTGTTTATAAAATATTCAAACGTTAATTTACATTATTACATGGCAAATGCAAAGGTAGTAAAAACACGATTATTGTTATACTTACAGCATAGGTAGATGTAGTTAGTTTTCTGAGATTGTTCAGTGCATCTGTGTTAAGTTCAGTCATGAACGTTGACTTTGATGCCCTGAATATTGTTTCTTTTGTGTTTACCTTTTTTGTTAAATTTTTGAAAAGGATGAGGGGGAAGTCTCCTTTCTGCAATTGTTTTTCCATTGAAAGGAAAAATTGTTCATACGTGTCAAACAGTTGCAACTGCAAAAGAGAAATTGTTATCTATTGAAAAATACGAAAAGTAATATGCAAATACATTGTTCGTATGTGTTGAAAAATTGCAAGTGCAAGAGACAAATTACAATAACTATAGACAAATTACAATAACTATATATTGAAGTGATGCATGTTATCTACTGAAAATTAGGAATAAGTAACATGCAAATACATACAGTTGCATTGTCATTTTCAGAATCTCCATCTTTGATATGGAGTATGTAATGCAATCCAACCCGTTTGGCAAGTGTAACGGCTGCAGCGATTGTGCCAATTGGGTACATTTCTTTTTTGTTTGCAAATTGCCTAATGGTTGTATTGGGAATGAAGCAATATTCTTTGCAAACTTCAGGTACAGTTTCTATGATACTTGATTCATTAAGCAAAATTATTTTGTCACAGTCACCACGATCATAAACAGTTTTAGGCAATATCCTGAAATTTGTAATTGAGATGTTGTTGCCTTGCAAAATTTTCTGTTCATGTCGCTCGACTAAATGTGCAGGTACAGTTAATGTTATAGTCATCATTCCTTGAGCATCTGTCAAATCAGCTCGTAATATTTGACGTGATTTGTTTGCTTTATCAAGGAATGCAGTATAGACAACCATTATGTCTCCAACAAATAGCTGCCCAATTCTATGACTATTGAGATCTTCAATTGATACTTTAATTGGCAGTATCTGTTTTTGCCTATTAAAATTGCTTAGTTAGAAATTGCTATAAACATTTCTACAATGCTATGTTTCTCCTAAAAACTGAATAAGTATAAATAGATTAGAGTGTTGTGTTTCATATGCATACCTTTTTGATGTATCATTTTGTACATTTGTTGAATCAAGTTTTGTTGTGATTGTTTCACTTGGACTAACACAAGTAAATGCACATTTCAATATGATGTGGATATTATCACATGTATTTTGTGATAAGCAATCAATAAAGAAATTATGATATGTAACCTGTACATGTCTTCTTGATGCATTGTCTGGGGGGACTTACTACTAGTGCTTTCTTCACTCGTCCAAGATTTTCTAATTTATATACATTTAAATATACATATGTAAAAACAGAAGGCATATATAATAAACATTAATATTTTAAATAGAAAATAGCATATTTGTATAGTTGTCATACACATACCTTTTCAAAACAAGTGGTTGGCTTGCCTTTTCTAATTGAGTTATGCGCTCTATTTCTTCAATTGTTTGTTTTCCTTTTTCAGGATTTATGCTATGTTATAGAATAGCAACATATATTTAGTTCAATTTGAAAGAGCATATAGAAGTAAAGAGTGAACAAGAACATTAAAACCATAGAACCATACATATGTAAAAATAGAATGCATATATAGTAAACATTAATATTCTAAATACAAATTGGCATATTTGTATAGTTGTCATAGACATACCTTAGTAAACATTAATATTCTAAATACAAATTAGCATATTTGTATAGTTGTCATAGACATACCTTTGCAAAACAAGTGGTTGGCTTGCCCTTTCTAATTGGGTTATACATTCTATTTCTTCAATTGTTCATTTTCCTCTTTGAAGATTTATCCTATGCTATAGAATAGTAAGATATATTTAGTGCAAATTAGAAGTAAAAAGTGAACAAGAACATTAAAACCATAGAACCATACATATGTAAAAATAGAATGCATATATAGTAAACATTAATATTCTAAATACAAATTAGCATATTTGTGTAGTTCTCATAGACATACCTTTGCAAAACAAGCGGTTGGCTTGCCCTTTCTAATTGGGTTATGCATTCTATTTCTTCAATTGTTTCTTTTCCTCTTTCAAGATTTATGCTATGTTATAGAATAGTAAGACATATTTAGTGCAAATTAAAAGAACATATAAAAGTAAAAGTTGAACAAGAACAGAAGATCCATAGGAAAGGAAAGGCAAGAAGAATATACTCTGTTTGTTTATGTTCCATGTTGTTGTTCTTTTTTCTTGGTCGTTTTGTTCAATTGAAAAAGGTTTTACTGGCACAATCTGCATTCATAAATAGATGAGGTCATATCTGCAAATTTATGATAGGATGCTTGTGTTGCTTAATTGAAAAGGGTGTCTTTGGCATAATTTGCATTGATGAATACACGACCTCATATATGTAAATGTACGATAGAATGCATAGTATGTATGGTGTTATCATTTGGTTTAGTACAAAAAGAATATTGTAATATGCTTTAGTAAAATAGAAATGGTAAAAACAATGAGGTATTGCAAAAATGTCAAAATTTGCAATTTTGTAAACTGTTTCATGTGTATATCATAGCTGAAGGACAAGAGATATTGTATCATGGTCAGACCAATATGTATCCAATATGAAAATTCTATATTTTATATTAGCTAGATTTGCCCAAACATGGTCAATGATTGATTTATGCATGGTATTAGTTTTGTCAATAAGGAAATGAAGATTGTAGTTTTCCATGTAGGTTTCTAGCTGCTTTGTTTTTTGATTGCAATGTACCATATCAATATTGAAGTCCCCTAATATAACTATGATATTGTTTAGATCTAAGTGGCATAAAGCTTTTGCAATGACATTGAAAATATTGTTTAGATTTGCATGTGGTGATGCATATATATTGAGTATTGCAATTTGTAATGCGTGAACTTTTATTTTTGCGAGCAATGCTTCTACAAAGTGCTCTTCAAAATGGGTATGTTCAAGGATAATGATATTTTTCTTTATCAATATCATTACTCCATGCTTAATGCAACTTGAGATGCAATTGAAATTTTTGAAATGTTCATTTTCCATACACAATGACATATGTGTTTCTTGTAAGCATAAGATATCAGATTGCATTGTGTCATAATCATTGCATACGTCAGTAAGATGTGCATGAAGATTACGAGTGTTCAATGAAAGAATAAAGATGGATCGCAATGATTGTATTGATGAAGAGTCATATTCTAATTGCCATTTTGCAGTGGTTTGCAAACGTTGCATTTCACAATTTACTTTTTGCTTAACCTTAAAATTATTGTGTTTAAGAGGATTAAGCAAATACAATGATTCTATGTTTCTGACACGTGATAGTGCTGTGTATACTAGGCCATGCACTTGTACTCCAGTAGGGTCGAATGCAAGCCTATCCAAGGTTAAGCCTTGTGATCTATGTATTGTGCATGCACATGCAAGTTGAATTGGAAATTGTTTCCGTATTTTCAATTGGGCCATCTTTGATGTGATAGGCATTGCTTTTGATATTCGCAGTATTGGTGTCCAATCATGTGCTATGTCTAAAGTATACAAATGAGCTAGTTTTCTAGATTGTCGATGACCAATATTAGGGTCATGGAACTTAATCCATAGAACATCGACCTTATCTGTATGGGTATATGCTTTAACTATTCCATCTGCACCATTCACTAGCCCATCTGGTGCATCATAATTGCAAGCATACATTTCAACTAACATGTTCAACTTTATCAGAAGGTGCGAAGGCAAAATAGTTGTATGTTGATGGGTTGGGAAATTGTCGTTATTCTCCTCATTTTCATCAATTGCATTAATTAAAATTTCTTTGCCAGGCATCAGCATTAGCATTTTCTTGTTATGCATTGCAACATCTTGTTTTTGTAAAATAAATAGGGAAATGTCAGATCATTTGGTACAGGGCGCATGCAACTTGTATTCATATATGTTATATCATCAGATGTTTGACAATTTGTTCGCATTCTATTTAACACTGATATGAATCTCTTATTTGTTTGTTGCATAGTCATATGCAATTGGAAGCACTTGACATTATCCTTCCAGAAATCATGTGTTATTGTTTGATTGTTGATTCTTGGTTGTTCAAAAATAAGAGAGTCTTGAATAGGTTGTGCTTGATAGAAATCACCACAAAATATGATGTCAATGTTGCCAAAGTATTTGGTTTGGACATGTTTTATGTTTCTGAATCTACTGTCAATAGAATATAAGAACCGACTACCAATCATCGAGATCTCATCTATGAAAGCTAGCTGCAATTCTTGATATAGCTTTGATAAGTTGTCCAATACTTCTTTGCTGAGTGAGAACAGTTGAGACTTGTTAAAAGGCATTAGCAATGCAGAATGGATTGTTGTTCCACCTGCATTATATGCAACTTTTCCTGTGTATGCTAATATTAGACCTTTTGGTTTCATAGGATCAGTTGTGTTTTGTGAATCATAAATTCGTATAAGCATTTGGAAAATTGCTTTTGCTGTGAGTGTTTTACCTACGCCTGCTCCGCCTGTAATAAAAAGGTAAATTGGTTCCTTGGGGTTTTTTTTTTTTAATTGCAACGTCTTTTACAATTGCTTGTTGCTCTTTGTTCAAGATTCTTCTAAGTTTGTAATACTCATTGTTCTCCATTAAAAATGGATGGGCAGTAATTTGAAATCCAAGATTGATTTTTTTCTTCATTTCAAACTGTTTTGGAAATTGCAAGTCCGATTGCAAATCATATTCCTCATAATGGGAACTGTTCTCTTGGTTTCGCATATTCATTTGGTTAGTATTCAAAGAACTAATTTGCTCATTTGTTGTAGTCTCTAAATCACCCCATGTTGGATTGATGTTATATGTAAATTTGGCTTCATTGGCTTGAATTGTTTTTTCATGTAATGTATATGCAGAGAGCCATGTAGACAATTCTTGTTTCAATGTATTTTCACAATTTTCAAATGGCATATATAATAATAATTTCTCTCGGCAGAAGTTTTCAATATCATTGTGTTTGTTATATTTGACAAATCGTATAACATTTGGTTTTTTCCTTTTAGATATGGGTGTGCCATCTTTTCTGTAATTTGATACAAATTCTGCAAGGCAGATTTTGCTAATGGAACTTGGGCGTCCAATGTAGTAGTCAATAATGGAATGGCACATAACATCTTCTGAATCATCAGGTTCGTGTTTCAAAAGAATAGGCGGTTTAAGCATAAATGTGCGTTCATCAACTGGAGATGTGTTTACAAATATACATTCCCTTGAACTACAACTTAATGGCAATGAAAGTGCTATATGCAATGCTTGTTGAGCTGACATTTGTTGTAGATTGAGTAATGTATTTCCAAGTTTACGAATCATTTGCATAGCATCAATTTCATTTTTCTGATGCTCTTTGCATATTCTTCTAAATGCATTTGTCATAGACTTGTCAATTTTGGTCATATATGAACTACAATATGATGCTGCGGCATATGCATTTCGCACAAATTGTGCATCTGTATTTGCATTCCATAAAGTAGGCATAGCCTTCGTAAAACTATTATTCCAAATGTGAGAAGGTTTTCGTTTCAGGAAAATTGTTGGTTGCTTTATTGTATGTTGTAATAGTTCTATGTACTCACTTTCTAGTAGTCCTATTTCTAGGAGGAAATTGTCATGGGTTATTGAATCATTGTAGTTTGTTTGCTCCAAGAATGCGAAAAGTGATATTGATTTCTCTACGATTTTTTTATTTTGTGCATTGGTTGGCTCGATGATCATTGTTGATTTCATTGGTGGCATGGGGAAGTTGTATCTGCAGTTTGAATTTTTTCGCTTCTTACAACTTCTTGTATGGTGATGTTTATGCAATTTAGCAACATCTGGGTCCAAATGATCTGTATTACAAGTTATGTAATTGTCAAGAAACTTCTCAATTTTTGAATTGCTTTGTTTTCCATATATTGGAGCATTCTCTATCCATAACAGTCCATGTTCATGTTCAGTTCCTCTATTTTGGAATTCTGTTACGAAATAGTAATCAGATATTTTTCCAAAGAATGTAGTATCTTGACATATCAATGACTTTACAGCATTAATTCTATGTCTATAGTACTGGCTACATGTGACTGGATATTTTCTTATAAGGTAGTCGATGTCATCATCTTCTAATATATCAATAGCATTTTTATTTGCTTTATTTCTAAACAATGTGACGAGTGTATCTACTAATGGTTTCCATCGATGTTCTGCACTTGTAAATGTCACAAAGAAAGTTGGAGGCCCCAATTTTCGTATCATTGCAAATATGTTTTTCTTAATTTGTTCCAAATGATCAGAAGATATGCGAATGTTTTTGAAATCTATGTATCCAATATCAGATTTCAATAACTTTTCCAAATTTGCTCGATACTTGACATCTTTTGCTAATATTTTCCTGCCTTTTAGTTGTCCTTTTCTTATTCGTACCCATATGCAAGAAAGCACTTTATCAATTATTATTCGCATTGTCTTGAAAAAAAATTTGTTGTATGATATGAGAAGTCACCACTTGCTTGTAACAATTCCCATTGTACAATTTTTTGGTAACTAAACCTATTTGTGATGTCATGATCACGTGCGTCGCCATAAAACAATGTTGGAAAGTTCATTTCTTCTGCATATTTGTCCTTGAAAATGCCCAGTGGTCGTTGTCCTTCAGCAGGTGCCAGTTCAATAATCTTGTCTTGCAAATCATAGATGCGTTGTGACTCTACTAATCCATGCACCAATGTTTCAGTAGGTGTTTCATTATTTGCATCACTGTCTGTATCACTTTCATTGTCGCTGTTTGAATTTTGTACAATGTATTGATTATTCTCTTGTAAAACATGGACCCAATTCTCATTTATACAAATGTTCTTAGCTTTATAAAGACTTCTAGAACATAGTTCGTTCAATGCTTTCATGACAATAATTGGACGTACTTTACCTATTTGGTATGCATTTTTGTATTGCAATCGTCTTTTTAGTGCAACTACAATTGTCATTGTATCACTTAGATATTGTGGCAATGCTTTTTGCACAATGTCCATATGAACTGGTACATTGATAATTGATCCTGTTAAGCCAATTTGTGATCGCCTATATCCCCATTGTCTGATTTGTGCAAATGCAATTCTCAATGACACAAGTCTTTCTTCTAGATCTGAAAGTGTATTTACAGTTGGCAATGGAATGTTACGTCTTATTTGTTCAGGTGTTGCAAATTGTGGTAGCTTTCCATTCTTGAGTGCTTTTATGCAAGGAACACATATGTTTTCATTGCTGAAGGTCCTATTATTCAATGTCAAATTCATATGCTTTTCTTGCAACTCTATAGTGAAGAATCTAATATTTTTTGCAAAATGCAATCTGGGACAAACTGCACATGTATTCCTAGGCGTGTCTTCGACTTTTTCCATATAAATTTGTACTGCATTTTTCTTGCTTGTAATTCTCGAATTCTTATTAGAAAATGCTTTTTTGCATATGTCATTGCATTTGCGTTTTGTACGTATGAATTGCTTTAGTTTGTGATAATTGAGCTTACGATGCTTAGTTGGTTGCATTTGTTCTAAATGAGATGCTATTTCAAATGCAATAT
Organism: Pinus tabuliformis; assembly: GCA_031772625.1. NCBI lineage: Eukaryota > Viridiplantae > Streptophyta > Pinopsida > Pinales > Pinaceae > Pinus > Pinus tabuliformis. The sequence goes on along the minus strand of CM062819.1, from coordinate 421,102,075 downwards.
TATTGTTAAAATGTACTTGAGATATACATTGTTGTTTTTCTAGTATATGCTTATGATGCAATTGATTACAATCCTCTTTTGCTTCCATGTGCACTTGTTGAGAATTGTGAACATATTTTTGTATCATTGCGTGGTAGTGAATATGTGATGTATCTGTCCTGAATGACATGATGTTAACAATATGATTGCATGTCGAATAAGCAGAACTGTAACTGACAAAGTTATTAGCAACAGAGGACCATACCTGGATATTGACTTTGAATATCACAGATATCCATTGTAAACAGAATGGTCCGCCTTCTACCTGTCCTTTCTCATATGGCATTGCCATATTTATGAGATATTGTTGCCAGTTGTTATTCATTGCATAGTGTATCACATCAACTACTAGGTATTGTTCTAAACAATGTAATGCATCTCGATTCTTATGCATAAGTGCATTGCAAAAAGATTGCACAATGTAAAGTCGCAAACACTCTGCATCGAATTCTGTTGCTACTAAATAGCAAATTGCATTGAAGAGACTGTCACCACAATTAGATGTCATTTGCTTTGCGATTGTTAATTCATTTAAAAGCATATTATCTGCAATATGCATCCAGTGGCTTTCAATATCTTTGCAAATAGGTGACAGGTAGATATTAGACTGGCTGCAAATGCATATTGGAAACTTTTGGTAAACCAATGGTTCATAATGACCACTAACAGGATTTGCATCATGAAAGAGAATGCAATATGGAATTATATTTTCATGTTGATTAAAAAGAAAATATCTTGTTTTTCTTGTCAATGACCAAACTGCGATTGATATATCTAGCCATTTAGCTAACCAACGTATGCAAAAGGTATCACCCCATAAACCTCGGTCAGACTCCTTTATATTTGTAGATGCAGAACAACGCATTTTATGAAGATATGTACCAATATCATTAATACCATGTAACTCGTATAGGAAGTCAGGTGCTAGTTCATACTCATATGACTCTATTGCTTCAACATCATTGTTGTTTAAGCAAAAAAGAAAGTGTTCTATTAACCCATTTCGCAGTTCATTTGAAGTATAACAAAAATGTAGAAGCATTTCGAATGAGTCAAATAGACAATCTCCTACAGTATATGAAAATGCATTTAGTCTAAAAAGACCATTTCTTTTTAATACAATATCAATGTTGTCAGGAAAAATGCATTGCAATCTGAATTTGTAACTGTCAACATCTATTATTTCTTCCATCATTTGCAATTGCTTACCAGAGTTGCCTTCCGTAATTGTCTTCTACAGCTTTGCAAAAAATATTGATCAAATTAGCAAAAAGTGAAGATGATTGTTTCAAACAAAATATATATATTAAAAAAATAGGCTCTTGCATTATGTTGCCAAACAAATATCAAATTTCTATCAACAAGTCATATTTATAAATAACAAAGAAATTGGAAATGGAAACAGTGGAAAGACATAATGAAAAAATGCAGCATAACTTTAAGAATATTTCTGCAAGTTAACAAAAGGAAGCAGTGGAAAGACAAAATGAAAAAATGCACCATAACTTTAAGAATATTTCTGAAAGTTAAAATTATTGTCGATTGCATTTGTGAAATAAAATAACAATAGATTGCCTATTGAAATCTATATTTTACTACTTAAACATGTTGCCCAATGTTGTATATTGCACTTATAACATCACTTGGATTGTCATGAGTTATGAGCACTGAAAAATAAGCGATAGAACAACAGGAATTTGAGAAGCTTCAAGAAAAGATGTGAGATGTGAGTTAGCTAACATGCTTGCTTTTAATTTTTGACGATTGACCAAGGAGAACAATATAGGAACTGTTCGTATGCTTTAATTTGCAAATTACAAAGGAAACAAAATAACATAAACTTGATGAGCGGATACCTTAACATTAACAGAGAGTTAACCTGTTGTGTGAAATTAAGAAAAAACATACCAGAAATTAACAGTATTCAGAATCATATATCCTGAAAACAAAAATCTTGAACCTCAAAAACCTAATCTGAATGTTGAAAAATTACTAATATTCATGGCAAAAACCTAATCCGAATGGAAAAGAGTTTCTGAAAAATAATATTGTTTGTCATTCTGCAAACAATTTGAGGGCATAATTGGTACAGGCATCAGACAATCAGAGCATGATCTGTAAAGATTTGGCAGCCTGGAATTTTGCCCAACTATAATTCCCCTGTAATCGTGGCACACAGCAAATCCCGTCCATAACAACCACAGATCTGAACCAGAAACGACGGAGCCTAGGCACAGAAAGAAAGTTTTGTTTACAGTGATGCATTATGTGATGCCAAAGAGAGAAATGTTGTCACTGGATTTATTTTTCAGCACGAAAAAAACTGTATAATTGTAGTGAGCCAAATAAGTAAAACTATCTTATAAAGTGATTTAGAAAATCTGTTATGTATTTGTACATATATATCTACATGTCGAATTTACTAGACTGAAGGAAATTATGTATCTTCATAAATAATTATATCTACAGGTCAAATGCTCTTAGAGTGTAGAAAATGACAGATTACCATGAGAAATAGTAGGGTAGTCTGCAAATAACTTTTATGAAAATAAACAGGTAGAAGGAGAACAAGAACTGGTAAAGGTACCAATTAGAATGAGAAAGCTTGTAGAAAGAAATAATAATAAACAAAATATAGAGTTTGAACGTGGGAATTCCAGCATTAAGAAAGGAAAACGAGTTAGATTATACTAGTATTAGAAATTAGGCTATCGAAGGTGTAAATTCTGTAATGAAAACCATGCAAGTATAAGGGAACAAAGACTTATTCATCCAGAATTACTTTTTCTTTCCAGAATTACTTTTCTTACGGACATTAACACAAAAACTCCGGCTAAAGTAAACAAATCCTGAATAGTAGTAGGGTCATAGAAGAGCAACCATATGGTTGTATAACAGTTAGCTGAAAGCATTCACTATACCATAACAGTCATACAAATACCACACATATAAATATATTCTAGACAGCGATGAAACCCTGAGTTCAGAGAAAACAAACCAAGACAAATAATCTTCATAAATAGCAAGCATGTTCAGACAAAATCGTTCCCTGGAGTCGAAACTCATCAGCCATAAAACCTTGATAGAAAAACCCTAGACTAGTTCAAGTACCCGATAAAGGGGCTGAACTTCCAGCACGATACACGACGAATTGAGCAAGTGTTCCTCTAACTCTTCATCCCAGAGTCTTCTTCGCCTGCAAAAACCTCCACCCTAACTGGGAGGAGTCCACAATTAGAAGTTCGCATTTTAAAAACAATATATATGTATAAACCGGGAGTTTGCATCTAACAATGGAAATTAACTTTCATAATACCTGTATAAATGAAAGTTCCCAACGTTGTCGAACTGTTGAATAAGGAATTAAGACTGCATATAAATAACAAGCATGTTCAGACAAAATCGTTCCCTGGAGTCGAAACTCATCAGCCATAAAACCTTGATAGAAAAACCCTAGACTAGTTCAAGTACCCGATAAAGGGGCTGAACTTCCAGCACGATACACGACGAATTGAGCAAGTGTTCCTCTAACTCTTCATCCCAGAGTCTTCTTCGCCTGCAAAAACCTCCACCCTAACTGGGAGGAGTCCACAATTAGAAGTTCGCATTTTAAAACAATATATAAGTATAAACTGGGAGTTTGCATCTCGTAATGGAAATCAACTTTCATAATACATGTATAAATTGAAAGTTCCCAACGTTGTCGAACTGCTAAAGCATAGAAACATGTTTGACCATCAGAAGAACCATAAGACAACAACAAGGGACCAGTAAAGTAGCTGAAGTTTAGCCATAGCCTTCATTTTCCACCACCACGGCCATGATCAACAATTCCCTAAGCACGTCTCTTTGCGTTTCCCGATTTCAACTCTTATAGGAGAAAAAAAAAAATCAAAGGAGCGTTACCTTCAACACAGCGCATAGGCGCCCGATCCACCAGAAAATAGTCTCCATCTGCGTGCAGAAGTACAAAGATTCAACATTTATCAGTACCCCCTGTCTGTCTACAACGATATTGTGCTGGTGTTACCGAACCCGAGGACGCATGGCCTGTTCGCGGGGTTTTTATTTTAAGAGCCCCTTTTTAAGATCCTTTCCTACTGCCTTTCATCGCCTGCCCGCTTCAAAACTTGTCGAGCATGTCCCCTCGTCTCATACGCCCATGGCCATGGTCTTTGGTACTCCTCATGACGCGATTCCCCTGTGGCATACGGCATGTGTCATGCTCGTCGCTAGCATGGACACCATGTGGTACCAACAACAAGGGACCAGTAAAGTAGCTGAACTTCAGCCATAGCCTTCATTTTCCACCACCACGGCCATGATCAACAAAGCCCTAAGCACGTCTCTTTGCGTTTCCCGATTTCGACTCTTATAGGAGAAAAAAAAATCAAAGGAGCGTTACCTTCAACACAGCGCACAGGCGCCCGATCCACCAGAAAATAGTCTCCATCTGCGCGCAGAATTACAAAGATTCAGCATTTATCAGTACCCCCTGTCCGTCTGCAACGATATTGTGCTGGTGTTACCGAACCCGAGGACGCATGGCCTGTTCGCGGGGTTTTTATTTCAAGAGCCCCCTTTTTAAGATCCTTTCCTACTGCCTTTCATCGCCTGCCCGCTTCAAAACTTGTCGAGCATGTCCCCTCGTCTCATACGCCCATGGCCATGGTCTTTGGTACTCCTCATGACGCGATTCCCCTGCGGCATACGGCATGTGTCATGCTCGTCGCTAGCATGGACACCATGTGGTACCAGCTATTAAATTGGTGACAGACGATCACGACTTACGACAAACCAACTTGCCGTCCTTTGCATCGAACAACGTGAAGCCGATAATAAGACTCCAATTATTTTCCGCACCATAACTTTGCTTAAACTTAGGTTAAAATGCCAATATAATAAAAATTTAACGGTCAATCTACTCGGTCAGCGATCGATCGATCGCCAATAGTCCCACGCAAGGACTAATAACAATTAATTTTAAAAACAATTTTTAATAATTTTTTTCATAAAATTATATATATTAATTATAAAATTAAATAAATAATTTACCAACCATAAATAAAAAAAAAAAATAAATAAATAAATAAATAAAAATAAAAAAAATATTATCTTTATTTCTTTTCAATCTCTCTGAATGCTTTTCAATTCCTCTGGGTGCTCAATAAAATCTAGTGTTAGTTGGGACTTGAACTAGTTTTAGGAAAAGGAATCTATCGAGCCTAGCAAACTATTTCACATTAATTAGTCTAAAATCTCAACTTTTTGCAAACTAACACTAGTATCCCGCAGGTGTTTCAAGTAGCTGCTGTATCTCAAGCATTTTGCAGGCATTTATCGAAAATTAATCTGAAATAACACCTGTTTCACATGAATTCTAACGTGGGCAAGGTGGCTTTGTGATGCTTCACTTATTTGAGGGAAGCACATTTTCTTCTATCTCTTGAAGTAGCTAGTGGCTTATTTCAAAATTTTGCAGGTATTTACCGTAATTTAAGGGAAAATTTTGCTTTTTTCTTCAAATTTCCTGCGAAGATAAATTATAAAATAGACTCTCTTAAATGTCTGTTATTAAAAGTCTAGATAACTATATTTTCACTTCAATGATCAGCTTGAACAGCAAATGAGAAGCCGTTCTAAAAATAGTTAACGAATTTTACGAGAGACATTTCTGTAATATCCTTAAAAAACCAAAGCTTAAAAGAATCGAGATCACTACCTCGCAGTCCTTAAACTGACCTGAACAAAAACTGAAAACAAAGAAATAAGAAATGCACGCTAAGTCTAAAAACGAAAGAAAATAGGAATATATCCAAATGTAAAGTTCTTGAGCGAAAAAAGTTCGAAGTCAAAATGTTGCCAACAATATCTCCGGCCATTCATACACCATCTGTCTCTGGCTTATTATATACAAGTATGTAATTTTGCATTTATTTTTAACCTACAGATTTTTTCATGACATTATTATATAGAAGTATGTAACAAGTAAATATGTAATTTTGTTTTTTTTATAAAGATTTTTTTACTTTGTTTATATGTATGTAATTTTGTTTGTTTTTTTTTTTTTTTTTTCTTTTTTGCATTTTTTAATAAAGATTTTTTACTTTGTGTATATGTATCAGCAAGTTTTGTGTATAATATTAAAGTTGAAAAAACACTAAAATTAAATATATAAGTTATTTATATTGAATTCTTGATTTGAAAAGAGATAATCTTTTGTAATCGAAGGATTTCTTAACTATATTGCTATTTAATATCCTCACTTCTTGTTGCATTTTTCATTACAAGCATGTTTTTTTAAGATGACTTATATAACAATAAAATCTATTATCATTATTGCATCTTGGATGGTGTTTTGAGTAGTATTTTAATGCAATCTCCTCTCCATCTTAGAATTTGGCCATTGAGAAAGCAAAGTTGGATGTGTTCATTTTCACTGGTATCTTTCATGTTTGTTTGATTATTTTCAATTTATGGATTTATTAAATTTTTTCTTTAATTTCAAAATTTAAGTAATTAAGGAAAAATAAGCATCCAATCACAATTTTCCACTATAATAGTGAGCGTTTTTGTGGTTAATTTGTGATGCAAAAAGGGATGTCTTGCTTATACTCCAATTTTTGCGGCAACTAAGGATACCTTGCACATGCCTAAGTTTTGGGGCAACTAAGGATACCTTGCCAATGCTACAATTTTTACTTTTAGTAAGGTTTACTTCCTATTTTCCTCTTCAATGGGTCATTTATTAGAAAGTTTGTTTGTTTGTTTTTTGTTTTGTTTTTTGTTATAGTGAGGAGGTAATTGATTGTCTGATATCCATATCACTTTGCCTGTTGATTGTATGTATGTGTATATTCTTTAACATTTATGATATTTTCAGTTCTCATAAGCATTCATTGTAAGTACACCATCAATGTAATAGAAATCATAAAATTCATTTTTTGATATAAGTTAGTTTCATCAAATTGCTCATAATTAAGATTTTAAGACAATAGAATCTTGGTAATAGAAAAGCAAATAAAATTGGGAAGCACATTTTTAACATCTGTATTACATATAATTATGAATTTGGTTGTATTATATATAATTATTACATGAAGAGAGAAAAGTGTGAAAACAATTTATGTTAAAATTTTATATTATCTTTAATTTATAGTTAAATTAGAATAAAATTAATTTATAATATAAATTAGAATATTTATATAAATTAAATGATTAGTCACATATAATTATGAATCAAATTGTATTATATATACAAATTTTATTTGAAAAAATAATGTGAACAAAATTTATGTTAAAATTTTCTATTATCTCTAATTTATAATTAAATTAGAATAAAATTAATTTATAATATAAATTAGAATAATTATATAAATTAAATGATTGATAAATTTAATAGTTATTAATTTTTAAAAACAATTTTTTAATAAAAATATTTATAACAATGAATTAAATAATTCTTTTACACAAAACAATTTACACCTTTAACCTTTTTTTAAGAAATTTACATCTTAATTTCTCTTCGATTTCTCTGAATGATTGATAAAATCTAGTGTTAATTTTTGGACTTCAGTTAGTTTTACTTTAATTAAACCGGAAAAGAATCTATTTCACATTAATTATTTTGATATAGTAACTTTTGCAAAATGGCAAGAGTCTGGGCGCAGGTGTTTCAAGTAGCCACTGTATATCAATCATTTCGCGGGTATTGCATCTTAATCATTTGGCAGGTCTTTACTGAAAATTAATCTGAAATAACACCTTTTGTCAAATGACTTCTTGTGATGCGTCATTGAAGGAAGCACATTTTTTCCCCTTTTCTAGAAGTAGCTGGTGGCTTATTTCAAAATTTTGCAGGTATTTATCGTAGTTTAATGAATCTAAGGGCAAATTTGCCAGAGACCAACGGCCACCTTTATCCCGATTGCAGGTTCAATAAACCCGCTGACATGGAAGTGTGGACCCATCCTTTTATCTCCGTTTATACTGACGGACGTTAATATTGATTACTAAATTATTTTCACCAGACTTTCAAAACGCGGCCCCTTTCGTTAAAGTGTATTACAACTGTATTGTCCTTCAGCGTTAATCGCGGAGCTCCAGAGATAAGATATTAGCAAGCGCTAACGGGTATACTATAGAGTATTAAATGTCCGGTTACATGCGTTTCGGTTAGCTCCTGTTAAATGTCTCGGTTAGCTCTTTAACAGGCACGTACTTGGTGATAAATAAATAAAAAATACGTACGCGCATGTTAAAGAGCTAACAGGAACGCATGTAGTCGGGTATTTAATGCCCTATAGTATGCCTTCACGTCGAGAGAGATTAAGACTCTTCCTGTCTTCACTTTATAATTTAGTGAAACTCACTCCCCTTAGCTGCACAATCGGAATTATATTTTATTTTCTTGGTTTATAAGAAAATTAATTTAATTTTTATTTTAAAAAAATATTAATATAATAGTATTTAAAAAAATATTTTATTTTTTGTTTATACAAATCATTTATTTTTATTTAAAAAATTAATAATAATATTAAAAAATATTAATAATAAATTTTTATAAATATATATAAAATATTATTAAATAATTTATAAATATCTAAATATTAAACAATCTTTATTTTATTACTTATTATTTTAAGTGTGTTTTGTTTTTATTAATTTTTTTATTACTATAAATATAGATATATAAAATATAGTTTATTATATACTTAAAAAGAAACTTATTAAAATTATACATTTCAATTATACTAATTTTTATTTTTGGATGTGGGAACATTATTGAGGACTAAATTTTATAAAGAGGATATTTCCACATTTATTTTTTTTATAAATGTGTATATTGTTTATGTCATGTCATCATTATTTTTTTTATTGTCTTTTTCAATTTTAAAAAGGGAAAAATCCAATATTTTCTTTTTCAACATTCCAAAAATAAAAATCTTATGGTTGTTAATTTTTATGCTTAAAAGACTATTCATTTTCTTTTTCTCTAGAATATTTATAACATTAAGATATATTTCTTATAAGTGCTGACCTATTTAATGATAATGATTCTATTAATTATTAAAAATAGTTTCTGATCCAAGTATTAAATTTATTTTAAATTTTCATGTTTCAGCTTCTTTTAGTTTGGAAGACTTTTACAAAAATCAATATTGATACAATTGTTTGCATACATGAACAATTCATAATGAATCATTTACATCATACTTTAAAAAGTTCGCCAAAGTGTTTCTAATGTCATTAAACATTGAGGGAGTCAAAAGAAAGAGTTGTATTAGAGATTTTGAATCAATCTACCATTTTGAATACAATCCTCAAATATTTTATGGTAATTACCATGAATAATTTTTTTTACAAGAATAAATAATTTATAGCACAAAAGGATCTCCTTTTTTAGACGAAAAACAGAACTTCCATTCAATAAAGAAAAAGTTTTACATATTCATGATTCTTTACAAGATAGATTGCAGACAAGAGTAAGTATGTCCCACCAACATCTGTCTCATGACATAATCTATGGTAGTGTCAAATCATCAATCGAAAGAGAGCAGACATGCATCACTAACCACAACAAAAAAGGAAATAATAAATAGGGGAAACCAACAAAAAGCCATTTAGTTCAATGCCAAAAAAAACCAAAGATAGGGGAGGGAACTAGATCTAAAAAAAACCATGTCATTGCTCTAACCACCATAAAAGAGTTCAAAAAACATGAACCCAAGGCAGATGGAGAGGCCGAGACTGGAAAGAGAATCTACCTCCAAATTTTGTTCCCAATAGACATGCTTGAAGTTAATTTCCAGGATGAGAGGTAGGAAATTCCTAATCTGTAGCAACCAATTGTAGAGATCAGGGACATCATGAGATGAGATTCCTTTCACCCAGTTAATCGTAGATAAGGAGTTTCCAATGATTAAGATTTTGTCAATGCCAAGTGAGGAAGCACATTGCAGGGCACCCCAAAGAGCTAATAACTCAGCCCTATCGTTGTGTCCTCTACCACCATACCAGGAGAAATGGAAGTGAACATCTAGGTCAAATTGAAGAACAACCACACATTCATAGTCACCGCCAGAGGAAGCCCCATCAAAGAAACATACTAGATAAATTCTCTCCACATCAGAATAAGAGATAGATCGGTGAGGGATTTTTGGTTGCCAAGAGACAATCTCTTAGAATAATTCCACTATACCTATACTACCTCATTTGATGTCCAGATCTTTTCCTTAAAAAATAAGGGAATTACAAGCCCTCGAGATGCCCCATAGAGCATCGAGAGTGACAATCTTGTAGGCCTTCATTCTGTAGTTCCAAAGGAGTACGCATCCATGGATGGAAGGTACATTACTAATAGTAGGGATTCCAAAACGAATTGATACCTCTTCCCACATTTTAGAGGCAAACTGATAGCGTAGGAATAGGTGTGGGCCATTCTCCGAATCCAACCTGTAAAGAAGGCACCATCGAGGGTCAGAAAAGACTCTCTTGAGAAGATTGTCCTAGGCCAATACTCTATTATGAATGGCGAGCTAAGAGAAGCATTTTAGCTTCAAGGGAGCATCCCATTTCCAAATGAGCAAGGTGAATTCTGCGAATGGTAGGGGAAGAGAGGTCGAAGTGATGTGGTCGTAGGCCTCCTTGAGAGGGATTCTGTCATTGACCATTTGCCCACCTCCCCAGCCCCCCACACTAGCTTATCCAGACCCAGTGATAAGTGGATATCGACCATGCATAGACTATCGTGATAGTCTTCCCACTCAGCTGTCATGTCCTCCTATAAACCAATTTTCCATGCACATGACCAATCCTGAGTAACACGGACAAGTCTATATCTCTCCCACGAGCCAGCAAGGGTGTTCATCGCCATATAGGAGAGAGATTTGATTATTTGTATTGGAAGAGAGTGGCATCCACTGAAACCCTTGATGGAATCCAAACCAATGTGGATCCTTTGTCCATTTCCAACCACCCATTGAAGGTTACTGCTTAGCCATGGTAGGACAACTCTAATACTGCTCCAAATCTTGGAATGTCGTTCAGCGGAAGGTGCCCCCTCAACAATCCATTGCTCGATTATGCATTGAAGAGAGTATTTGTATTCATATGCTCTATCAGAGCCCTTTCTCACAAAATAACCTCTACAAATTTGTTGCGAAAAGGGCTAGGTTAAAGGATCATGTGTCAATAATGCCCCAGCCTCCACATACAATCGACTTGGAAATGGACATTAACCCAATTAGATGGATCCTCTTTACTGCACCAAAAACCAGACCAAACAAACTTAGCCACCATTGAGTCTATCTTGTTAATGAAATATTGGGGAAGATGAAAGAGATGCATCTAGTAGATCAAGATGCTAGTTAAGACAGCCTTTGTCATAATGAATTTTCCACCCAATGTCAACCATCTTTGGTCTAAAAAGGGTGCTTTCGCCTATTCTATTTATAGAGCACCCCTGTGTATAGCACCCCCCTTGAATCTGACGGCTCAAATTAGGCTCACAGCGCGAGCAGCACTCCCACTAAGTTCAACACCAATCACGAATAAGGGAAACACCCACATCAGAACCAAAACTCCCAGCACCGGTAGAAAGCGCACGCCTATGCCCATCGGATCTCATTGGGTCCCAACAAACAATTTTTTTGTTTTTAGAAAGAAGACATTCCCAATCATTCAATAAGTACTTGTTGAGCTTTAGAAAACATCCCAGGTATTTAAAACCATCTATCATAGAGAGTATTTTTATTCCAAACAGGGACTCTATTTCAAGTACTTCTAGGTCATCCACCACCACATCTATCAGTTCAAATTTTGTCTTTGTTTATGTAGAGCCTAAAAGATTTACTGAAATCCATGAAGATCCTATGAAAAGCAACCTAGTTAGAGAGTATTGTTGCACGAGCACACGGTGCGTCATAAACAAGCATCAGCGGAGAAATTTTTCATCCTTTGGAGTTTTTGCATCCATATATCAATGTTTCCTCAAGCATTTCCTTAACTCCTCTGTTGAAGGCATCCATGATCAGAATGAAAAGAAGCAAAGATAGTGCACATCATTGGCGAATCCCCCTATAAATTTTGAAGAAATGAGTTGGCACCCCATTGATGAGAAAAACCATAGACATTGATGTTATGGAAGATATTATCCACTTCACATGCTTGTGCAAAAAACCATTTTTATACAAGATCATTGAGAGAAATTCCCTATCCACACAGTCATACACCCTGTGGAGACGAACTTTCATGTTCCTTTTTAATTTCTCTTCGATGGGAGAGTTTATAAAAAAAAAATGAACATAATAGATGTTGGTACATAATTCAAACTTCTTAGTTTAGTTGTTTCACTTAAGTAATATTTAACAAGATTTTTATATCCTCCATTACCAACCATAAAATTATCAAATTCTCTAGCATTGCTTTGTAAGTTTATATGAAACATGTTTTAAATAAATCATTTGATTTTAACCTACATGTTTGAGGTATATATTTTTCACCTTCACATGTTTGCATTTCTTTCATTGTCTCAAGTAACAGCTCTATCAATCTCATCAGCGAATGTTTTTTTCCTTCTAGAACCCTGTGTTAGGGAGAAAAGTGTGTAGAGCTAGATGATGTATATGAGTGATACTAGTGACCATCCTCTCCAAGAAATCCCTTTCATACCCCAATGTATGTCCAAATCCATATTGGATTTGTTGGAAAGATGGACCAATTGGACGGCCCAACCTTAAAGTTGTTAATGCCAATGTCGTTTTCAACTCATTTGTGATGTCTTCCATCCATTTCTGTAAGATTGGATATGTTTGTTTGTTGGGATATATGTTTTAATTATGAATAATTCATTTGTTTTGAATAAAAAGAATGCAACAATAGTTTTGAGAAATAATTTATGTGTCACTCAATGGAATTATTATTGTGATTTTGATTAAAGTAAAAAGAAAAAAATATATTAATGTTAAAGAAATATTATCATGACATTATGTATTTATGATTTTCTAGATCATTGTAAAATGTAAATTATACTAAAAGTATATTTTCCAAGGATAAAAGGATATTTTCCATGGATGTGAGATTTTAGTGACTCATTTTTATTTTTATTTTTTACTTTATTTTTTTTACATATAGAGAATGAGATATGGATTTTTTAAGATCAAAGAAATTTTGATTGAAAAATTACTTGTATAGTGTTAAAAAAATAGGATTTCAAATTTATTCAAGTAATTTTTATTTGATATATTTTTCTTTAAAGGAAATTATTATAGTTTGAATTTTTTTATTAAAATTCATATTTTTTCTATGTACAATTGTGAACTAAGAAATGACATGATTATTTCAAAATTTAGCAAAATTGTAATAAAGTTAAATAGGGGTTAGTAGAATCATGGAGTATTCTTCTTCTGGAAAGAATCATAAGTATTCTAGCCAATAATATTTTTAAGAGAAAATGGGTTGTAACTAAAACACTAAGGTTTTGGATTAGTATTTCAAGATATTGAAAGCCCAACTTAACAAACACTAAGCCTATTGTTGAGAACAAAAATGTACCATGGAATCTTTAGGATATAGGGTGGCTAAAAAAATAGATACTTATATAAATATAATACTCAATGCAAGAAGAAACACATAAATGTTGGAAACTAGCTTACAAGACGTGGAATAAAAATGTCAACTTTTAATGATATTACAAAATTAGGGGAGAGGCATTTCGAGAATAAATATTTGGTAAATTATCTACAATTATTAGGAATATGAAAGGAAACTCATTGAAATAAATAAGTATAGAATGATGCTTTGTCTACATTATTTTGTGTGGCATTTCACAATGATATGAGAAATCCCACTCATGATATGAGTTTTTATAGATTAAATGTTAAAATGAATTGTTATTAAGAAAATGAGAACATTAAATAACTTTACAAGAGAAAAGATACCTCCAAAACATTAGGAAGAGAAAGAATCTATGAATGTAACAAATTAAGGTTTAATTTATAATATGACATCAAAACTCATAATGATTTTTTTTATTTTTTTTTGTAATGACTAAGTAGTCTAGAAGGCCTAGACTATGTAGAGTATACTTATGATATAGATGTGTTCATTTTTTTGTCAATACTTCATAAAATTTAATTATTAATAAATATTATCTATTTATAATATGTTTCATTAATTAGGTATTATGATTAGCTTTATTCCTAAAGTTAGGTATTTTAATATAAGATTGGAAAGATGATGTACTAATTCTTATCCAAAATAAAATATCTTCTAAACATTATAATACTTCATTTACTAATTTTTGTAAACTATTATAATGGATAAAACCAAACTAAGTTAACATTTTAATCAAAATGTTTCTAGCCAAATAAAAATTATTCACATATTTTTTAGATAAAATATTCTAACTTAATTTAACAATGAATAAAAATACAATCCTAGTATACATAAACTCATCAATTATAATTTTCCCATTTAACATTCAACTTATAATATGATAATATATTATATGAGTTTGATAATAAATAATTTATTATTAATTATCATATATGTTTAATTATAATGTATACTCTATACAAACATAACTCAATGTTGTTGCAACCACAATAGTGTTAGAGAAAAAAAATTGTGATGCTTTAAGGACTAGCTAGTTCACAATTTTCTTTAAAACAAAATACATTAAACCCATAAGTTATCCTATTCCACTACAAAAGATGATATTATGGTATTCCGACCTTGTCACTATTGTGATATTTCCACAGCCGAAGATAATCAAGCTTTTATAGTATCCTGGGAAATGTTAATTAAATTAAATTGAAGTTACACTTAAATAAAATATGTTCTTAAATATCATTACTTTTAACAAATCCTTTGATGACATATAAAATTGCTAAATTTGGAATTTAAATAATACTGGTATACTTATAATTTAATATAAAAATAATTGATATTATCAAATACCATGATAAAAATTACACTTATGTTGAAATTTAAACATATATTCCCTTACTTTTATTGAAATGAAAATCCAAAAATAATGCCCAACAAAAAAACATTTGAACGAATTAATTCATATAATTCAAAAATCAAATTAACTTTAATATAATAGAATTTTTAGAAGTTTGCATTTAGATTCAAGGCCCACCAGATTCACACAAGCTATCTTGAGATAAGATAATTCTCTCCTGCCAGATTTAGAGTTATAAGAGAATATCCAAACTAGCATGTCTATTTTTAATTTTGGATTACACTGGATGGAGATTGTGCGGAATATAATTCGGGCCCCTAAATCAATCTAACCACTGAGCAAAATAATTACTTAACCAACAAAATTGCAAAGTAGGGTGTTAAAACAATCAATCTTCCATAGCTTTAATCTCTGTCATGCTTGCACTGCAAAGAAATAAAAACACTAAGAAAATTAATGAAATTAAAATACTAAGTAAATTAATGATATCTTTGTGCACATACTACACTTAAAACAATGAGTTGCAACAAGGAAAGAAAATACAAATGCAAGGAAAAACATCATGTTTACTAAAAAAAATGAACATGATAGATGTTGGTTTACCAAAAAGATGAACATGATACATGTTGGTACATAAGTCAAACTTCTTAGTTTAGTTATTCCATTTGAAACTATTTTAAAAACTTTTTAGATCCTACATTACCAACCATATAATAAATAACTTCCTTGGCATTTCTTTGCAAGTCTAGATTATACATGTTCTATATTAAAACATTTGAAACTAACATTCACATTTGAGATATACAATTCTCACCTTCATATGTTTGTATTTTTTTCATTGTCTCTTGTAGCAACTCTATCAAGCTCATTAGCAAATGTTTTTTTCCTCCTTGAACCTCATGTTGGAGGAGGAAATTGTGCAGAACTAGATGATGTATATGAGTGCTTATGAGTGACCATCCTCTCCAAGAAATCTCTTTCATGCCCAAGTGTATATCCAAATCCATCTTGCACTTGTTGGAAAGATGTAGCAACTGGATGGTCCAACCCCAAAGTGGTTGATGTCAATGTTGTTTTGAATTCACTTGCAACATCTTCCATGCGTTTTTCTAAGAAGTGCAAATGTGACTCATCACCAGGTAATTGCATAAATGACTCAAAAATATGCCTAATATTTTGTGAGATCTTTTCTCGTTTGTGACTTGGATCAACATTAGTGGAAGAATCCATGGAATAATTAACATTATCATTTACCTACAAAGAAAAAAAAACAAATAGTCATAATAACAATAAAAGAGTGATAAAAAACATAATTAACATTATCATTTACCTACAAAACAAAACAAAAAATAGTCATAACAATAGTAAAAGAGTGATAAAAAAACATAAAATTAACCAAGTTATGAAATTATTACCATGACATCAACATAAGAATCCATGGAAGCATTAACATTATCATTTACCTACAAAGAAAAAAAACAACTAGTTAGAACAATATTAAAAGAGTGATAACAAATATAAAATTTAGAGAGTTATTAAATTATTACCATGGCATCAACATCCAAGTTATCCACACTTTCAAAGTCATCATTTTCACGTATATGTGAACAAAACATTGTACCGTATTAGATCACAATGACTATTATTTATTATTATTGATCTACATATTCAATGAAATACTCAAATCACCTGGTTTTGGGTTGTTGCATTGATTCTTGCTTCTATATTTTCTTGTTCCAACCTTATTTTTTCCCTCATCATGCTAACCTTGATGACATGTTTGCAAAGATATCCATTTTTCGCCCAATCACAATCACACATAGCAAAACTTGAACTTGAATGGCATACCATATATGATTTATCTATATCATGTTGGCTTTGCACCCATGATATTGAAGAATTTGTGTGGTGCAGTGTCACATTACAATCTGGAATAGATTGTGCCCTTACCCATGAATGAGCTTCTATTTTCTCCACCTTATAGTTTCTATGGAAACCATTTTCCTTTGCACATTGACGCCACCAATAAAAATGTGGACCACTGAACACAACTGATGCACCAACCAATCCACTCGACGATGTGAAGCTGCTCATATTGACTTCAAAAGAACTTGTTTCAAATGTGAATGGTAGGACTCAATAGCGCCATTTGTTTCTTGTCCGGCATGCTTTAAGTGGCGACAACATTTTTCCCACATTTTTTATTAACACAAAATAAAGTATGTCAATAGTCAATACAATTATACCAAAAATATGAAAATTAAAGCTACAAAAATCAAACCTATTATGTCCAACCATCGTGCTCAAAAGTAGTCAACAAAGGTGGTTTCCTCTTGGAAGTCATTTAGAAATTTGTTGGTCTCCTCAAGTGCAGAATTTGCATTTTTGTGGTTGTGCATAATGTCACCTAGACGCTTAAACATGGCACGTCTTGTAGTATCATCTTTCACTTTCATTACAAGATTTTTTAACCATGCCCTTCTAACATGCCAAATGCATAAGTAGACTTCACATTGAAATATCGCCCTATTACACATAAATGTCATACAACGTTAAATATATATATTTATATAGTGAGTCTACAATTATGTATATAACATTTCATTTTGAGAAATGAAGAAAAAACACACTCATATCTCTATACCTGATTGCACCAATCTCAGCAGCTACATCATCTACCATGAATGCATTTAACTTCCACTCCAACATACCCATGCGAACTTTAAGAAGTAGCATCTCCATCCACTTGGTGATATCAGAAGTCATAGATCTTGACATGAGAACCCATGCCACTGGAACACCATTATGTTGGGAATCAAATGCCAATAATGTATAAAGTTGAAACTGCATAAAAATAAATAAAAAAATTAGGTATATCCTTGGATTATCTTATAAATAACAAATGATGATAAGAAAATACATAGCAATGTAAAATAAGAAATTAGTTATATACTTGGATTATCTTATAAATAGAAAATGATAATAAGAAAATATATAACAATATAAATATACCTTAAAGCGATTTGTCCCAAACGTAGAATCCATTGCTAATATACTATCATGACCATATTTTCTCATCCATTCTAGTTGTAGTGGTTGTTGAATGCCTAAAATGAATGGAGTGTGTCCCTCATCATCTATGGCATTGTCAAACTCTGAGTAGTAAAATACTTTATCAGGATTTGTTGCTTGCCATATACACACACTTTGAGCATCATTATTATCAAACATGTATTGAGCATGTTTCAATCTCCTCTCTATATTGCCAATGTTGTCACGAGTAAGAAAATCGTTTCGATCAAACTCAGCTCTAGATGATGTTACTTTATCATGCACTAATTCACGATGTTTGTGATGTACACATTCAGCTAACATTCCCAACAACAAACATCTTTCTACCCATTGATGTAGTTCATTACTAACATGGGGTGCATGGTATGCTCTTGTGCCTACAAAATCATCAACCTCCTGTCCATGGCAAGGTTTACATGTAATATCTATATGGTTCATCTCAACATAAGTGATCAAGGCACATTCTGGTGTTTTCTTAGATATGTGAACACTAAAATGACATGTGCAACCACGTCTTAGATGCTTACGACCTAGACGACTCCCTATCCCCTTTTTAGGCACTTTTGATATATCATAAGACAATGCATCAATATCTCGATAATCTTGTGGCCCATATGAACACCAAAACCTGCAAGAAACAACAAGATATTAACACGTCAAAAAATGAATTTAAAACAAAATTATTTGAAGAAAAAATTAGTAGAAAAATGCTTACATTATATATTCCAATGGCGAGTCAACTCTATATTTTTGATTTCCAATATTTTCTTCTTTTGATTTTCTGCTAAAACTTTTTCAAAAGCTTGTTGGATACAATAGATTTTTGCTCTCCCCAATAACAAACTCATTATATCTATTTGATTTGATCCAAGCCACATTGTTACCTCCAATCATACTCCAATCCAAATCAAAAGAAGAAAATATTTCTTTTTGTGGATCTTGCACTTCAAGAGCTTGAAGTTGTTTCCATTTTGAACACCTCTACAAGATATATAACTCAAGTTAGTTTCTCATAAGTTTGCAAAAAAATGATATGTTCCATTGGAAAAGTCAATGAGTTTTGTGCTTAAAATACTAGATAGGTATCAAATGGAAATAACTTATCATGTTGATTATCATATTCAGCGATAATTTTCTTTTTTCCTATTTTTATTTACATATTAACATTTTTAAAATTTACATATTGAAAATAGCCTGAAATTTGAATTTCAAAGTTAAATATCCACAGAAACCACATCATGTGAAGCGAACAAAGAAATTATCCACACCATAACCACAAAGAAATTATCCACGGTAACCACATCCTCTTTTAACTTTGAAATTCAAAAATCTTTAAAAAATTTCAATCTACATAATTTTTTTAAGATTCAATATAATATGTTTAATGCTCCAAAACACATGAATTTCTCATCTAAAAACTCAAGTTTAACAATGTGATGAGGAGTGTTTTTAAATTTGCAGGTCACTTTTTGGGTACGCTATATTCTAATTGTTTGGTGCCACTTTTGAAGGAGAGAAGCTAAAACTTAAAAATTTAAATGTGTTTTACATGTTTATCTAAATTTACTAAACATGTGAAAATGTGATTGGAGATTGTATTAGAAATATTTTCATTTGATGTGCTATATTCTCCTTACAGTAATCTATTCATTATTATTCTGAAGTTTTAAAAATACCATGGTAAGGAGGTGAACCCGATATGCTTTGGAGAGCTACAACTCCAGGAAATTTTTTTAGAGAGGAAGCCTTGTTGCTTTTGAGATAAGTGTGGTAGAAACTGCATACACGCAACAACTCTACTATTAGTCTAGTTTCCAATTTAATAGAGTATGAAAAAACAAATTTAATATCCCAATCTACTTTACATAATAAACTATAAATCAAAATCAAACACTTCATGATCACAAATAAAAAATTCTAAATTAAAACTTTAATCCATTTCAAAAAAAAATATAAACACTATCCAAAATTAATTAATTACTCATCTATTATTTAGTAAAAAGTGTTACCAATACTAATAGAATAAACCAAATATCAAATAACATTACTAATGACTTATCACCAAAAAACTATTTTCTTTATTAAGAAGTGATCCAACTCACTTTGACCACCAAAACAAACTAAAATAGCAAAAATATATGAAAATGATAAAAGTAACATACTTTCATATCTCACTCAAAAATAATAATTTTACTAAAATCAGGCTTCTAGAGATATATTAAATTACCATATAAAATAAAATTTCTTCACTAAATATCACAGTTTTCATTTTTTATATGCTAAAACAAAATCACTTCTTCGGATTCTGTAGAAGCTGCACTGTAAATATATATATATATATATATATATATAACAATTAAGGCACCATAATCTCTGGGGTGAAGACACTTTATTTATTTCAATGTATTTTCACTCATAACTATTTGTTTTTTTAATGGAAAGTTAATTCGGAGCATTTGGTTGCAAAAGAGTAAAAACCACACCGTAAAAAAATATATATTACAATTGCTTCAATGAGGGCACTTAATTTTAGGGAATTTTCACACAGTACTATTTTTTTTTAATAGAAAATTAACTTGGGGCATTCTGTTGCAAAAGAATAAAAAAAACACAGTAAAAAAATATTGTAATATATGGGCATAAAAATTTAAATACCGTTTAAAGATGTCTGTGTTCGATGCAAAAACATGGAAATTCTGTAGAGGAAAGCGTAGCCATAAAGGAGTTGCTCCCAGGGAACATATCGCCTTGACTTCAACCGTTCCAGTGTCTTTTGAATGAATTTTGAATTTAAAATTGGTGAATTAGCTCACCACTTTCGGCCACTTTGTTTTCACCGAGTCTGATATTATGACCCTGTTTTCACTGAGCCTGATATTACAACATCCATTGCAGGTTTATTCACTGCGTATTATGTAACACTGATTACGACTTTCTTCACGAATGAGAAATTTGGAGGGGAAAATGGATAATTTGAATTTGTTCAAGATGGCAGGCACGCTGGAAGATGAGAAATTTGGAGGGGAAAATGGATAATTTGAATTTGTTCAAGATGGCAGGCACGCTGGAAGAGAAGGGACGGACCACCAAGGCGAGCATTAATTTAAATAATCAAATCAACTTTAAATGACACCTACCCAGTTCGGAAGTTTTAAAACATTTCAGTCACGACATCCGGAGGGTTTATAAACGGAGACGTTAACGGAGATGGAGGGACCCAGTGAGCCACGTAGACAGGTCTTTGCAACCTGCAATCGAGATAAGCCCGGCAGAGACAAACAATTAACATCATGATTTACTTAATAGAGTTTTCATGTACTAATTGACACTTCGAAAGGTGGATTAATACAACTACTGAAGAATTGATACATAGATCTGGTGTGCGCGACAATCGAATGGGGTGAATGGGGTGCTTTTCCTTGCCACGGCCTTCAGCCTATCAGCGAATCGTTAGGTGGTAAGCTAGACCACTCACAGGTGCGTATACATGCACATTGACACCTGGAGATCTCTCTTTTCATCCTTCATGCAGCTATTTTCTATATACTTCATTTCTCTTTCGTCTGTTAGTTTTCTTGTCGCTCCATATTCCTGCCTCCTGTGACGTCCTATGACCAACACATAAGCCTCTGTTATTGCATTTTGTCCATCATTCGACTGTTAATCATCCCACATCTTACCTCTCCGCCGAGTTACTGCACGTCCATTCCTGCTTGAAGGACTAGCTTCGGCTTCGCTCTTCATCAAAAAGCACCCCATTTTCGGTCTGTCGGCACTACCAGGTATGTTTAAAAGGAACTCCTGACTATATCTTTTTGTTATTCGGACCTCTGTTTTAGAAAATTCTGCAACTGGTTATTGGAAAATCAGGGACTTTCCATAGTTTATATATAACCTCCTACTATGATATTATCTATGCTATCCTTTTATAGCGGATTATAGTTTTCTTTTATCGTGGTCTATGGACAATTTTCATGTATAATCTCGCTAGTATTTGCTGGTCTTGGGTCAAATGTTTCAGATTCCAGAGCTTCTGTTTTATATCTAAACCATGTACAGATTTCCGGTGTAAACTGGGACCATGGTGGTGCATATGTGACATGTGCTTCTGTTGTTGTTTTACATGCCAGACCGATTTCTCATGAAGTTGTTTTTCTTCTATGGCCATCCTCTAACAAGCTTACCGAGTTTCAGTCTCTGAATTTGCATTTTTTCTCTGGTTACTGTATCTGGTATTAGATCTCTGGTATTTCTGTTGTTTTTATCGGAATGATTTTAAATTTTACCACCTTGGGACTAGCAGTATTAATGGCCTTTATCTACTCCAGACCGGTATAGGACGGATATAAATGAGGGTTGGTCATTATCGTCGTCGATAGTTTATGAAATCCTTCCTGCAGAATCTATCTATATCTGGAGGATATCTTTGAGGGTGACTGGCATGTTTTTTTAATCAGACTTTCCTCTTCGAGTTAATGCTCAGCCCATCCTGAGGTGTACTTTGATTGTACTGTCTGAAGATTCTTTAGGTTGAACCATCCTTTTCCTGTCCTTCACCCTGTACGCCTCCTTCCATTGCTGATAGCAGTGTACGTCCAAATCCATTTTTAGTCATTCCTTGGGTTTTATTGAGGTCATGTACCAGACCTTTTCTTCTGATGGAATTAAAATCTGACTCATCAGCCACGGAGGCTATGGTCCACGCGGCCATACAGGCTGAATCACTCCATAATAAAGCCAGACCGTCTTCTGATTGGCCTTCCACCTTGGATGATATGCTGGTACATCCTTCGAACCCTCCACATGTTTCAGAAGTTGAAAAATATCATCTTGGCAAAGTTCCTTCTGAGGATCGCTCCCGCAAATGTCATAAGCCGGCAAAGACTTCTCAACCTCCGGGAGCTATTCGGATTGACAGTTTACAGTTGACTGAGCGTATTGATAGTCTTCAAGATAAAGCCTTAATTGGGCGGTGGCATTTCCCGGAACTGAACGACAATCAGATGAGAGACTGGCTAGAAGCTCAGTGGAAACCCATCATCGGGTATATCCCGATTATTGCTAAGCTTTTGAAAGAATGGTTTTGTTTCCATTTTCTTAATGCAGGGGATCGGGAAGCCATTTTAAAACACCAATGGGTATATGGCCGTAGTTTTCTTTCTCTGCACAGGTGGTATCTGGGATTTAATCCCCTTAGAAACACTCCTTCTAATAATCTTATTTGGATGAAACTACCGGGTCTACCTCTGGAATTCTGGTCTTCTGAGACTCTTTCTGAGATTGGTAATGCTGTTGGAAGATGTGTTTATGTTGATCCCTGGTGTCGGGGGGAGAAAGACAAGCGTATTGCCTGGATTCTGATTGATAGATCTTTCAGAGGTGGGTTCCCGGAGCATATCGACATCAGCTGGAGAGATTTGTCGATCAGACAGAGATTGGACTTCTGGGGTGTGCCTTTTAGGTGCACTGCGTGTCATCATACTGGACACCTCATCGTGCATTGCCCGAGAAGGCGAGCTTTGGGTCGAAAACATCATCGCCTCACTAAATTTTCAGAATATCCATTTAGCTCACAGGATCCTGTTAAGATATCAGAGAAATCTATTTCCCCTATTATCTCTCCTCGTCCCCTCAGTTCAGATTCTCCGATCGGTGTTCATCAGAATACTCCCACTCGGCCTATTGTTTCTGATCCGTTACTCCGGATATCACCGTCTATGCCGGATTTGGAGACAGCCTCCGAGTATGAGATGCCCCTTCCTCTGAATCATCCTATGGAACCGATCGGGGATCAAAATGTCCCGATTTTGCCTCCTATTCCACTCTCTTCTGTCATATCTGATCACCGTACCCATCGATGTCCGCTATCACCTCATGTTATTGAATCCTCTCCTGGGGATAAAGGCACCGAACCTTTGATAACTCCCACTCCTGCTAACTCTCCGACTCAATCGCCTATCAACTCGATTGGTAGCGATTTAGACTATATGTTATCCAAGAAATCTCTTGCTCTTGTACCCCTCACTGTTCATAAACCGAAGTCTCCTATTTCTCCAAGGATCAACCCTTCTTCTGCTATGAATATCACTGTAAGAAGGAAGAACAACAGGGGTAGTAGGCATTTCAGGGGGAGGGGTGTTGTATCCGATTGTTGTTTCAGGAATCTTTCGCTGGTGGATGTTCCCATTACTGATGTCTCAATTGACAGGCCTCTTAGAGCTGGAAAGGCCGATCTTCCTTCAAAATGAATTTTATATTATCTGTAAATATTCGAGGCCTGGGAGCAGACCTGAAGTACTTGGCCTTAAGAAACCTTTTTTTGTCTAAGAGTCCTAAAATCATTTTAATCCAAGAAACTATGCATCCGGTACCAGTCACTATATCCTATTTTCGGAAAATGCTTCCTTAATGGCACATCTCTGCTATTGATGCCGTAGGATTATCTGGTGGTCTAGCTGTTTTGTGGGATCCTCAGTGGATATGTGCGAAGGCATACAGTTGCATAGCGGGCATTCTTATTTCTGCACATGTTAGAGGTCTTAGATGTCCCATTAACATTCTGAACATATATGCTCCATACAGGAACCGATCAGCATATTGGGAAGGACTATTTGCATCGGAAGTATTTGATATTGATTCACTGTTGATTGCAGGTGACCTTAATATTACTTTCAGCTCGGATGAAATATGGGGGAAAAGTAAGAGAATGGATCCAAATGCTGCTATGATCAGGAATGAATTTCTTATGAAGAACTTCATTGACATACTTCCGCCCACAATACTGCCCACCTGGGACAATGGAAGGTGCGAAGAGGCTTACATTGCAAAGCGGATAGACAGATTCCTTATACATGCCTCCCTGATAGATATCCTCGGCATGCCTTTTTCTTTGGTAGAAAACTGCTTCATATCGGACCACCGGCCGATAGTTCTGGGATGGAAGTCTATGGGAATCAGGAAAGGAATCCCCTTTAAATTCAATAGACAATGTCTAGAGGAGCCTGATTTTAATGACATTGTTGTTAAAGCGTGGCGAGAGTTTGCAGCAAGCGGAGATGGTTCTCATCAGATGAATTTTATGAACAAGATCGAAATCCGGAAAATTGTTAAAGAATGGCAGTATCAGAAAAGACAATCCAATAGAAAAGAACTTCAAGACATCCAAAAGGAACTAGATAATACTGCATATTCTTCGGATTATGACTCTTTAACCTTCGAAAGGAGACAACGCATCAAGAGTCTCCAAAAAAAGAAACTGCTTATTCTGAAGAAGGAAGAAATTTTCTGGCGCCTGAAAAGCAGGGCCATATGGATGAAAGAAGGCGATAAAAACTCGAAGTTTTCCATAGATTCGCCAATGCCAGAAGGGTCAAAAACACAATATGGAAAATTAGTGATGGGAATGGAGGCTATCTATACTCTCTGCAAGACATATCAAAGGAAGCAGTGGCTCATTTCAAAAATCAATATCAAAGGATGGAATGTTAAGCTCCATTGATTTTACACAAAAGCTACCTTGATTTATGGAATTGCAGCTTTTCTTAACTTATGGAAACCAACTGCAGTAGTTTCCTTAAGTTAAGAAAATCAATTGCAATTACTAAATTTATAATTGGGAGCTACTGAAGTGGTCCATCACTTTGATCTGATCTTTACCTTGATTTGTGGTTTTTCTAACACATAGCTTTTAGAAGCTTGATGGAAGCTTAGCTATATGTTCATCTGTTTGGTCCCCAAGCTCATATCTCAACCCCCTTCAGTTTTACACCATCTAGCTGAGATAGCAGAGCTTGGAAGTGCCTTCAGAATTCTTGTGTTCTTTTTCTTTTGCTTGGATTGAAGCTGGAGTGCAGAAGAAGTAACAGTCAAGTGGACTGTGGCCTTCATCAAAACATCACCAATGGCTGGAGGTAACTCGTATCCCTGGGTATTAAGTTTCAGTGATTCTTTTCAGTTCTTTCCGCATGCAGAATCGCTGTTTAAGTTTATTAGTTTTCTAACAGTTGGTATCAGAGCCCTTTTACCTCTGCCTTGCTGTGTGTTGGCCAAGAAACGAATTCTTATTTCTGGGCATGGCCTATTAAGCATAACAGTCTTTTTCCGCATATGCTTTCGATTCTTTAGAGCGCACCGTTAAATAGAGCTGTAAGCTTTCTTTAGAGATGTTTGATCTGGTAAATTCATGAGATAAAGAGGCAGGGATTATAATGACATTAATAATGTGATTTTGCTCACTTCTAATAACAAGGTTACGTTGGTAAATAAGATGATATATTTGTTTATCGTTTTCTGTTGCTGGTCTGTGCACGAGAGACGTTCTTAAAAGTAAACTGAATAGGAATCAATCGAACCCACGTCGGTTTCTCTGTTGTTGACATGAAATACGTATTAAAAATTAGATGGGAGAAAGTATCGAACCCCAGACCTTGATGATGTGCTACATGCCTTTTCTGTTGCTAACATGAGGACGTATGCAAATTAGATGGGATAGTATCGAACTCAAGACCTCCTCAACTGAGCTACAGGCCAATGCGCCAACTTTATCTATGCATTTAAATTCGGGAAAAACAGTTTTTGGTGCTAACCCAATGGCTGTTACTATTAATTTCTATTGTATGCAAGCCTGGAAATATACCCACCATTTGCAGGAGCTGCTGTTTCTGCCATAACATTAGTTGTGGCATTTGGATTTGCTGTCTCACGCCCATGCTTAACACTGAAGACAATGGAAGATGCCGTCAATTTTCTTAGTAAAGAAACAGTGGTTCAGGCTATTGCGCGAGCTTCCTCAAAGGGCTTTGCCATGGGGATATCTGTAACCATATTCATCTTTTCTGTTATAGCATTGGGTACTATAATATCTGTTAAACCTTTAGATGATCTGGGCTACCGTGGTTGGAATGGTGACCAAGAGGGTTTCACTTCCCCATATACATCATCTTTTTACTTGGGTTGGGCTATTGCATCCGCTTTTTCTCTAACCATCACTGGCATTCTCCCTGTTGTTTCTTGGTTTGCAACTTACCGATTTTTCCTTTCATCAGCTTCTTTAGTTCAGCACTTGACCGCTGATGGGTTGCAACCCTATTAAAAAAAATAACCGTGACGCTTGCCGATGTGGCATAAGCTGCCGATTCTTAGTTGTGCCTCGTGCGGAATGTGTGCTGAGTCGGTGGATGACACTAACCAGTTTTCCACATATTTTTTTTTTTTTTAAAAGAAATTAATTCCAGTCTTCAGTCATAATTCTTTACGTTCAGACCAAATATTTTCATCTAAACTATAGTTTGTTAAAATATCTATTATGTTCATCCAAATATTTCATGAGAGCTATAGTTTGTTAAAATGATTGGATGATCATTTAACTACATATGCAGGAAGTGCAAGCTCTTGTACTGAATTTGATTTGCATTTTTGGGTACAAAATCCAACTTTAAATAATACCATGTGTTATAAAACAACTTTGAATATTACTCATCTTTTTGGGCCTAGATGATATGATCCATGTGGGTTTGCATGACATTATCGTGGTGGTCATGTAGATCTTATGCCATAGAAATGGGTCCTATATGCCCATGAGATAAGGGTTAACACGATAATGGACAAACAAACTTACACAAGTGATATGCAATATTGATTATTTGGTAAGAGTCCATATTAGTGTGTGTATATGTGTGGGTTTGTATATACAATGCAATATAAATGTAGCTATATATATTTTACTCTTTTTGAATCTAAATGCAATCATTAAATTCCACATTTTGAATTACTTGTTCTCATTTTACTTTTATATGTCTTTATATAGCAAGGCTTCTGGCTGACACATCTAGTGGTGCAGTTAGCAGCCTTAAGGACTTGCACAATTTGTGTGTTAGCATGTGCCATGCTATTCAATATATGTTTATATGATGGTTCTTGAATTCGTTAGCTGCATCTCTTGATCCCATCATTATCGAATAATGGCACTCTGTAAATTTTATAATTGATTACATATTTATTGTAAAATTTACATTGAACTTACATTTATGAACATTTGTAATTAAAGAGAAATAAGAAATGGTTTATTTCTCATTTGGGCATTCAGTTTTGATCCTATGTTTATTTCGCATGAAGTTCAGATTTAGCGTTGTTGAAAATTAAGTTTTTGTAAGCAAAATAGCTTGTTTGCTGGTCAATTTTTGTTGCTTTATAAACTTAAGGATGGAGCCTGAAGTCAAGCCAGCTAGCCTTCGAACTGCATTTGCTATGCAAGTGCAAAGTAGATCAACGCTGTTTCAGTCAATCTCCGGGTTAAGTTTATAAATTGAACAATCAATTTGTAGTCATTTTCGGTAATGCTGACTGCTTTTGATTTGCTGGAGAATTATTACAGTTATATGGAGTTTATTAAAATGTCATTTTGACTTACTCCTTTCAGTAAACATTATTTTTCTCTCTGGTTAAGTTTTGTTTATGCAACAAAATAATGTCTAGTGATCCATATGATTTTAATTAATTAGAGAATAGCCACAGCATCTTTAATTAAATAAAATTATATATTGATTGGCAAGATCACATAAAGATTATTTAGACATTAAATTGTAATTAATTACACTGAATATAATAAATTTTATCCCACAGGAATTTTTATTATATTTATGTGATTAATTAGGATAAAATTTCATAACCTACCCACAGGAGTTATGAATTAATAAGTTTTATCATAAACTTTTATTGAATCTATTTGAATTGAAAATTTAGCCCACAGGCAATTTTCATGTCATTTGATTCAATTCTTTTTAGCATGTTTTACATTGGTAAAACGTGAAAGTTCATAAAGTTTTATTGAATCTGTTTGAATTGAAAATTTAGCCCACAGGCAATTTTCATGTCATTTGATTCAATTCTTTTTAGCATGTTTTACATTGGTAAAACATGAAAGTTTATTAAGCCTCAATTTTAACATAAGCATGTGATTTTTAATGCAGTAGTACAACCTGCAAATTTCTCTGAAATTCGTTCTGACATTCCCGAACTTGAGGAAGTAATCTCGTTTGTCTGTTATGAATCTAATATGGTTAATGTTAATATTAACACATGGTGGATTGATTCCGGATCAACAATTCACATTTCGAATTCCTTGCAAGGTTTGCAAAACCTAAGGAAGCCAGTGGGAAGTGAGCAAAGCATCTTATCAGGAAACAAGATGGGCTCGCATGTGGAAGCTATAAGAACATGTTATTTAACTTTAAGTAGTGGCTTTGTTTTGGAGTTAGAAAAGACCTTTTATGTTCCAAGTTTTTCTAGAAACTTGATTTCAGTTTCAAGGCTTGTACCTTTTGGATATTCCTTAAACTTTTCAGAAAAATCCTTCAGTCTATTCTATAAATCTGATTATGTTGGGAATGGTATTTTGTCTAATGGTCTTTACTGCATTAATTTACAAAACAAAGTCACATATGATTCAATGCATGTTCACACTGGCACTAAAAGATGTGGCACCGGAGACTAGGTCATATCTCCATAGATAGAATTAAAAGATTGGTAAATGAAGGAATACTTAATACTCTAGATTTTACTGATTTTGAGACTTGTGTGGACTGCATAAAGGGAAAGCAGACCAACAAGTCAAAGAAAGGTGCCAATAGGAGTTCAGACATATTAGAAATCATACATACTTACAGTTTTTTCCATCTCACAGCACTAGGATTGTGGAATCAAGAAATGCAAAGTTTCTTGAAAATGACTTGATCAGTGGGAGCGATCAAACCAGAAACATAGTTTATGAGAAAGATTATTCAGAATCTTAACCTTCCACTTCAAGTGAAAGATTGGTTATTATTCATAGCACCCCTCAAGTACAAACTGGTGTTGAACAACCAATTGTTGAAGTTCCACAAGCTGCTGACGATATTCTAGTAGATCAAGGAGTTCAAGAGTTGCCAAGAACTTTTGAACAACAAGTTGAACCACATACTTCTCAGGAAGATGATGGTACAACATTAAGAAGATCTACTAGACCTAAGAGATCAGCAATTCCTAATGTATGCTCAAGTCTGCACAAGACCTGACATTGCATTTGTTGTGGGAATGTTGGGACGATATCAGAGTGATCCAGGTTTAGACCACTGGAGAGCTGCAAAGAAAGTAATGAGGTACCTTCAAGGGACCAAAGACTACATGCTTATGTATAGACGGACGGACAACTTGGAAGTAACTGGCTACTCAGATTCTGACTTTGTTGAATGTGTTGATTCACGCAAATCAACATCAGGATACATTTGCCAAGCAGACCTTGATTGCCACTTCCACTATGGAAGCCGAGTTCGTCTCCTGTTTTGAGGCTACTTTACATGGTGTATGGCTTAGGAATTTCATTTCTGGGCTTAGAATTATGGATTCTATATCTAAGCCATTGAGAATATATTGTGATAATTCAGCTGCTGGTTTTATGGCTAAAAAAAAAAGTGGGAGTCGAAATAAACACATCGACATTAAGTATTTAGCTATAAGGGAACGTGTTAAAGAAAAGAAAGTGGTCATTGAGCACGTCAGCACTGAGTTAATGATCGCTGATCCTTTGACTAAGGGCATGCCACCGTTTAAATTCAAGGATCATGTATTGAATATGGGACTTGGTTCCATTATGTAGGTTTTCATTGTATGGACAATGTTAATGAAATTCTTAATTATTGTGATGATTTTTCTCATATTTATGTGCACCTTAAGTTGATTTGAGAAAATTCATTTAAGAAGGACCAAGAATAAACATAAGGTTTATTCATTAAGAAATTGTTGCCACATAAATTATAATAAGAATAAATGCATAGTAATACATGGAAGATAATACTCATCATTAGAGGACTTATCGCCATGATTCATGTATCTATTACTTAATACAGATTATCAATGGTTTTTAAGATGAGACATTAAGTTTGGAAGTATGGACCAAGTGGGAGAATGTTAAGCTCCATTGATTTTACACAAAAGCTACCTTGATTTATGGAATTGCAGCTTTTCTTAACTTATGGAAACCAATTGCAGTAGTTTCCTTAAGTTAAGAAAATCAACTGCAATTACTAAATTTATAATTGGGAGCTACTGAAGTGGTCCATCACTTTGATCTGATCTTTACCTTGATTTGTGGTTTTTCTAACACATAGCTTTTAGAAGCTTGATGGAAGCTTAGCTATATGTTCATCTGTTTGGTCACCAAGCTCATATCTCAACCCCCTTCAGTTTTACACCATCTAGCTAAGATAGCAGAGCTTGAAAGTGCCTTCAGAATTCTTGTGTTCTTTTTCTTTTGCTTGGATTGAAGCTGGAATGCAGAAGAAGTAGCAGTCAAGTGGACTGTGGCCTTCATCAAAACATCACCAATGGCTGGAGGTAACTCGTATCCCTGGGTATTAAGTTTCAGTGATTCTTTTCAGTTCTTTCCGCATGCAGAATCGTTGTTTAAGTTTATTAGTTTTCTAACATGGAATATAGATGTTTTAAGGATATATTGTGGGGGATAGAAGTTTACCCAGTGATGTTTGATAATGAAAAAAACGACCAGCTTTTCCAGCCTATTTCAGAGGAGGAATTGAAGGCGACCATGAAATCTTTCAGCCGGGACAAGAGCCCTGGACCAGACGGCTGGTCTATAGAATTTCTTATACATTTCTATGAATATATAAAGGACGATCTTTTAGAGATGCTGGAAGAGATCAGAATAAAGGGGAATATCAGCAGACAATTAAGTTCCACATATATAGCACTCATTCCCAAAAAAAGGGAAGCACAGACTTTTCAGGACTATCGGCCGATTTCATTATGTAATACAACTTTCAAAATTTTATCAAAGATCATTGCAGAGAGGCTGAAAGGAGTGTTATCTGAGTCAATATCAAAAGAACAGTATGGTTTTCTTAAAGGGAGAAGCATCCATGATGTTGTCGCTGGTACACAGGAGGCATTATTCTCCATCCACTCAAAGAATAGAGAGGTGGTCTTAATCAAAGTAGACCTCAGGAAGGCATATGACTGCATAGATTGGGGATATATCAGGTGTTTACTTGCAAGAATCGGTTTGAGGAGCAACATGATCAACTGGATCATGGCTTGTGTCGATCCTGTGGATTACGCTATTATTATAAACGACATTCCTACCCCTTTTTTCAGTGCAGAGAGGGGTCTGCGCCAAGGATGTTCTCTCTCCCCTCTATTATTTATACTGGCTATAGACTCTCTCAGCTTACATATTCATAAGGCTGTGAGTGAGCAAGCATGGCGGCCTCTCAAAATATGCAGAAACATATCTCTGACTCATAATTTTTTTGTAGACGATATATTATTATTCGGTATGTTTTGCAGGACCACTTGGATGCGCTTTCATAATATAATGGAAAAATTTCAAAGGGCTACGGGACTTCAGGTTAACTTGGATAAATCATTTATATACCATTCTGATCTCAAGCAGGAAGATGTTCATTGGCTATCTGAGCTATTTGGTATAAAAGCCCATCATATCAGCAGTGGTATAAAGTATTTGGGTTTCCGGATAAAAGCGAATGGATACTCGAGAGATGATTGGAACTGGATTGTGGACAGATTCTATAGGAGAATCTCTGCATGGGAGTATAGATGCCTTTCTTTGGCAGGGAGAATTATATTAGTACAATCCATTTTGAATCAACTCTCTGTATATTGGGCGCACCTATACCATTTTCCGGTGAGTATCATCAACAACATGAATAGACTTTCTGCAAATTTCATATGGGGGGGTCATGCTGATAGGAGTAAATTTCATCTTATTAAGCTGTCCGGTATTACTCTTCCTAAGTCGATGGGCGGTTGGGGTTTAACCAATTTGAGAATCTTTGGTAGAGCTCTCTTGTGCAAGTCTTTTTGGAGAGCAATTCAAGGTGTAGGCCCGTGGAGTCATATGATACGATCGAAGTATCTTGCTAAGAAGAACTTCCTTTTCTGGTACCGAAGAGGCTCTATTGGTGTAGCTTATGGATCCCCCATATGGCTTAGTTTCAGGAGGATTGAGGCGCTCTGCTTGAAGCATTTGATCTGGCGCTTTCAATCGGGGAATAAAATCATTATTGGCAGTGACCGCTTCAAATGCGGGGCTGATGAAATTGATATTCCAGATTCCCTTCTTCATCATTTTCACAGAAGCGGATACTTTTATTGGGATAAATTGATTGCATAATGGAATGGCCCCATTCCACGGTGGAAAGATGCAGTCGAATTGAACATTCCCCATGAGATTGCGCAACATTGGAATAGCATAAGGTTGAGGCTACAGAATGGCGGTTTTTTCAGAACAAGAGATTCAGATTTCCTATCTTGGAACATCCCGAATGAGGCGGAGGACATATCAGTTAATGGAATTTATCAGCAGTTGATCGGACAACAATCAATTGGATCCCCTATTTTCCCTCAAATCTTCTGGAAAGATGGTTGCCCTACGAAGATGATTCTCTTTTCTTGGCTTGCATTTCACAACCGAAACCTTACCTGGGAGAATTTAATGAAGAGGGGATGGAATGGACCAAACATCTGTTCGTTATGCAGAGAGGACGAGGATTCAAACTTGCATATATTTCTTAAATGCAAGCAGTCATATCATATTTGGCAGGAATTAGATAGAGTTTATGGCTTTAATCTGGATGTGCAGGATTCGATCCAGAAATGGATCATAAAATGCAGTGAGCGTCATATCCTATGGCGTAGAATTTGTATTTTATCCATGTGGTATATTTGGAAATGGCGCAACCATTGCGTCTTCAACAGCTCGAAAATTTCATATGCAAAAACTTTGGATTCTATCTCTGTTTGTTTGGAATCTCTTCCTCAGAAGAAAATCAAGCACCAGAACAATTGCCCAGACAGGTCATCATCTGTACAGCTTTCTCAGCCGACCGCATACTTCGACGGGGCCGCACAAAAGGGACAATGTGGCTGTGGTTTCCACATCAAGATAAATGAATCTTCTCAATTTTCTTCTTTCTGGCACGGAGGTCATGGCTCCAATAATTTGGCTGAAGCCTTAGCTCTCTCAGGACTTTTAAAATTTTGTATTTTCCTAGACATACAGCAGGTGGCTATCTATGGAGATTCGAAGATATTGGTTGATTCGGTAAATAGGAGAAATATCATTTTGGCGCAGCACCTGACCGGTTGGAGAGACAGGATCAACTACTACTGGAGCCGCATGGTGAATAGCACTATTCAGCACATCAGCAGGGACAAAAATTCTACAGCCGATGCACTTTCTAAAATGGGTCTTACCTCCTCTCCTGGATTTTGGCATCTTGAGATAGTTTCAGATGGAACCACATTTCAGATCCAAGATTTTGTTTTACCAGACTTTTAGTGCTCTGTTTTGGAAATTTTGCCTCACCAGATGATGTTTTCTCTCTATAATCATGTTTTCTCTGTACTAATTACAGAGACTTGATAGTAGATAGTTTTATGGCTACTTAGATATTATGTTTCTCTATAGAACATAGGAGTTTTTTAGACTATGTGGCATACAGATCAGAATTAGAACTATTGGATGTATTTCAGCAAATTTTGGACTTTTATATTCCTCATATAATATATTAAGCTTTTTTCTCTCTGAAAAAAAAAAAAAAAAACTGTTGGCAGGTACATAAAGCGGTATTTCTCTCTTTACCCATTGTGACAGGTGTTCTTAAAATCTCTGTTCATCTTGGCATTTGGCTAATTATTTCTTGTTGAGTTGTCGTTATTTTTTACCCATTCACTATAGGTGATACGGAAACATAAAATTATATATGACATTTAGATTCAAATGCCCGATATTGCACCGCTGGTATGGACAATCATTTCTAATTTAGGGATTCTTATTTATGTCGGGCTTTAATGTGGTAATTGAAACTTCTGCTAGAGGCATGCAGGTGTTGTTAATCCGTGAGAGGACGCAGATCAGTGTCTATTCTCTTTATGTCATCGTGGAAAGTGTTTTGTGCAAAGGAGGAAGAATGAACAATGACGAATAAGCAAATTTCGTTTGCCAATGGATTGCATCCCACTCATTGACAAGGTTTTTAATACATTGAAATTTCACACAGTAATTTAGGATTGAATTGTAGTTTAGCTACCAATCGTGAGATCACATACTAAAGTAGTTAAGTTTATGCTAATGGCGATTACTTTTGGTGATTTATTTAATAAAATTTTCTAAAGCAGAGTACAAATTTAGTCTTACTATAATTGCTGGTGGTAAATTATTTAACAAAAATTATGGATATATAAAATTTATGGCTTCGCTTTGTAAATTTTCATGTCTTTTGAGGCGCATCCCAATCAGATCTCCAAACCTACCGTGTTAATAAACGTTTAATGATATTCAATGGATAGGTACAACAATCATGGGGTGTATCCCTTTGCAATCAATGCCATTTAATATGCCCAGATATATGTATATGTGTTGAATAGTTAGCGTAAGAAACATGGAAATACATCTTGTTTAAAAGTTTAGTGTTTTTTTGGTATAGTTATTACATTTTTTGAAAGGTTTATATGTTACAAATGGTATCGGAGGTTCGTACACTGAGGCCCTTTGGGAATAGCTATGTACAAGAATCATGTGCTTATGTTTTAACTAAAACTACTTATGTGTGAATACATATAATAGAAAAGATCACACCAGCAAAGGAAACAACAAGTTCAACTCGCAGAGGAACTTAGGACCACTTGAATCACCCGAAGCAACTTATGTGAATGCTAACCCAGATATTTGGATACAGCTTGGCGAGGAATCGCGACAAGCTAATGCAGCGTTACTTGAAACTGTGCAGCAGTTGTGTACGGAAATGATTAGTTTGAGAACAGATAATGAATGCCTGCATGTAGAACATGAAAAAATCTTAAGAAGTTTGTCCAACTGACAAAATCAGCGCCACCCAGATCCCAGTGTAGAGGATCGGGAAAAGACTCCGACCGCTCAACATGGGGAAGAAAATGCTGAATCAGCGGAAAGAAATAGAGAGGAAGATGAGGGACGTTCATACAATGTATCTGACCAGTGGAAAACCAAGAAACAAAAGTTAGAATCAAGGATAGAATTACAAGGAGAGTTTAAGAAAATTAAGCCTTCTTTTCTTGAGGCGGAATCTAAAGAAGCTGCGAAAGCCTGATTAATCGATATGGGTAAATACTTTCAGATTTATGAATATACGTATAAACCGAAGGCACAATTGACAGTTTATCAGCGGAGGGGAAAAGAAACTCTCTGGTGTGAAGAAATCAAGACAGTAAGGAAATTGATGACGAACAGGTTACATGGAATGAATTTCAAAAACATTTAAAAGATAAATATCTAATTGAACGCTATTATGACGAGAAAGAGAAAGAATTCCATGAGCTAGGATTGGGAACCTTAACCATGGATGAATACGTGACCAAATTCACATCCTTACTCTGCTACGTGCCTTACATGCAAGAGGAAAAGGCCAAAATTCAATGTTTTATTAGCAGCTTACCAAACTTTATGAAGGAAAAACTGGAAGTTGACTACCTTAAGACAATGGATGATGCTGTGAGGAAGGGCCGCATTTTCTATCAGCAAATGAAACAAAGGAATGAAGGGACAAAAGGAGGAATAAGTAAAAAGGGTAGAAGCCTGATCCCAAGCAGACACCCAAAATTTGCTAACCATAGGAATGCACAACAAAAGATGTTCAACAAGTTTCCAATCATAAATCAACCTAGAACTGCAGATTCCGAGACTAGGCCAGCAGAAGGAGTCACAAAATCTGCCAATGATCAGCAATAAAAATTGCCGCTACAATGCTAGGGTTGCGGAGAACCCCATTATTACAAAAATTGTCCACAAAGAGCTAGAAAAGAACAATTATCAAACATGCAAGAAGCATCCACAGTTAGGGAAGTGGCGAGGAGTATACCTAGAATTAATGCTGCCTTGGATGATCATTAGGTCGAATTCTAGTCCACAATGATGAAATGTGAAGGTATGATTGCTAAGCAACCTGTCTTTGTTTTATTTGATCCAGGTGCTAGCTTAAGCTATGTCTGTCCTAAAGTGGTTGAAAAGTGTCAGTTAGTAAGCAGAAAAATTTCAAAACCTTGGCTAGTACAACTAGCCACTGGCACAAAGAGGAGAGTTAATGCCAAGACAGAACGTTGTCCCATAACCATTTCTGGGCAGCCTATTTATGTTGACCTTAATATATTACCTTTGGGTTCTTATGACATACTAATTGGGATGGACTGGTTGGAAAAATGTTGGTCTCTGGTAGACTGTAAACAGAAGACTGTAAGTTTTGTTTCAGAATCAGGTCAACAGAAGGAATTACAAGGAATAAAAACCAACACCAAGCTCCATCCTATTACTGCCAATCAATTAGGAAAATGCATTAGAAAAGGGTGTCAAATTTATGCCGTGCAGGTGGGATTTACAAACTCTAAAAATAAAATGACCTCGCTAGAAAGTATCCCTGTAATTCAGGACTTTGTAAATGTCTTTCTGGAAAATGTTCCTGGCTTACCGCCAAAGCTAGATATTGACTTCACCATTGAGTTAATTCCGGGTGCAGCCCCTATATCCAAAGCTCCTTATCACATGAACTTACCTAAATTGACAGAGCTCAAAATGCAGTTACAAGAGCTTCTAGATAAAAAAAAATATTTGCCCCAGTGTATCCCCTTGGGGAGCTCCCGTATTATTTGTACGGAAAAAGGATGGGACCCTCAGATTGTGCATCAATTATCAACAATAAAAAAACTAACCATTAAAAATAAGTACCCTTTACCACGTATTGATGATCTATTTTATTAGGTAGAAGGACCTAAGGTATTCTCGAAAATCAATTTATCATCTCGTTACCACCAAATAAGAATAAAAGATGAAGACATTTACAAAACAACCTTCCGTACTCGTTATGGTCATTACGAGTTTTTGGTATTGCCATTTGGCCTCACAAACACTCTAGCCACCTTTATGAGTCTAATGCATGGTATTTTCCAACTTTACCTCGATAAATTTGTGTTTATTTTCATAGATGATATCTTAATATATTATAAGAACTAGAAGGAACACAAAGAACACCTGAAAATAGTGTTGCAAACATTAAGGGGAAATCAATTGTATGCCAAATTCAACAAGTGTAACTTCTTCAAGGATCAAATCCAGTATTTGGGTCACGTTATATCCGCAAAAGGCATTGCAGTCGACCCAGAAAAGATCAAAACGATCATGGAATGGACAACCCCTAAGAATGTCGCTGATACCAAATCATTCTTGGGATTAGCTAGATATTATCGTAGATTCATTGAGGGTTTTTCAAAGATCACTTTTCCAATGACATCTTTGCAAAAAAGGGACGTGCTTTCCAATGGACAGCAGCTTGTCAGCAAAGCTTTGAAAAATTAAAGCATTTGCTTACCACCGCACCAGTACTAAAAGTAGCAGATCTGGAAAAGTCTTTTGTAGTTTGCACAGATGCAAGCAAGGAAGGTGTTGGTGGGGTGCTGACACAAGAGGGAAAAGTGATTGCTTATGAATCTCGAAAGTTGAAGGAGTATGAGCAATGATATTCAGCGTATGACGTTGAATTGACAACAGTAGTGCATGCAATTAAAATGTGGAGGCATTACCTTTTGGTGAAGAAATTTTTGTTGCTAACAGATCATAGCAGCCTTACCAATTTCTTCAACCAATCTAGCTTAAATGCCCGATAGGCCAAATGGACAGCTTTCTTAAGCGAATTCGACTTTGAAATGAAACATTTAAAGGGGAAAGAAAACCGTGTGGCTGACGCACTAAGCAGAAAGTTGCACTGTATTTATGAGGTTCGAATGAGCCAAGCAACTTCAAATATTCCTGAAATCATAAAGGAGGCAGCTAATAAGGATCCAGAATATACCTTCCTCTAGAAACAAACAAAAGAAGCTCTATGGAAAAAGGAAAAATCAGATTTGGAATAAATTCCGATAATCTCCTCACTTTTAAAAACAAAATTTATATTCCAAATCAGACCTCGATTAAACTATTGATATTAGATGAGTTTCATAAGAAACCTTGTGTTGGCCACCCAGGCTATCAAAAAATGTTTTCAGCCATTAAGAAAGGGTATTTTTGGCCCAGATTGAGGAAGGATATTGCAGAATATTTGTCCAAATGTTTGGAGTGTCAACTGGTTAAAACGGAACACCAGCACCCCGCTGGATTGTTACAGCCATTGCCCATTCCGGAATGGAAATGACAGACTATATCCTTAGATTTCATTATTGGTTTACCCCACATAAGGAAGCAACATGATTCCAATATGGTGGTGATAAACAAGTTGAGCAAAACAACTCATTTTGTGGAAATATTTATGAAGGAGATATTTCGCTTACATGGGATACCCAAGGTAGTGATTTCGGATAGAGATGTGAAATTCACATCCAACTTTTGGAAGGATCTTTTTGCAGGACTAGGTACTCAAGTTCAGTTTAATACTACCTACCATCCTAAAACAGATGGATAGACTGAACAAGTAAATCAAGTATTAGAAGACATGCTAGCATGTTCGTGATGCAGCAGCCACACAAGTGGGAGGACTACTTCCATCTAGTGGAATTTGTGTATAATAACGAACATCATGAATCACTAGGAATGAGCCCTTTCGAGGTGTTGTACAGAAGAAAGTTCAGAGTACCCATAGATTGGAATAACCCAGTAAATAAGCTAGCACTGGGTCTTGACATGCTAGCAGAAATGGAGGAGGTTGTTAAGAGAGTCAAACAGAATTTAAGGGCCACCTAGGATAGACAGAAGATGTATGCGGATAAAAAAAGGACTTGCAGGGAATTTCAACCAAGAGATCATGTCTACCTGAGGGTGAAGCCTCGGAAAAGTTCCTTGCAGTGGCAAGGTTGTGCTAAATTAGCACCCCACTACTGCAGGCCCTTTTAGGTCTTAGAAAGAATTGGACCAATGGCTTATAAACTTGCGCTACCAAGCCACATTCGAGTCCACAATGTATTTTATGTATCCTTACTAAAGAAATATGTGTATAACCCTCAACACATTATTGATTGGGGAAATATTCAGGTTGAACCGGAAGGAGAGTTCCTGGCCGAACCTCTTTGTATTTTCGATCAGCGGGAAACCAACTTGTGGAAGTGAGCCATCACCCAGGTTAAAGTGCAATGGAAGCACTTTAGCCCAGAAGAGGCCACTTGGGAAGAGGAGGAATTTATGTGAAGGGCTTATGCCGCATTATTTTCTGAAGAGGAAAAGAACACCAGGGACGGTGTTTCACATGAGTGGGGGAGATGTAACACCCCAAGTTGCATAAAGTTTTACGAAGATTATCAAGTGAATGTTTGCTTTTACTAAAAGGATATTTTTAAATGTTATTTAATTTGATGAGGAATATGAACTCATATAGGCTAAGGATCCAAGAAACACATCTGGTAATTACCTAAATTATAGGTAGTAATACTTTAACAAAATAAAACTGTTTGTTCATTTAAAAGAACAGTTGCCAAGAAGTAGTTACCCTCTGCCTGAGAGAGGTAATATAGAGAGAGGCAAAGAGCAAAAAGGGGTTCCTGGAGCTGGGTGGAATAAACCAGTGGGAGAAACTTGCTCAGTATAGTTGACAAAGAGTACAAATTTGAGGTTGGACCATAGTCCTGAGGCCCTTAGTACTGATTGTAACTGGACTAGATCCAGCATGGAGAAGATAGAAGGTGCTCGGGGGAGAGTCTGGATGTGATTGCCAAACTCATGGCTAGGAGGAGAGACCTTTCGAAAATATTGTTTTTACAGGTTAACGGATAAACTGAGGTAGCAAGCTTCTTAATAGACTTATTGTTAAACCATAATTATTATTATGTACAGTAGTCATTATTATATGTTTTACAAGTTAATTCGAAAACTGAAGGAGAAGCTATCAAAAGAATCATTGCAGAACTGTAATTATAACCTCATGCAGTAACTATTAATATCTGTGGAATAGATTAACCATACTGAACTGTAGTTGTTAATATTGAATACACAGGAAAGTGATTAAGGTAGTAAGCTAACTACTAACAACTATGAACGTTTCTGAAGAACTCCATAGAAGACAAACCCTCTAATAGTAGAATGGAATACATGATGAGTCTGACATAAAATAGAAACTGCCGTCTAGAATAGAGTAAAAACTAAGATATTGACAAGAATCCCTGAATACGCTGAGTATATAATTGTATTATCAGAAAACAAGAAAGTAAACACATCTTGATGTAATATGCTGATTTATATTATTACCATTGAAATTCAAAGAAAGGCAGTTAACAGTCTCATGATAAC
The DNA here is from genome assembly GCA_031772625.1 of Pinus tabuliformis. Taxonomy (NCBI): domain Eukaryota; kingdom Viridiplantae; phylum Streptophyta; class Pinopsida; order Pinales; family Pinaceae; genus Pinus; species Pinus tabuliformis. Next base: position 421,060,688 of record CM062819.1, on the reverse strand, counting down.
GTAGCTTCAATGAGTCGGCCGAATACATAACCAAAATCTATATATATCAAAATGAAACCACGATAGTAAAATGCGAGTCTTCATTACCAGCTATTACAACTTAACCACTAATGTTCACATTCAAATGACTATGCGCAAGAATCAGGGGTTTTTAGCCTAAGCTACTCGCATACCTCATATAAGCACAATCAAAACAGTTTGGTGAATAAAAATGTAATAGAAAGGTATTAAGATAAAGCCCTCAAAAAGGCGAACAATGACATCTCCAGTAGGGTTTGTAATCAATTATACATGCAGAATTTAAAAAAAAGAAACTGACTCGAAAGCCTTTCAATTTCATTATCATTACAGTCCAGCCGTGGAGATGACCAGCTGCGATATCCAGTCGATTAACTAAACCAAAAAAAAAATAGATCAAGGGAAGTCGTGTCTCGATAATACAGTTCTAGCTAGCAGGGATAAAACCCTTTTAAAAAGCAACCTCATTATCCTATTACGACCAGAGACCAGAGTCTACCTCCAACCTAAAACGCAGTGGCCATATTGTGAGATTTTGGACACTTTATGAGTTGAAAGTTTGGATTCTAAACCCTCCTGAGTATAGCGTACCTGTAATCCAGAGAAGGGAATGTTAGTCATTGCTAATAGAACCAAAGCCTGCGATTCATGGTTAAAAACTCAACTTAAAAAATATACAGGCATGGGCTTACCTGAGATAAAGGCGCGCCTTTGGTGAGTCACCCGCCTGCAAAAGAAAATGAAAAGCCCTGTGTTAAAACAAGAATGCCTTTACAAGTAAAATCATAGCGCAGGACTATAAGAAAATCTGGTCGACCTCTGTTCAAATTTCCGATATGTGATGGGGTCTAACAGCTCCTCTCTGCACCATGTCTCGAATGAAGTGATATCGAATCTATATGTGCTTGGACTTGTCATTAAACACAAGATTCTCTACTACACGAATCCCACTCTTGTTGTCTTAATATATCACTATGGTATCTAGGACCTGCTCAAATAGCTCTCCAAAAAGCTTCCTCAACCAAACTGCTTTGCAACTAGCCATGTTAGCAGCAATGTACTCTACCTCAGTGGTACTTAATGCTACGGAATTATGCTTCTTGCTCATCCAAGACATCATGGCAGATCCAAGGCTAAAACAACATCCAGACACACTCTTCTTGTCGACAACGTTTCCTTCCCAATCATCATTGGTGTATCCATGAAGTTGAACATCTCTGGCATAATATATCAGACCAAGTGTGATCTTCCCATGCAAATATCTCAAAATGTGTTTGGTAGCGATCTAATGTGCATGGAGAGACTTGGTCATGAATTGAATCGATGTATTCACTGCATAGCATTTGTTCGTATGGGTGTTCACTAGGAACATTAGAGCCCTAATCAACTGTCTATACTCAAATGGATTTGCCAAATCGGGTCCTGCAACTTCTCCACATAACGTTTTGAAGTTCATATCCATCGGTGTGGGTAGGGACTTGCATTCTGTCATTCCAAATCTCTCCATAGCTTCACAACATATTTTTCTTGTGAAAGTAAAATATCATTGGGCCTTTGCCACACCTCAAGGCCTAGAAAGTAGTGCATGATTCCAAGGTCCTTCGTCTTGAATTCAGAGGATAGATCCCTCATACACTCGATGATGAGGGGCTCACTGCCTGTCAAGAATAGATCATCAACATATAAAACCAAAATCAACGACATACCTTGGACTACCTTGAAGTAGAGGTTGGGATCGACATTGTTTCTTGTGAATCCTAACTTCACCAAATAAATGTCTATGTGGACGTACCATGCTCTGGGGGCTTGCTCAAACCATACAATGCCTTCTTCAACCTGCAAACATGTGTCTTTTGATCCTCTACTTCAAAACCTTGTGGTTGCTAAACATACACTTCTTCCTATAGCATGCCATGGAGAAATGTTGTCTTTACGCTCATCTAATGAAGAGTCCATCCTTGACTTGTGGTAATGTAAACTATTCAACGAATGGTTGTATATGGAGCCACAGGTGTTAATATGTTGTCATAATCTTCTCCCTATTTCTGGGAGAATTCTCGGGCCACAAACCTTGTTTTATATTTCTCAATGATACCATCAACTCCTTGTTTAATCTTCAATAGCCACTTTCAAGTCACCACGGATTTCCCCTTTGGTCTTGGCACAACATCTCATATGTCATTTTTCATGATTGATTCATATTCTTTGGCCATAGAATCCTTCTGAATCGGTTCTTTCACGGTTTCTTCAAAGGTGGGAGATTTGACTTGAATCATAGTGCTCATAGTTGCAACATATCCTTGGTACCTGCATGGCTTCTTACTTTCTCTTAATGATATTCGAATCGTAACGCATTTCTCATCATCTTGTAATGTGTCACGGAGCCAAAGTGGCCTCTTCCTGGAAGGATGATCACATGGAGGAGGATTTAAGTATCCATAGGATCCATGGGATCATCAACAATATATGTCTCAGATTCAGGCACGAAAGGACCTTCTAAAATATCCATATCATCATTCTTCTTAGGAGGAGGAGGCAAAGGAAGGTCCCTTGCTTTCCCAAGGGCAACATCTTCATCGAATGTTACATCCCTGCTAATTTCAACCTTCCTTTGACCAAGAATATATATTCTAAATGCTTTAGAATTTTCACAATATCCAACAAACATACCTTTTCTTCTTGTGGCTTCCAACTTGTTTCTTTTGTCTTTCGGTGCATGAAAATATACGGGGCAGCCAAAGATACAGAGATGTACAACATCGGGCTTAACACATGAACACTTCTTTCGGGGTCTTGTTGTCTAATGCTTGATGAGGCACCCTATTTTGAACATATATGACAACATTCGTTGCTTCTCCCCAAAGGAACTTTGGCAACTTTTGATCATGGAGCATGGCATAAGCAACTTCTATAATGGACCTATTCTTTCTTTCAACCACTCCATTTTGTTCAGGAGTATAGGGCACAATTGTCTCTTTCTTGATACCTTCCTTCTTGCAAAAATCAATGAATTCCTTTGATATGTACTCTCCACCATTGTCAGACTTGAATATTTTGATTTTCTTCCATGTTTGATTTTCAACCAAAGCTTTGAACTCCTTGAACATTTCAAAGGCTTCATCCTTGTGCTTCAAATAATATATCCACGTCTTTCTTGAGAAGTCATCAATGAAGGTGATGTAGTAAAGATGACCACCAATAGAATGCACAGGGATTGGACCACATATGTCGAAATGAATGAGATGCAGGATGTCATTTGTCCTGTTCTCACTATAGGGGAAGGGTCCCTTGTCATATTTCCACTGGCACAACTTGGACATACTCCATCATGTTGGGCTTGAACCTTGGGAATCCCTGAGACCAATTTTTCCAATTTCGGAAGAGCATCATAATGTAGATGGGTCAATCTTTGGTGCCATAGATTGCTTAGATGATTAGTATCATGGACCAATGCTATAAGAGGTCTTCCAGTAACCCTGTAGAGTCCTTAAAATTTCGATCCCAATGTGAATGCATCTCTCATAGGTGATCTAACAGGCCAAGTAAGAACCTTTTCCTTGATGAAGGCAACCCTCATCCCTTTGTCTTCTAAAGTAGATATTGATACCAAATTCTTCTTCGAACCCGATACATACATTGTTGATATGGGGTAGCATCAAGTGTTCTCTAAGCCTCAAATTTTGCAGGGAGGCTTGGGCATAGGTATTCCAAAGAACCTAGAAAGCGTTTTGGAAAATTCCACCCAGAAGTGATTTTATTAAAATAATTAATATTTTGAATGGGGTTTCTAAGTCTAAACTTAGGAAAATTAAAATATTAATGGGTATTAATATAATCATTTGTGAAACTTCTAGAAAAAGCCATGGATCAAGTCAAAATGATATGAGCCTTTGATTATGTTTTAATCTAGGTCATTGGTTGTCCAAGAGGAAGATATAAGAAGGGGCTTGAGGGTCATTTGGAAAACACACAAAGAGATTGAGAAAATCGATTTTCTGAGGTGAGAAGTTCTCAGGGGGGAAAACAATTGAGGAGATCTTGCAGCAGAGGGGCAATGAGAATCCAAGCGAAGTAATTTCCAAGGAGTACCAAGCAGAGAGAGAATAGAAAGATGTCCAGAGGAAGGCTGATGCTAGCCTACATAGTGCTGACGCAGACGCAACACAGTCAGTGAGGGGAAGTTGAGTTTCTATTGAGGGAATTCGAAGTTCATATGCCAAAAGCCAGGGTGTGAGTCTAGGAGGTTGGAAAGTTGATTTCTCAGCCATCAGAGGATCCAGAGCAAAGAAGCAGCATAATACCCAGGAGGGGTGACGTAGAAGCTTCCCAGGGTGATGAAGTTCTGCGCAGAAGCCATGCAAAGGGTGACACAGAGCCTCTAGAGCTGAAGGATCAGTCACTGATTCTCTAGTGACAGGGTGAGATCATTTCACCAGTCATTTGTTCAGTATTCTCTCTGTAACGGATTACTAGTTGAGCATCCTAGAATTATACTCAGAATTTCTCCTGCATAATAATGAACCCTCAGAGTTGTTGCACCGGTTTTCCCACATTGGGTTTTTCCGGGGATGAGTTGTCCAAAAATAACTGTCCTATGTGTGTATTTTTTTTTCTTGTTCAGTGTTCAGTATATATGTAAATTAAGTGAAGGCTACAGATGTATTTACTTCGAAATTTACCATAGAAGACAATAAATAACTTGTATGATTAATCAAGTAGGAGAAGTAACATCAATTTGCTGCAGTAGGGATTCCAACTTAGGAATTTTGACATGGTATCAGAGGTAGTGCAGGTGAGACAAGTAGAGAAGAACCAGAAACCCCAACATTGAGTAGAAGGGGAAATCGAAAAGTTGCAGGAGGCAACAAGTCGAAACCCCAGAGGGTTTGCGCAGGTTTAGCTGGAGGGTAAAGAATTCAAACTAGTCTCTCTCTTAGTGAGTTGACGGAGAGAAAGAGATTCCAGTTCGAATTTTGCCATGGCAGAGGGAGCAGCGCTGAGCCTTAGCATGAGGAGCAGCTGGTGGACGCAGATTTTTAAGTGGGCAACTTTGCTAGGTTGAAAAGACATCAAAAGAAAGAAGTAATAGAGCATAGTGAGGGAATACTTCCATAGTGATTTCTTGCCGAAGAAATCAACATTTATCAATTGTTGAGCAGCAGAGGAGCAATAGCTTACCAACTCCATCAAGGAGTGTGTAAGTCATCCTAGGAGCTACACAATAGGGAGAAAGAGGGAGTTGTTCGAATGTTTTCAAAGGAGATGGCAACTGGTGGCTTGAGGGATCAAGATAGATTGGACGGGGCTTCCAACTATGCTATCTGGAAGGTTAGGATGACCTTCCCGCTAGATGAGAGCATGCCCTCAAGATGTACGTTGATAATGTGGTGGCTGAACCTACGGATGTAGATCTGTTGAAAAAGTACAAGGCTGAGATGGCTAAGGCGAAGAGGATGATTTTGGATGGAGTCAAGGATCACGTAGTGTGCCATGTTGCAAGCAAAGGGACTGCTCAGGAAATGTGGGATTCCTTGGCCACATTATATCAGGGAACTTCCGCGCAATGAAAAACATACTTAGAGCATAACCTAAGATCTACTATGCTATTTGGAAGGCTAGGATGACCTTCTTGCTAGATGAGCATGCCCTCAAGTTGTACGTTGATAATGTGGTGGATGAACCTGTGGATGCAGATCCGCTAAAAAAGTATAAGGTTGAGATGGCTAAGGCGAATAGGATGATCCTAGATGGAGTCAAGGATCATGTGGTGTGCCACGTTGCAAGCAAAGGGACTGCTAAGGAAATGTGGGATGCCCTGGCCATGTTATATCAGGGAACTTCTGAGCAACAAAAGATGTACTTACAGCAAAAGTTGAGATCTTCTATGCTATCTGGAAGGCTAGGATGACCTTCCTGTTAGATGAGCATGCCCTCAAGAGGTACATTGATAATGTGGTGGTTGAACATATGGATGTAGATCCGCTGAAAAAGTACAAGGCTGAGATGGCTAAGGCGAAGAGGATGATCCTGGATGGAGTCAAGGATCACGTGGTGTGCCACGTTGCAAGCAAAGGGACCGCTATGGATATGTGGGATGCCTTGGCCACATTATATCAGGGAACTTCCGAGCAACAGAAGATTTACTTAGAGAAGAAGATGATATCTGCTCAGATGTAGAAGGGGGAGCAAGTGGATTCGTCCCTTATGAAAGTGAAGGAGACCTGTGATGAGCTGTCAGCTGTGGGACATACTCCTCAAATCTAGAAGTTAGTGAGATTGGCATATCTTTGTCCAAAGTATCCCAGGTAGGGCATCATTGCCAAATTGGGACGAGATGTGGGCAACTCTGAAACAAGAAGAGCTGAGGAGAGACCTGCTCAAGGTAAAACTTGATGGGAGCAATAACAACAGTGGGTTGAAGCCCAAAGTGGAGGAAGAGGATAACACAACCCTTGCATTGAAGGGAAATCCGAGGCAACAGAGATGAAAGAAGGATGTCTCTAAGGTGAAGTGCTTCAGATGTGGTCAGATGGGCCACTATGCATCCCAGTGTCCTTTGAAGTAAAAGGACAAGGATGAGAAGCATGATCCTAAGGTTGCAGCCGCAAATATCGAACAGGATGAGGAATTCTCCAAGACAACCAAGATACCTCCAGGAGGGAGGTGGGATGATATAGAACTATAGTTCGATGGAGCTACAGATGGGCAGGATCCTTAACGAGCCCACCTCTTGGATCGCCACCTTGCTACAGGAGCCCATGATCAAGAGTAGTAGGATGGTGGAGTTTTAGTTGGTGCCATGGAGTGTTATTCGACAGATGCAGTGGCTAGGAGAGCCAAAGACAGAGCAACGTAGAGCAGTGAGGTAGCAGTGTGAGGAGGCACAATGTAGAACTTCAGCGACAAAATGGGACTAGCAGTAGTTAGGATTTCAACACCGAGGAGTATCCACTGGATACTTGTCCAGTCTTGGGTGTTTTCAGTTGCTTATCTCAGCAACTGAGTTGCAGTACGGATGCAGTGTTAGCAGTGGCAATGCTAGCGGTATAGCATATGCAACGTTTGAGAGGGAGTTGCAATACAGATGTAGCATTGGCAGTGGCAGTGTCAAAGGAAGAAGTATAGTGGCAGGAACAGTGCAATGGTTGGTGGACAATACGTCAGACATTAGTAGCACATAGACAATGCTTCAAAGTCAGAGTATTATGCAGAGAGACAATATATTGCTAGAGCACATTCCTCATTAAGAGGGAGTGTTGATTTGGGGTAGGATTGGATGTGCTCTAAGCCTCAAATTTTTCAGGGAGGCTTGGGCACAGGTATTCCAAATTATCAATAAAGTGTTTTCGGAAATTCCACTGAGAAGTGATTTTATTAAAATAGTTAATATTTTTAATGGGTTTCCTAAGTCCAAACTTAGGAAAATTAAAATATTAATGGGTATTAATCTAATCAGGGGTGAAACTTCTAGAAAAAACCATGGATCAAGTCAAAATGATTTGAGCCTTTGATTATGTTTTAGTCTAGGTCGTTGGTTGTCCGAGAGGAAGATATAAGAAGGGGCTTGAGGGTCATTTGGAAAACACAGAGAGATTGAGAAAATCGATTTTATGACGTGAGAAGTTCTCAGGAGGAAAATCGATTGAGGATATCTTGCAGCAAAAGGGCAGTGAGAATCCGGGAGAAGGAATTTCCGGAGAGTAGCAGGTCGAGAGAGAACAAAAAGATGTCCAGAGGAAGGTTGGCGATGGCCTATAACTCAGACCTTGTTTTTATGGTAACTAAAAGTATGGTGGAGTGTAAATTAGCGAATGAATGTATTGAAACTTATATTCACCTATAACTCAGACCTTGTTTTTATGGTAACCAAAAGCATGGTGGAGCATTAATTAAGCATTAAATATGCATTTTTGTCTCTAATGCCTTTTAATGTGAGAGTTTCAATTGCGATTGAGATTTAAAGAGAAAATAAATGGAAAATTCAAATGAATTTAATTTTCGTTAATTGATATTGATAAATAATATTCATGAAAAACATTAAAATGTAAATATTAACATGTTAGTCATTCAATTTATAAAAAAAATTAGAAATTCAAAACTATAAATATAATAATATTTTTTATTTAATTTATAAATAATAAAGTCTCAAGGGGTAGCTTAATGGGTGATCATTATGATATGAAGTCTTTGTGAAGTGTGTGGTTCAAATTCAAATCTCCACTAAAAGCTTTGTGATTCATCCATAGGGTGCACATGGGTTCACCTAGAGATTAGACACACAGATTAAAATAAATAAATAAATAAAAATGAAAATGAAGTCAATTTCCCTTTATATGAGAATTCCCAACTCATATTAAAAGATAAAGAATTCAAAATTCAATTCCTTGAAAGTTTTGTTGATATATAATAATCATAATTATGAAATATTAGACATACAAAAATGTAAATATTAATATGTTAATCATTCAAGTTTTATAAAAAAGAGATGGGATGTGCAAAAATGAAAATATTTAAATGTTTTAAATAAAATAAATTTTAGAGTTAATTCTAGATTTTTTTTTTCTTGAAAAGACAAAAATCAATGCTTTCATTTAAATAGTATATTAGTGTAGATCCAGGCTTAACTTAGTGACATGTATAGAGATCAAATTTCTCAAGGTGAAAACCATTTTTAGATTGAAGAAATTTCGAAAAAAATTTGCACGTCAAGGAATTTGATCACTTTAGATATATGATACTTCCTAAATTAAGATGGATCCACACTAGTGTTTTGTAAGGTGTCCTTTAACCTTATTTTGGTCACAAATTATACTAATAAATAATATGTATTTATCACCACTATTGAAAATCAATGCTTTTAGCATTAATTTTGGGATATCTGATTGAATATCTAACTCTATCAATCACTGATCACAACTACTCTCTTATATAGGTGCGAGGTTTGGAAACTATATATATTCTAGGAGTAAATTGAAACAAGATAGAGAGAGTGTTTGTTACAATGTGTTTGTTACAATGTTTTTAAACATTTTCGTGCGAAGAAATTAATGCATCATGATATTATTCTTGCAAAATTTGACACATCCCCATTCAATACTTCTATGATTTTTCCTATGGTGGTATTCTTAGATATCAAATCTTGGTTTGAGATTATTTATGTATCAAGGAGAACATGGAATCAATTCATGTTGGTATGTGAAAGGCCCTTTGTTGCTTCACCTCATTAACCTTGATAATGATATACTACTCTGGCATATCATAGCTTTTAGTGGATGCTCTTCATCTCTCCAAGGGTGAGATAAAAAAGTTATTCATACTAAGAAATATAAAGGCTACCTACACTCCACACTATTTTAGCCTAGAAAACTGCTTTCTCCAAAAATCCAATACTACCCATATTTTGTATCTCCATTGCAATGATAGGTCCATTCTATCGCTAAGGTATAGTAGACTTTAGTTTTCTTGCAACTTGAGGGTCCCTTTTACCTACCTTAGAGTTTTCTCCCAACAAATTTGCATAGAAATAGATCATCTATTCCTTGGGAGCATCATATTTTCAATATTTGATCCTTAGAGCCTTACAACAATGACTTCGAATTTCGATGCTCTCCATATACAAGATCAGATGACAATATATTTATCTCTTGATATATTGACTTTAGTCTATTTGGGCACTCATGGATTATGATGACTACAGATGTTTTTTCCTCTTCCTATCGGACGTTTAGTTCCCTAAATGACATGCACATTTACTTCCAACCCTTTGACACTAATATGGGAAGAGACATAATAGCCAATTTCCAAACTCACATGATAGAGCTACCAATTTTCATACCCATACGGGTTGTCATAACCTCTCACCCACCACACATTTATTTATAACCTTGAATGTTAAAAATGCTTCTCTAAAACAACAAATTTAGCCATGTAACATCTTCCGTAATTTTTAATTTTTTTTAACTTGATCAAGTGTCTTCTCTTTTAACACTTTTATTTTCCTCATAAAATGTACTTTGGCTTTTCAATTATCATTTTTGAATAATATGTTTTTTATATCAATTTTAATTATAAATAAATATTAATAACTAATTAAATTAAAAATTATACCAAAATTTAGCAAAATGCTTTGAATTTCATTATTTTTTAGGTTATTTATTCTATTATTTTTTTTATATATACAAATATCAAGTTTAACTAAAAAAACACTTCTCAATTTGCATAGTTAAATTTTCAATTTTACACTATTTTTTGTCCATTTTTTACTTAATAATAATTTTAAAATATTGATGATGATGATGGTTAACGTCCACTGAGACCAAACATTGGTCTATCTGACCTAAAGAAACAAATTATTTATTTTGATTTAAGATTTTATTCCTATGCTCAAAAAGCTTGGAGAGAAGCCTCCCGAGCTCACTATAATTTTCACATTGTAAAAGGCTGGGAAGGTCAGTATTGTAACAAAGATTGTGAAACTGAGATCTAATGTGGTTGTACGGGGGGCACTCTAAGAGGAAGTGGTTTTCATCATTGATGTTCCTATTCTCACATATATGGCAAATCCTTTCCATCCATGGCGTTTTAGGAACGGCCCAACGACCTGTTTCACTATGGAGCTCATGAGAATTCGTTCTAATATTTTAAAAAATAATAGACTTAGTGGGTTTAATGATTAAAAGCATGTGTTTTTTCTTGAGAAATCTTACAAGTCCAAAACTACAAAGAATAAATTAGATGAAAATAATAATAATATGTATTATGTACAACTAAATACCATACCAAATTTACATAAAATAACTTTACAACTTAAATCACATGTAGAAAACCTTTGTCCACGCGTTTCGAACCAACTAGTGTGGTTCATAGCTGCGAGTTAAATAGGGAGAACAACTCTTCCAAACGGCTAGGTGTGACCATTAACAGCTATAAAAACTGCTAAATTATATAATAATATTCTAATGTTAATTGAGGGTCAATAGTAATATAATATAAAGTCAAAGTAACTCATTATATTCGTAATAAATAATTCAATAATTTATATAATATATTAAATAATCTTGTGCGATTTCATTTTTATTTTTAAAAATTCAATAATTTATATTTTATAACATATTATATATTTGAATCTTGTACTATTTCATTTATAAATTTTATTGGTAATTAATTAATTTAATTAATTTAATTATTTAAGTTCAAAGTCAATCAAGGTTAAGTAAAGGGGTCTCCATAACATTTTATTAAAAATATTTTTAATTTGGTTATTAATTAATTCTTTTTTAATATATTTAAATAAATTAAAAATCAAGGTCAAGTAAAAAGGTAATTTACTCCTCTTCTTCTTGTTCTTCTTGTTCTTCTTTTTCTTTCTTTTTTGGAAATAATAAGAAATTATTAAATAGAAATAATAAATTATTTTTAATTGTTAGTTAAGAAATTTTATTTATAAGTGTTAGTTAAATAATAATAATAATAATAATAATAAATAATAAAAATAAATACCTAAAATAAAATAAAATAAATAAACTATAAATAAATAATAATAATAATAATAATAATAATTTTGGATTAAGGTGAGGGTAAAGAACATAAAATTAAAAATTATAAGAGAAGCCATCTAATAGATCTAGGGATGATAATATTAAAATCTTAATGATAAGGTGTTATTAATAAAAATAATAGAATGAGAGTAAAAAAAACTAAAAACAAGATGGTCAAGACACTACAACAAAACCAGCGATTAGCGTCCCTTTTTACTTCTTTTTTTGCATCTAGAGCCCATTTTTGGTGCTATTTGCATCCATTTATCAAATATGGTGCAAAACTTGACACAAAATTTGCATCAAGTTTTGCACCAAATCTTACACCAAGTTTAGCACCAAGTATTGCAATAGGTTTTGCACCACGTTTTGCACCAAATTTTATGCCAAGTTTTGTGTCATCCTTTACACCAGGTTTTGTTCCAGGTTTTGCATCAAGTTTGGCACCTAATTTTGTTTGACATACTTTTGCATCCTCATTTGCATACACTTTTTGCACCTACACTTGCATCAACTTTTGCATCGACTTTCGCATCCTTTTTTGCATCCTTTTTTAAATCATTTTTTGCATCCATTTTTTCATCCATTTGTGCATCCCTTTTGCGCCAAGTTTTACATCGTGTTTTGTGTCTAGTTTTGCATAAAATTTTGCATCTACTTTTGTTGCATCCACTTTGCCCTCTTGTTTGGCATCCATATTTACATCCTCTTTTGCATCTATTATTGTACCCACTATTGCATCTAATATTTTTGTGCCACAATTAGCGCCTAGTTTGGCACCTCCTTTTGCACCCACTTTTGATTATAATTTTGCATCCACGTTTGCATCCTCATTTGCGTCTAGGTTTTCATCAACTACTACATCTATTTTTGCATCCCTTTTTGTATCCAATTTTGGACCGGGATTTGCATCGGGTTTTGTGTCTCGTTTTGCATCTACTTTTGCATCGACTTCTATTGCATCCACTTTTGCACACAATTTTGCATCCACTGTTGCACCCATTTTAAATTTCACTTTTTGCATCCCTTTTTACATCTTCATTTGCATCATACTTTGATTCTTTTTTTGCATCTATCATTACATCCACTTTTGTTATGCCACAATTTGCACCATGTTTTGCACTCACTGTTGTATCCACGTTTGCTTCCAATTTTGCATCCATGTTCACATCCTCTTTTGCATCAAATATTGCATCTATTTTTGCATCCACTTTTATGTCAGGTTTATGCATTGGGTTTTGCATCTCGTTTTGTATCTACTTTTGCATCTACTTACATTATATCCATTTTTTGCATCCAATTTTGTTTTGCCTGTTGCATCAATGTTTGCTTCCACTTTTACATCCATTTTTGCATCTTATTTTGCATATTTTTTGTCTATTGTTACATCCACTTTTGTTGCACCATATCTTGCGCCTACCATTGCAACCACATTTGCTTCCACGTTTGCATCCCCTATTGCATCCACTTTTGTTTCATCCATTTTTGCATATACTTTTGTTTCCGTTGTTGCATCCACATTTGTTTCACCACAATTTGTGCCAAGTTTTACACCTACCATTAGACCCATGTTTGCTTCCACTTTTGCCTTCATGTTTGCATCCAAGTTTGCATTGACAACTGCATCTACTTTTGCATCCACTTTCGTGTCAGGTTTTTCATGTTGTTGTGCATCTACTTATGTTGTATCCACTTTTCATCCAATTTTACTTCTATTGTTGCCCCCATTTCTATGTTCGCTTTTGCATCCCTTTTCCAACACTCATCATATTTTCTGCATTGATGATATTCCTTATGGCATTGACAATTATGAACAATTGATGACAATGTCAATAATATTGACAATGATGAAAATGAAGATGATGGCGATGACATGAATTGTGATTATGATGATAAAGACGATAGAGGTTACAATGACAATGATGATGATGGCAATGATTATGATGATGACGATGCTAATGACGTTGGCGAATCTTCCCAATTTTAGATGTTGTCATTGTCATAATCATAAGCATTATCTTTGGTGTCATGATCATCATTTTCATCTAGGTCATCATCAAAAACAATAATGGCATGAATGATGATGATGCATGATTACAACAATGTCGATAGAAATTACATTAATGATGATGATGGGGATGATAAAAATGACAATGACGATGATAATGGTGGTGATGATGATCATCATCGATCATCTGTCAAAAATAGAGTTGTTATTTCTCTTACGTATATCAATGTTTCCTAAACAACCCTTTTCTAGCACTAATCACATTTTTTGGGTTGATGATATTTCTTACAACATCTACAATTATGAACAATTGCAAACAATGTCCATAATGATGATGATGATGGCATGAATGGTGATTATGATGATAATGTAATGATGGCAATAACAATGACAAGGATGATGGTGATGATGATGACAATGATTATGATAATGAGAATGACCTTACAATCTTATGGATTCGTGAACAATTACTAGTTTCAATACCATCTTCTGGATACGTATTACTATCATACTTTTTAAATTTTCTGTCTCTCTTGAGGTATCTTACTATAATGGTGTTGTCAACACTAGAAAGATATCTTGTTGTAATGGTGGTTCTAATGTTAGCACTAGCAAAGTTTAGTAGGGAGGATGCTACTACAAGAGGAATTCCTTCTAAGTGACTATGGCATTCAAAATGAGGCTTTATGGGCTGCTTGTTAACACATGTTCTCATGCTCATATAAAATTAATGTGAAAAGTTGCTTTAATTGGTTCCCATGCATAATTGATATTGATAATGGGGTGGTATAAAATTGTAATGAGCATATCCGTTAGTTAGTTATGATGGGTCAACAACATTGAAACCATCCAAGTGACATTTCACCTTGGAACAATCGTCGCTCGTGCGAAAACACGAAGTTTATGTAAATGAAAGTTGTGATTGTAGTGGAATTAAAACCATCGAGAAATATCAAAGAAGACGCTGCCTACCAGTTTTGAAAGACAACCAAGGCATTGAACAACTATTTGCATTAGGATGTAGTGAGGGAATCAAAGGAAATTTGGCAGCCCTAAGTTTCCATTACTATTGCCAATCACACATTCAATAGTAACCATAAAAGGTAGCCACATATAAACAGAACCTCGAGGTGTTGACAGTCAGAATCTATTGTAATAGCTTTGACATATATATAGTTTTGTGTTTAGATGAGAATGAAGTGGGCTTCATCCAGGGTTCGGCTCAATCCTCATCCATTCCATGCAGTGGTGTTTAATTCGCCAAGCAAGAGAATATTACGTGAGTGTTCAGAGTTAAATCAACAGAAATCAAGGACGTGTGATTGTCAAATTATTGCTCCACCCTTATGATTAAGCGCTTGATGCGATGGTCATTATCCTTGGGTGATACTTTTATTCCCCATTTTCTATTGAAAAAGTAGCGTTTTTCTGTTCGATTATGATAGGATTGGATGAACGCCGGTTTGGGTGGATGTAGACCCATGTTTTTTTGTGGTGATCTTCAAATGTCTTGAGGATAAGAAAAAAATCCTTGACCAAGGTCCATGGTTTTGGGGATGAGTTGGTCTTCTAGTGAAGCCATGGTTTCCCAACTTCAATCCTCTCACTATGTTGCCGATGACTACTCTAGTATGGGTAAGATTCCCAGTTTTCCCATTCACTTTACCCATCTAGATCTCTTAGAAAAAGTGGGCAATTTTATTGGAAGATTCGTCAAAGTAGACAGGGAAAGACTTTTGAAAGGCATTTTCACCTATGTTTGCATATGTGTTTAGGTAGATCCCAATGAAGTTTTGCGAGATAAAATTGAGCTCAAGTGGATGGGAATTGTGTATTCCCAACCCCTGGACTATGAAAATACAACTTTTCGATATAAGAATTACCAACAAGATAGACACCTTCAAACTGTCTGTCCCTTTCCAATAGGGGCTTCCTCCTTACAGTCATCTAAGAACTCTAGCTGCAGTTGGAGGGATCTTAAGGAAAGAGAGGGATCCAAAATGTAACACCCCTCCCTTGTGTGTCAAACTTTGCAAACCTAAGCTGAGAAAAGCTAGGTATGATGTGTAATATAAAAAGTAAATACATTATTAATAAATTAATCACTTGGAAAAGCGAGACACCAAGAGATGAGATTCTTGCCAAATCACATTGGTGAATGGGAAAGGATAATTCTTTCATGGTAAAGCTTCTCGATTTAATTCTAGATAAGTTGGATGGATTGGAGATAAATATCCATTGAGAAAAACATAAAAGTTGTGCGGGAGAGAAAGGCAATCTTCTATGAGGAAAATCCTCATGGGAGAGAAAGGTGAGCTTTTATGAGATAAGCCTACGCAAATGGATAAAAAGATCCATAAAAGCGAGACACCGATAATGGAAACCATATCATGAAATAAGGTATTAAATACCCATTGCATAGATCAATTGGAGGCGGTTGATCCATGGCAAGAACCTCGACTCGGTGGTGAACTGAAGAGTCATTTCTAGGTTGGGTAGCGGTGCTCTGTTTTCCAAGTGTCATTCTCTCTTTTGATCTAGTTTGACTCACTTGCGTGGATTGTTCTGTATGTTGGTTTCTTACCCTCTATGTTATAAATTCCTTAGCATATGAGAGAATTTTCTTGAGTTTTAAATGCACTGCATGTGGCGTTAATGAGATTTTTTATGGATGCTCGCATATGAACAATCATGGTTTGCAATCGCATAAACATTGCCCTAGAATCGATCCACGAGCCACCAGATCTCTCTCTGCACGACTTCCAACAGTTCATCTGCGTTTCTTCGTGGTCAAAACGATTTCAGAAAAGGTATTTTTCTGCAAGAGAGTGCTAAAATTGCAAAGCGCCATTATTTTCTTGTCGCCGTCATGAATCCTCTACGCCTTGTCCTAATGAAATTATTTAGAGTTCTTGATTGGAAAAATTTGCCATATTTCAACTTTCTGGAAATATTTCATTAAATAAGCTACCGTATTATCTAAAATAAATCTGAAGAAAGAGGCCGTGCTCAAAACAATGTTTTAAGCAACAAATTTCACAAGGGTTATTTCTGGTTCAGTTATTCTGAGCTTTCAATGGAAAATTTTGACTCTATTTTGGCTTACAGGCAAGATTTCATAAACTAACGCTCTCTATAAATGGACTAGACAAGGTTGTGCTCAAAATTTTGTTTAAAAAATGGCAGAGTTTGGGAAGAAGTTCTTTAAGTTAATGGATCAGCATTCAGATGCATTTCGAGTGGTTTGATTGAATGATTTCTGTCTCAGTTCCGCACATTTAAAAGTTTTGGAGAATGGGAATTGATAATTCTGGTATTTGATGGTGTTCTATTCAAATTACACAGAAGAAGATAGAAAGCTAGGGCTCACAACCCCTACCTAAGAAATTCTGGTATTTGATGGTGTTCCCCCGACCAACCAATTGTTAGGCTCACAACCCGGCTAGGCAAGGTCAAGTTTAGGAACAACCTAGCTAGGCGAAGTGAGAGAGTATCGTAGTTAAGCGTTGTAGGGTCAAAGAGAGAAGGTGAAGGGTTGGATGCCTCACCGATCGATGGGCTAAAGTAGGGGTTGGGTCCTTTGTCAAGCCCCCCCCGCTTCTTATTCACCAGTGTCGTGTCGAGAGCAAGGAACATTCTGGCAAATTCAATATTAAGCATCAATCTGCAATGAAACAGGGGATTCCTCTATAATCGGCTATGGGCTTATCTAGAAGGGCACCTCCTGGCCTTATGACTGGCATCTACACCTCCTTCCTTCCATATGCTAAGGTCAATGGTGAAGTGGGTCTAATCTCTTGCTATGGAACTTCATGCATGGACAAGGAATCAATATCTACCTACTATGCCAAGGGGACTATTAGAAGGGTACTAAATAGGACTAAAGTGTATTGGCTATTGGAATGGCTAAGTTATACTAGATCTAGATCTTTATCTCGGTAGAGAAGAGAGTAAAGAAGTGAAACGTAGAGATGCGAGTATCATATGTCTAGACGAGTATAATATGTATAGAGCTCGAAGAGAATGAAATTCTCTGAGAGCTAGCCATGGCTCAAAGAGCCTCTTTTTAGTTGTTGAATTTAGTGTCGACTACTTTCTCCTTTCCCTTATTTCCTCTCTCTTATTCTTTTTTCTTTTCTCCTTTCTCTTATTCCCCTGTCCTTTCCCCCCTCTCCCTACCCGTACCCCACCCTCACCCGGACGACCCTCAAGCGTGCCTTCCCCTATCCTCGCCCTATGATCGCTTACCGCTTATCTTTTTTCTTGAACTCGTACCTTTGATGGCTCCTCCGGAGAGCATTCCGTTCTCCTGCGGTGCCGCCCCTTACCTCTTTCAGAGTAAGATAGACTTCTTTCTTCAAACAAGTAACAGTTGTTCGAAAAAAAAGAACAACCAACAACACCCAAAGTACTCATACCGACTTTCTCTCCTACCGAACCGAAGCAAAGCGTAGGTAACCGACTTTCTTTCTCTCGATACGACAACCGAAGCGAAGCATAGGTAACCGACTTTCTTTCTCTCCTACCGAAGGTAACTACCAAAGGTAGGCATTCATCTACCGAAGGGAGGACGACAGTAACTGACTTTCTTTCTCTCGATACGACAACACAACTACCAAAGGTAGGCATTCTTTCCGGCATCTTTCCAACTCTTGCTCTTACCTCTCTTTCCAAAGGAAGGAAGGGGGGTGTGGGGGGAAGGAAGGATCAGCTTCCTTCCCACCACCAATGAAGGAAGGGGGTTGTAAGGAAAATATTATTAGTGCCAAATGAAAATTTATGTTAGGGATGCTTTCACATAGTTAGTTTTGTAATTATTATAAACATCACATACATAACAACCACAAATAAAAAAAGTCTGTAATATATAAGAACAAAACTAATGAAGTTGTTAGTACTAAAATGAGGCATATACTATCACATGTAATCTTAGATATACTTAGTGTGAAACACCATGACATCAATGTCTGAGCAAATTGTAAATGTGCAACAAGGGCTCAATAGGGGGCTAATATTTATTTGATAGTCACGTTCTTGGCTTTGTTGCTTCATTTGAAGGAAGGAGGACACTATTGAATTATTTCAATTACATGGTTCACACCTTCCAAGTATTAGTTAACTTGCCTAAAAAGGTTCCTAACACAAGTGATCAATGCAAATATCACCCATAGGCTACTTTTGTTCACAAAACTTAACTCTCCCACTTTATTTTTGTAAAGACCCACTAATTCAAGTGTAGCCATGGTAGTTGATGCACAAATTCATGTGCACCAAAAAACATCCCATAACCAACCTCCTCGAACCAAGCTTACCCTTCCACTCCTAACACCAAAATGTGCAACACTTATCATAGGGTCCAAGGGGTATTGTCCTTGGTGGCCTCTCATCACTATTGATAACTAGGGTTGAAATGTCACACCCCATGCTTGTGAAACATCTACATCATTTGGCACATTGAATTCCATCCATGCGCACCAAGTTCTAATATGCATGCATGCTTATCCTATATTTGCTTATATTTAGGAATGCCAACCATGACATAACCATTACAATATCTTTCTTCTTATTCTTCTTCTTCTTATTACTATAGAAAAAAAGGACCCTTTTGTTATTCACGAGGAAGAAAAAAAGCACAAACATTGACAAAAAGATTGTAACTTCTGTCATTACAATGGGTTGCCAGAAGACAAGGCATCACGACCCAGAAGAAGAGAAAAAGAAGTTGTTGTAAAACCAGGGTTTTACAATTTTTTTTTCTTCTGCAAATTATAAGACTGACTAGAAATGACAATAGCATGCAACCAAAAATTGTAGAAAGTGTATTATACAACCACGAAGAGGGCCCTACTATGAGAAAAATGAAGACAGTGACTAGAAATGACATTAGCCTGTAACCAAAAATTCCCGAAAGTGTATTATACAACCATGAAGAGGCCCCTGTCAAGAGAAAAAGAAAGACATTGTATTTGAGGCTAATTGAAAGCTGAATGTAGACTCACTTGAAATTTATAGTAAGCTAGTTGATAACTAATTGAAAATTTGACTTAAAGCTGATCCATATTAGTATATGGGCATCGAATGAGAACTTTGAACTGGGTTGCCAACTAATTCATCATAATATATGTAACCTGTCTCCAGACAAATAATTCTTTTTTAGAGAGAATCTACAGTTGTATTTAGCTCCCTATGGATGTGATGGAAATTGATTTCCTAGAAGTGGTTCTTTAACTCCACAATTTTGCTTTTCCAGGAGGATAAACTTATAACTTCCAACTATGCTTTACTGTCATTTTTTTTGGCTCCATTACAATATTTGTATGTCAACAACATGGCACACTACAACCAAGAAGATGAACAATTACATCATTAAGAGTTACAAAACCATCTTGCCATCGAATAACCAACATTAATTAAACAACCATTTAACAACATAATAGCAATTACACTATATATATATATATATATATATATATCACATTACACGTATAAATACCGCATTTCAATAGAAGTTAGATGAATTGCGCTAGTCCCAAAGTTTTGCTTTGACTTGAAATTAAACTCTTCTTCACTTTGTGATTTTTGTGTTATCCACTAGCATAGACCCATCTTAAATATAGATATAATATGAGCGGAGAGGGACCCAATTTCTTCATTGGCAATTATTTTTTATGAGCAAACATTATTTAAATGTTTTGTATTTTTTGTTTTTTAAATTTATTTTGGCCGACACTAGCAAAATTTCAACTTTGATGATGGACAAACATCGCTGTAACCATACTAGGCTGTAGAGTGAGCTTGGCATATTCATATTATTTTCATCCTCAACATTGAGGATTGTGTAAAGCTCAGTGGAAGATGCCCCTTGGAATGATGGACAAACATGGTTGTAACCATACTAGGCTGTAGAGTGAGCTTGGCATATTCATATTATTTTCATCCTCAACATCGAGGATTGTGTAAAGCTCAGTGGAAGATGCCCCTTAGAATAGTTTTGATGCCCCCAAAATGACTTCCATTCTCAACCCCTCCCCATGACATTTGAACTTAAGACCTTGTAACAACTAAACCCCATACAAACCAACTACCCTACAACTTATCATGGATCAACCACAACAATACTTATTATAATAATTTAAAACCAATATTTCATATTACTTTTCCATATTTATCTCATTTACAAACCCCTCAACCCCATCCCATTATTATTACAATAAACACAATAATATATCACCGAGGAAAAAGTTCAAATTTGCGAAAACAAAAAACGCACAACAACCTCTGGTCCCAACATGACAACATGAATGAAGTAGGCCTCTCATGTTGGAGATGATTTAGGGGTTATTCCATGGCCTTCTCTCCCTTTGAAACCCCCCAACCATCCCTGTAATAATTTATTATATTATCTTTAACGATGCTACTTTTACTCTCAATCTTTAACAGCTACCGGCCTTCCCTCTTCAAAACCCTTATATAGAGTGTTTTCTCTCCATCGACCTCAAAAACCCTTATATAGAGTGTTTTCTCTCCGTCGACCTCTTTGCCCTTTGCCTTCGAAGCATTTTTGCACAGTTAAATCCTTTGTCCAAAATCCTCGGGGTTTCGCATTCGTGTCTGATATTGGGCGAGTTTCTGGCATATTTTGGATCCATCGATTTCATTCGAGCCCTCCCTCTGTGCACTATCTGGTATTGGGATGGCTGGAACTCAGGAGGATCCTGTTCTTACACGGGCAGTAGATGACGATTCGAGAGAGAACGAGGATGATGCCGGAAAGGAAGAGGACACTGGAGCTCAGGTTGCACCCATTGTTAAGCTTGAGGAGGTTACTGTCACCACGGGCGAAGAAGAGGAGGATGTCCTTCTTGACATGTAAATTTCTTAATCCATGGCTATTTCATGATTTTGTTTTGAAAGTTGTTTTCATGGCCTCTTCGGTGGCCCTTTTCCTGTGCACATAAATGGGACCTTGACTATAAGGAAGATGCATTTGGGCAGTTATTTACTTCTAATTTTTCTCCTTTTTAGTAAGATCTGTTTTTATCGGGTTCTCGATGTTTTGTTCGCCTGTTGATGATGATCGGAAACAAGATCCAAAGCCTAATTAATGGAAACAAGATCTTCCACAAACAGGCTACTGCACAATGTAAAACAACACGTGGAGCGACATTTGTCCCTAATCATGGGCTTATGTTGCTAGTGCAATGAAACCAACATCACCAGTAATCCTTGCAAGAGCACATTCCATCCTTGAAATAATGAAAACGGTTTGCATCTCTCATGTAAATTTCTCGCATAGCAATCTTGGAGATGAGCTTGGTAACACTATGGCAGTTGCCACAGATGCGCAGGTTTTTTGTAATCCAAAGTGGGGTTCCAGGGTTGTGCTTATTAGCCCAAAAGCAAGGGCCAGCTTCTCACTGTGAGTAGACAACATACTTTCCTTCACCTCCTCCTCCACATCATGTAGTACAAAATTTGTATCTGGAACATACCCCACTGCCTCCATCTTCCTTTCCAAAGTCTCCAGCATCTCATAAATTTCCTCTGATTGAGGGTGTGATCTGTCTCCCATGACAAATGCATGAACCCTATTATTTACCTCAGTACAGCTGTAACCTGGAGTCTTTTTAACCGCTCTGTCCTTCATCATTGTTCTTACCCTTGCTACATCTTCCCATCTGCCAGCTGCAGCATAGATGTTTGCCAGCAGTACATAACATCCAGCATTTTTAGGTTCTAACTCGAAAAGTTGCTCTGCTGCATATTGCCCCAGCTCAATATTGCAGTGAACTCTGCATGCTCCAAGCAAAGCACCCCACACACTCGCACCTGGTTCTAAAGGCATGGTTTTAATCAAGTCCCATGCCTCATGTAGATGCCCAGCTCGGCCAAGGAGATCAACCATGCATGCATAATGCACTACCCTGGGAACAATGCAATAATATTGAACCATAGAATTGAAATATTGTCTGCCCTCAAGCACCAGGCCTGAATGGCTGCATGCAGACAAAAGAGAAACAAAGGTGATGTGGTTTGGCAGTATGCCCGTCATCTGCATTTTGTGAAAAAGAGAAATTGCCTCCTCACCAAGCCCATGCATTCCATAGGCAGCAATCATTGCACTCCATGATACCACATTTTTTTCAGACATCTGGTCAAACAACTGGTGTGCAACCTCTAAAATGCCGCAGTTGGCATATGTGTCAATTAGGGCTGTGACTATAACAAGATTAGAGTTAAATCCACCTTTAATTATATAACCATGAATCAACTTACATTGTTTCTGCGATGCTAAATGCGCACATGCCAGGAGCACACTTACCAAAGTGACTGAGTTAGGTTTCACGTCTGCCAGTTGCATCTGATGAAATAGGGCTAAGGCATCAATATTGGGGAAATATACCAGCCTTAAGGCTCATTTTACCACAGTAATTCAAGAGCAGATTTGTAATCAATGAAATGAGTGAGAAGTGAACTGATACAAGCACATTTACCACAGTAATCTAGGACAAATTGTTACCATGAATAGTATGTTATCAAGAGTGTAATCACCACAATTAGTCAGTGATGTAATGATGAATTTCCAGCAGTGAAAGGGCCAGAAGTTTGGTACATGACTGAGTTGAAGTAAACAGTTCTGAAGGGTAAAAAGTTCTGACTTATGGGCCAAGTTCTGTTTTTTGAGAGACCAAGTTTATATCCGCATCAAGGCTTTATTTACTCCTGGCTGAGCGTACTCTTATTGAAGGGTCCAAGTTTGAGTTTTCTCTTTGGTGTGAGGGACATATTACAGATTTGGAGGCTGCCTTGAAAACAAACAGGCCGTGATACCTCTGCCTGGGTGTGAGAGCTGATATCATCCTGTTACCTGTGCGTACATCTCCCTTATCAGTGCCAAACTATCTCAGATTTACTGGAGGAGTTCTGGACGTGTTGTGGAAGAGAAAGACAGAGATTAGGAGGGTTTTCTTCCAATTTATACTCTGGAATTTTGCAAACAATATAAGACTGTCCACTGCCTGAAGAATTCACTGTGTATTTCAGGTTCTCTTTACCTCTTTTATTTTGTCTGTATGGCTGAATTAAATGTAAGGTCTGTGTCTTCTTAAATCTGATATCAGTCTCTTTCCTATCAGTTTTTATTGTAATTCTGGCCTAATATGTATATCAAAACAGCATGTAGAATATCCTTTATTCAGAAAAGGGATCACTGCTACACCATAAGAAGAGACACCATTCTATCAATATATTTCCCACTGATATGGACCAGGTTCCTCTTTGAGTCTTTCATTTCTGTGCACTGTACTCTTGCTCAATTAAGTACGTAATGTCACTATTCTGATGATATACATTTTTGAGTAATTTACATTGGGGTAAATGTGGTTTATATGGCTGTAATATCTTCATTTCAGCGAGTAAGTTGTGTTGGGTCCTGTGAAACATTGTACCTGAGCTGGAATGTGTTGACGAATATTAATTTGGTGCACTGAACTTGTTTAAAATGACTATGTGATGCTAATATTCTTGCTGATATACATTCTGGCCCAGAACTAATTTCTGTCATCTCTTAAGGAGGCCACTTCATTAAAAAGGGGAATTTGTATGTTCGTGGAATTTGTATGAGAACCAATTGGGTAGTCTCACATGCAACTGCACTTAACTGGAGAATCACCTCCCATGCATTCATCTTGGCCTCCCCATAAGCTGAAATAGTAACTCCAATGGATATGGCCAACATATTGGCCTCGGGCTCACCTTTATAAGCTTCTTTCTTCAGGGAAACCACAATCAAATACACAGCAATGGGAATTAGAGGTTTCAGCATTTGAAATAATGATACTGAGAGGAAAACATAGGCAGAATTTGAAAACCAGAGACCCAAAGAATACACTTATCAATACTATGGGTTCAACGAGCTTGAAGACTCTTACAATAGCAACAGCCAGTGTTGAGTAGAAGCCCATGTGAATCATGGTGGGACTGATCACACTAAAGTTGTCAAGCAATGGCAACTCCAATGGATATGGCTAACATATTGGCCATGGCCTCACCTTTATAAGATTCTTTCTTCAGGGGAACTGCAATCGAATGCATATCAAATGGGCACAAGAGCTTTCAACATTTGAAATATCGATACTTTGAGAGACATGCACCAAGGGCTGCATCATTTAGGATTTGTACTCAGTTTAGGTGTCATATTCAAGGGGAAGTTGTTATGCTTTCCACCACTTCATAGATTGTTAGAGTGATGAAACAAAAGAGGCTCCCTCTTGAGGCTAGATTATGTCATTCACATCAGCTGTGTTGTTGATGTCCTAGCTCAGCCAGGTCTTGCCAAAACTCTGTTGAGGTTCAAAATTTATTATAAACTGAAATGTCTTCACAAGAATTGACCTCATAAAATGCCATAATCACAAGATATGCCATACATGGCTGTGGTTATGGCTCGCAAGACCCTTAGACTTTGAACAATGAGGCTCGCAACATCACTTATGATTATGCACTCTACAATTCTGTGACCAGCTGAATGTCAAGCAATTGAACCGCGATTTAAATCCTATTTTGTCAGCAATAAGTACTATACTTTGTCTTTATTTAGTGTAGAGAACCAAGCACTTATTCTGCTCATCTATAGAAGGGACAATGGTTGTTTGCCTATGAGGTATAAGGAAATCCTATCAGATGTTTTGTATTTTCGTATGGAATTGAATCATACTCCTGCACACTGTAACATTCATATATATCAACCTGTAGAGGCTTTAATAACACCTGGTATTCTGGTTAGTGATTTTATTGGACCTCATGTGCATATCCTACATGCACAGGATGGACTAATCATATGTTACAGGGTATTATTCTTATTATTTAGGGTGCACATCTTCAGGTGCTCAAGAACGATTACTAAAACAGTCAGTTAATTCTGCAATTTAAAGGATGAAAAAGGAGGTTATAGGAGTCTAGTTTTGGTTCTCATCCACAATGTCACACTAGTCTGCCTGGGCATGGTTCTCATGGTTTAATAGTGACTTGAGGAGTCATAATACCACAGATCACTAAACACGAACAGCTAAGGTAGCCCAAGGACAATAGCCATCTTTACACATTAATTAACAGGTCTTACATTAATTATCCTAGGGGGTTTTAATACTTCCAAATGCTTAAAAAACAGTTAGCAGAGCATTCACATTACACATTCCAGCAATCTTTTCTATAAACCAACCAAATGCAGTCAGGAGAGCCCTCCTTTTAAACTATACAACCTTATTGTTAGTATGATCAAACTTATTTTAATATATAGTGTGACAAACCGTATGTGACAGGCAGGTGGAAAACTTTTCTCGCAATTGACTAAGTGACGTCCTGCGAGCCAGAATTGAGACGGAAACCCTCGTCAGAAGTATATGCTTGGCTCTTTTCCAAACAAATGAAGAGTCAATGAGGTTTTGTGTAATCACTTCTGGTATCGTATTGGGTTAACCCACCCCCTTTTTGATTCCAATAAGCAGAGGTGGTCACTATGGTAATCCGATTTCAATTTGTAGTTAGAAAATGGGGTCACAACTTTCCATATTTTTTGTTTTGTTTTGTCTTTTTACATCAAACAATAGTATATTTATTAGAACCATAGTCAACTAAACAAACAGGAAACAATTTATTTGACAGGTGGAAGAAATGATAGGCTTAGAGCAATTGAATTGTAGGCCATGCTTCTTGACAAATTGATGAACAGATGTCTCCTTACTTGAGATTTAGGTTGGCACCATGGCACCATCCTGTCCATCATTATACACTAATCTTGTCATTATCTTCTTCACTATGAATGACTGGCCTGTTCCCTGCAAATAGATCTGAGCATAGAGTAGCCAATCCAAGAACAGTAATCTCTAGCACAAGACAATATTAATGATCTAAATACCTAATCCTGAAGCTTGAGTTTGATTTTTCTCTACTGGTTCTGAATCTCTGATTGAGAATCTCCCACTCATCATTATCAAACCTTCTCCTTCATCATTGGCATCAGCTGCACTGCTGAGGTACTTTGGTTGGTTGTCATTGGACTTGAGAGCTTGAAGTTTCAAATGATTATAGTAACAGACAGCCAGAAAAGCCAGT
The DNA here is from genome assembly GCA_031772625.1 of Pinus tabuliformis. Lineage (NCBI taxonomy): Eukaryota > Viridiplantae > Streptophyta > Pinopsida > Pinales > Pinaceae > Pinus > Pinus tabuliformis. The sequence continues at coordinate 421,034,012 of CM062819.1, read as the reverse complement.
CCACACCCACTCAAGTTTATGACTGTAACCTTTTCATTTATTATAGACAAAGATTATGTTATGAGCAGCCAGTCCTTGACAAGACCAGCAACATTCATAGTCAAGGCTGAAGTCTTTCCTATCAGAAGAAACACTGCAAGATTAAGAGCCAAGGCACAAGCAGAAATGTCATGTAATCCAAATCAAAGGAAGAGACCCTGATTATCAGAAATGGGTATTCTACTAAGGCCCGGGGGGTGCTGAGAAAAACAAGGCAACAAGGAGCAACAAAGATGTGATGGGATTCAACTTAATCCCTTTTGATGTTCGTGGAATTTGTATGAGAACCAATTGGGTAGTCTCACATGCAACTGCACTTAACTGGAGAATCACCTCCCATGCATTCATCTTGGCCTCCCCATAAGCTGAAATAGTAACTCCAATGGATATGGCCAACATATTGGCCTCGGGCTCACCTTTATAAGCTTCTTTCTTTAGGGAAACCACAATCAAATACACAACAATGGGAATTAGAGCTTTCAGCATTTGAAATAATGATACTGAGAGGAAAACATAGGCAGAATTTGAAAACCATAGACCCAAAGAATACACTTATCGATACTATGGGTTCAACGAGCTTGAAGACTCTTACAATAGCAACAGCCAGTGTTGAGTAGAAGCCCATGTGAATCATGGTGGGACTGATCACACTAAAGTTGTCAAGCAATGGCAACTCCAATGGATATGGCTAACATATTGGCCATGGCCTCACCTTTATAAGATTCTTTCTTCAGGGGAACTGCAATCGAATGCATATCAAATGGGCACAAGAGCTTTCAACATTTGAAATATCGATACTTTGAGAGACATGCACCAAGGGCTGCATCATTTAGGATTTGTACTCAGTTTAGGTGTCATATTCAAGGGGAAGTTGTTATGCTTTCCACCACTTCATAGATTGTTAGAGTGATGAAACAAAAGAGGCTCCCTCTTGAGGCTAGATTATGTCATTCATATCAGCTGTGTTGTTGATGTCCTAGCTCAGCCAGGTCTTGCCAAAACTCTGTTGAGGTTCAAAATTTATTATAAACTGAAACGTCTTCACAAGAATTGACCTCATAAAATGCCATAATCACAAGATATGCCATACATGGCTGTGATTATGGCTCGCAAGACCCTTAGACTTTGAGCAATGAGGCTCGCAACATCACTTATGATTATGCACTCTACAATTCTGTGACCAGCTGAATGTCAAGCAATTGAACCGCGATTTAAATCCTATTTTGTCAGCAATAAGTACTATACTTTGTCTTTATTTAGTGTAGAGAACCAAGCACTTATTCTGCTCATCTATAGAAGGGACAATGGTTGTTTTCCTATGAGGTATAAGGAAATCCTATCAGATGTTTTGTATTTTCGTATGGAATTGAATCATACTCCTGCACACTGTAACATTCATATATATCAACCTGTAGAGGCTTTAATAACACCTGGTATTCTGGTTAGTGATTTTATTGGACCTCATGTGCATATCCTACATGCACAGGATGGACTATTCATATGTTACAGGGTATTATTCTTATTATTTAGGGTGCACATCTTCAGGTGCTCAAGAACGATTACTAGAACAGTCAGTTAATTCTGCAATTTAAAGGATGAAAAAGGAGGTTATAGGAGTCTAGTTTTGGTTCTCATCCACAATGTCACACTAGTCTGCCTGGGCATGGTTCTCATGGTTTAATAGTGACTTGAGGAGTCATAATACCACAGATCACTAAACACGAACAGCTAAGGTAGCCCAAGGACAATAGCCATCTTTACACATTAATTAACAAGTCTTACATTAATTATCCTAGGGGGTTTTAATACTTCCAAATGCTTAAAAAACAGTTAGTAGAGCATTCACATTACACATTCCAGCAATCTTTTCTATAAACCAACCAAATGCAGTCAGGAGAGCCCTCCTTTTAAACTATACAACCTTATTGTTAGTATGATCAACCTTATTTTAATATATAGTGTGACAAACCGTATGTGACAGGCAGGTGGAAAACTTTTCTCGCAATTGACTAAGCGACGTCCTGCGAGCCAGACTTGAGACGGAAACCCTCGTCAGAAGTATATGCTTGGCTCTTTTCCAAACAAATGAAGAGTCAATGAGGTTTTGTGTAATCACTTCTGGTATCGTATTGGGTTAACCCACCCCCTTTTTGATTCCAATAAGCAGAGGTGGTCACTATGGTAATCCGATTTCAATTTGTAGTTAGAAAATGGGGTCACAACTTTCCATATTTTTTGTTTTGTTTTGTCTTTTTACATCAAACAATAGTATATTTATTAGAACCATAGTCAACTAAACAAACAGGAAACAATTTATTTGACAGGTGGAAGAAGTGATAGGCTTAGAGCAATTGAATTGTAGGCCATGCTTCTTGACAAATTGAAGAAACAGATGTCTCCTTACTTGAGATTTAGGTTGGCACCATGGCACCATCCTGTCCATCATTATACACTAATCTTGTCATTATCTTCTTCATTGTGAATGACTGGCCTGTTCCCTGCAAATAGATTTGGGCATAGAGGAGCCAATCCAAGAACAGTAATATCTAGCACAAGACAATATTAATGATCTAAATACCTAATCCTGAAGCTTGAGTTTGATTTTTCTCTACTGGTTCTGAATCTCTGATTGAGAATCTCCCACTCGTCATTATCAAACCTTCTCCTTCATCATTGGCATCAGCTGCACTGCTGAGGTACTTTGGTTGGTTGTCATTGGACTTGAGAGCTTGAAGTTTCAAATGATTATAGTAACAGACAGCCAGAAAAGCCAGTCCACACCCACTCAAGTTTATGACTGTAACCTTTTCATTTATTACAGACAGATTATGTTATGAGCAGCCAGTCCTTGACAAGACCAACAACATTCATAGTCAAGGCTGAAGTCTTTCCTATCAGAAGAAACACTGCAAGATTAAGAGCCAAGGCACAAGCAGAAATGTCATGTAATCCAAATCAAAGGAAGAGACCCTGATTATCAGAAATGGGTATTCTACTAAGGCCCAGGGGGTGCTGAGAAAAACAAGGCAACAAGGAGCAACAAAGATGTGATGGGATTCAACTTAATCCCTTTTGATGTTCGTGGAATTTGTATGAGAACCAATTGGGTAGTCTCACATGCAACTGCACTTAACTGGAGAATCACCTCCCATGCATTCATCTTGGCCTCCCCATAAGCTGAAATAGTAACTCCAATGGATATGGCCAACATATTGGCCTCGGGCTCACCTTTATAAGCTTCTTTCTTCAGGGAAACCACAATCAAATACACAACAATGGGAATTAGAGGTTTCAGCATTTGAAATAATGATACTGAGAGGAAAACATAGGCAGAATTTGAAAACCAGAGACCCAAAGAATACACTTATCAATACTATGGGTTCAACGAGCTTGAAGACTCTTACAATAGCAACAGCCAGTGTTGAGTAGAAGCCCATGTGAATCATGGTGGGACTGATCACACTAAATTTGTCAAGCAATGGCAACTCCAATGGATATGGCTAACATATTGGCCATGGCCTCACCTTTATAAGATTCTTTCTTCAGGGGAACTGCAATCGAATGCATATCAAATGGGCACAAGAGCTTTCAACATTTGAAATATCGATACTTTGAGAGACATGCACCAAGGGCTGCATCATTTAGGATTTGTACTCAGTTTAGGTGTCATATTCAAGGGGAAGTTGTTATGCTTTCCACCACTTCATAGATTGTTAGAGTGATGAAACAAAAGAGGCTCCCTCTTGAGGCTAGATTATGTCATTCATATCAGCTGTGTTGTTGATGTCCTAGCTCAGCCAGGTCTTGCCAAAACTCTGTTGAGGTTCAAAATTTATTATAAACTGAAATGTCTTCACAAGAATTGACCTCATAAAATGCCATAATCACAAGATATGCCATACATGGCTGTGATTATGGCTCGCAAGACCCTTAGACTTTGAGCAATGAGGCTCGCAACATCACTTATGATTATGCACTCTACAATTCTGTGACCAGCTGAATGTCAAGCAATTGAACCGCGATTTAAATCCTATTTTGTCAGCAATAAGTACTATACTTTGTCTTTATTTAGTGTAGAGAACCAAGCACTTATTCTGCTCATCTATAGAAGGGACAATGGTTGTTTGCCTATGAGGTATAAGGAAATCCTATCAGATGTTTTGTATTTTCGTATGGAATTGAATCATACTCCTGCACACTGTAACATTCATATATATCAACCTGTAGAGGCTTTAATAACACCTGGTATTCTGGTTAGTGATTTTATTGGACCTCATGTGCATATCCTACATGCACATGATGGACTATTCATATGTTACAGGGTATTATTCTTATTATTTAGGGTGCACATCTTCAGGTGCTCAAGAATGATTACTAGAACAGTCAGTTAAGTCTGCAATTTAAAGGATGAAAAAGGAGGTTATAGGAGTCTAGTTTTGGTTCTCATCCACAATGTCACACTAGTTTGCCTGGGCATGTTTCTCATGGTTTAATAGTGACTTGAGGAGTCATAATACCACAGATCACTAAACACGAACAGCTAAGGTAGCCCAAGGACAATAGCCATCTTTACACATTAATTAACAGGTCTTACATTAATTATCCTAGGGGGTTTTAATACTTCCAAATGCTTAAAAAACAGTTAGCAGAGCATTCACATTACACATTCCAGCAATCTTTTCTATAAACCAACCAAATGCAGTCAGGAGAGCCCTCCTTTTAAACTATACAACCTTATTGTTAGTATGATCAACCTTATTTTAATATATAGTGTGACAAACCGTATGTGACAGGCAGGTGGAAAACTTTTCTTGCAATTGACTAAGCGACGTCCTGCGAGCCAGACTTGAGACGGAAACCCTCGTCAGAAGTATATGCCTGGCTCTTTTCCAAACAAATGAAGAGTCAATGAGGTTTTGTGTAATCACTTCTGGTATCATATTGGGTTATTGTTAGAAGCGATAATTGGATTCGGATTCTCATCGAGTGAGTTGTTCTGCTTTCTCAATTTGAGAGGGTTTGTTTGGAGGGAAAAACGAAAGATGACATACAAGAATAGTGAGGGGAAAGATGCAGAGGAAGAGGATTGAGAACATCGCCAGCAGGCAGGCTACATTTTCCAAACGTAGGTGGATTGCTGAAGAAAGCTTACGAGCTCTCGGTGCTCTGCACTGCAGAAGTTGAACTTGTGATTTTCTCCCCAGCAGGAAAGCTCTATGAACTGTTTTTTAGTGCAAATCCTACTATTTTGATTCTAATAATCATGGCTATGCAAACCTCATGAGATTCTTACTAATAACCCCGGTGGTGCAAGCCCTAGTAAGTTCGATGTTGAAAAACTTAGTGTAAAACCTCCAAATCGCTGGTTTTGTTGTAGTGCTTATTGGAGAGTATATAAAAAATTTCACACCTTTTTTATGAGATATGGGAGGAAAACATGTTAAAGATTTTTAATAAATATAAAATTTCCAAAATGATGCTAGTTACGTGTGATTCTTTTTTCATTGTTTGTGATTATGAAAAATGAAACTCAATGTTTTTTCATTAGTGCACACATATTTCATTATATAATTGCCTATAGAAAAATCATTCCAGAGCCGATAACAATAAAAGTGAAGAATTTATGGTCCAACCTTATATTTAAGGGAGATGTTTAAGGATGACGTTTGAATTTTGTTTTTCATTTTAAGACATTTGAAGCAAATATTAGGAAGGACTTTGAGAAAGGATTGTCCTTGATTTTCGAAAATGGAGTTGTTCCTTTCCAGCCATATGCCCCAAGTGACCATCAAAGGGAGAGCTCATATGTTTTTTGGATGTTTTCTTTATAGCTATTTTTTTACACATATCCATAGAGTCCCCATGCCATTGATGTGAATTACTTGTTTGGTTTTTTTTAACCAAAATTTTTACCCAAACAAGAAAAATTAAAAAAATGCCTCAAGATCAAAGACTGAAACAAAGACCTATTGACATACCTTTTAAAGTATGGAAAGAACTTGTAAAATCATATGAGAAGTTGGATGCACAAAGAAAAGCCGGCAATGAGAGCATTCAGGTATTGAATTTTTCATTAAACATTATTTAGAATGTATTAATACTTATAAGTATCTTAGACATGTATTTGTGTGAAAATAAATTGAATTGGTTTATGTTTAAGGACAAGGCATCCAAGGCGAGGTTAACCAAGACAAAAGTCACTCATCGTAGTGGCCAGAAAGGTTTAAAAGCACTGATAACAACCTTTGTAAGTATATTAAACATGTGATATTTTTTAATAAATTTTGTACTAGAAGAAAGTCATTGTTATCTAATTTCTCCCTATTTACTGATTGATAGGAACTAAAATATGGAAGACCTCCAAATCATTTGGAAAAGGAGGTGCTGCAGCAAAAGAGATGGGTTGAATTTGTTGTTTGGATGGACTCTATGGTATATAATCTTAGTTGGATTTCTAATATACTTTTAAACCATATTTTCATTTTATTTTTTAATACTATTAGATATTATATCTTACCTCATTTTATGGTTAACATTGTATAACAAAAACATGCGTTGTGTTATGTAATTAATACTAACATGTAATATTGATTTTTTTTGTCAGAATGCTATAGGTAATGATTGCCAAGACGATGATCCAAATTATGTTCAACATATATCAGGAGATGATGAGGATGAGGATGAGGATGATGGTGGTGAAGGAGGAGATGATGATGATAGTTGCGGTGTTGGTGATTATGTGGATCAGAGTAATGAGGATGGTCAAGATGATCATGAGGATGATCTTGGTGGTGGTAGCTAGGCATGCACATGCATTGTTTTTTATGAAGAAATTATTGTGTAGAATGTCATTGCTATGTTTAGATGGGTGTTGTGAATTTACCCTATATCAATGAGACATTTTGATTTTGTAATCATACGATGAGTTTGATTTATGTATGTTGTTAATTTATCGTAGAATAATGATATTCATGAAATATTTTGATTTGTTAATCATATTTGAATTTTACTTGTTTTGATTAAAAATAATACTGATTTTATTAGTATTATGTTGCTATTTTATACATGTTTTGAAAATTGTTAATGACACATTGTTATTTTTTTGGATGGATGTTGTCAATTTCTCTTAAATTTCTTTACAAATGATTTTGAATTGTGATATCTGCTTTAATGATATTTAGAAACTATCATATATTTCACTATGAATCTATAAAGGGGGTCATATATGTAAAGAAAAATATACTCTATATAAGAAGTCAAATGCGGATGTAACCATGGATGCAAAATTGAAAGTAAAATTGGATGTTAAACTAGGAATTAATACAAAATGCAAACAATTGACATACAAAGTGTTTTAAATTAGAAGTGAAAAATTGTGCAATAGTTGACACAAAGAAGGGAACAAAACATGGCATACAAAAGGATATCAAATTGGGCAAAAACAAGGACACATAAATGGGCACCAAATTAGATGCAAAAAAAGACAACAACTAGATGTAAAATAAGATGCAAAGTTGAGCGTTAAAAAGAAGCAAAAAACGTTACAAATTAATATGACAAATGATGATGCAAATAATGGTGTAAATTTGGGATGCAAACTTGGGTGCAAAAAAGGAAAAAAAAAAGATGTAAGAAAAGACATAAAACAAGATGCAAAATGGGGCTGAAAAAAGGTGAAACCAAGGATGCCATATTGGATGTAAAAAATGATTCCTAATCACATGCAAATTTAGGCTCGAATTCAGACACAAAATTATATCCAAATGTGGACACAAAATGAGGCAAAAAAAGATGCAAATTTGGATGGTGAAAACGATGTAAAACTAGACACCAAAAAAATGCAAAATTGGATGAAAAAGTCTGTGTAAATAATGGTGCAAAATTCGACACAAGTAGACACAAAAAAATGGTGCAAAAAGGGGCATAAAATAGCTTAAAATTGGATGCAAAACTTGGTGCAAAAACAAATACAAAAGTAGACGTAAAAAATGGCTCTAAATTGAATGTACCATTAGACACAAAATAAGATGCAAAGGTGGACACAACACATGACTCAACATAAGATGCAAATATAAATGCAAATTTGGATGCTCAAAATGATGTAACATTAGATGCAAGAGATGGTGTTAAAAATGATGCAAAATTGGATGAAACAAATGACGCAAAATATGGTGCAAAATGAGATGGGAAAAATGGAGACAAATCAAACGTAAATGTGGATGTAAAAAATGGTCCAAAAAAAGATGCAAAAATGGGCACAAAAATGGATGCAAAATTTGGTGCTAAATCAAATTCAACACATGGTGCAAAGATAGGTACCAAAGCTGGTGCAAAAATAGAGGCAAAAACTAGTGTAAGACTAGATGCAAAAATTGACACAAAATGGACGCATAAAAAGACGTTAAATTGGATTCAAAATACAGTGTAAACTTGATGCAAATGATGGTGCAAAAATGGAAGCAAAGAATGACACAAAATAGGAAGCAAAAGAGAATGAAAAATAGATGCAAAAAATGACACAAAACTAGAAGCAAAACCTGTCATAAAATAAGATGCAAATCTTGGTTCAAAATTTGACGCAAAAAATGATGCATAGTTTGGTGTAAAAAATGATGCAAAATCTAGCGTGAAAAAGGATGCAAAATCAGGTGCAAAAAAGGACGCTTTAAAAATTGTACAATAGAGCCAGATTTAGCGCCAGGTTGCTCATCACAATTACAAAAAAAATGCACTAAAATCTGGCGCTAAATCTGGCGCAAATCGCTGGTTTTGTTGTAGTGAGAACATGACCAAAAATTAACCAAAGGAGAAACCAGGAGTGTCACGCCCCCAATTCTTTTTCCCTTAAATTGGCCGGGTGCGGCACCGCCTAAGTAACCAACTTTCTCCATTGTTAGTTTACTTTACGAACTACGCCTTCAACATTCATTATAAACATGAATTATATTAGTAATGTGCCGAAACCTTTAATAATAAGATAGAACAACAATAAGAACACAAACGTATGCAAGAGAACTTCTTTTATTATGTATATGAGAATTTGTACAATGACTGGGAGCTGGGCTCAATCGGCATTCATAACCAAGGTCAGACGCCCGCCTGTGCAAGAGCGCACGGCGGTCACACCTCGCCTTACCCAAATATACAATATACAAGACTTTTCCCGAACGGGCGGGCGTGCCCGTGCACACCCGCACGACCCACAAACGAACTTGCGTTCACAACCGAACTCACACCCACGACCGGCGGGCGGGCGCCTCACTACGCCCTCCACCCGCACCTCCAACCGCCTACACGAAGTGCGCCCGTGTCACCTTGCCCGGCTCGGCGGGCGCATCACCTATGCACCTCAAGCTGCGGCTTTATGTGACTTCGCACTTCACCTTAGAGCGATGGATGATCAGCGAAGTTCGATGTCCAAATGACCAATCTTTCCATGTGTTTATACGCCTCCATGGTGTGGCGACCTCACCCGCAGCCGACCCACCCAAGCGCCCAAGCCGACGCGCTCAAACGATGTGCAATGCCCCTCTTACAAGTCGGATCACCCTTCGTTTGCCACGCCTAGCTCGCCATATAAAAGGAACGCCAATCTGCCTGCGCACTCATTACAACCGCGCCTCATCTTTGGTCGCTCCTCGCACTGTGCCTTAGTCGCATTTCGGTAGGAGAGCGCGCGCCCGGCTGCCCGATGACCGCAGGACGTTACATCCTCCCCCACTGGAAATCATTGTCGCCCTTGACAATCCCGACTGCCTCAGAAGCTTCCTGTCATACTTCGCAATCTTTTCCTTCCATCTCCAAAGTGAGTCCTCCGATTCCCAGCTTTCTTCCTCCAGTGCATTCTTCCATCTGACAAGAAATTCCCGCTTCATGTGGCAACCAATCCCTGTAGTTCTGAAGCTCAAAATCTTCTCCAACTCCAGTCCTGGCTTGTCCATAATCCCGGCTGGTCCTCTTGGCGGTTCAGCTCTCTCTGGATGATCAACATCAAGTCTGCATCTCTTCAACTGACTCATGTGAAAAATTGGATGCTTCATGTGCATATGGTGTGGAAGCTCCAGCTCATAAGCAACTTCCCCCACTCTCTTCTTCACTCGGAATGGTCCCTCATACTTCCGTGTCAGTTTGCTCGCAGTCCCCTTGGCTAGCTGAAACTGCTCCCCGGTAATCCTGAGAAACACCATATCTCCCACACTGAAGTGCGCATCCCGTCTTCCTCGATCAACATATTTCTTCATTCTCCTTGCAGCTTCGTGCAAGCACAACCGTGCCAACTCCAAGGTCTCATCCCAAGCCTTCATGAACTTCTTCGCATGAGGACTCCTCAAGAAACCTCCTGTCACTACGGTATGCGGTGCAACCGGCATCTGTCCATTCACCAACTCAAATGGACTATACCCTGTCGCAGAACTCTTTTGAATATTGTAGCTAAACTGAGCAATATCCAAGAGTTCAGGCCAATTCTTCTGATCATCTGTCACATAATATCTCAAGTAGTCCTCCAGCTATGCGTTGATCCTCTCGGTCTTCCCATTTGTCTGCGGATGGTAACTCGAACTCATCAACAACTCTATCCCAACTAACTTGAACAATGTGGTCCAAAATCTACCTGTAAAACGTGGATCTCTATTTGACACGATGCTTAATGGCATCCCCCAATACTTCACTATGTTCTTAAAGAACAATTCCGTAGTCCGCCTCGACTCCACACGGTATCTTTGTTGGAACAAAGATAGCATACTTGGAAAAACGATCAACCATGGCCATTATCCCATTATACCCCTGAACCTGTGGCAACTAAGTGATGAAGTCCATCGAGACACTCATCCATGGCCTCTCAGGAATCGGTAAAGGCCGCAACAGTCCTCCTTGTCTCTAAGTATCTGATTTTTCCTGCTGACAAATGATGCACGTATGTATGTATACTCCTCTACATCCTCTCGCATCTTCTCCCAAAAGAATCCTCTCTCCAACAATGCCAAAGAACGATGCATCCCTGGGTGGCCAGCCCATGGCGAGTCGTGTCACTCCTTCAAAAGGTGCCTCCTGAGTCCAGATGACTTTGAAACATAGAGTCGGTTTCCAAAGAACAAGAATCTGTCCCGTAGAAAGAACTTTCGTGTCTTCCCCTCCTTTATCTGCTTCACTATATTCTGCGCCAAAGTATCGGTTTCAACACTTTCCTTGATCTTATTCTGCATCTCTTCTGACATCTGAACTCGACTCCTACTCCTAGCTGCCCGGTCTTCTCCCTCCAATGTTGCAAGCTGTCCCTTCCTACTAAGGGCATCTGCTACCGCATTGTGCCTTCCCAGTCTATACTCGATAGTCATGTCGAATTCTGCCAAGAAGTCCTGCCAACGAGCTTGCTTCGCAGAAAGCTTTGGTTGTGATGCAAAATAACTTGCTGCAACGTTGTCAGTCTTAACAACAAACAACTTCCCAATCAGGTAATGCCTCCACACATGAAGATAGTGAATGATCGCAGTCATCTCCTTCTCATGGACCGGATACCTCCGTTCTCTATCCTGCAACTTCCAACTCTCATACGCCACCAGATGCCCATCCTGCATAAGAACCCCTCCTATGGAAAAATCTGAAGCATCTGTGTGTACCTCAAACAGTCTCTCGAAGTCCGACAACTTCAGTATCGGTGTCGTAACCCTCCTTTTCTTCAAGTCATCAAATGCCTCTTGACATTTGCTTGTCCAACTCCACCTCTTGTCTTTCTTAAATAGGTCTGTCAGTGATGATGTTACCTTGGAGTACCCCTCTACAAACTTCCGTTGGTAGTTGGTCATGCCCAAGAACACCCTCATCTCATGGACATTCTTCGGTTCAACCCAGTCCTCAATCGCCTTCACCCTGCTTGGCTCCATCCGTATGTACCCTTGACCAACAATATGCCCAAGGAACGAAATCTCAGTCTGAGCGAACACACACTTAGACTTCTTCAAGAACAACTGATTTTCCCTCAGTGCCTTGAACACCATCGCCAAGTGCTTCTTATGATCCTCCATGTTGTCACTGAACACCACTATATCGTCCAAGTACACTACTACGAACGAATCCAAGTATGGTCGTAGGACATCATTCATCAAAGTGCAAAACATAGCAGGAGCATTACACAACCCGAATGGCATAACAACTCAAAGCTACCATACCTTGTTACTATCGCGGTCTTCTTCTCGTCTCCTTAAGCTATCTGCACCTGATAATACCCATGCCTCAAGTCCAGCTTGGAAAACACTCGAGCTTTCGCAAGCTTGTCAAAGCAATCAACAGCCAATGGCAAAGAATACATGTTCCTTACCGTCTGCTTGTTCAGTGCACGGTAATCACAGCACCTGTAGCTCATTCAAATCCTTCTTCCGCTGGAACAATACCAGAGATCCATAAGGGGACCTTGAAGGTCTGATGAAACTTGCATCAGTTAAATCCTTTAACTGTCGTTTCAACTCCTCCAACTCAAGTCCTGACAACCGATAAGGTGCTTTATCCGGTGGTTGCTTTCCTGGCTCAAGCTCAATGCTAAGGTCTACTGCATGCCTTGGTGGAAGCTTCTATGGTAGCTCATCAGGCATCAAATCTGCATATTTGGTCAGCACCTCGGAAATCTCGGCTGGAACAGGCGTCCCCACTCCATCACCTTCGACATCCTTGAACATCACCGGTTATGTCTCCATATCTGACTCCTTCATAGCCTTCTCCAAACTCAGTGCCGAAAAATATTGCACCTTGACTTCCCTCCTTTGCCTATGAGTGGGCAAAGTCCAAGTTTGTGTCTGTCCAACCAGCACCACCTCATCACAGAAGGGGACAATAATAGCCATGTTGCCCTTCAAGAAATCCTGTCCGAGTATCATATCGAAGTCGTTCATCTCCATCACTGTGAAGTCCAACTGACCCTTCCAGTCTTTTATCTGCACAGGCACTTCGTGTGCCAAACCCGCCACTTTAGCTCTAGAGTTCACTGCCTTGACTTCCACATTCGATGGGAAGATCATTAGTCCAACCTCTTTTGCTAACTGTGTCGTCATGAAGTTATGAGTGGCCCCCATGTCCACTAGAGCTTGAATGGTCTTGCCATGAACCATCAAGTCCACGAAACCCAGATTGTTCATCCATGATTTCTCCATAACTTTTCCCTGCATACATGTCTGTTCTCTGCGTTCATCCAGCTTCTTCAACCCTGAATCAACTTCACCTGTCATGAACAACCCTGCCCTGATACCAACTGTCATGCCCCCAATTCTTTTTTCCTTAAATTGGTCGAGTGCGGCATCGCCTAAGTAACCAACTTTCTCCATTGTTAGTTTACTTTACGAACTACGCCTTCAACATTCATTATAAACATGAATTATATTATTAATGTGCGGAAACCATTAATAACAAGATAGAACAGCAATAAGAACACAAGTGTATGCAAGAGAACTTCTTTTATTATGTATATGAGAATTTGTACAATGACCGGGAGCTGGGCTCAACCGGCGTTCATAACCAAGGTCGGGCGCCCGCCCGTGCAAGAGCGCACGGCGGTCACACCTCGCCTTACCCAAATATACAACAATACAATATACAAGACTTTGCCCGAACGGGCGGGCGCGCCCGTGCACACCCGCACGACCCACAAACGAACTTGCGTTCACAACCGAACTCACACCCACGATCGGCGAGCGGGCGCCTCACTATGCCCTCCACCCGCACCTCCAACCGCCTACACGAAGTGCGCCCGTGTCACCTTGCTCGGCTCGGCGGGTGCATCACCTATGCACCTCAAGCTGCGGCTTTATGTGACTTCGCACTTCACCTTAGAGCGATGGATGATCAACGAAGTTCGATGTCCAAATGACCAATCTTTCCATGTGTTTATACGCCTCCATGGTGTGGCGACCTCACCCGTGGCCGACCCACCAAAGCGCCCAAGCCGACGCGCTCAAACGATGTGCAACGCCCCTCTTACAAGTCGGCTCGCCCTTCGTTTGCCACGCCCAGCTCGCCATATAAAAGGAACGCCAATCTGCCCGCGCGCTCATTACAACCGCGCCTCATCTTTGGTCGCTCCTCGCACTGTGCCTTAGTCACATTTCGGTAGGAGAGCGCGCGCCCGGCTGCCCGATGACCGCAGGACGTTACAAGGAGGATGGAGAAGGATACGGGATAAGAAGGGGGAAAATACGAGGAAACCTAGAAAGCTAGAAAAGGTCAAACAAGGGAGGAGGGGGAGGGAGGGGAAGGCTAGACTAGGAAGAAAGGGCAGGGATCCAGCAACTACTGATCTTCCAGCCGTCATCTCTATTAAGATTTTTTGGCCTCCTTTCAATCTCAATGGCTTCCTTGAATTTACGGTGATGGAACTGCGCAACCTTGGCAATAACCTTGGCCTCCTCAATACAAACCTGATGCTTGGTCTTTTCTGCATGCTCTGCTAACGCTGAAGACTTGGTTCTCTCATGCCTTAGGTCAGCTGCATGTTCGTTGATCCTTTGATGGATGGAGCGTCCTGTTTCCTTGATATAAGGGGTCCCACAAGAACAAGGAATCATGTAGACACCCTTCATGTCCTTAGGGTCAACCGGATCCTTCACCGATCAGAGGAATTTACGAATGGTGTTGAGGGGCCTAAAGGTTGAGGGAATATTATACTTCTTAAGAATCCGAGCAATCTTGTGTGTGGTTTCCTGGACATAGGGAAGATGGACACTTAGGGGATGCTCTTTAGGTTCTTTTTTAATAACAGAATTCTTGGAGGCTTTAAGGAAAGCTTTTAGACCAAGGCGCCTACTATAGTCGTTCTCCATAAAGACATTAAGGAGATGGGATTTCTCCTGATCGAAGCTCTTATTATCAGAAATCCTAAGGGCACGAGTAGCGAGGGTGTTAAGAACACCCAATTTCTGCGCGGGGAAATGATGGGAATTGGCATGAAGATATTGCTCAGTATGCGTTTTCTTCCGAAACACTGAGTGGGAGAGGGAACCATCAACATTCTTAGAGATAAGAATATCAAGGAAGGGGAGGCAACCATTAACTTCTTTTTCCATGGTGAACTTAATGGCAGAGGATTGACAGTTAAGGTGATTGAAGAAGAGATCCAACTCTTCTTGGCCATGGGACCAGATGACATTAGTGTCATCTACATACCTTTTCCATAGCTTGGGTAGGAGATGGGCTGAGGCTAAAGCTTTGGCTTCGAAATCTAATTATTATTATTATATTTATTTATTTAATTTTATTTTAGCTATTTATTTATTTTTATTTTTATTTTTATTATTTATTTATTTTAACTAACACTTATAAATAAAATTTCTTAACTAACAATTTAAAATAATTTATTAATTCTATTTAATATTTTTTTATTATTTCCAAAAAAAAAACAAGAAGAAGAGGAGTAAATTACCCTTTTACTTGACCTTGATTTTTAATTTATTTAAATATATTAAAAAAAAATTAATTAATAACCAAATTAAAAATATTTTTAATAAAATGTTATGGAGACCCCTTTACTTAACCTTGATTGACTTTGAGCTTAAATAATTAAATTAATTAATTACCAATAAAATCTATAAATGAAATAGTACGAGATTCAAATATATAATATGTTGTAATATATAAATTATTGAATTTTTAAAAATAAAAATGAAATAGTACAAGATTCTATTATTTAATATATTATATAAATTATTGAATTATTTATTATGAATATAATGAGTTACTTTGACTTTATATTATATTACTATTGATCCTCAATTAACATTAGAATATTATTATATAATTTAGCCGTTATTATAGCCCTTAATGGTCACACCTAGCTGTTTGGAAGCTCTGCTCTCCCTATTTAACTCGCACCTATGATCTGACTCCTCAACTTGTCCTGACGATGAACCATAATAGTTGGTTCGAAATGCGTCGACAAAGGTTTTCTACGTGTGATTTACCCTGAAACTCTTCTTAAAAATATTATAGATCACAAAAGCCTCAATTCAATAACTTTACAACTTAAAACAACATAAAATATAGATCACAAAAGCCTCAATTCAATAACTTTACAACTTAAAACAACATAAAATAAACCACATGAGAGTATTGTAATAATTTAAATCATTGTTAATTTAATGGTATTGAAATTATTGTAATAATTTAGATCATTGTTAATTTAATTGTATTGGAATAGTTTAGATCATTTTTAATTTGATGGTGTAGAGGATTAGAGTACACCTATAATAACTTCCGAGTGTTAACCTCGCAACATTCAATAGCTTTCAAACTGACTTCGATCGAGTGCCCACCTTTCTAACATATAGAGGGGCGCAGAAATCTTGAAGATATTTAAATAGAACAACCAGATTTAAAGTTTGTTAAGTGTGAATCATGACCGCAATGTTTTCTCTAACCGACTCAAACAAAAGGTGTCACCTAATTTGATGTGGAAAAAAGTGGCTCAATTAAAAGAAGCTTTAAATTAATTTAAACCTGACCAGGTGTAGTGACCGTTGGAGATGGAGCGTATTTAATGCCCTTTCCTGGACCAAACACCGCAGTGGTTTGTTTCATTGCAAAGTCTATTGTATTGCCTTGGCTTTTGTTTGATGTGGTTTCTTTGCAGGCTGCGGCGGCTTTTATATTGGCTTGCCTTTTGTTTGACGTTTGGTGGTTCAGTAGCATGGCCATGCTCTTGTGTTTTTCTTGATGGGGTTTTGGTTGTATGAAATGTTTTGGTTTTTTCCTTCCATTTCTTTCTTCTTGTCTGTGAATTGCTCGGCCAACCAATTTTTTTTGGCTGCCAAATGTTAAGAAATAAATAGGGATGAAAACATGATATTCATCACTCTAAGCCGGCGACAGAGCAGCTGATTTGATCTTTATTCAGGGCGTAGTCTACTCATGTAGCGTTCCGAGAAGCTGTTTCTCTCTTCAAGGTAAGATAAAGACTACATTCAAATTTCAACGTGTTATTCCTGAATCCTTGGTATACCTTTTTGAGTTTGAAGTAGGTAGGGCAATCTTCTCTTATTTACGATGGTCGTGTTGCAGGTACATAAAACCTGTCGGCAGGTAGTACATAAAGCAGTATTTCTCTCTTTATCCATTGTGACAGGTGTTCTTTAAATCTCTATCCACACTGACAGGTGTTCTTGAAATCTCGGTTTGCAGTTAATTATTTTTAGTTGAGTTGTACATTGTATAGAAATTCATTATAGGTTTACATAAGGTCGAATATAAATTAATATATGACATTTAAATTGAGGGGCCCGATATCGCGTGCTGGTACGGACAATCATTTGGGATTTTTTAATCCGTGAGAAGAGGTAAAATATCAGCGGCTATTCTCTTTGTCGCATCGTGAAAAGTGTTTTGTGCAGTTAGAGACACTTCAGATGGCGGAAGAATGGAGAATGACCAATACCTAAATTTCATTTGCCGATGGATTGCATCCCACCCATTTCAGTTCAGGTATGATGCTTCGTGGAATTTATTACCTATGCTCAAATTCTATCACTTCTTTGCATTCTTTTAATCAAAGCGGCTTCTGCCCAAAATAATAGGTGGGAAAGATCCCTTTCAGAACGACATTCACAGTCGATTCGAGGAATTATAGCAGTAGATCTTGGGCAAAGAGGGGACATGGCAGCAGGGCAGTGGTATCAGCCGTTACAGGCGAAGAGAGCAGAGGCAGAAGAGGGAAGGAGTGTTGCCCATGGTGAGCGTTCAGGAGTTCATTGCCGAGAAGTTATTCATTGCTTCTCCCCCAACTTTTCTTCATTCATTGGATTCAAGAGTGAAGCAGGTGAGTTTCTGTTTTTACCATTTGTTGATGAAATTTCGTGTCGGCACAGAATCGAGCAACAATATTGTAAACTTAGGAAGCTCCCAACTAAATGTTCGGTAGCTGTCTGTTTATGCTCCAGTTTTTCGTCTCTGTAAGATTCACTTAACATTTTCATCTTCAATTGACCGTTTGTCAGAAAGTTTTGGGAATTTTTGGTATATTGGAGGCCTTTGTCAAAATAGAGATAAACCCCGCTCTGATATTCTATTATGTTATGTCTGATTTTTACAGTTAAAGATAACCTGGGAGAGGCAACTAGTATACGTATTTAGTGATTTACATGCTTTTTCTGAAGGGTTAATTTTACCTGCAGTATACGTATTTAGTATTTAGTGTATTTACATGCTTATTCTGAATTGTTAATTTTAGCTGCAGTATACGTATTTAGTATTTAGTCTATTTACATGCTTATTCTGAAGTGTTAATTTTACCCTCCCTTCTCATAGACATTCACCTAGCCTTCTTGCGTTGGTTAGGTAGCTACAATCTTTAGCTATTGGAAACCATGAAATTGGAGTAAGGTTAGGGTTAAATCAGAGATTATAAACACCATTAAGATTAAAATTAAAGTAGGGTTAGATTTAAATTAGAGTATGTAAACTAAAAATTATATTATTTTTAATTCACTGAAATGATTAATTAATTTAAATGTATTTTTTTAATATATTAAAATAAATTTAAGTTAATATATTTTATATATGTTTTATTTTATTAATTTTATATTAAATATATTGTATAAACGAAAACTGTTCCACTTATTAATATTGCGTTTTTAATGCGTATATGTAATCATAATGGTCTAATAATAATTTATTTATTAATTACTGATTTTAAAATTTTAATTAAAATTAATTTTTAGTATATTAAAATTCAAATAATTGTTAGTTTATTGAAAATTAATATAATTATTTAATTTAAAATATTATAAATTAATAAATATAATATAACTTAATTATAAATATAAGTATAATATATTCACTATTATCTTTTATTTTAATATGATTATTTATAATATGTATTTAGAATTACATTTTATATTAAATATTTTCTCTTATAATATTATAAAGTAAATTTATAAAATTGTCTATATTTTTTTTCTTTATATTTAAATTTATATCTTTTTAATGTTTTAATCATTAAATTAGATTTCTTACCTAATTAAAAAAACTCAAATCAAATATTACCTTATTCACCTATTTTTCAAATCAAATATTACCTTATTCACCTATTTTACATCACTGCATTTTATCCATCCGTTAACTCACTTCTAATATAAATAATTATTTAATAAACATACATTTTATTTATATTTTTATTATAACTATTAATAATTAGGAATACTTATATTTTATAAAAAATTTAATATTAATCCTATTCACATAATTTTAATTTTCAACTTCCAATGGTGCGATCTCGGCCTGTGCGGGTCCATCTCATAGACTTCTCCATTTCTGGGTACGATTATATAAGGTCACCTTTCCTCCTGTACGGAGGCCAGATCGCGCATGCTACCGAAGATCGCGCTGACCTGATTGAGAAGTAGGAGGCTCTTGCAAGATAGAGGGCTATCAATTTGGTGAACTTGGTGAACTCAACCATTATTTTTTGGTTATATATCCCTGGCCGGGGATGCAAGAACTCATGAAATCTGAAATGGTCTTCTTTCTCTCTTTTTGGGGATCTCATAAGGTTTTGATTTGGTTTTGCCTTCACACTTAATTTTATATAAGTATTTTTGTTTTACATATTAAATTAATTTTTAAATATATATTTAATAAATTTAAAATTAAAATAATTATTTATTTATATCATTTTAAAATAAATATATTATTAATAATTAAATTCTCAATTAACAAATAAATTTCGATAAATATAAATAAATATTATTAATAATATTTATATTTATATTAAATATATAATTTTTAATAATAAATATTAAAATAAAATTAATTAATAATTATTATCCACCAAATATGTAATTAACAATAAAAGATGAATACAACTTTAATCACCCATTCATTTAAAAAATGTATTAGATTCTAAAATGTGTATTCAGAGAACCTAATCACCATACTATATTTATTGTATCACTAGATTTGTATATTTAGCGCCTATTTAGCGCCTGAAAGTGAGGGTCGTTGCGGGCCCTTGTAAATTTGTTTACAATGACAACTATAAAAGACAACATCTCCAACGATTATACAAGTATGTAATTTTGTATTTTTTTTTCAGGATAATTGTTATACAAGTATGTAATTTTGTATTGGTTTTGTTTTGTTATTTTTTTTTACTTAATTTTTTTTATTGTGTTTGTATCTATAGCTTAGTTTTGTGTTTGTATCTACCACTTAATTTTGTGTATAATGTTAAAGGTGAAAGACATTATGATTAGTTATATAAGATATTTATATTGAATTCTTGATTTAAGGAAAGATAATTTTTTATAATTGATGGATTTTTTAACTATGTTTCTATTTAATACCATGGTTTTATAATTTCTTGTTTCATCTTCCATTAGGAGCATGTTTCTTTAAGATGACTTATATAATAATACAATCTGTTATCATTATCGCATTTTGGATGGTGTTTTGAGTAGTATTTGAATGCAATCTCTTCTCCACCTTAGAAACTGGCTTTTGGGGAAGCAAAATTGGATGTGTTCATTTTCACTGGTATCTTTCATATTCATTTGATTCTTTTCAATTTATAGGTTTATTAAAAAAAATTCTTTAATTTCAAAATCTATGTAATTTGAGAAGGAAAAATGAACACCCAATCAGAGTTTTCCATTGAAATTGAGAGGGTTCTTGTGGTTAATTTGTGATGCAAAGAGGGATGCCTTGCTTATGCTCAAATTTTTAGGGCAAGTAGGGATATATTTTCAATGCTCTAATTTTTGCTTTTAGTAAGATTTACTTCCCATTGTCCTCTTAAATTGGTCATTTATTAGAAAATTTGTTTTTTTCGTTATAGTGAAGACATTTGTCAAAATGAAATTAAAACCCATTATAATATGTGATTATGTGTGATATTTAGACATTGAAGAGGCAATAAATTGTCTAAAATCGATATCACTGTATGTGTATATTAGTTAGCATTTATGGCATTTTCAGTTCTTATAAGCATTCATTGTAGGTACACCCTCTATTTAATAGAAATCCTAAAATTCATTTTTAAATATATGTTAGTTTCATCAAATTGCTAGTGATTAAAATTTTAAAACATTAGAATCTCGATAATGGAAAAACAAATAAAGTTGAGAAACAAAACTAATTTGCCATCTTTAACATGTGCATTACATATATTATGAATCTAGTTATATTATATATAAAGTATTAAGTATTACTTGAAGATAGGTTGGAGTTGACCTATGTAATTATGAATCTGGTCGTATTATATACAAGTATTACTCGAAGATAAGTTGGAGTTGACCTTGGTGTTGGATTGGTTATAAGTTAATCGAATAGGATACTGCAGTCCCCCGGATGTGATCTAAAGGTGGTTTATCGGCTAAATGGGGAGTTTGGTACTCACCAATTTAGGGTAGGATTATGTTCGCGTAATAGCTACTCCAGGCATGATTTTTTCAAGTGAAAAAACAAATAATTAAATCTTCAATGTTTTAATAGTTAAATCAGGATTATGTTAGTGTTTTTCAAGTGAAAAAACAAATAATTAAATCTTCAATGTTTTAATAGTTAAATCAGGATTATGTTCGCGTAATAGCTACTCCAGGCATGATTTTTTCAAGTGAAAAAACAAATAATTAAATCTTCAATGTTTTAATAGTTAAATCTTATGCCAGCAACATGCAGGTGTGTGATTCATATTTCAGCTATTTAGAGATAGCTTTAGAATCTCAAATTAGTGGGGCCCTCCGCCCTCTCAAGCATCGTGAGATCTGTCCGTTTAGGATTCAGATGTGGGGTAAATTTTCCTGTTATGAACATAAAATTTCTGAAGCTTCGGAATGGAATATGAACATGTAATCAGAAATTTGCACGGTTATATTGAGAGGGCTTCTTTGTTTCGTTAGCAATGCAGAGGGGTGTCGAGGAGGGAGCCGAGGAATTTCCCTTTCAAATATTCGAGTGTCTGTCTGTTTATGCTCCAATTCTTCGTCCCAGTAAGGTTCAATTTTCATTTTCATGTTCAATTGGCCGTTGGGGATTTATGGTATATTAAGGGCTTTTTGTCAAAATGGAGATAAACTCCATTGTGATATTCCATTGGAGATGGTTTAGATGTACAATTGGAGATAAACCCCATGGTATATTAAGGGCTTGTGTCTGATTTTTATTTAGTGCATGTATATGTCTATTCGTGAGTGTTAATTTTATCAGCAGTTCTCGGAGGCATTCTTTGAGTTCTGTGGTTTTTGGAAACTATGAAATTGGAGCACCATTAGGTTAAAATAGAGTATGGTTAAAATAGAGTGTAAATAAATTGGAGTAAAGTTAGATTTAAATGAGAGTATGTAAATTAAAAAAAATATATTATCATTATTATTTTTAATTCAGAACCAAATTACTGTTAGATTAATTTAGATGTATATTTTAATATATTAAATTTAAGTTAATATGTTTTATATAATTTTAATATATTAAAATTAAAATTTAAATAAGTTATAATTTATATGGATGTATTAATAAATATAATATAGGATAATTATAAATATAATTAATAAATATTTAATATTATTTTAAATTTAAATTTTAAATAATTACAAATAAAAATAAACTTTTAATATTATCCTTTATTTTAAAATAATTATTAATAATATCTAACTCATTAATATGGAATTTTAAATTTAAATTTAACCATTTAATAAATATTTAAAATTACATTTTATTTGATCATAAGTTATTGAATAAAGCAAATTTATAATGATAATAAATTTTATAAAAATATATATACAGGTCCGCTTTTTTCGGATTTGAATTTATATTTTTTTAAAAATAAATTTAAATTACATTTTATTTTAAATATTTTTTTTATTATAATATTGTAAATGATCATAAGTTATTTAATAAAGCAAATTTATAATGATAGTAAATTTTATGCAAATATATACAAGTCCGCTTTCTTAGCATTTGAATTTATATTCTTTAAAAATAAATTTAAATTTATAATAATAATTAATTTTATGAAAGTGTATATATTCTTATTTTTTTAAATTTAAATTTTCCTGAAAATAAATTTAAATAGTTATTTATTAAATTAGATATTCTTAGTAACTGAAAAAGTCAAAGAATTACTTGAATAGTTTTAAATCACCAATACTTTTTATATATCTTCATTATAAATAATAATAATTACGCATACTTCTATTTTATATAAAAAGTTTCATATAATGTTATTCACATTATTTAATGTGCCACTTCCGACCGTGCGAACGGGTCCTGGCGAGTGCTGCCGCAAGGGTCCCTCAGATCTCTCATGGGCTTCGCCTCCGATTCCTGCATAAGCTCACTTTTCCTGCTGTTCCTATTTCATAGACTATAGAAAAGTAAATGCTAGGTAGATAGCTTTCGCCCTCTCTCCAGGTTGATATCTCGATTCGCCTGCTGTCACTAAGAGGGTAAACGCTATCTGCCTCGCATGTCAGGCAGCATTTACTTTTCTATGGTCTATGAAAGCAGTTGTCTATAACGCGACTTTTTGAAAGCTTTTTTAGCGGGTTTTTCCGGTCGAAATCCGGCAGGAATTTATTGGAATCGCAAGTTTGATAGCTAGTTTCTGCACAATGAAAGCGTCCCAGGGGTTTTCCAGGGTGCTGAATCCAAATATGCAGCAACAAATCAAGATTTAGCCTCAATTTCTTCTTCCGCCGGATTCCGTCACCTGAATCTCCAAAAAGTCACATTATAGACAACTCCGTCTATGAAATAGGAGTTTCCTACTTCGAATGAATAAGTTCTTCCCCAATTTACTTCAGTGGCCATGATATTGAAGATTGCGCCTACCTGATTGAGAACTGGGAGGCTCAATCTGGTGAATTCTACAACTTTTTGTTATATATATCGGGAGTTGTCTTTAGTGCGACTTTTTGGAGATTCACGGAATCCGGCAGAAAAAATTGAGGTTTAATCTTGATTTGTATTATTTAAAATGGTTTTTTAACTGCACATTTGGATTCACCACCCTGAAAAACCTTTGGGACGCTTTGATTGTGCAGAAATTAGCTATCAAACTTGCGATTTCAATAAATTGCTACGAGATTTTGACCGGAAAAACCCATCGGAAAAGCTTCCAAAAAGTCTCTTTAAAGACAACTCCTATATATCGTGGCGCCCTTTGATAAATAAAAAAAATCATTAAATGATGAAATCTGAAACGGCTTTCTTCCTCTCTATCCTTTGTTTTACATGTTAATTTATCTGTTTGCATATTTACTTAATAAATTTAAAATATAAATAATTATATATTTATATAATTTTAAAATAAATATATTATTTATAATTATATACGAATATGTAATTTTGTATTGGTTTTGTTTTGTTTTGTTGTTGTCTTTAAAGGATTTTTTATTGAAAGACATTAAGATTATTATTTGTATTGAATTGTTAGACATTAGAATTAGGTATATGTTATTTATATTGAATTGTTAGTTTAAAAAGGGATAATTCTTTATAATTGAAATATTTCTTAACTATCTTGCTATTAAATAGTGTGGTTATATAAATAGCATGGTTAAATAATTTATTGTTTCATTTTTTGTTAGGAGTATGTTACCTTAAAGATGACTCATAAAACAATATAATTTATTATCTTTATTGCATCTTAGAAAGTGTTTGTGCAATATTTTAACTTAAGCTCTCCACTTAGAATCTGGTGATTGGGAAAGCAACATCAGATGGTGTTTATTTTCACTAGTATCTTTTATTTTTGTTTGATTCATTTCAATTTATATGTCTTCTTTTTTTTTTTTTTCAAACTTTATGTAACTTAAAAGTAAAAATAAACATCTAATTAGAGTTTCTCAATATAATTGAGAGGATTTTTGTGGTTGATTTGTTTTTCAGAGAGGAATTGAGAAGGAAATGCAGGATGCCTTCCCTAGCTAAGGATGTCTTACCTGTGCTCCAATTTTTGCTTTTGAGTCAGATTTACTTCCCATTTTCCTCTTCAATTGGCTGTTTATTATAAAGTTTGTTTATTTGTTTTTTTGGTTGGGTATATTGACTAGGTTTGTCAAAATGAAATTAAGCTAGTTGTGATATGTGTAATTTTCTCTAAGATCTAGATGGATTTGAGTGTTTATTATATGTATGTGTATATTATTTCACATTGATGATATTTTCAGTTCTCATAAGCATTCACCATATTTTTGGTCAAGTGGGTACACCATCTATGTAATGAAAATCATAAAATGTATTTTTAAATATATGTTATTTTCATCAAATTGATTATAATTAAGATTTTAAGACAATAAAATTTTAGTAATAGAAAAACAAACAAAATTAAAGAAGCAAAAATAATTTTTCATACACAAAACATATGATTATGAATCTAGTTATATTATAAATAAGTCTTACTAAAAAGAATAGAATAAATTAACTTTTATAAATCAAAATAAATACATACTATAAAACTAAATAAATAATTTACCAACTATGAGGAAAAAAATACATCTTAATTTCTTTTCAATCTAGCTGAGTCCTTTTCAATTCCTCTGGGTGCTCAATAAAATCTAGTGTTAGTTGGGACCTGAACTAGTTTTAGGAAAAGGAATCTATTGAGCCCAACCAGCAATAAATCTAGTGTTTAGTTAGGACCTGAACTAGTTTTAGGAAAAGGAATCTATTGAGCCCAACAAACTATTTCACATTTATTAGTCTAAAATAGCAACTTTTGCAAACTGACACGATTTCACATTTATTAGTCTAAAATAGCAACTTTTGCAAACTGACACGAGTATCCCGCAGGTGTTTCAAGTCGCTGCTGTATCTCAAGCATTTTGCAGGCATTTATTGAAAATTAATCTGAAATAACACCTTTTCAGATGAATTCAAGCGTGGGCAAGGTGGCTTTGTGATGCTTCTCTTATTTGAGGGAAGCACATTTGCTTCTTTTTCTTGAAGTAGCTGGTGGCCTATTTCAAAATTGTGCAGGTATTACCGTAATTAAAGGGAAAATTTGGCTTTTTTCTTCAAATTTCTTACCAGCATAAATTATAATGAATAGACTCTCTTAAATGTCTGTTATTAAAAGTCCAGGTAACTATATTTTCACTTGAACAGCAAATGAGAAGCCGTTCTAAAAATAGTTAATGAATTTTACCAGAGACATGTCTGTGACTCTAATATCCTTAAACAAACCCAAGATTAAAAGATTCGAGATCGTCACCTCTCAGTCCTTAAATTGAGGTGAAGAAAAACTGAAAAACAAAGAAATAAGAAATGCACGCAAGTATAAAAACGAAAGAGAATTGAAATATATCCAAATGTAAAGTTCTTGTGCGAGTTCTTCTGCGAGAAACTGGAAAAAAATGAGTAACAGAAGGCAGAGGCAGAGCTGACGAATTTATTAAGAAAAAGGAAAATATTTAATTGCTTAGGTCATGATTTGATTCCAAACAACAACAAAAAATTTAGGTGCAGAAAATCACATAAGAAACCGATTAAGAATTATGTAATTTAATTTGCAGAGTTTTTGTATTTATTATGTATTAAGTTGGTTTGAATTATATAGGAATTGAATTTGGATAGGATTGATAACAATATTTTTTTTAATCATCCAAATTAGGTAATAAGTTGGTTTGAATTATATAGGAATTGAATTTGGATAGGGTTGATAACCATATTTTTTTTAATCATCCAAATTAAACTTAATTGGCATTTTTTTAGTTCAATGTTTTAGTTTAAATTTTCATAGTTTGTATGTTATGGTATAAATAATTTTAGATTCAGTTTATTTATTTAGGTCTAAGTAATTTTTTTTTTCTTTTCTGTTATCCTTAACCTATAGAGTATATAATATTGTAGAGATAAGTAAATAGAATATAATTTTATTTGAATCTGATAAAAGTTAATCTTGTCATGGAAGAGCAAGTTAGTTGGAATGGTCTTTGTGGTGGAGTACTACTTATGCTTTTGATTTTTATTTTTTTGTTGAGGTATGTTTTGGTTTTGTTTTTATTAGAGATTTGTTTTGTTCAGTATAATTGTATTGGGCTTTTGATAAAAGTGTAATAGTTAGAATGGAGGATTAGGTTGTTAGAATGAATGCTATGTGGAGGAACATGCATGCTTTTTGTTTTTATTTTTCTTCGAGTGTAAATTTAGATTTTATATTTTTGCAAATATTTATATTCTTGAGTCTGTGTCTATCTTTCTTATACCAAGGTGGTTTTTCTAGGTAGTTTTGGGATGGTTTGCAGTTAAATTATGAAGACCATGAAATGACATTGAAAAAGAAAAAATAAATTGAGCAATTCCCTATTTAGCTATTATGTTTGGAGATTGTGTCAAGGTCTTCCTCCTACTCCTGCATGAAGAGACACATTCTTCCCCGATAAATAAAATAAAAATGTATATACTTTATGAAAATATATATACTCCATTTTCTTTGAATTTAAATTTATATATTTTTAAAAATAAAATAAATTTTTTAATTATTAAATTAAATTTCTTACCTAATTAAAAAAACTCAGATATTATTTTATTCACCTATTTTTAAATCACTACTTTTTATCTATCCATTAACTTCTGATATAACTAATTATTTAGTAAACATAAATTTTATTTATATCTCTATTATAACTAATAATAATTAATAATACTTATATTTTATAAAAAAATTAATACTAATCGTATTCACATTAACACATTATTTTAATTTTCCACCTATGCGGGTCCGTCTCATGACTTCTCCGTTTCCCGGTACAATTACCTAATCTCACTTTTCTTGCTCGACTGAGGCTAGATCGAATGAATAAATTCGTCCCCGAGTTACTCTAGTGGGTATGCTACCGAAGATTGCGCTGACCTGATTGAGAAGTGGCTGGCTCTTGCAAGATAGAGGGCTACCAATTTGGTGATTTCAACAATTTTTATTTGGTTATATATCCCGGCGCCCCTAGATGCAAGAAATCATGAAGTGATGAAATGCCTTCTTCCTCTCTTTTGGAGATCTCAGAAAGCTTTGATTTGTTTTTACCTCAGCATGTGATTAGATATGAGTATCTTTGTTTTACAGGTTAATTTTATTTTCACAGATTTATTTATATTTTCAAATAAAAATATAACTTTTAATAAATATAAAATTATATTTATTAAAATAATTAATAATATTTATATTTTAAATTAAATATTAAATATATAATTATTTAATAATAAATATTAAAATAAAATTAATTAATAATTATTATAAATAATATATCATAAAATAGGAATACAACTCTGGCCGCCAGCTTTACAACTTACAAATGTGGTTGAATGAATTCTCACAATGATAAAAAGGGGTCTACAATGACAATGATAAAAAGGTGGAAGGTCAAGGTCAAAATCCTGCCAACAACATTTCTAGCCATCCATATACACCATCTGCCCCTTCTTTATTATATACAAGTATGTAATTTTGTATTTATTTCTAACCTATAAATTTTTCCATGACATTTATTATATACAAGTATGTAACAAGTAATTTATAAATTTTTCCATGACATTTATTATATACAAGTATGTAACAAGTAATTCAGTAATTTTGTATTGGTTTAGTTTTGTGATTTTTTTTGTTTTTTTGTTTGTTTGTCTAATTTTGTATATAATATCAAAGTTGAAAAAATACTAAAATTAAATATATAAGTTATTTATATTAAATTCTTGATTTTAAAAAAAATAATTTTTTATAATTGAAGGATTTCTTAACTATATTGCTATTTAATACTCTAGCAATATAGCTTCTTGTTCCATCTTCCATGACAAGCATGTTTGTTTATTTAAGACGACTTATATAACAATACAATCTATTATCTTTATTGCATTTTGGATGGTGCTTTGAATAGTATTTTAATGCACTCTCCTCTTCCCCATAGAATTTGGTTATTGAGAAAGCCAAATTGGATGTCCTCATTTTGAGTGATATATTTCATGTTGTTTGATTATTTTCAATTAATGGATTTATTAGATTTTTTCTTAAATTTCAAAATTTAAGTAATAAAGGAAAAATAAACATTGACAGTGTTCCAGTCTTATACTCCAATTTTTTCGGAAACTTAGGATACCTTGCATATGCCCAAGTTTTGGGGCAACTAAGGATACCTTGCCAATGCTCCAATTTTTGCTTTTAGTAAGATTAACTTCCCATTTTCCTCTTCAATTGGCCATTTATTAGAAAGTTTGTTTGTTTGTTTGTTTTTTTTATAGTGAGGAGCAACTGATTGTCTGAGATCGATATCACTTTGCTTGCTGATTCTATGTATGTGTATATTCGTTAACATCATTTATGATATTTTCCGTTCTCATAAGCATTCACTATAGGTACACCATCTATGTAATAGAAATCATAAAATTCATTAAAAGAAATCATAAAATTCATTAATAGAAAAGGAAATAAAGTTGGGAAGCAAAACTAATTTGACATTTATAACATTTGCATTACATATAATTATGAATTTGGTTGTATTATATATAAGTATTACTAGAAGAGAGGAAAATGTGAAAACAGTTTATGTTAAAATTTTAGATTATGTTAAATTAAAATAAAATTAATTTATAATATAAATTAGAGTATTTATATAAATTAAATGATTGGTCACATATAATTATGAATCAAATTATATTATATATATACATTTTACTTGGAAAAAATAGTGTGAACAAGGTTTATGGTAAAATTTTATATTATCTTTAATTTACAGTTAAATTAAAATAAGATTAATTTATAATATAAATTAGAGTAATTATATAAATTAAATGATTGATAAATTTAATAGTCATTAATTTTAAAAACAAATTTTGTAAAAATATTTATAACAATGAATTAAATTATATAATTAAATAAATCTTTTAACTTGAAACAATTTACACCTTAAATTCTTTTTTTAAGAAATTTATATCTTAATTTCTCTTCCATCTCTCTGAGTGATTAATTTGGACTACAGTTAGTTTTACCTTAATTAAACTGGAAAAGAATCTATTAAGCTGAACAAGCCATTTCACATCAATTAGTTTGAAATAGCAACTTTTGCAAAATGACACTAGTCTGGGCGCAGGTGTTTCAAGTAGCCACTGTATCTCAATCATTTCGCGGGTATTGCATCTTAATCATTTCGCAGGCCTTCACTGAAAATTAATCTGAAATAACGCCTTTGTCAAATGACTTCCAGCGTGAGCTAGGTGGCTTTGTGATGATTCATTGAAGGAAGCACATTTTTCCCCTTTTCTTGAAGTAGCTGGTGGCTTATCTCAAAATTTGGCAGGTATTTATTATAGTTTAATGAATCTAAGGGCAAATTTGCCAAAGATCAACAATTAACTGAATTTAGTCGTGATTTACTTAATAGAGTTTTCATGTACTAATTGACACTTTGAAAGGTGGATTAATACAATTATTGAAGAATTTCGCGTTTCTCTTCAAGTTTCCCTGAAGGATAATTTTTAAGAATAAATTATAATGAATGGACTCTTTTAAATGTCTGTTTTGTCCAGATAACTATATTTTCTCTTGAATGATCAGCTTGAGCAGCAAATGAGAAGTCGCTCCCAGAAAATGAGTTTTCAGGGAGACATATCTGCAATATCCTAAAAAGCTATTTTGATCTTCATTTAGCTTTCCGAGAAGCTGTTTTTCTCTTCTGAAGGTAAGATAAAGAGTACGTTCAATGTTTTCTTTCTTGGAATATCTTTTTGAGTTGAAGAAGGGCTTATTTAGAATGGCCAGGTTTTTGAGTTGAAGAAGGGCTTATTTAGAATGGCCAGGTTGCCGATACATAGAACTGTTGGCAGGTACATAAAGCGGTATTTCTCTCTTTATCCATTGTGACAGGTGTTCTTGAAATCTCTGTTCATCTTTGCGTTTGGCTAATTCGAAGTTAATTATTTCTTGTTGAGTTGTCGTTCATTTTTACAGAACACTCCCATTCACTATAGGTGATACGGAAACATAAAATTATATATGACATTTAGATTCCAAAGCCCGATATTGCACTGCCGGTATGGACAATCATTCTAATTTAGGGATTCTTATTTATGCCGGGGTTTAATGTGGTAATTGAAACTTCTGCAGAGGCATGCTGGTGCTGTTAATCCGCGAGAACCTGCAGATCAACGTCTATTCTCTATCGAATCGTGAAAAGTGTTTTGTGCAATGAGAAACACTTCAGATGCCGGAAATTTAGGAGAAATAATTTACCCATGCTCAAATTCTCTCACTTCTTTGCATTCTTTTTATCAAAGCGGCTTCTGCCCAAAATACCCGGTGCGAAAGATCCCTTTCAGAACGACATTCTGAGTCGATTCGAGGAAATGTAGCAGATGATCTTGCGCAAAGAGGGGACATGGCAGCAGGACAGTGGTATCGGCTGTTACAGACGAAGAGAACAGAGGCAGAAGAGGGAAGGAGTGTCGCCCATGGAGAGCGTTGAGGAGTTCAGTGGCGAGAAGTTATTCAGAATGGTGGCAGGGTCAGCTTCTGCCCCTGTTGGGCAATTCATTGCTTCTCTCCCAACTTATCTTCATTCATTGGATCCAAGAGTGAACCAGGTGAGTCTCTGTTTTTTGTTGATGGAATTTCCTGTCTCACACAGAATCAATCAACAGTATTGCAAACATAGGAAATTGTCACGAGGTCATTTGACATCATTAAGTCAATTTAGCTCAATTTAAGTAAATACAGAGTTGAAATATTATTCTTTTATTAATAATAACTAATTTATTAATATCATATTTTATATTTTAATTTAACCATTAATAATAAATATTGAAAATGACATTTTATATTAAATATTTTTTTTTATTTTGTAATGATACTAAATTTTATGAAAGTGTATGCACACTCTTTTTCTTTAAATTTGAATTTGTATTGGTTTAAAAATAAATTTAAATTTATTTAATAAATTAAATTTATAAGGATAATAAATTTTATAAAAAGTATATATACTCTCACTTTGAATTTATACTCTATTTGAAAAAAATAATTATTTATTAAATTAAATTTCCTTTATACTCTATTTGGAAAAAAAAATTTATTTATTAAATTAAATTTCCTTTATAGAAAGGTCAAATATTATTTTATAGATCTCCCCCGCCAGCAAATCGGACAACCCAACACACAAAGCTTCAATATTTTATAAATCTCCATCGCGAACAAATCGGACAACCCAACACACAAAGCTTCAACCAAGAATAAGTAGAAGGAAAACGCGGGCACGAAAGGCCGCCCAGCGGGGAAGGAGCCATAGCCCTTACAGCCAAGCCCAGACAAGCGAAATAAAGACGAGCAAGAACCACCCGTCTATGAGGCTTACAAGGTGAATATTAACAGCGGTGAATCCCAATGCTTCTTGACACGATTGTAAAGGGGCGAACATCAGTCTGGAAGCGATCAAGCAAGGTCCAGGCACGGAGGAAGAGAATACAGAAGCTGCAGGGGAACCAAATAGAACAGAGAATAAGGGATTTTTACCCACACTTATATTTTATATAAAATGTTTAATATAATGCTATTCACATTATTTAATCTGCCACTTCCGACTGTGCAAACCCGGCCCCGGCTAGTGCTTGTCGTGAGGGTCCGTCTCATCGGCTTCCCCTCCGATTCCTGCTACGATTACATAAGGTACTTCGAATGAATAAGTTCTTCCCCAATTTATGCCAATGGCGGTGCTATCGAAGATTGCGCTGACCTGATGCAGATGTGGCAGGCTCATGCACGACAGAGGACTATCGATTTGGTGAATTCAACAACTTTTTGTTATATATCCCGGCGCCCTTGGGTAAAAGAAATCCTGAAATGAAGAAATATATAATATTTAATTTTTATATTAAATTTATAATTATTTAAAATATAAATATAAAATTAATTAATAATTATTATTTAC
This sequence comes from Pinus tabuliformis, assembly GCA_031772625.1. Lineage (NCBI taxonomy): Eukaryota > Viridiplantae > Streptophyta > Pinopsida > Pinales > Pinaceae > Pinus > Pinus tabuliformis. Next base: position 421,001,097 of record CM062819.1, on the reverse strand, counting down.
AGATAGCGATCCATTGATATAAAAATTGTTTTAGATTCTAGAATCTCTCTAAACGCGTTTTAAGTGTGTATTTAACACGGTAGAACTTAATTTTTTTAGTGTGTATTTAACACGGCAGAACTTAATTACCATACTGTATCACGCTTTTCCACTTATAGATGTGGTTGAATGAATTCTCATTAATGGCAATTATAAAAGAGGTTGAGGTCAAAACGCTGCTAACAACATGTCCAATAATCCACTTGGTTATTATATACAGGTATGTAATTTTGTATATTTACTTGGAGATTTTTTTAGGGACCATTATTATATACTAGCATGTAATTTTGTATTGGTTGTGCTTTTTAAGGATTTCTTTTTTCTGGTTATATTGATGGTCTAGTTTTGTACATAATGTTGAAAGTGAAAGATATAAAGATTAAGTATGTATGTTCTTTGTATTGAATTGTTAGGCACTAGAATTAGGTATATATATTATTTATATTGAATTGTTGATTTAAGAAGACATAATATTTTATAATTGGAAGATTTCTTAATTATATTGTTATTAAATATCATGGTTATATAGTTTATTGTTCCATTTTCTGTTAGGAGTATGTTACCTTAAGATGACTCTTAAAACAATACAAACTATTTATCTTTTTTGCATCTTAGAAAGTATTTGTGCAATATTTTAACACCAACTCTCTCCTTAGAATTTGGTGATTGGGAAAGCAACATCAGATGGTATGTATCTTTCTTGTTTGCTTAAGCAAGAGACAGTCCTTCTATTCACTTAGGTAAAAAAAATATTTTACACATGTTACAACATATACCTAGAGGCATAAACTCCCTCAAAGGGGAGTGAAAAAACCCAAAGTACCCAAAAAAAACCTCCAAAAATCAGACAGTGACAAGGCCTAGACTGCCCTGGCACCAAGAGAGGGCCAGTGGATCCGAGATCCGCTCCCCAAAACCGACCAAACATCTGTCTTCAAACAATCCGACGGTCAAGAAACAACTTGCGCATGGGCGAAGCCCCCAAAAAACCCTAAAGTTTCCCCATCAACGTTGACCGTTGATCTTCTTTCTCTGATCCAACGGTTGGAGTCCATATCGCGCGACTTAAAAAGCCCATTGAATACCTCGCGATGAAGGCGGTTTACTTTATCGGTCCTCCGCCATGTGTTGATTCCTGAGTGGAATCGCTGGCTTTTCCTTAAAACCGTCTTTGGTTTGGAAGGCGCTCGATGAAGGTGGTAAACCATTAGTGGTTTTATCTTTTCGGCCCCACCAACATGCACACCAAAAGGTAGCCGTTGATCTCCCCTCTCTAGATTTGACGGCCACAAACCAAATCGAACCCCACACCTGCACACGAAAAACCTTAAAGTTGCACGATCAACGCTGACCGTTGATCTTTTCCTTCTGATCCAACGGCTGGAGTCCATATCGCGCGGCCTAAAAAGCCCGTTGAATACCACGCGATGAAGGCGGTTTGCTTTTTCGGTCCTCCGCCACGTGTGGCTTCTTGAGTGGAATTATTGGCTTTTCTTTAAAACCGTCTTTGGTTTGGAAGGCGCTTGATGAAGGTGGTAAACCATTAGTGGTTTTATCGTGTTGACCCTCCCAACATGCACACCAAAATGTGGCCGTTGATTTGCCCTCTCCAGATCTGACGGCCACAGACCAAAACAGACCACACAACTGCTCACGAAATACCCAGCGATGAAGGCGGTAATCACTGTCCAGCCACCTCCACGTGTCGCTCGCTGAATGACATCGCTTGTGTGCCGGGAAAACTTCTCCTGGGTCAGAGGTCGCCTGAAGCAGGTGGTTTTGACCCCATAAATTTCTTCCTTTCACGCCTTTTTCTTCCATGGAATCATTCCTCCTGTGAACGGATATCTTTTGTCTCGATAACCGACTGTGCAACTCCTATGAAAGGCCGTCTGAAGTGAACTTATCCATCGTTTTCATGAAGTAAAATTCTGTCTCTTGAATTTTCCTAATACTGTTGTCTGTCGCTGAGGGCCCGGGATGAACATCCCTCCTTCAACCTGTCATCCGTTACCTCCTCCCACCAGCAGCACAAGTTGATATGCTTGTTTCGTATCCTCTCATTGGCAAGCCAGTCCGCAACTTTGTTTGCTTCCCTGCGGACATGCACCAACCTAAGAGTTCTCAGCATTCTTAGGTGTGCTTGGATTCTTTGGTAGATTTGCAGAAGCCGCCAATGTTATGAGATTTTCTGTGGTGCAGCGCCAACATTTATCCTCTTCACTGAGTTAATGACTAATTCCGAGTCAGCCTCAATGATGACATTGTGAATATTGTACTTGAGTTGTATTTCCAGGCATAATTCCATTGCCATGAGCTCAACCATATTGTTGGTTGCTTTTCCTAGATAACCGTGGAAGATGAATTGTTTGTTTCCTTCCTCATCCCTCATGACCCCTCCATATCCTGCTTCCCCCGGATTCCCTTTTGAGGCCCCATCTATGTTAAATTTTAAAAAGCCATGTGAAGGGGGTTGCCAAGAAGACTTTACAGCTGAGGTAATCTTGTTGATTTGCATAGAACCCTGAGGGGGGTGAACCTTGAACTCTAACTTCTCCAATATTCTGGCCTCTCTTTGTCCAATGGGTTTGCCAATAGCTACACCTCCTAGGATATGAACAGTCTCTTTGAGTTGTTTAAGAATTAGCTTAAGGATATTGCTCACCAGACTCGCTTTATCCTTGAAAATCCTGTTGTTGTGCTCCTTCCAAACATTCCAGATTATGAATCTTGGGGTCAGCGTCCAGGCAGAGTTAATGATCTCATTATCCGAAAAGTTTTTCCGCCAGTTCTTCAAAGTAGTAATGATGTCATTTACATTTTTGTCTATTTGTTCGAAGACTTCACCAATCCAATTCCAAAGTATTGTAGTGAAAGTGCATCTATTCAGGAGATGATTTGTAGTTTCTTCCTGTTGTCTACATAAGTGACATCTTGATGGGCCAACAAAACCTCTTTTTCTTAGGTTATCCCATATCAGAATCTTGCCCTGTTGAACCAACCACTTGAACAGTTTGACTTTTATCCAATGAGGATTATCCTAGAGTTCTTTCCACGTCTTATCAGTGTTTGGAAGGTTTAGTCCCGAATCTATCCTTTTGGCCTCCTTAAGGTTGAAGAGACCTGCCTTGTTCTTTCCCCATCTTAGTTGATCGTCCAAGTTTGAGTTTAAGATTTGCCTCTTGTCTAAGAGACCTTTAAGGGCTATAGCTTGAGTATGCAGCGTACCCATGCCACTATAATCTGAAAGTTTCCATGTTCTCCATTTCCCATTGTTCCTTGATTGGTCCCAATAGTCACTTACTCACCTTAATCCTTTGTTGGTGGTATCGGTGAGAATGTCTGCTAATTCATCACTTCGGAGATTGTCCTCTTGCTGCCAATTATCCTCCCAGAACTAGGCTATATTTCCATTTCTGATCTCCCAGAAACTGTGATTTTGGACTAGGGCCCTGTTCTCCCATGCCCTGTTCCAAATTGCAGAACCTTTTACTTGTCCTGTCATTCTGATTAGGTTCTTCTCCTGCCATTCTCTTGCATATTTTTGCTTCCATAGTTTTTCCCAGGGGGCTTGTATTTCTTTTAGCCATCTCCACCAGATTTTGGCACCAAGAACTCTGTTAAGAATTCCTGGGTCATGAAGACCCAAGCCACGATGGGACTTAGGTTTGCAAACCTTGTCCCATGCCACAAGGGCCCATTTCTTCTTTTCTTCACCTTTCCCCCAGAGAAAGTCTCTCTGAATGTTTCTTACATTAGTAATTACACCAGTTGGTGCCGAAATGGCAGATAGCATATAGATAGGGATACTTTGGAGGATAGCCTTAGTTAGAATCAATCTCCCTGCTAGATTTAGTGCTCTATTTGTCCATTTGCTTATCTTATATTTTAGCTTATTAAGAACATGCTCCCAGATATCCTTGTGAAGCGGTTTGTCAGTGAGGGGAACTCCCAGATACTTCACAGGCAGTGACTCCCTTCGAAAGCCCAAAATTTTGGAAAGATTTCTTTGTATTGAAATATCAGTATTGAAAAATCAAATATTTGATTTAGTAAGACTTATCTCTATGCCTGCTGCCCTAGAAAATTCACTCAGAATCTGTTTGAATGCTTTGGCTTCCTTGACAGTGGGTGTGCCTTGAAGCATAGTATCATCCACAAATTGTTGATGTGTCACCGTGTCCCCACCTTGAGTAATTCTCAGACCCTGAATTCTCCCTTCCTCCTTAGCAGCTTTGATTGCTCACCCTAACCCTTCCATCATTAGAATAAAAAGGAAAGGAGAAAGAGGATCGCCTTGCCTGAGACCTCTTGAGGGCTTGAAGGTTTTGGAGGGAGAGCCATTGAGAATAATTGAACAACTAGCGGTGGTAATTAGCGCCATAACCCATTTAATCCAATTGTAATCAAAGCCATAGGCTTTTAATATTGCTCTTATGTACGACCAGTTAAGTTTGTCATAGGCCTTTTCTATGTCCAGCTGAATTATCATCCCTGCATGTTTATTGGTAATGAGTGAATGAACCATTTCATGTGCTTGAATTATGTTATCTAGAATTTGTCTTCCCTCCACATAACCCGTTTGCTCCTCTGACACTAGAGTTGGAAGGAGTGGTTTGAGACGGTTGGCAATTACTTTGGATATAATTTTGTATACCACATTGCATAATGCTATAGGTCTAAATTTGTCTGGAGAGGTGGCCTTTTCCTGTTTGGGGATTAAGGCTATGAAAGATTCGTTGAGCGCCTTTAAGACTGTCTTAAATCGTCAAGAGTCTTCCACTACCTCCAGGATGTCCTGTTTCACTATCCTCCAACAAGCTTTGAAAAAGTCCACATTGAAGCCATCCGGGCCTGGTGCTTTCCCATTGTGCATCTCTTTAACGACTTCCTCAATTTCTTCCTCTGTTACTGGTTTGTTGAGATTGTAATTATCTTCTCTAGTAACCAATTTAGGAATGTATTGAGTAAATCTTTTCGTAAACTGGTTTCTGTCTTCCGAGGTTTCTTCAGCAATTTTCTGAAAATGTTGGACTAGAACCTTCTCCATTTCTTCATGAGTGTTTCTTTCTATTCCACGTTGATCTGTAAGTTTCACAATTCTATTGTTGTTTCTGTGAGCTATGGTGGATCTGTGAAAGAATTTGGTGTTTCTCCCCCTTTCTTTAATCCATTGTACTCTGGATTTCTGTCTCCAGAATATTTCCTCTTGAAGACATCTATTGTCCCACTCTTGCTGGAGTGACTCTGCCATCTCTTTCCTTTAATCTGTGTAGCCTTCTATGATGAGAATCTGGTTTATTTCCTTTAGTTTATTTTCTACATCTCCTTTAGCTTTGAAGATGTTACCAAATTCCTTTTTATTCCACTCTTTGAGTCTGCCTTTGATGTCTTTGAGCCTGCAGTGTAGAAGGAACATCTTTGTACCCTGAAGGTGTAGTTTTTCCTTCCACCATTTTTCAATGTTTGTGAGGAAGTTTGAATGTGTGAGCCAAGCATTCTCAAACCTGAAGGGGTGTTCCTTGGTTTACCAAAAAGAGAAGACTCCAATTGGATAGGCCAGTGATCTGAACCTCCAAAAGGTAGTATGAACGAAGTAATGTTGCTTCCCCTGAGAAGAAGTTCTTCTGAAACAATAAATCTGTCCAATTTTGAGGCTACTTGGGTAGGGCCCCCTCTTTTGTTATTCCAAGTGAGAATTCCATTGCTTGTTTCCATATCAACCAATTTCATATTGGTGATAAAGTTCTGGAAGGCGACTGAATCTCTACCAAGTGTTCTAGTTCCTCCTTTCTTCTCCATGAGCGATTTTGTCATGTTAAAATCACCTCCAAGAATCCAGGGTAGAGCTGGGTATCGCTTCTTCATATCCTCTAGTGTTGTGAGGAGTCGAAGTTTGTCCTCCATTGGTTGCGGACCATAGACATTAGTGATCATGTAACATTGTCTGTCACCCACCGGTTGGAAAATTAGAGAAAGGTGATGTCTGGATGCCTCCGCATCAATCACACCAAATTTTTGTGGATCCCATAGAGTGAGAATGCCACCAACAGATTTATTTGCCTTAACTTCAAGGTATTCATATCTATTTAACCATTTGCTATGTTTTTCACGGATCCTCTCCACTAAGTATTTTGTTTCTTGTATGAATACTATGTCAGGTTTTTCCTCTTTGATCCTGTTACCTAGATTCCTCTGTTTTCTTCTGCTCCCTAGTCCTCTAATGTTCCAGGTTGTGATTTTCATTGAGGTGGGGTTTTAAAGGAGTAACTGGAAAGGTATTTCATCCTTCCTGAGTCAATCATGAGTTTGCCACACTCCAGCAGTAGTTCTTTCTATCTTTTTCTTCCCTCCTCTTGCTTGGATTTTTGGTTAGTTTTGCTGTTATTAATCCTATTGAGGAAGTCCCTTTATTTTCCTGGTTATCATGTCCTCTTTTGACTTCTGTAGCTGTTTGCTGTGACTTGTTAAGGAATATCTGTTGGACCTTGTCCACATCCTCCTAAGGGATGGAGTTTATTCCCAGGTTTCCTCCTTGTTCTAGAAATTTTTCTACCTCTAGTTTCTCCCTTTCCAGGATCTCCTGTAAGTCTTGGTCCTCTGTACCACTTTCACTTTGAGTCATTTCCTGGTATTTTTCTATTTCCATGGTACTCAAAGGGTCTGTCGTGTGTTCATTCTATTCCTGAGTGAATTCCATGTTGGTCTCTTTTCCTTTCCCCCTTGCTGTCTAACTCTCTGTACTCTCTTTATCACCTCCATCTACTTCTTTTTCTCCTAAGATCTCAAAACTCTTGTGACTTCTTCATTCGCAATAGGGTTCTTTTGTGTCTTCCTTCCCCCTCCTTTTCCTTTTCCTCTTACTTTGGTGAAACCTGTCTGGTCTTTCCCTTTGCTGGTGTTATATTTTCCTCCCTTCTATTAAGAGGACAATCTCTAGATAGGTGCCCATGCTCATGACATTTATGACATCTGAACTGGATGTGTTCATAGTCAACTATTTGAACCCATTCCTCGTTATAGACTTCTAGAATGACCTCATCTGGAAGGGCTCCTGATAAGTCCATCTCCACACATATACGGGCATAGGAGGTATATTTTCTCCGTAGAGTTGCCTCTAAAATTTTTAAGAAATGACCTAATTTATTGCCTATAGCTTTTAAATACTCTGGCATCCAATAATCTAAGGGTAAGGAGTATAGTCTAATCCATAGCGGTATCGAAGTGAAGGTTTCTCGTTCTGGCACGAAGTTCATCGTCCATGGCCGCATATAGAAACCAGCAGCTGCAAAGAAGTAATGTCCTCCTTCAAAAATCTTGTCTCTGTCTTCCATGTTCGTGAACACTATTGTAAAAAAACCTTTGGATCCAAGATGTATATTTAACTTCCCCTTTGGTTTCTAGTTGTATTTTATCCAGGTGTACAACGCTTTCTCTGACGGCCAGATTCCCATAAATTTGCATATGATGGTATAGTTTGCCATGTGATCCTTGTGTGCTTGTAGAGCTGGATCATTTAGAATAACCCGAGGTTTAGATATGGTCTTGGGTTTACAGGGCCCCATATTGGCTCTGTTCTCAGTTCCCTAACCTCTGTCTTTCGTTGTCTCTTCCTGACAGTCTTCTTCATGGGCCCCTTGATCTGCATGGGTTTTGTTGCCTTCCGCCTTTTGAGTTTCAGTGTTTTTTGTCTTGACCTCCAATGGTTGTGGAGGTTATTTCTTATTCCCTCCTCTTCCTCTGTTTGTAACCATATTACTGTAGGAGGGAGTGGGGCTCCCTCCTCCTTGTGCCTCCATGGGTTCCTGTTGCCCTCTGTCACTCTCTTAGTTAAACCCTAGAACCCTCTGCGGAACCAGAAATCGCCTCAGTTTTCATTTCTTTCAAGAATATAAGATCGACATCTTGATCAAATTCAACATCCTCCGGATGGTATGTATCTTTCATTTTTGTTTTATTCTTTTCAATTTATATGTCTATTAATTCTTTTTTTTTTTTCAATATTTATGTAATTTAACGAAAAATAAACATCCAATCAGAATTTTTCACTGTAATCAAGAGGGTTTTCTGGTTGATTTGTTTTGCACAGAGGAATTGAGAAGGCAATGAATGATGCCTTGCCTAGCTAAGGATGCCTTACCTATGCTCTAATTTTTCCTTTCAGTAAGATTTACTTCTCATTTTCCTCTTCAATTGGCTGCTTATTAGAAAGTTTGTTTATTTGTTTGTTTTTTGTTGGGCATATTGACTTCTTTTGTCAAAACGAAATTAAAATTCATTGTGATATGTGTAATTTTTAGACATTGAAGAGGCTACCAATTCTCTAAGATAGAGATGGCTTTGAGTGTTTATGATATGTATGTATATATTACTTCACATTTATGATATTTTCAGTTGTCATAAGCATTCACCATATTTTTGGTCAGGTGGGTACCTTGTCTATGTAATGGAAATCATAAAATGCATTTTTGGATATATGTTATTTTCATCAAATTAAGACAATAAAATCTTGGTGATAAAAAAGCAAACAAAGTTAGGAAGCAAAAATAATTTGTCATCTTTAACCTGTACAGTACACATGATTATGAATCTGGTTATATTATAAATAAGTCTTACTAAAAAAGAATAGAATAACATTAACAAGGTTTATGTTAAATATTATTTATAAAATTAAATATTATAAATAAGTCTTACTAAAAAGGATAGAATAACATTAACAAGGTTTATGTTAAATATTATTTTTAATTTATAGTTAAATTTCAGTAAAATTAAATTATAATTAAATTAAAATAATTATATAAATTAAATGTTTAATAAATTTAATAATCATCAATTTAAAAAATAATTTTTAATAAAAAAATTCTAATAACAAATTCAAAATTTGTTCTAAATTCAAAATATATATATATATAAATTTTAAAATTATAATTAAACTAAATAATACCAACTATGCAAAGAACTTTACATCTTAATTTCTTTTCAATCTCTCTGAGTACTTTTCAATTCCTCTAGGTGCTTAATAAAATCTTGGGTTAGTTGGGAACTGAATTAGGTTTACCTTAATTAAACTGGAAAATGAATCTATTAAGCGGAACAAACTATTTCACATTAATTAGTCTAAAATAACAACTTTTGCAGAGTATCACCAGTAGGTGTTTCAAGTAGCTGCTGTATCTCAAGCATCTTGCAGGCATTTATCGAAAATTAATTTGAAATAACACCTTTTTCAGATGAATTCTAGCGTGGGGAAGGTGGCTTTGTGATGCTTCACTTATTTGAGGTAAGCCCATTTTCTTTTTTTCTTGAAGTAGCTGGTGGCCTATTTCAAAATTTTGCAGGTATTTACCGTAATTTAGGGAAAATTTGACGTTTCTCTTAAATTATAATGAGTAGAGTCTCTTAAATTTTCGTTCTTAAAAGTCCGAATAACTATATTTTCACTTGAATGATCAGCTTGAACAGCAAATAAGAAGCCGCGCTAGAAGTAGTTAATGAATTTTTACAAGAGACATGTCTGTAATATCCTTAAAAAACCAAAGCTTCAAAAAATCGAGATCATTACCTCGCAGTCCTTAAATTGATCTGAAGAAAAACTGAAAAACAAAGAAATAAGAAATGCACGCAGTATAAAGACGAAAGAGAATAGGAATATATCCAAATGTAAAGTTCTTGTGCGAGAAACTGGAAAAAATGAGTAACAGAAGGCAGAGCTGACGAATTTATTAAGAAAAAAAGAAAATATTCCATTGTTCCGTTCATGATTTTGAATCTTAAAAGGATTTCAAACAACAAAAACATCAAGTACAGAAAAATTCAAAAATCACATAAGAAATATCCATTGAGAAGATTAAGAATTATCTATAATTTGCCAAATTTTTGCATTTATTACGTAAATATTTAGTGTTCCGCTGAATCAAAAGCTGGCTTGCTTGCTATTTTATAAAAGAAGTGGAATTATATAGGAATTGAATTGGGATAGGATTGATAAAAACATTTTTTCCAATCATCCAAATTAAATTTAATTGGCATTCTTTTGGTTTAATGGTGTAATCTAAATTTTGGTAGATTTTATTTGTATTCTATAGCATAAATAATTTTAGATTCTGTTTATTTATTTAGGTTCAAGTATTTTTCGGTTATTATTTTTAGCCTATACATAGTATATAGTATTGTAGAGATAGGTACATAGAATATAATTTGATTTGAATATGATAAAAGGTAATCTTGGAATGGAGGAGCAAGTCTATTGGAATGGTCTTTGTGGTGGAGTACTAGGTATGTTTTTGGTTATTGGAATGGTCTTTGTGGTGAAGTACTAGTATGTTTTTGGTTTTTATCTTTTTTGAGGTATGCTTTGGTTTTTGTCTTTTTGTAGTTTCTTCCGTATAATTGTATTGGCCTTGGTTAAAAGTGTAATAGCTAGAATGCAGGGTTAGGTAGGTAGAATAACCCCTATGGTGGAGGAACATGCATGCTTTTTGTTTTTATTTATCTTCAGGTATAAATTTAGTTTTATATTTTTGCAAATATTTATCTTCTTGAGCCTATTTGTCTATCTTTCTTATACTAAGGTGGTTTTTCTAGGTACTTTTGGGATGATTTGCAGTTAAAATATGGAGGCGATGAGATGGTATTGAAAAGAAAAAAATTACATTGAGCCTTTTCTTATTTAGCTATTATGCTTCGAGATTGTGTCAAGGTCTCTACCTCCTCCTCCTACATGAAGGTACACATTCTTCCCCAATGAATAAATGGTGTGATGATTGTAAGTGGAATGTTTCTCCTTGTTTGATCTTTTTCTCAATATTGGTTTTGTTTTTTCTTGCACTCTTTATGAAGTTATGGTAGTGTTTGATTGGTTTGCAGTTAAATCACATCTAAGATGGAGCCAAGTATTTATTGTGGCGCTGGTTTATGTGCAATTCTAGAGGCATTCCCATCATTCTTGGCCAGGTACATACACATTCTATGCCTTTTCATATTAAGTATAGAGAAAACAATTAGCCCTATATATGACCATAAAATTAGTTGTTGTATGTCTATTATATATATTACATTCGAGTAATCCAAAGTTTATAAAATCACTATGAGAAGCAAAGGTTTTCAGTTTGATATTTATTTAAACATAGGAAGTGGTTGTGGTTGTAGTTGTGATTGTCATATGGTATATTTGATTTTGTTCCTTTCAACATGTTCAAACTTCAAATAGCTAACCCAATATGTGATGTGGATTCATAAGATTAGTTGGTGGATCTTTATTGCTTATATTGAACTGTTGATAACCTAAATTTTAAGAAACCATTGCGAGAGAAAAAGGTGGTAAGTTGGATATCCGTTTAGATTTAGGAAGTGATCGTGGTCCTAGTTGTGATTGTCAATTTGATTTTTTTTTCTTTCAACATTTTTCTCAGCCTTGCAATATTAATCTAGTTTCTTGATGTTCTAAAAGTTAGAAGGTTGGATGAGCGATGAGTACCTAGTAACTATTAGGGATTAGGTTTATATATATATATATATATATATATAACTAACTTGGGATGAGATCACTGCATAACCAACAAAAAGACAAGGTTTTTAATACATTGAAATTTCACACAGTAAGTTAGGATTGAATTGGAGTCTAGCTACCAATTGTGAGATCACATACTAAAGTAGTTAAGTTTATCTTAAGAGTGATTACCATTGGTAATTTATTTAATAAAATTTTCTAAAGTAGTTTACAAATTTAGTCTTACTATGGTTGCTAGTGGTAAATTATTCAACAAAATTTATGGATATATAAAATTTATTTCTTAGCTTTGTAAAGTGTGTACACGGATGAGTTGAGGTACACTCTATGCTTGATAAACTTAGTTTTGTGGACGGTGTAATGAATAATTCTTATTCCACCTTTAGCTATTATATTGTATCTCTTCTCACCTCTATTAAGTGGACCTATAGTTTTCACACCCTGTGATATAGCTTGATGATTAATACTTGTTTTCCATTTTCCTAAAAATTGTGCCAAGCTTGAATCTGCTAACTCAATACTTTTGATACTACACATCAAATTTAGCTGTAGAAGTCATGACCCTTTCTATATAAGATCATCTACAACAAAGAAGAAAGTAATGATCAATGTGGCATATGCAAAGATGATAACAAAGAAATTTATCAACATGTTGTAACTTTTTCTTAAGTTCCTCTTTCTAAACATTATTTTGATTGAAATAAATGCTAATCTCATGGAATCAAAAAATTAATTGTGGGATGATTGGAGGTGCTTTAACCGTAAGCCTTGAACACTATGTAGATTAATCTTAGCTCTTGAGGAGAAGCTTGGCCTTGAATGCTATGTATATTAATCTAGCTCTTAAGTCATACATCTCCTTTTATATGAGACAAGTTATTTGTCTACCAAACTATTTGTTGCATTTATTACTCTAATATGACCCCACATTGAGTCTCGATTGTCTACTCATCTGTTGAACAATGATGTCGTGATCTAAAGAATAAGAATCATCATAGGGGAGATTAATATACTACCCTATATCTAATAACAAATAGGCGAGATACCACTTACAATGAGAGATAAGGATCACACACATCCTATTGTTTGCTGATCTTCCCACTTTAATCCTCAAGAATCAATTGGTAGAACACCTGCATCCACTAACTTGGGGGAGATACCCAACTTTGAAGGGCTTAGCACCTAATTGCCCAGCTGATGGTCATAAGACCAAGTCATACGAAGAAAAACCTTCAACTTTGGGGCTAAAGGTGCTAAAGGCCACATGGCGGTGTTCTGAGGCCATGTTGTGGTGTTCTGAAGGAACTTGCAAACGAGCCTTAGAGAGATGTGGTGGTCCCGAGGGAGTGGTTTCCCACTCTGTCGATCATGTAGATCAACAACAGAGATCTACCCTGAAACCACCCCTCCCAAAACCACAAACTGCTCAAGAGTGGTGTCGAGGAGGGAAGGGCTTAACCCTGGTGGTTTTCGAAATAAAAAGGAATGAACTGCAAAACAAGACCCTGGAGTATTTTTTTTTTCTCCTCCAGGAGGATAGGTGGCAACTCGTGATTGGCTTGACAAACAACAGAGGATGACTTAGAACCAACCAATGAGAGGTGGACAGGTGGAATGTGTTGATTTTGGGTAGCATCGGATGTGCTCTAGCTCTGAAATTTTGTGAAGGTGCTAGAACACATGAGATCTCCAAGACCCAAAAATAGTTTGGTGAAATTCGACCCAGATTCTATTTTCTTAAAATAATTAATATTTTTAATGGGGTTCCTAAGTCTAAACTTAGGAAAATAAAAATATTAATGGGTATTAATGAAAATATGGGTGAGAATCTTCTAAGAGACGAGGATCAAGTTTAATTTAATCTTAGCCGTTGATTAGAGACTTAATCTCAACCATTGATTCATCAACAGGAAGAGTATAAGAGGAGGCTTGAGGGTCAGTTGGAAATACACCAAGTTGATCAGTTAGTTCGATTTTTCTGGGGCGAGCTTTGCTGAGGAAATCGAACAAGTGATTTATTGCGGCGAGGGGCAGAAGCAAAGATTTGGATCGTAAAGGAAGTTTTGAGCCAAAGAGTATGTAGCAGAGAGGCATCTTGAGCATCAGGAAGGCAAAACAGATGCCTATGCAGCCCAGGAGGGTCTCACATAGAGCTGATGCAGTCCAGGAGGGGCTCTTGTAGTGGCAGTGTAGAGTATTCGTCAGTAGTCCGAGATTTTGTTGGAGAAGCGAGGTTCTGAGCCGGAAGGGCTGAACAACAGCCTTCATCCAACAAATCGATCCAGTAGAAGAGGAGACACAGTTCTCTGGAGGCAAGACACTGGCCCATGTAGTGATTGCATAAGGGCTTCACAGTGTTTGTCGGAAGGGTGTCAGATCACTCATTGGATCAGTTATGACTTGAGGAGCGAGGTAAACCCTCAAATGTATTTCTTGCTGCCGTGATTTCTCTGTAAGGTTAGCCGGTGTGAGAGGCGACCTGTTGTACTAAGATTCTGCTTGCTTAATAATACAAACCCTCTATCTGCTGCACCGGTTTTCCCGCATTGGGTTTTTTCGGGGACGTGTTGTCCAAAAATAATGGTGTCCCTTTTGTGTGTGTTTCATCTATTGTTTTAGTTTATGATCTGTATGCCAGTGTAGTCTGCAGTAGTGTTTTCATCGTTGTTTATTTAATTAAATAACTTGTTGAATGAAATAACAAGTAGGAGATGCTAAACTAGTGACTACAGTCGGATTTATGTTTCTAAGATTAAGAAATTTTCACATGGTATCAGAGTGATTGCAGATCATAGGACACTGAAGCCATCAGCCGAGAGATCCAACAAATCTACTACAGAGAGGCAGCTGTCCCGAGTGACAGTGTTGTTCTAGAGCCTGAAACACAGAGGAAGGGTGACGTAGTGTAGAAGAAGTGACGCAGAGGCTCATGCAGTGCCTGTGTTAGCATTCTGGGCCAGGAGAGGGTGACGCGGTAGTCAGGAGGAGCCCACACAGTGATTGCGTTAGCTCTTTGGGCTAGCAGAGAAGCAAAGAGTGGCAGATCGGGCTCACGTAGTGACACGTCATCTTTCTGGACCGGAAAGGAGTGATGCATTGCCTAGGAGGAGTTGATCTAGCACACACAGTGACTGTGTAGAGCCTGAGGAGCTTAGATTCTTCAGTTGCTAGGGCAGAGGGAGGAGTGCAGATCAAATCTGAGGTGCTAGTGGGACATTGTTGTTGTTGGTGTAAAACAGTGTCTGAGGAGATTGAACCAAGGTAGAGGGAGTCACTGCCTTAACAAATTTCTTGCCAAAGAAATCTGGATCTGGGTTGCTGAGCAGCAGCAAAGGAGGATCGAAGAGGGGTGATTCGACATTATTTGGTGGAAGGATTTCCCTGAAGGAAATCAGGACTCAGAGCCTCAGAGGGAGTCTAGAGGGAACTTGTTCCTTAGAGGATTTCTAGCGCCAAAGAAATCTAGATTCGAGTGTTGCTGGGGCAACAACGATACGAGGAAAAGAGAACCTATTCGACACTCAGTTGAGTAGAGATGACAGTAAATGGACTGAGGGATCAGGACAGATTGGATGGAGCATCGAACTTTGTCATATGGAAGGTCAGGATCTTGGTAGTCTTGGACAAAAATTGCATCAAGGCTTATGCTTTAAGGACAATTGTTGTTCTGGTCAGATGCTAATCCTCTTAAGAAATATGAAGAGCCTCAAGAAAAGGCGAAGTGCATCATCTTAGACGGGGTCAAGGATCATGTGGTCCCACATATTGCTGAAAAGGACACAACAAGGGAAATGTGGGAGGCCTTGACCACTTTGTATGAGGGAACTTCCGTTCAACGAAAGATGTTGCTTGAGAACCATCTGAGACAGTATTAGATGCAAAAGGGAGAAGAAATCAACCCCTTACTTCTTAGGTTGCAAGGGATCCGAGACCAACTAACTTCCGTAGGGTTTACACCCGATACTGAATTCATGGTCATGACTGCCCTAAATGCAGTCACTGAACACTGGGAGACCTTTGTCCAGAGCATCTTGGGCAGGGCTTCTCTCCCCAGTTGGGAGGAGATGTGGGCAACTCTTCGACAGGAAGAGATCAGACGGTTAACCAAGGTGGGAAGTAGCAACAAAGGAATCATAATCAAGAAGGAGGAAGAGGAGGATGCAGCTCTCGCATCAGCGGGACAACAAGGGCATCAAAAGAGGAAAAAGAAAGATATATCCCAAGTCAGATGTTTCAAATGTGGAGAATTGGGTCATTTCTCCACTTACTGCCCTCGGAAGAAGGGCAAGGAAGAAAGTCTGACTAAAAGGCTGCTCCAACGAAAGCTGACAAAGAGAACGATGATGAGGATTGTGCCTTAAGTGCTCATACACCTCTAGAGAAGAGGTGGGGTGATATTGAGCTGTAGTCGGGAGCACTACACGGGGGAAGGATCCTTGAGGTGCCCAAACTCTTGGAACACATATGGCTATGGGAGCCCTTAATGACAATAGCAGAATGACGGGAGTTAGTTGGTACGAGGGATGATGGAGTGACAGTGGTAGAGCTAGAGTGCCAAAGTGTGAAACGATGCAGAAGAGTGTTGCAGCAGTGTTTGAGGCATAGAGAAGATACAATAATAGTGCAATAACATCAGAGGGTTAGCACAGATTAGCAGCAAAGGTAGCTTCAACATCACGGGGTATCCAGACTGACCAGCATGTCAGCTTTTGGGTAGATTTTTCAGTTTCTTACTTCTCAGCAACTGAGTTGTAGTACAACAGTTAGCAATGGCAGTCTAAATCTTAATTCATGCTAAAAGACCAGTCCAAATCTTAATTCATATTAAATCAGCAGAGGAACATTCTCTGTTGGGTGGCCCATTTCTGGCACCCAGATTGTACTATGAAACTGCTTAATAATAAAACCCTTCGATAGTTGCACCGGTTTTCCCGCATTGAATTTTTCTGCGGACATTATTTGAAAAATAATGGCGTCACTTCTGTGCTCGTTTCCTTGAGTTGATGATCTATATGTGTTGAGACTGTACTTGTATTGATTTTCAGTATTTACATGGTAATAACTTGTTAATTAACAGAACAAGTAGGAAGAAATAAATCAGATAGTACAGGAAGAATTTCTAACAAATAGACTTAGAAATTCCAATATATTTTTCAATTCACCTAGAAGTTCATTCTCTTCTGGGGTAGCTTGGACTGGATGAGTTAATCTTTCTGGAAAGGGTGGTGGATTCACTCTAAGCATACTTTCCTCTCTTTCCTCCTCAGTCTCCCTAGGTGGAGATGGAGGTTGGTTGTCCGGGAGCACTCTCCTAGACCTCAGGTTGATCTCTTGAATTTCCACAGCATAAGCAGGGTAGAATGTCTCTCCACTGTAGACCTGTTGTGCCTGTCTGTAGTTCGGGTTCGGATTTGGTTGGGCAGGCATCTGAGGTTGTTTAGGTGCTGCAGGGTGTAAAAGTTGTGGTTGAGTAGGAGGTGAAGGCAATAAAGCTGGAGCATTGTTGTATGGGGGCCTCCACCTTTGGGGTGGTGCATTCCACTGAGGCTATGGAGAGGTATATGGTTGAAATGGTTGATTGATCTGCTCGGAATGGCACTAAGGTGCAAAAGACCATGGAGAAGGTGTAGACTAGGAGGGATGAGGAGGAGGCCCCTAAGAGGGAATGTATGTGTTTTGGTTAGGGTTGTAATATGCATAGGATGACCCTTACATGCCTTGCTGGTATGGTCGAGGCCCATTAGGCCTTTTTTGGTTTATGTAGCAGAGCTATTCAGTCACCCCTTCAGTTCCTTGATACACATCTTTTAGTCCAGGTCGAGAAGGGCACTTGTCTGTGGAGTGGTTTTCTTCACAGACCGAGAAGATTTCTATAAGGTTTAATAGACATTCATTCCTAGGGTGCCTCCTTGTGCATTTGGGGCAAAAGATGGCTAATGTTCTCTCTGCTTCCTCTTGATGTGCATAGTGTCCATTAGTAGGGCAAGGGTTTGGAACATTTCACTCTTAAAATCTTCCAACATGTTTCCAATTTCACCTTTTATAGATGTGTTGGAAGAGGATGTGTTGGCCACTGTTTGATTGCCCCTACCTTCTTTCCTGGTTGAGCTAGAATGGTTTTTAAAGACGGTCTTGATATCTTCATAAGGTAGTTGGTAGATGTCGCCTCTTGATAGCAGGTTTAGGGTATCCAGAAGATCTTCCTTGACCCCCCTGAGTAGGAGTGTGCACCTGGCCCTTTTGTAGTTAAGCTGGAATCTTTACTCATAATCCTCTAAGGACTCATCATGCCCCAAGGTCATTCTAAAAATTTCCTGTTTAGTTTCTTTGGACTTGCCGTAGTCCTGATACTTTTTGTTGAAGGCTTACTACATCTGAGCCCAAGTGGTGATACTATCCCCGGGTAAACCCATGAACCAACGCAGAGCTGCATCCTTGAGAGTGGATGGGTATCATTTCAACTTCTGATTATCAATGGTGTAATCATAAGTTCTGGATATGACAGCGAATTCAAACAAGAAAGTGTCTGGATCTTCTGAGGTCAGGCCATGGAAGTGAGGAAGAGAAGAGGGCTTATGTTTTTTCATCTTGGCATCCCCATTGGTTTCTTTGATGGGAAAATCACGCTCAATTCTTTCTCTATCTCCTCTTTCATTTCTATTTTCAGCAATTAGGTTAGTTGGAATGGGTTATTCTTCTTCTTCCCCTGTAGGATCTTCAAAAATCTCTGGTTGTTCGCCTAAGGGGTCCTCCAATTCACAGCGACCGAATAAGAGGGAAGGTTGTTTGTTTGAAGTAGTGGGGGTATTTGGTAGAAATTTTCTTAAGTTATCCCTATTCCTACGAGGCATGAAAGAAGTGTTTTTGTTTTGTTTTTATTTTCTAGCTTTAAGATTAATTGCAAAATTGGAAAGACAAACTGAATGGAAACTCACTGCTGAATGCAATCTCTAGCAGAATGGTAAGGAAAGAAAATCAACTTACAACTATCTTGCAAAAATGAAACTAATAGCAGAATGAAAGAGATAAGAAATGGAAGAAAGAAAGAAGAAATCACATCTACTCAGACGCCTCCCCGGCAACGGCGCCAAAAAGTGATGAGCACCAGTGTTTTAGCAAGAATGTTGCAACTCCCGGGGCTACCAACTTTACTTTATCAACCTAGGGTTCTTACAAACTTGGAGGTGATAGTGCTGTATACAAAAGTAGATGCAATGGGTCCACTCTTTGTCACTGGTGAGCTGGCGATGGACCACTAGGAATTCTCAAACTAGCCTTCTATTGATTTAGAAGAAGTTTGATTACTAATGGAGAAAGGGGAATTTTATCCTAGTTGAGAGAATTGAAATATTATCTACTGCAATAACGAAAGACTGAAATAATTGCTTTAAACACACCACTCATCTACCTATTTGTTAAGAGATCTTGCTGTAGAAGAATTCTAAGCTAACACATGCGTAACCCTAACTATCCTAAGCATGCAATATAAGATAATCAAACACTTTACTGCTGTGCATATGAATGAACACAATAACCCTTTTCTTTTTGTCCTTTTTGTGACTATATCCTTGAGAGTTGGATTTATCTCTCTAAAGCTACTGCTAAAGCTACTGGAAGCAAACTAATCAAATTCACTAATACTTTCAATGAAACAATGCCAACATTAATTCAACAAGTAATCTATGAAATAACCTAAGCATACGAGTACAGTAAAAGGAACCTCTGCTGCTAGGGTTGGGCCTTAACCCAAGAGCTTCATCCCTCTGAGTCAGCTTAGTGCTGGATCAAAGAAATGCTCATTTTCATTAACATATCAAAAAATACATAACAGTGTTTTGCCACAATCCTTAAACTTGAAAGTGCTTAATTATCTTGCAAGCTTGCACGCTGTCACCCCCTAGAAATTTGAACATGTCTTCAAAGTGTGTGACTGCTTGTTCTTGTGTAGCAAGGTACCTAGGTTCAAGCATAGGATAATTTGCAATGAGGTTGTGGGTGTTGATGACAACTATTGTATTAGATTGTTTAGCTCTGATCATAAGGAGTTCTGTCTCTTCTCTTACCATTATCTTTTTTATCTTTGTAGCTCTTGCCTCCTCATGATTCATCCAGGATGCTAAGGTCAGCAATTGCAAGTCTCCTAGTTTTTAAGTTGGGTCCCATACATTAAAATATATCAAAGCCAAGTTGTGTAGGTAAAACTCAGACATTTTTGCTCTATCTTCCAAGGTGCTTTGATCACAGAGATCAATGAATTGTCTATAGTCTTGGAAGGGCATAGTGCCTCTTTGTGCTAGAGTCTTGATTTGGAATTGTAGCCATTGTTCCTTGAGATACAAGGCATAAGACTTGGTTGGCATCCTACACTGGATTGCCTCCAAGGATAAACTGGCCATAGTTGCCAATTGGCTTTCCCTTTCTTGTAGTTGTCCCCTTAGCCATGCATTCTCTGCTTCTAACTGAGATTTCATCATTGCTTCTCTGTCCCTTATGCTGCTCAGTTCTCTGCCCATCTCCTTCAATTTATCCTCCATGTGGCCTACATCCTCCACCCCTTTTGATTTGGCAATTTGCATCCACCTGTGTGTCCTTGCCCTCTCTTTTTCAAGTTCAAAGAATAGGGGAATGGCAAACTTCTGTGGGATTACCCTACCTCCTTCAATGAACCTATAATAGGAGTTGAGGTTTCGCTGTGGTCTACGTTCTCGCAGTTCGTGGTCTTATTTCTTCATTTCTTGTTGAGTGATACCTTCTTGGTCCCTTTTTTGTGCTTCCTGTAGGTTTGACAAAGTTTTATGTAGGATCGCCTTTGCTTCCTGTAGGTCTGTCTGTGTCTCCTGTGGGAGACCTTTTCCCTTTGATGAGGCTGACCTTGTGACAGGCCTCCTAACATAAGTGATGGGAGATTTGGGAGAGGCTTGTTCTGATTATCTTTCTCCTTGATTTTTCTCTAGAGCAGCTGCGTTTTCTTGCTGCTTTGGTGAATCTTCAATGACAATTGGAGTTTTGGTGGGGGTTTGAGGTCTCCCTTTTCTAATCCTAGTGCTCTTTCTTGTCCGGAAGTACAATGGGGTTTGTCTGTGCCTCTTCCCCTTTGATTTGATAGGTGTACTTAGTTCAGTAAGAGAAGCTACTGCCTCTTTCTCTGTGGCCTCTGGAGATACCCTTGGTGATTCTTCTCCTTCTCTGCCTTGAGTTGCAGACTTTGGCTCATCCTTCTGTCCCTTTCCCTCTTGGCCATTTTCCTTCTCATTTTCTTCTTTGCCTCTACCTTCCTCCTATTCTTCTATTTCTTCACTCTACCCATCTGTCTCTTCTTTTGTTTCTTCCTCTGTCTCTTCCTCATTTTCCTCCTCTATTTCTTCTTCTTTTTCCTCCTCTATTTCTTCTTCATTTTCACTAGTAGTGGGGCTTTTGTCATATTCAAGAGCTTGAATTGCTCCTCCCGCTTGCATGTCTCTGAAAGTTGTCCATGTAATAGGGAGGCTTAGGTTTTGTAGAGCATCTTCGAGGATGAGTTTGATCAACCCATCATGGGCTAGTTGTTGATGTTTTCCCTCCTGCACTTTGATGCTCATGTTTGTCATTTACTGTAGAAGGAAATAGGATATACTCAATCTATTTTGAGGAGGTGTGTTCTCTCCAAATCTCAGTTCTTGGAGGAGTCTGAAGTGGTATCCGTACACCACGCTGTATCTCCCTTCACATGATATGTATTTAATGAGGTGGTAACTAACTTCATTCCAGGGGTATGGAATGTTTTCCCTTCTGACCCCATTTTTGTCCTCCATTGGCTCCTCCCCTTCCAAAAAGAATCTTTTTTTTGCAAGGGTGTTGTTACCCTTGTCTTCTTTTCTCCATGGTAACGCTAAAGAGAGTATAGTGATTCTGCTTATAACTTTAGGGTAATTACTACTGATAATTCTTTCACCACAACAGTGGCATAGGTGCTAGTGAGGGGTATAAGAGAGAGGGCAAATTCTCTGGCCACATCATCATCGTATCCTCTCATCCTCTCAAAGAACCCCATTCATTGGTGTCTTGTGAAAATTTCCACTACAAGAGCATGCTAGTGGATCCTTGTTGTGTTTGTGGGTTATCTTTTGTTGAAACCTCTTGTCATCTTTCCCTGGTAATTGTGGAGGCTTGTGAGGATACAATTTAAGAATTTTGGTAGGTAATGGAGGTATGAATGTTAACTTTTAGTGACATGCAATACAACTCTCCTATGCTGCAATTTCGTTAACCAAATTGAGGATTTTTTCCTTCTTTTAAATAGAAAACATGAAAGGTATAGCTCCTACCTCACCTTTTTCGCAAAAGGGATAACGCTTGATCGACGTGTTCGTGCCATTCGACTATCATCATCAGCCCGATCATATTATGTTGTAAACTCAGTGTGCATGTGTAAATTGTAAATAATCTTAGCAGATCCGAGTCATGTATGTAAATTGCCTAGGCAAACCTAATTTTCTAGTGATAATCTCCGTTTCGGAAGGTTTTTTGTGTCACTAATCCATGATCGACAGAGTTTTCCTTTAGCCTAACCCCAAAGCCGGAATGGATTTTGTCATTAAAATCTTGGGGGAATCCTAGTGTGCTAGGTCGAGTTTATGTAAAAGTAATTTGGAGATAATTCTAACTATTTGGTTAGGTTATTACAAATTGCTTGATCTGCTAGATTATATTTGTGTTGCAGAACTGGGTGGTCTATGAGGGTCTATGTCAAATGGGTTTTCCCGCTTGAGATGTAAAATTGTACAAGTCATGATGTAAAGTGTCTTGAAGGTTAGAAAGTGTTTTATCCCCCCATAAGTCCTATGTCCTAGGTGTTTTCTTCAAAGGCTAAGTTTGAGGGTCCAATAAAAATAATAAAAAAATAAAAATAATAAAAAATAATGAAATTAAAAAATTAAAAATTAAAAAATAAATTGAAAAAATTGAAAAATAAAATAAAATAATAAAATAATAATAAGTAAAAGTTTTGAGGAAATAAATGCAAGATTTTATTTTGAAATATATTAAAATGCATCTAAAATTTCAACGGATGAGATTAAAAGAGATTTTGATACTCATGGACGGTCAAGACCATTTTGACATGGATCCCTCGAACCAGCCATTGGGAAAATTTTCCTTTAAATAGGGTGTCACAGGTCATTTGAGATCATTTTCGATCTTAGAGTCGTGTGCTAAAGAAAGCTCTCTTGTAGTCATTTTTCATGTGCAATAAAGAAAGACTTTGGGGTTGAAATCTTGCTGGTGTTACTCTTCTGGAAATGCTATAAGATGTTTTATTTTTCTGCATAAATTTATTTTCAGCCATTGATGATAGCTTGATGAAGAGTGATTTTAAACACGGGTATCTTGTTTAGTCGCTAGGGTTTGAATGGTAGTTAAATTTCTAAATATGATGGCAAGTATCTCCATTAGATCTGGATTTTAATATCGTTTTCTCCCTCTTTGTTAATGGTTAAATTAAGCTGTGTAGGAAATCATTTTTTGAGATTACCGGGCGTTCGGGGAAGTTCTCCACTGAACCAGCCAACTCTCGGATTGCATTTTTTGAAGAGCCCAACCAGTTTTGACTTGGGCTTATCATTTGAAATTTTCTAGTGAATGCATGAAGGGGTTTCTGAAGCACGTCATCTTATATTCAAAATTTTAAAAAAATGTATGTTTGGCATCATGAAAGATTTGGCTATTTTGAGCCTTTGAATTGTGAATATTGTAATTATTTCGTTGGTTTTAGTGTTTTAAGTTTTGTTTCTTGCACATTTTATTTCTGGGTGTTCGGCTTTTGTTATTACAGGTTGCAGGTCAGAAGAAAACATTTTGTCCAAAGCCAGATCTAGGCCCTGGAGGGTAAGATCTGGCCTCAGGATCACCTCTGACAAGGGTATTTATTTATTTTAGATTTGGAAAACTTCATGAGGGTTTCATCAGGCAATCTGAAGCAGGGAAGATTTAAAGTTTTAATTAAGTTTCTGGGCCACCAGTCTGCTACCTGCGTTTTCAGTTTTTCTAATGTTTAAGGTCGACTTTTTCTGACAGAAAGTTTCGAAATTTTTTATTGTTGTCAGCTGCTACCTGGGGTTTCATTTTCGTTGCAGGCAAATTTTGTTTTTGTGTTCATTGTTGTTTTTCTCAAAAGCTTTCAGAATTTTTAAGGTCTGGGTGTGGATTTTAAAATTTTTACGGGATCTGGAAAGTTTCTGGGTTATTTTCCTGCCTTCCCTTTTCTCCTAAGCTACCATAAATTCCTCACTCAGCTGCCTATTCTTCTTTGCCTGTCCACGCATCTCTGTTCTCTCTCACGTTTTCTTCCCACGCTGTTGTGGCTCTTACCCTCACTGGCATCCTCACGTAAGCCTCATCTCTCCCCGCGATTTCTCTTTCCATTTGCTCGCATCGTCTCCTTAACCCACTGTCCCTCCATTGATGCATACCCTCATCTCCACGCCTTACCAACGAATAAGCCAAACGCTACCAAAACAACCCTCTCGCCTCGTCCATTTCCTCACCCCGCAACATCCATATCAGCTGGCCACCCCACGTTCCACGCAATATGCTGCCCCAGTCTAGCTCTCTTGCTAGCAAACACAACTTCATACCTGCGTCCTTCCACATTGCTCTAGTACCTGTAAATCCGCAAATCTTCACCCATCTGTAACCCTTTCTGTCAGTCCAATCTCCCATTGCTGCTACAGCTCCCTAACCCGCAGTTGCTTCCTCTTATCTTAGCTTCTCCAAACCTTGCCGCCGTCCTCCTTCTTGTAAACCTGTAGAAAACAATACACCAGAACAAGCATTCGATTTTTTTTGTTTATCTATGCATTAGTTCTTTTGTCTTATTTTATTTGTATTTATTTAGGAGTTAGAGTGTATATAATTTTTAGGCTAGTTTAGATCTTTATTTAATTTAAATATGAGTTTCATTTAGTTTAGGTTTTAGATCTAAACTTTTATTTAGATTTTAGATTTATTTAAGTTTTGTTTTGTTTTGTTTAAATATAAATCATAAAATCATAAAAAAAATATATAATTAATAAAAAATTAAAAAATCAAAAGAATAAAAAAGTTTTGATTTGTTCTGTTTCATTTAGATTTTTAGCAAATTTCTTTTTAAATTTCATCTCATCTGTATATATTTAGTGTTTGGTCTAAATTTCATTTTTTTTAGTTTAGTTTTTAATCTTTAAGTTTTAGTTTAGTTTAGTTTCATAATTAAAAAAAAAAACCCAAAAGCATAAAAAGTTAATCCTTAGATTTTATTGGGAATTTTGTTTTTATTGTATAGTTTAGATTTTTTTGTTTTTGTTATCATTTAGATTTAGATTTTTGTTTATTTCAGTTTAGCAAAAATCTCATAAAAAATACAAATATAAAAAAATATTTAAAAATTAAAAAAATTATTTTGTTTTTTTTTGAAAAAAGACTAATTAAAAATTGGAAATTCCTTTTAAAGTATTTTTTTGTTCTTGTGGTATAGTTAAATGTGCTTAAATATTTATATCTGGAGATTAACTATTTGAAACTGGTTAGCATTTAAATTTTGTGGTTGCTTAAAGTATTTGATTTTTTGAAATTTAATTGCCAGAGCTTTGCGTATCAATTGAATATTTTGCATCTGGTGAAATTAATCATTGCTTGGATTATATTATGCTCATTATATGTTGGATTTTTTGTAAATATTTTCAAGCAATCATTAAATTACTTCATAAGCAGCAGCAGCTAATTAATTACTTGGTTTCATTAACTCCATAAGGCACTGGTCTTAAGCACTTAAAAAATCTAATCAAATTTTAGCATCAATCAAGTGCTTGTTTCCCCCTGCTGTGTCTCCCAAGCCAGCTGGTTCCTAGTTGGTCTTCCTTTTTACCATAGGGTCTACCCCCCTTAGCCTGCTATTGGGAGATGTCATAAACGTAGAGATCGGGGATCAGGGTGGTAGCCCTTGGTTTGAGCAGTGTCGCGCTGCCTAGACAGTCTATGCGACAACAGGGAGTATAGTGATTCTACTTATAACTTCAGGGGTAATTACTATTGATAATCCTTTCACCACAACAGTGGCATTGGTGCTAGTGAGGGGTATGAGTGAGAGGGCAAATTCTCTGGCCACATCATCCACGTATCCTCTCATCCTCTCAAAGAACCCCATCTGTTGGTGTCTTGTGAAAATTTCCACTACAGGAGCATGCTGGTGGATCCTTACTGTGTTTGTGGGTTATCTCTTGTCGAAACCTCTTGTCATCTTTCCCTGGTAATTGTGGAGGCTTGTGAGGATACAAATTAAGAATTTTGGTAGGTGATGGAGGTATGAATGTTAACTTTTACTGACATGCAATACAACTCTCCTATACTGCAATTTCCTTAACCAAATTGAGGATTTTTTCCTTCTTTTCAATAGAAAACATGAAAGGTATAGCTCCTACCTCACCTTTTTACGTTCTGGCGAGGATAACCTTTGATTTCTCCTCCCTTAGAGCCCATTGAGAGTCTTGTAGATTGATTTCTCTGTATCCTGTAGGCTTCCTGTAGATTTCCTATAGGTCTCCTGCGTTGTAGATGTTGACTGTCTCCTGTAAGTGCTGCTTTAGGAAGGCCGAGAGAAACCTTTTGTTCGATGAATTCTTGAAATTTCTAATGCTCTCTTTGTATGGGAGTCAGTGTTTTATTTCCATATATTGCTGATCGTGTGGGGTGGTGTGCTGGCTGTCTAAATACGAGCACCTCCTTTTGGACCGTTGGTCCCACTATCATTCCATTGTTCCACCTCACCTCGTAATCATCTCCCACTCCTTTCCTCTGTAACTTAACCATTTTTGGCTTTATTCCCTTTTTCTTTTGATATGACTTTTGCCATGTGTGGAGTGGTCTAACTGTGTTCTGCTCATTGACTGGCCAAAGGTGGCCAAGTTAACTGACCACCTTTACTTATAAAATCAACTCTCACACAATCCTACAGTTTTTATCATATCGTACTAACAAGAGAGTACGAGTAAGATGACATACCTCTGGGTAAGATGTTTTGATGATGATGCATGCTCGAGAGTGAAGCTTCTTTGCTGTGTTTTTTTTGTGTATTTGCCTATTTTGATGCTTGTTTCTTTTGATGTGCAGGTGCTGGAGAGTGATGTTGGTGATCTTGTTGTTGCTGCTGTTCTCTAGAGGAGCTTCCTCATCTTCCCTAGATGTTTGAAACACTTCTCTTTAATCATTTTGTTGTAAGTAGGTACATCCTTAATGGCTTGGAGAAGTGTAATTTTGACACAGTTTTTTCTTTTCACCCAGAAGTTCATTCTCTTCTGGGGTAGGTGGACTAGATGAGTTAATCTTTCTGGAAAGGGTGGTGGATTCACTCTAGGCATACTTTCCCCTCTTTCCTCCTCACTTTCCCTAGGTGGAGATGGAGGTTGGTTGTCAGGGAGCACTCTCCCAGACCTCAGGTTGATCTCCTGAATTTCCACAGCATAAGTAGGGTAGGATGTCTCTCCACTATAGACCTGTTGTGCCTGTCTGTTGTTCGGGTTCGGATTTGGTTGGGTAGGCATCTGAGGTTGTTTAGGTGGAGGAAGGTGTAAAAGTTGTGGTTGAGTAGGAGGTGAAGGAAATAAAGCTAGAGCATTGTTGTATGGTGGCCTCCACCCCTAGGTTGGTGCATTCCATTGAGGATGTGGAGTATATGGCTAAAATGGCTAGTTGGTCGGCTCGACATTGTACTGAGGTGCAAAAGACCATGGAGAAGGTGTAGACCAGGAGGGATGAGCAGGGGGCCCACAAGAGGGAATGGATGTGTTTTGGTTAGGGTTGTAATATGCATGGGTTGAGCCTTGCATGCCCTGCTGCTACGGTTGAGGCCCATGAGGCCTTCTTTGATTTGTGTAGCAGAGCTGTTCAATCACCCCTTCAGTTCCTCGATACATAGCTTTTAGTCCAGGTAGAGAAGGGCTCTTGTCTGTGGAGTGGTTTTCTTCACAGACCGAGAAGATTTCTATAAGGTTTAATGGACATTCATTCCTAGGGTGCCTCCTTGTGCATTTGGGGCGAAAGATGGCTAATGCTCTCTCTGCTTCCTCTTGATGTGCATAGTGTCCATCTGTAGGGCAAGGATTTGGAACATTTCACTCTTAAAATCTTCCAACATGTTTCCAATTTCACCTTTTATATATGTGTTGGAAGAGGATGCGTTGGCCACTGTTTGACTGCCCCTACCCTTTTTCCTAGTTGCACTAGAATGGTTCTTAAAGACGGTCTTGATATCTTCATAGCGTAGCTGGTAGATGTCCCCTCCTGATAGCAGGTTTAGGGTATCCAGAAGATCTTCCCTGACTCCCCTGAGTAGGACTAGCTTCAGTGATTTAGGATCAAGTGTGCACTTGGCCCTTTTGTAGCTAAAGCAAGAATCTTTCCTCATAATCCTCTAAGGAGTCATCATGCCCCAAGATCATTCTAAAAATTTCCTCTTTAGTGTCTTTGGAACTATAATAGTCCCGATAGTTGTTGTTGAAAGCTTACTGCATCTGAGCTCAGGTGGTGATGTTATCCCCAGGTAAACTTATGAACCAGCGCAGAGCTGCATCCTTGAGAGTGGATGTGAATAATTTCAACTTCTGATCATCACTGGTGTAATCATAAGTTCTGGATATGACAACGAATTCAAACAAGAAAGTGTCTAGATATTCTGAGGTCAGGCCATGGGAAGTGAGGAAGAGAAGAGGGGCTTATGTTTTTCATCTTGGCATCCCCATTGGTTTTTCTAATGGGAAAAACACCCTCAGTTCTTTCTCTATCTCCCCTTTCATTTCTATTTTCAGCCATTAGGTCAGTTGGAATGGGTTTTTCTTCTTCTTCCCCTGTAGGCTCTTCAAAAATCTCTGGTTGTTCGCCTAAGAGGTCCTCCAATTCACAGCCACCGAAGAAGAGGGAAGGTTGGCTGTTTGAAGTGGTGGGGGTATTTGGTAGAAATTTTCCTAAGTTATCCCTATTCTTATGAGGCATGAAAGAAGTGTTTTTGTTTTGTTTTGTTTTTCGAGCTTTAAGATTAATTGCAGAATTGGAAAGACAAATTGAATGGAAAATAACTGCTGAATGAAATCCCTTGCAGAATGGGAAGGAAAGCAAACCAACTTACAACTATCTTGCAAAAATGAAACTAATAACAGAATGAAAGAGATAAGAAATGGAAGAAAGAAAGAAGAAATCACATCTACTCAGACACCTCCCCGGCAACGGCACCAAAAAGTGATGAACCCCAGTATTTTAGCAAGAATGCTGCAACTCCTGGCGCTACCCACTTTACTTTATCAACTCGGGGTTCTTACAAACTTTGAGGTGATAGTGCTGTATACACAAGTAGATGCAATGGATCCACTCTTTGTCACCGGTGAGTTGGTGATAGACCACTAGGGTTTCTCGAACTAGCCTTCTATTCATTTAGAAGAAGTTTGATTACCAATGGAGAAAGGGGAATTTTATCTTAATTGAGAAATTGAAATATTATCTACTGTAGTAATGAAAGACTGAAATAAATTCTTTAAACACACTACTCATCTTGCTGCAGAAGAATTCTAAGCTAACACGTGTAACCCTAACTATCCTAGCATGCAATCTGAGATAATCAAACACTTTACTGCTGTGCATATGAATGAACACAATAACCCTTTTCTTTTTGTCCTTTTTGTGAAAACATGAATGCTAATTCTTCTTGATTGTATGGCAAGTGGATTAGGTGGTGGAGAGAAGTGGATTTGGCCGAAAGCATAAGGAGGGATTTGGACAATGTTATAGGGCTTAGGGAAGGTGAATGATGGAAGGAATAAAGCAAAGGAGTGGCTAGGACTTCCTCATAACTCAAACCAAAGTTTGTAGGATGGGTGGATTTGCTCAACAAGCATGGCAAGTTGTTCTTATGAAATGATGACTCGGTTTATGGACTTAGTGGCTTTTGGCGATTATAGATGGATGAAGTTAGGTTGGGGCTGCTAACATGAGATTCTTCCTGCACTCTTGAAACCCTTGCAATACACACATCACTGACATTTACCCATAAATCATGTCAAAACAAGAAAGATCTTCATCAACATAGGAAAACAAAATTTCATCATTCATTTGGCTAGTTCATGTATGGAAATACTTGTAGCTATTGTGAAACACCATGAAATGTAATACCAAGCTGGAGATATCATAAATAACAACTGCAACCTATCCTTGAAAACTGAAAGATGCTAGCCTAATTAGCAGAACACCCTAAATTTCATAAGAAATCATAATTCTGTATTTTTGGCGTTGAATGAGAGTTTTGCCTTCAAACCATGGTCCTTGAAAGGAGGAGTGAGGCAAGAACCACCTATTATCAGCCTTTTTGGTATTCCTTTATCTCTCTAAAGCCACTGCTGAAGATATGCACAAATGGAAGCAAACTAATCAAATTCACTAATAATTCCAACGAAATAATGCCAACATTAATTCAAATAGTAATCTATGAAATAACCTAGGCATACATGTACAGTAAGAGGAACCTCTGCTGTTGGGGTTGGGCCCTAACCCAGGAGCTTCAACCCTTTGAGTCAACTCAGTGCTGGATCAAGGAAATGCTCATTTTCATTAACATATCAAAAAATACATAACAATGTTTTGCCACAATCCTTCAACTCGAAAGTGCTTAGTTATCTTGCATATAAAATCTGAATCCTAATGAGGCTCTAGGCCTCCTTATTTATATAATTGGAGTTTCCAACAACTTCCTTAAATTTAGGGAGGCTTGGCTCCCAATCTCAAGATGAAATGGTTCTTAACTATCACTGGCTCGGCTGCCAATGATCCTCATGACTCGGCTACTTGCAATTCCGAGCCAGTGTGATTTGATTGAGGGATATTCGAATGTGTGAGGATTTAATGAGGGAGATCCAGCTCCTATAGTCTCCTTTTGTTTCATTCGACCTTCTACACCTTAATTAGCCAAAATTGCCATGATTTGCTCCCAAAAACCTGCAATCAATGCACATTAGACCACTAGACATAACATCTTACTTTTACTCATATCATTAAGCAAAATATAATTAGAACATGTAAGGAATTATGAGAAGAGTTGATTTTAGTAAGCTTGGAGGTGTACTAAAGGTCCTTATATTTACCCAATGATGAGCTTCATCAAATTCCTACCTTTCCCTAGACTCTGATTGACTGAAAGTAAATAAAATGATAGAAGCCTCTTACCGATCTGAGGAAATGATTGGTGAAGTCCCTCAAAGCTTTCGACCATTGTTGAAATTTGGTACTGGAGGACAGGTGGTTCCCTTAGGCTTTGATCTTTGGCCTAGGGAAAAGTGTCCAAAAGAATTTAATTTTTCTCCTAAAGTAACTTTATAATTTTTATAAAGTTAAATCTAATTTAAAAGTGACTTTAAGTGATAAAGTTACTAAGTCTAATTTTAAAGTGACTTTTATAAAGTCAATGAAAAATTAGAAAGGAAAAGTGACTTTGGAAATAAATGACTAAGTGGGTCTTTATTAAAGTGGGGTGAATTAAAAAATAGAAAGTGAGATTTAAATGAGCATTGAATCTCAGCCATTGATCTAAATCTATTTCAGCCATTGGATTTAGGGATCACCCAAAAGTCACTTAGGGTTGGGTTAAGGGAGGAAAAGATCATTAATTCTTTCATGAGCAGATTGAGAGAAGGAGAGCAAGAGAGCAAGGGAGATTTCTGGACAGCTGAAAGCGGAGTTTCAGCAGCTGAAAGCGGTGTTACAGCAAATGAAAGCGGTGTTACAGCAAAGCGGTGTAACAGCAAAGCTGAAAGCGGTGTAACAGCAAAGCTGAAAGCGGAGTAACAGCAAAGCTGAAAGCGGTGTAACAACAAAGCTGAAAGCGGAGTAACAGCAAAGCTGAAAGCGGTGTAACAGCAAAGCTGAAAGTGGAGTAACAGCAAAGCTGAAAACGGTGTAACAGCAAAGCTGAAAGCGGAGTAACAGCAACAACCGCGGTGTAACAGCAACAGTCGCGGTGTAACAGCAACAGCCGTGGTGTAACAGCAGCAGCCGCGGTGTAACAACAACAACCGCGGTGTAACAGCAACAGCAGCGGTGTATCAACAACTGTGAGCGGTGTAACAGCAACGGTGTTTCAGCAAGGCTGAGATAAGTTGTAAAAGTTTGTTTGTTGATTTTTTGCTGAACATTCCTCCTACTGTAAAAAGGCATTTTCCAGAAATAAAGAAGAGCTCTCAAACTGGTTTTCCCCAAGAGTTGTAGGGGGTTTTTCCAGGGTCACATTGACCAAAAATCTCAGTGTTTAAATGTGTTTTAATGGCTGTTTATTACTACTGATTTTTATTTCTGCAATTTCCAACATTCTGTAAAATTTCCAGAATTTGTGTTTTCAGCAAATTTATTTTTTCCAGCTTGTTGAATGTATGGTTATGGGAAAGGGCATTTAACTATATAGGAGAAATAAGGAGAAACTGAAAACCGGGGTGGGAAATGAGAAATTTCTACATGGTATCGGAGCTTGAGTGTTGAAGGGCAGTTTGGGACAGCGAAAGGAAAAATTACAGTTGCTGATTTTTCACTCAGAAAATTCCAGCAAGCTGATTTTTCATAGACAACAGTTTTATCTTTACCACAGCAGTGCTATTTTTCAGTTTTAGGACAGCAGGATGTCATTGGGATTGAGGGTGGAGGATAGGTTGGATGGGCATACAAATTACAGCGTTTGGAAGGAGAGAATGCAGAGTATCTTTGAGGAGGCAGAAGTCTGGGATATCATGGTGCATACAGCACAGAACCCTGTTGTTGTGCCTACTGATGCTACTCAGTTGGCTGCTTATAATAAAAATAACAACAAGGGTAAGAGGCTGATTCTAGACGGAATCAAAGACCATTGCATTCCTCATGTGAGAGGAAAGAGCAATGCCCATGAGATGTGGACAACATTGTCCAATCTCTACCAGAGTACCAATGAGAACCGGAAGATGGTCCTGAAGGAGAAGCTGAAGAACATTAAGATGGGTAATGATAGTGCAGCTGGATATCTCACAAAGATTACTAATATGAGAGATGAGTTGGCAGCAATTGGAGAGGCCATTCCACCCACTGAGTTGGTGCGGATTGCAGTGAATGGCCTCCCCCGTTCATGGTTGAACTTTGCTGATGGGGTTTGTGCACGTGAGACCCTTCCCACATGGGAGAGGTTTTGGGATGATTGCATTCAGACAGAGATCAGGAAAGGACAGCTTGGGGCAGCCAAGCCAGTTGAGCAGGATGAGGACGTAGCACTGGTGGCAGGAGGCAAGAAAGGCAAAGGGAAGAAGCAGGCTTCCACAAGAGGTGGTGGGGGCAAAGGCAAAGGTAAAGGTAAACAGGGGAACACACAGAAGGACTATTCCAAGGTGAAGTGTTGGAATTGTCAGAAGATGGGACACTATGCAGTTGTGTGTCCGGAGAAGAAGAAGAAGAAGGGGAAGAACCAGGATGTGGCAGCTTCAGCAGAGATTGAGGACTTTGCAGGTCGTTTTGACCGAGAGTTTGCGTTCACTATGTGTGAGTCCTCTAGTGCAGGATCACCTGCGACACAGGTTCAGAGGGAGCATGCTTTTCCCTTGATTAGCGGAGCATCTTCAGGTATCTGGTATGTGGACAGTGGGGCTTCACGTCATATGACAGGAGTCCGTGAGTACTTCTCAGAGCTTTCAGAGAGTGGCACTGATATTTAGGTAGTACTCGGTGATGACAGAGTTGTTAGAGCAGTCGGGGTGGGGACAGTGACATTTCAGAGGGAGTCCAAACCTCCCTTGAAGGTGTCAGATGTTCTTTATGTGCCAGGGATGAGGAAGAACCTCATATCCGTCTCAGCTTTGGAGGACAGAGGATATGAGGTACTGTTCAGGGAAGGACAGGTGTTGATGTATCCCAGGGGCACTCCAGCTGATTCAGCTAGAGTGATAGGTGTATGCCATGCAAAGGTGTACAAGTTTGCATTCCAGCCCCTTTTGGCATTGAGCAGTAGTACCTACAACAGAGCTAGCAGTTCTGAGCTGTGTGAGATTTGGCACCGCAGGATGGGACACATGTATCGTGGAGCCTTGAGGACATTGCGGGAGATCACTACAAGTGTGCCAGATTTCAGTACTGATCACTTTGATACTTGCAGAGGTTGTGCGATGGGCAAGTTTGCCAAATCCCCTTTTCCCAGCAGTGACAGCAGAGCGACTGGGATACTTGATTTGATTCATTCCGATTGAGCGGTCGGATGTCTCATGTTTCCTTGAGTGGATATGAGTACTATGTTTTATTCATTGATGACCACTCTAGGAGGACCTGGATTTATTTCTTGAAGACCAAGAGTGAGGTCTTCAAGCGGTTTCAGGAGTTTAGAGCTCTTGTGGAGACACAGACAGGTCGGAAGATCAAGTCCCTGAGGTCGGACAATGGAGGAGAGTACACCCTTGGAGAGTTTGTTGACTATTGTGCGGAGGCAGGCATTAGGAGGGAGTTCACTGTTCCTTACAACCCCCAGCAGAACGGGGTTGCAGAGAGGAAGAACAGATCCATCATAGGGGCTGCCAAAGCCATGTTACATGATCAGCGGTTGCCATTGTTCTTGTGGGCAGAGGCCTGCAACACAGCTGTTTACTTGCAGAACAGGAGTCCGCATCGTGCCTTGGGGCACATGACTCCGGAGGAGGCTTTCTCTGGGAAGAAGCCTGATCTTGGTCATCTTCATATCTTTGGATGCATTGCATACTCCTATATACCCAAGGAGAAGAGGACCAAACTAGAGCCCACCGCAGAGAAGGGTATCTTTGTGGGCTACAGTGAGACCTCAAAGGCCTTTCGGATTTACATTCCTGCACAGAGGAGAGTTGTTGTCAGACGGGATGTAAAGTTCGAGGAGGACAGGGCCTTTAGGAGGTCACGGGAGTTAGAGTATCTGGATCAGCCAGACCCTCAGCAGCAGTTGAGTCAGTCGCAGGGATCTAGTGGGCAGGGATCAGGAGGATCCGGAGGTACATCTATGAGGATGTCAGGTCCATCAGTGAGCAGTGGCTCACCGAGCCAGAGGGGTGGTGCTCCGAGCAGTTCACAGAGCAGTTCACTAGGGAGTCCACTGATGGACAGTTCACACGGTACCTCAGCTTCTACAGGTTCAGGTGCAGGGAGGAGGACAGCAGACAGACAGTCAGGAGTTCAGGCTACTGATGGTGATGAGGAGGAGGAGTTTCATTCTCCTATGGGAGAAGCATGCTCAGGGAAGAGGAAGCCCAAGTGGCTTGAGGACACCTTGAGAGATGCCACATCTGTTGCTGAGCCGAAGAGGCCGGTCAGAGAGAGTAGACCACCTGAGAGGTTTTGTAGTTATATGGCGATGGTTACCAGCATCCTTGACTCTGAGCCTTCTAGCTATGAGGAGGCAGCTAGCTAGCAGGTCTAGAGAGAGGCCATGCAGGAGGAGTATTCTTCTATCATGAAGAATGATGTTTGGGAGGTGGTGCCGAGGCCTGAGGGCAAATCCGTGGTTACTTCCAGATGGCTTTACAAGGTAAAGCATGCTGCAGATGGCAGCATTGAGAAATTCAAAGCAAGGTTTGTGGCTAGAGGGTTCTCCCAGGTAGAGGGAGTTGATTATGAGGAGACCTTCGCTCCCGTGGCTCGATATACTTCGATACGCTCCATTATATCGATAGCAGTAGAGATGGGTTGGAAGATCCACCAGATGGATGTGAAGACCGCATTTCTCAATGGCTTCATACAGGAGGAGGTGTACATTGAGCAGCCACAGGGCTTTGAGGTGCATGGGAAGGAGTCCCATGTGTGCAGACTGAAGAAGGCCCTTTATGGCCTGAAGCAAGCCCCCAGAGCTTGGTACCCCAGGATAGATACATATTTGCAGGGGATGGGTTTCACAAAGAGTGAGGCAGATCCAAACCTTTACTTTATTGTGATTGGTGAGGAGCCTCTCATTTTGGTGCTGTATGTGGATGACTTGGTCATTACAGGTGCAGAGAGACTCATAGAGCACTGCAAGAGAGATCTTGCGGCGGAGTTTCAGATGAAGGACATCGGCTTGATGCATTACTTTTTGGGTTTGGAGGTGTGGCAGGAGGAGGGGCATTTCTTCCTGGGGCAGGGGAAGTATATTGTGGACATCCTTAGCAGATTCCACATGGAGGATTGTAGACCCATGTCAACACCGATGATCACCAACTGGAAGAAGCTTCATGCTTCGGATTCCGAGTTGGTGGATCCCACATTGTACAGGCAGCTGATTGGTTCCTTGATGTATTTGGTCAACACTAAACCAGATATCTGTTTTGCAGTCAACACGATGAGTCAGTTTATGTGTGAGCCTAGGAAGGTTCACTGGGTGGCTGCAAAACACATTTTGCGGTACTTGCAGGGGACAGTGGATTATGGTCTGGACTACAGGCAGGGAGATGGAGTGAGATTGGCAGGATACACTGATTCTGATTGGGCAGGTTGTGCTTCTGATAGGAAGAGCACTTCAGGGTGCTGTTTTGGGTTGGGTTCAGCAGTAGTGTCATGGTTCAGCTGGAAGCAGCAGTCAGTAGCACTGAGTTTAGCGGAAGCAGAGTATATGGCAGCCAGTCTAGCTAGTTGTGAGGCCATCTGGCTTCGCAAGATGTTGT
Source organism: Pinus tabuliformis (assembly GCA_031772625.1). Classification (NCBI taxonomy): domain Eukaryota; kingdom Viridiplantae; phylum Streptophyta; class Pinopsida; order Pinales; family Pinaceae; genus Pinus; species Pinus tabuliformis. Next base: position 420,964,902 of record CM062819.1, on the reverse strand, counting down.
TTGGCTTATTTGGTCAGTCGTTGAGACCTTCAGTGATTTACTGTGATAATCAGAGTTGCATTAAACTCACGGAGAATCCAGTATTTCATAACAGGTCAAAGCATATCGGGATCAGATATCATTTCATCAGAGACTATGTTCAGAAGGGAGCTGTGAAGCTTGAGTATATTTCCACTGATGAGCAGGTTGCAGATATTCTTACCAAAGCCTTACCACAGGGCAAGCATGTCTATTTCAGAGACAAGATGGGTGTGGTGAGGAACACCTTCCTCGGTAAGAGGGAGTGTTGAAATTTGGTACCGGAGGACAGGTGGTTCCCTTAGGCTTTGATCTTTGGCCTAGGGAAAAGTGTCCAAAAGAATTTAATTTTTCTCCTAAAGTAACTTTATAATTTTTATAAAGTTAAATCTAATTTAAAAGTGACTTTAAGTGATAAAGTTACTAAGTCTAATTTTAAAGTGACTTTTATAAAGTCAATGAAAAATTAGAAAGGAAAAGTGACTTTGGAAATAAATGACTAAGTGGGTCTTTATTAAAGTGGGGTGAATTAAAAAATAGAAAGTGAGATTTAAATGAGCATTTAATCTCAGCCATTGATCTAAATCTATTTCAGCCATTGGATTTAGGGATCACCCAAAAGTCACTTAGGGTTGGGTTAAGGGAGGAAAAGGAGGAAAAGATCATTAATTCTTTCATGAGCAGATTGAGAGAAGGAGAGCAAGAGAGCAAGGGTGATTTCTGGACAGCTGAAAGCGGAGTTTCAGCAGCTAAAAGCGGTGTTAACGCAAAGCGTTGTAACAACAAAGCTGAAAGCGGTGTAACAACAAAGTTGAAAGCGGAGTAACAGCAAAGCTGAAAGCGGTGTAACAGCAAAGCTGAAAGCGGAGTAACAACAAAGCTAAAAGCGGTGTAACACCAAAGCTGAAAGTGGAGTAACAGCAAAGCTGAAAACGGTGTAACAGCAAAGCTGAAAGCGGAGTAACAGCAACAGTCGCGGTGTAACAGCAACAGCCGTGGTGTAACAACAACAACCGCGGTGTAACAGCAACAGCAGCGGTGTATCAGCAGCTGTGAGCGGTGTAACAGCAACGGTGTTTCAGCAAGGCTGAGATAAGTTGTAAAAGTCTGTTTGTTGATTTTTTGCTGAACATTTCTCCTACTGTAAAAAGGCATTTTCGAGAAATAAAGAAGAGCTTTCAAACTGGTTTTCCCCAAGAGTTGTAGAGGGTTTTTCCAGGGTCACATTGACCAAAAATCTCAGTGTTTAAATGTGTTTTAATGGCTGTTTATTACTACAGATTTTTATTTCTGCAATTTCCAGCATTCTGTAAAATTTCCAGAATTTGTGTTTTCAGCAAATTTATTTTTTCCAGCTTGTTGAATGTATGGTTATGGGAAAGGGCATTTAACTATATGGGAGAAATAAGGAGAAACTGAAAACCGGGGTGGGAAATGAGAAATTTCTACAACCATCCCCTCCTCGATGCTCTAGATGTCCTCTCGTTGCTCCTAACAGCTTCTCCATACCATCTTGAAAGATATCTGCAGAGACAAAGACAAACAAGATACCAAAACATACAACATATACTCAAAGAGATAAATGGACTAGTTAACCAATAGTACTTCAAAGTTGCTGGAGAGGGTAGGGTCCAAGGACAACATCGGACAAATGTTTCCTCATAGATCATCACCTTAGCTTATGAGGGCCCATAGTTTTTAGTAGCTGGAGGATCAATGTCAACAAACGCAGTAAGGTCTTGAGAGATAATTGTAGAGACTAGTTGCAGTCATGTTACTAGAGGGGTGCAGAGGCAGGTGCGACACATACAGTTACTCAGTAGATAGTGAAGAGACTAGTTGCAGTCAGTGACTCAGGAGAGAGTTGTAGAACTAGTTTGGGGACACAGTGGATCTGTGGATTGGTTCTCAGTTGCAGTATTTCCAACAACAACATGAGGTCAGATGCAGTGTAGGTAGTGTTGGCGACAGTGCAGGGAGGCACAGTTCAATGTCAATAGTAGTGGAGATGCAGAGTGGTTCAACTATAGGGTTAATATATGAATCAAAGTATGCGTAGTGGCTTGATGGACAATGACAAGATGTTACATATGTCAAACATTAGTAGCGTGACGAAAGATGTTATGGGAGAGAAAACACCTTCGTCGCTAAGAGGGAGTTTTAGTTTTTGTAGAATCAGACAGGTGTTGTAGTCTTGGTTTTTGTCTAAGAGACTAAAAAACACAAGATCTCCAAAACCCAGTAAAGGTTTCAAGAGAAAACACCTAGTGACAAATCAATTAAACTAAATGATCGATAATTAAAAATGCCTAAGTCTAAGTTAGAAAAATCGATTAATTAAAGGGAATTGATTGAGAAAGATCAACAATTTAATCATGGCCATTAGTGATCCAATGAGAGATTATAAGAGCAAATCAATGGGATGGAGATAGACACTTGAGCACAGTGGTGAGACACAGGGAAAGTGTGTTCCTTGGCAGATCGAGCTATCCAACTACAGAGATCAGTCACGGAAGAAAAGTTTGAGCTAGAAGGAAGCAAAAGTAAGAGGGAGCTACAAATAGAAATTTCGGAGGAATTTCCTAGTGATTTCCAAATCCGGAGATCCAACAAAGAGGAGGCTGAAATATTCTGCAGAGAAGTCATCCAGGTTGAGCAAGTTAGCCAGATCAGTAGAGCGAGTTGCTAGGAATAGGTTGGATGAGGTTTTGGAGGCTAGAAAGTCATTCTGGAAGGCAAAGCAAAATTTTCCACTAGCAGGAGAAGGCTAGATGATCAACTTTGGAGCCATTGCATAGGTCATACAAATTGCACAACCCATGAGTGTGAGTTGCTAGTTTGGTAGTGCAAGCAGGCTAGAGGGAGGCTCGATAATTTTGCAGAAGGGAGAATAATTTTCTCCAAATTATTTTGAAGAAATTGTTGCTGGAGGATAGCCAGTTTTGGTATCTAGATATTGTAGTCATATTTTGCTACTGCATAATAAAAATAAACCCTCGTCTACTGCACCAGTGTACCTTTTGGATTTTTTGGGGACTTTTGTCCAAAAATATTGGTGTCATTTTTATTTTGTGTGTGCATCTATTTTTCAGTTTATTTTTAGCAGGTAATTTTATTGTGAAAAGTTTCAGTGTGATTTATTCATTGTTTTCTATAGAAAATAAACTGCATAATTAATCAGTTAGAAGAATAAATTTCTAGTTGTGGTAATTTCAAGGATTTTTCACACTATGTACCTGCGAGATGTGTTCAAGGTATGTGCACTAAAGGGGTTGTGGAGTGCAACACCAACAAGTAGGTCAAGTGTATCTTTTTTAGGGAAAATTGGTGGTCATAGTTGTTAACACCAAGACCTAACTATGTCCTTGTATTAGGGTTGTGTGTAAGGGGCACGAACCATAGTACGAGAGCCATAAGATTGTTGTATTAAAGTTTGTAATATATGAAGTAGTGGGTTAAAATTTTAAAATTTTCATGTGCACTAGATTGACTCACTGCTATATGTTTTTCGTTGTGCAAAGTAGAAGTCTTGTGGCATTTGAGTGTGTTCGTAATTGTGATCTTAGACTGAAATCTGATTCTTAAGTGCTATGTAAAAGTCAACAAGCTTGGCCTCAAAGGATGAGAACTCAATCCCCTCAAAAACTTATATGGATTCCTGAATGTGCGAAAGCTCGTTTTCCCTCCTAGTATATTAGATCCAGACTTGGACCCTAAGTATAAACTTAGGAAATTAAAAATATTAATGGGTATTAATCTAATTATGGGTGTAACTTCTAGAAGAAGACGAGGATCAAGCTAAAATGATCTTAGCCATTGTTTTTGCTTTAATCTAGGCCGTTGAATGTCAACGAGAAGATTACTTAAGGGAGCTTGAGGGTCATTTGGAAAACACACCGAAAGATCAAGAGATCGAATTTCTGAAGTGAAAAGTTCTCAGGAGGAAATTCTCATCGAGGAGATTTCTTGCAGATAGGGGCTTTGAGTATCCAGAAGAAGAAAACTTTCCTGGGCCGGAGAGTACGAGGTAGAGAGAGGGCAGAACGACGTCCGGAGAGAGGCAGATGTTGGCCCACGTAGAGTTGATGCAGTGGCAGCGTAGGCCTTAGAGGGAGATCGAATTCCTGCTGAGGAAATTGAGTTTCAGTATCCGGGAGCCAGGGTGTGAGACCAAGAGGTAGAGATTCAGATTTTCTTGCCAACAGAGGGTCTAGAGTAGGAGCAGTGTGATACTCAGCAGGGGTGACGCAAGAATTGCGTAGGAGTGACGCAGTTCTGCGCAAAGGCTACGTAGAGGCTCAATTTAGTGTGATCAGACTCGAATTCTGCTAGTGAAAGGTTGAGATCATTCATTTTGTCCAGTTTCTCTCTGTATTTGATTGCTAGTTGAGCATCCAAGAATTGTACTCAGATTTTCTCCTGCATAATAATAAAACCCTCAGATCTGCTGCATCGGTTTTCCCGCATTGGGTTTTTCCGGGGACATTTGTCCAAAAATAATGGTGTCATTTGTGTTGTGTTTTCTTTCTTGCTCAATCTCTTGTCTTCGCATATAATTTAATTAAGTGAAGGTTGCAATGTATGCATTACGATATTTTCCGTAGGAAACTAGAAGTAATTGTTTAAAGAAATTTAACAAATAGGAGTAATATCATCAATTGCTGTAGTAGGAATTTTGGTTTAGGAATTTGCACATGGTATCAGAGCTGCAGGTGGAACAAGCAGAGCAGTGTGAGAGAGCCCAACGCTGAGTAGAAGAGGGAAATCGAAAAGCTGCAGGAGGCAGCAGTTAGAAACCCCAGAGGGTTTTGCGCACTTCTTAGCCGGAGAGCTAAAATTTCGAGGTAGTCTCTCTCCGAGAGAGTCGATGGAGAGAAGAGCTTCCAGATCAAATTTTTGTCGGGGCAGAGGGAGCAACGCTGAAGCCTCAGCGTGAGGATAGCTGGTGGGACACAGATTTTTATGTAGACATTTTGTTGGGCAAAAGATCGTTAGAAGAAAGAAGAGAATCACAACTGAGGGAATTTCTTCCTCAGAGAATTCCTCACCAAGGAATTTGAATTCTCTAGAGTTGAGCATACGCAAGGGGCAACAGTGTTATTAGCTCCAGCAGGGAGTGTGTACGCTAGCCCAGCAACACCACAGAGGAGAGAGGAGATCACTCGACTTTTGGCAGAAATGGCAACCAGTGGCTTCAGGGATCAAGCCGGGTTGGACAGAGCATCCAACTACATCTTCTGGCAGGCTAGAATGTCATTCCTTCTAGATGATCATGCCCTCAAGCCATATGTCGACAGCGTGGTGGTTGTTCCTACAGATCTCGATCCATTGAAGAAGTACATATCGTAAATGGTGAAGGCCAAGAGGATGATCCTTGATGGAGTAAAGGATCATGTAGTGTGTCATGTCGCTAGCAGTGGATCTACTAAGGAGATGTGGGATGCCTTGGCAACGCTATATCAAGGTTCTTCCGAGCAGTGGAAGATGTACATGAAGCAAAAGCTAAGATCTGCTCAGATGCAGAAGGGAGAGCATGTGGATCCATTCCTCACGAAGCTTCAGGGGACCTGTGATGAGTTATCCGCTGTGGGGTCTACACCTCAAGACTCATAGTTGGTTAGACTGGCCCTAAATTATGTCTCAGATGAGTGGCAAGTCTTTGTCCGAAGTACCCTGGGTAGGGCGACCTTGCCGAATTGGGATGAGATGTGGGTAGCTCTCAAGCAAAAGGAGCTAAGGAGAGACTTGGTCAAGTGTAAGCTTGACGGAAGCAGTAGCAATGGGTCGAAGCCCACGAAGGAGGAGGATAATGCAACCCTTGCATCGAAGGGACAACAGGGGCAGCGATTGTAAGAAGGACGTCTCGAAGATAAAGCGCTTCAAGTGTGGTGAGATGGGTCACTACGCTACACAGTGTCCTCTCAGGAAGAAGGACAAGGATGAGAAACATGATCCGAAGGCTGCACCGACAAAGATCAAAGAGGAGTTTGCCATGACAACCGAGATACCTCTAGGAGGGAGGTGGGCTGATTTAGAACTGTAGTTCGAAAGAGCTACATATGGGCAGGATCCTTGAGGAATGCACCCCTTGCATCAATACCTTGCTACGGGACCCCAATTTTGTGGTAGAAGGATGGACTAGTGTTGGATGTTGCCAAGGAGTGTCGGAGAGACAACTGCAATGACTAGGAGCGCCATATTCTTAGCAACGCAGAGCAGAGTTGACAACAGTACAGATTGAACAGAGCAGAGGTCAACAACAACACAGTATATTCAGAGGGTCAGTGCAGATACTAGCAGTAGCCAAGCTCCAACACTCACATGGTACCATACTAAACACATTTAGTTCAGTGATCTTGTATTTTTTTCAGCAACAATTTGCAGTGCAATAGCAGTTGGCAGTGGCAGTGCTAGCATCAGCACAAATGCAACCCCTGAGAGGGAGTTGTAGTACAAATGCAATGTTGACATTGGCAGTGTCAACAATAGTACAGTTACAGTAGTAACGCAGTAATTGGTGGACAACATGTCAGACATCAGCAGCACAGAGGACGGTATTTCAGAGTCAGAGCAGTGTGCAGTAGTGTATATTGCTAAAGCACATTCCTTGCTAAGAGGGAGTGTTGATTTTGGGTGGCATTTGGTTGCAAACATATCCCAAGTCTGGTGTTCGAACTGTTGTAGAATTGTGACCTGGTTAGGGCATAACTGTGATCCACGTTAGCCCTACAAAACACCCTCACTATCCCTTCTCTAGCTGCAGCTTCCCCTTTCTAGACTCCTCTGCCTATACACTGCTGATCCTTGCACACATTAACCGCCAAACAGTCCTACAACCTCCCTGTTGTTAGGTGTTAAGGCCTACGACCTACCCACAACAGTCTCCAAGGCTTACGACCTGCACAAAATAGAGAACCCACACTTAATTGACACCAAAACATAGTTGCGATTTAACTTCTCTTCTCCGCCCTACTGTAGGATGAACTGACCCTTCAAACAATCATGTAAAGGCTACAAAACTAGCCTTTCCTATTTCGCTAAAGTGTCTCCTACAGAAGGTCTCCTCTTCCCTTAGACGAGTTTCTTCTCACTCATTTGTTGCCCTTGTATTACACTCTCCGCTGATCTAAAATGAATCTCATCACCTCTTATTTATACTAAACAAAAGGGCTCAACAACTTCTCCAAGTGACATGTCTTTTGGACATAACTATCTTCAAGCCTACATGACTTGAATGCCCAAAAATTAATCATTACCTTGAAAAAATCACATATCATCTTTTACAACTCAGTTTTCGACGATTTTCATTGCGTTGGATTCTTCTCTCCATTCTATCATTTCCATCCATCACATGCAGAAAAATGGCTCATGTTTTTCACCCAAACATCGATGGGTGCAAAACCCTAACCTTGGGTTCCAACCCCACAATGACCTATTGTGGTGCTCTAACCTCCAAACCCTGAACCCTAGGGCTTCGAGTACCTCCCAAGCTATCAAAGATCAACATATTCAATAAAAAAGGTTGTCCTCTTTTGCTGCTCATGTTTCCTATGATATCTTATACTTGCATGATTGATGTTTGGATTGGTGTGTCATTTTGAGCATCTTTATTTGGTTGTAAATGCAATTTCCAGATCTGTTATACGAGCAGGTATTGTTGTTTAATGCATGTGGTTTTTTGTTTAATATTCTTCACAATCATGTTCCTATCTAATGAATGTTTCTAAACTCCGCAATGCAAGGATAAGGCACTAATATACTTGAATTCACCACCTAACTTTGTAATGTGAAGCCTGTTACTGCTAAAATTAGCAGGGGTCCTAGGAAGGGATCTTATAGAGCAACTATTAGGTGAAGGGGCAACAATGGAGTGATAGCCCACTATCACCTCAGCTAAATCTCCCTACTCTTTACGGACTTTCACCGATGGGAGGAGCTCCAGTACGAGGGGAATCACAAGAATAGGTGGGTCAATGATAAAATATGAGTTGTCTTGTTGCTCAGATTGTACAGGAACCGCAACAACGACTAATGGTGGGGGCTGTCACTTTGATTCCCACCCTCTCCGTTCTAGTTGTCTCCCAACAATAGGCTATGCAGGGTAGTCCCTAAGAAAATGAGATGATGAAAGACAAGCTGGGAACCAAATTGTCCGAGAGACACAGTTGAGTGGCCTAGCTACTTGGTTAAATTTAGAAAGATCAATGATTAGATTAGATTTAAGTATGATACCAATGCCTTATGGAATCACAATTCTTTCTTATTGTAAATTAATGCCAAGTAATTGGATGGACATCCGCTGCTTAAATGATTGACTAACCTGTATGCTTATGTGAATCCTAAGATCTAGGTGTAATACAGGGATATTGATTACTTTTAATTATATGCCTAATCTAAGGAAATCCTTCCCTTAATTGTTTTTAAGCTTAAGCTCCATGGTATCTTGTGGGAAGGAGGCCAAAGGAAACAAGCGAAGGCTTGATTAACGATACCTTATGTTAAGCTCCTATCACCTGATGCCTCTAGCGGTGTAGAGACAATGGCTCTGGCGACTACAAGGTCACCGTGTTAACCACTGAAGAGTTGCTATGCTGCTCAAGCTAGATGAGAAGGGTGGCCCTAGGTTTCTATCAACCAAGCTTATGCTTTGAGGTAAATTATTAAGTGCAAGACTAGTCCTAGAATGAGATGCAAGGTTTATGAGTGAGTTTTGAGTTAAGATTGTCTAAGTCTTTAAGTACTTAAGCTATGATCAACCTTTAATGAAAAAATTTCTTAACAATAATTATAAGACAATCTGAAAACAAGACGAGTGCTTAATGATACAAGTGCCAATGTTAAACAATAGATCGATTCACTGATAACAATTAAAGGAACTTAGAGCACTTATCCACTTATTAATTAGCCAATGGTTATCAACACAAGATGCCAATCACAATTGCTCAAAATATTCCAGTGATGTTTTATAACAAGATTACCTATGATCTTATGGCAATGCTAAAATGCCAATTGGATGTCAAAAACACATATAAGAGAGAGATGCCTCAATTTAGATTTCAAATGCCCAAAATAACTTAAACCATTAACAAAATTAGAACTTAGATGTGTGAGTGATTTTAGTGTCAAGTTAACAAATTCTCAAAATCTATCATAAGACAAGCAATTGTTAGAGCCTAACAACATAAACCACTATAAACCAAGTAAATGATGAAGAACTACTTATGATGCAATATGGGACAACAATATATATATCACTTCAAAGCAAGGAAATTGCCAAATATATGAATCATAAGATGACCAAGGTTTAATCTAATGACTTGCCAATGTAAATTAGTGAATTTTAGCTTACTTATGATGAGTAACTAACTATTATATCATATCTGAAACACTTGTTATTGCAGTGAGTAAAGTGAACAATCAATGAGCTACTGATGCTTTAACAATTGCAAAAATATGCCCAAAAAGTATTAATGAAATATCAAATCTGATTTCACAGTTATGCAGAGATATTTCAGCAAGCGAACAAGTAGATCTAGGCTATATATGCAAGGCCCAAGTGGCCAAAATTTTAGAAAAAATTACTATGAAATTTTTAGAGTATTTTGACTAATTAGATGTGTTTTTAGGGCTTTTAAGTCACTGTTATGAAGTAAATATTACAGCTGTAGGAAAACAGTGAGAAAATGAGGGTTTACAGAGCTAACCTTAGACCCAAGGCCTTGCAGATCACTTGCCCAAAACTTGTCAAAATTTATCCAATGATTTCGTACCTGAAAACACCAATTTTGAGCAACTTTATCTTACAAAACCCACCAAGTATTTAGTCGTAAAATTTTGAGAAATAGGCAAAGGTCAAATGAGGGCCAAAGAGGACAACACTAGGCCTAGTAGGGCTAGCGTTGGGCAAGAGAGGGCTTCGGAAGCCAAGGAAGAGGTAAAGAAGGTGGGTGAAGACCAAGAAGGCTTGACATTGGAGGGAGAAAGCCTTCTAAGGGCTAGTGGCTAGATGAGGGTTAGAAAGGGGTCAAAAAAGGCCAAAAAAGGGAGAGCGAAGGGAAGAGAGGAGGACGTAGGAGGCCGAGAGGAGGATGGAGGAGGAGGGCGTAAAAGTTCATGACAAGCCCCCTAGGGCAGCAGTCTAGGGTAAAGAAGGGGGGTGAGTGGCCTAGGGCCCACAAATAGGACGAGAAAGGCCTGAAATCCTCAACACTCGGCCAAGGAGGGAATGCTAAGAGGCCTAAAGGCTGACGTAGGTCCACGAAAAGCCAAAAAAGTTGACACAGGGGCCCCTAGGGCTGACACAGGGCCTTAAGAGACTAACGATGGCCTTGGAGAGGCTAGATCTCGGTCTGGGAAGGCTGAATAATGAAACCCCTACTATAAAAAAATTTACTTGCTTTAGATCTGAAATTTTGCTCCATTTCTTCAATAGTTGGCCCTGCAAGAATTTTATAGACTAGATCTTACCCTCAAGGGCCTAGATTTAGCTCTATTCCAGCTCTTTTATATACACAAAAATTCTTAAAAGCTGAAAAACCCAATTAGAAAAATGATTTACAAATTTATTTACAAAATTTACAAATATACAATATTTTTTTAAAAGAAATTTTGAGAAATAAGTTTTCTATTTAGTTTTTTTTATAAATGATTAATAATACTTTGGAAAATAAATGTAAGCTACAACCTTAGCGAAGTTAGATAAACCATAAAAATATTTGAAGTCTAAACAAGGTCAGTTCATGCATACAGTGTGTGAACTTGGAGCCCAAGGACTGGGGAACTTGCAAACACTATATATTTGTCTGAAGAAGGCTTGTTAGATATATTCCCATCTACTTTTAAAAATCTTAAGCACAATATAGGAAAGGCCGTACCTAGCACATAACACAAATCAATGAACAATGAACACCATGAACTACACCCCAAAGCCTTTATTATGATTCAAAAATGTTCCTCGTAGGACAGTAGCATTACATCAATTTTTCTGCAGAAATTTTTTATCCAAAAATCAGATGGCATTGACACACAAATGTATCTCTTTATATAGATAAATCTTCCAAGTGGAAAAATAATGGCTAGTTGGTTTGATCCTCGTCAAAGTGATCTTGGTCGTTGATAAATCCTTGATGATCTTTAAATCTCTTGCATTGAAATAATTATTTTAGGAAGTTTCGAATTTATCAATAAACCCATTTTTTATTAGCTCAAAATTGACTATTTTGAGCTAATTTCCTAAAAAATTGACATTGACTTAACCACCAAGGTCTAAGGGTCCAATTTTTCTTGAAATTTCCAATATTCCCTTGGTGAGAACCTCCAAAAATTAATTCCTTTGTGACCCACGAATTTGGAGAATTTAATTTCTCTAGACCTTTAATTTTGAGTATAATTAATTAAATTTCTGGCTTAGAATTTTAATTTATTTTTATCAGAAAATTTAATTAGTTGACACTTGAAGGGATTAATAATTTTTTCCACCCTCTAATATTTTAGCCATGGTGTCTAAGTATGAGGGACCATGCACTAAAATAATTTTTACATAAGACTTTTACAGTTCAACGCTTGAAAACCTGTTCGATATAGACCCTCAAATTACATACCCAATTCTGCGATACAATATGATCTAATAGACCAAGTGATTTGTAATAAAATAATTTAGCCAATTATCTTAAATTATTCCCAAATCACTTTTACATCAGACTCGACTAAAACACTAGGACTCACCTAAGACTTTGACGAGAAACTCCACCCTAGTAGCTTTGGGGTGAGGTTGGAGGGAAAAACTCTGCCGACCATCCGTGTTTAGAAACATAGATGAGGCAGTGAGACGAAAAACCTCCTAGGATGATAATTTTGCCAAAATAATAGGCTTACTTAGGTTGTTACATACACAAACAGTCTTACTAGCGTCATTTACATTATAAATTTGCAGAATGGGTTCACAACGACTCAATAAACCACAGATTGATGATCCGATCCTTTGAAAAATATTTGGCTCATCCGCTTCCTTGGAACTCTGACAAAAAGTGTGCAACATTTGGCTCCATATGGGGACACGTTGCTTCTATGAAGTAGCGTGAGAACCCTAGAGTCGTGCATCCAAGAAAATAGAAGTCCATCAAATAGATGTCGATTCAAAGTGAAAATCATCATGTATACATAGTAAATCTCGCTGGAATAGAAAAAATGTACTCTAACAAATTGAAATATAAAAGACAAACGCATGAAATAAAACTAGCTAATGACATGAAATAAAAAGAGGTGGGGTTAGAGATATTATACAAACACTGCCCCACGACATCAAATGTCTTCAAGATAATGCACACTGCGCATCTACCGACTGTCCAGCAACTCTGTGGGTTGCTTCTCGGATGTGCCATGCTGAATTCTGAAAATCCTAGGACTTTGACTCATTCATATATCAAGCTGCTCTCGGCCATTGGATGCATCAAATCTCTTCCTTCTTCTTTTTTTCTTTTTTCTTTTCTTCTCGGTGGGTTGTGATGTTAGTAATGAGACCACTATAGATTTCTTGTCTTGATCTTGAAGATGCTTGGGCGAAAGATATGAAGAACCTAAAGTACGCTCAACCTTATTCTGAATATACTCTATCAAAGGTGACACATAAGCTTGATCTTTCTTAACTTCTTTTTTAACCATGATACTTTTAGTGGTCTTGTCATGAATGGGAAAAGTGACCTCCTTGCGATTTGATGGGAATTTCTTCGACGGACTAGGAGACCTGTGAGTCATGAAAAAACCTTTGTGCTTTCCCTTTGGATTCTCTAGTCTGAGCTGAAGTCCCAGAACCTGTGTCTTTTTCATCATTTGCAGCCTATTCTAAAGAGTGGTCCTTTCAATTCTAATGACATCCATCTGATTTGAGTGTTCAACCTTTATAGCACTGATTTTCTTGGCATGGATTTCTTCCATGGTCAACAACTTATTCTGAAGATATATTTGAATATCTTCCATATCTTTTATTATTATGTCATTGTCTGCTTTTATGGCAATCAAAATATTTTGCATAGGTTCCATCTCTTGAGCACACTTTTTCTCTATGTTGGCTATTTGATTGGAGGGATTAATTTTCATGATCTTTAGCTCCTCATCATGTTTTTCTTCTATGGTTGACAACCTGCTCCGAAAACCGATTTCCATGTCCTTAATTACTTTATCATGATTTTCTTGCATGATGATCAAATTATTTTGCATGGAGGCCACTCGATCGAAGTGATTGACCTTCATGATTTCTATCTCTTCATCCCGTTTTTCTAATTTGGTGTACATGGCTCTCATATCCTTGGTTTCTTCTGCCATCAATTTCTCTTGGTTTAGTTCCATGGTTTTCATCATTTAACTCAACTTATTGATTATCTGTCTATCTTTTTCCTTTTCATTGTCGATACCATTTTGACAACTCGTCCTTGCTTTTCCACTATCACGGATTCTTCTTGCAACTGCACAAGTGGATTCATCATGAAAAAGATTACAAGGCTGGCAATATGGTACATCCTCTTGATACCTTTCTATGATATTTGGGTCCTTCATATGACTAATTTCATCTCTTTGTTTGGTGCTAGAGGCACAAGGCGAGCCCCTTTGATTTCCATATTTATCTTCGATGGCCTCAAAAATTGATTGTAAGGAGTCAAAGGTTTCATCAGGGAACTCCCAAAACCAATCTTATGCATCGTCTTCTAATGAAGGAACAAAGAGTTGCATCTTGACATCCTCATGTTCATCATATGCACGGCGACTGAACTTTACCATACGGAGAACGAACTCTATAAGATGAATACTAGTAGTGACCGCACGATTACCAGTGAAAGAGAATATTATTAATGGCCTCTCCCGGAATATCATGAAGAATGTTAGTGAAGCGACAAGGGGAAAACAAGTCATCCATGATGACCTGTTGAGGGGGAAAGGAGCTAATAGATGTCAGAGAGAGAGATCCTTGTTTAAGAAAACAAGAGATCCACAAGAAGCGAGCTTCTGGTAGAAATTCTTGCAAGAAATGAAAGAAGTGGAGTTGCCACGTGAACATGAATCTAACTCCAAGATCCAAAAGGCAAAATTTGAAAAGTTAGTCAGAGAGAAGTAGATGGATACTATTGAGGGCTTCTTGTCTGAGAAATAATGGATGAATAAGTGCAGTCGCCACCCAAACGGAAAACCAGCCTAAATGTGCAGGTGCTAAAGGTGGAGGTAAATAAGATGGAAGGATTAGTGAAAGGAAGAAAGATAGGATGATGAAAAGATGAAGAATGATGAAAGAAAGGGTGCCAAAAAATGTTGTGTAGTGTTGGTGGCTAAAATGAAAAGATGGAAAAATGAAGGATTGAAAATTGTCGTAAACCCTGGCAATAAGAAACTTTCCCCCAACAACAACACCAAAAAATGTTGTCGCTCAGATTGTACGAACACCGCAACAACGACTCAGGAAGGGGGTTGTCACTTTGATCTCTGCCCACTCCGTTCTCGCTGTTTCTCAACACTAAGCTATGGGGGGTAGTCGCTATGAAAATGAGATGATGAAAGACAAGTTGGGAACCAACTTGTCCGGGAGACACAGTTGAGTGGCCAAGCTACTTGGTTAAATTTAGCAAGATCAATGGTTAGATTAGATTTAAGTATGAGACCAGTGCCTTATGGAATCACAATTCTTGCTTATTGTAAATTAATGCCAAGTAACTAGATGGGCAACCGTTGCTTAAATGATTGACTAACCTGTATGCTTATGTGAGTCCTAAGATCTAGGTGTAATGCAAGGATCTTGATTACTTTTAATTATATGCCTAATCTAGGTAAATCCTTCCTTAATTGTTTTGAAGCTAGGCTTTGTTGTACACTTTTTGTCAAAGTTCGAAGGAAGAAAAGATGCCAAATTTGTTTTCAAACAATCAAATCATGAATGATTAGTTTTATTGAGGTAATGTAAACCCATTTTGCAAATTTATAATGTAAATGATGCTAGTAAGACCGTGTGTGTATGTAACAACTAGATAAACCTATTATTTTGGCGAGAGTTTCAACCTTGGAGGTTTTGCGTCTCACTAATTCATCTGTATTTCTAAACATATATGGTTGGCAGAGGTTTTCACTCCAACTTCACCCCGAAGCTTGGGTGGAATTTTTCGTCAATGTCTTAGGTGAGTCCTAGTGTTTTAGTTGAGTCTTCTGTAAAAGTGATTTGGGAATAATTTAAGCTAATTGGCTAAATTGTTTTATTAAGAATCACTTGGTCTACTATATCATAATGTGTCGCTGAATTGGGTGTGTAATTTGACGGTCTATATCGAATGGGTGTTCCCCCTTTGAGTGTTGAATTGTAAAAATCTCATGTAAAAAATATTTTAGTGCATGGTCCCTTATACTTAGACACAATGGCTAAAATATTAGAGGGTGGAAAAAAATTTTAATCCCTTCAAGTGTCAATTAATTAAAATTTTTGGCAAAAATAAATTAAAATCCCAAGCCAAAAATTTAATTAAATTGAGTCCAAATTAAATGTTTAGAAAAATTAAATTCTCCAACTGTAAAAATTCGTGAGTCTCAAAAGAATTAATTTTTTTAGGTCCCTTACCAAGAAAATATTGGAAATTTCAAGAAAAATTGCACCCTTGGACTTTGGTGGTTAAATCAAAGTCAATTTTTTGATTAATAAAAAAGGGATTTAATGAGAAATTTGAAAATTCCTTGAAATAAATATTTGCAACGGCTGAGATTAAATATTATCAAAGATTTATCGATGACCGAGATTATTTTGAAGAGGGTCAAGCCAACTAGCCATTATGTTTCCACTTGGAGGATTTATCTATAAATTAAAGATTCATTTGAGTCTCAGGCCATTTGATTTTTGGTTAAGAAAATTATGCAGAAAAGATGATGTAAAGTTATTGTCCCATTGGGAACGTTTTTGAATCATAATAAAGACTTTGGGGTGCATTTCATGGTGTTCGGTGTTCATTGATTTGTGTTATGTGCTGGGTATGAGATTTTATATACCGTGCTTAATATTTTTAAAGGTTTGTTTTTCATTAGATGGGGATACGATCATTCTATTAGTAGATTTTGGGTTTATCTTAGGTGATCTGATTCGCCATATGTCTAACAAGTTTTCTTGAGAAAAATATATAGTGTTTGCAGGTTCCTCAGTCCTTGGGCCGCAAGCTCACAAACTGTCGACATGAACTGATCTTGTCTGGACTTAAAATATTTTTTGTGGTTTATCTAACTTCGCTAAGGCTGTAGCTTGCATTTATTTTCCTAACTATTATTAGCCACTTATCAAAGAAAACTTCATAAAAATTCATTTATCAGAATTTCTTTTAAAAAGTATTGTATATTTGTAAATTTTGTAAATTATTTTTAAATGAGGTCTTGGGTATTTTTCAAGTGAAAGAGTTGGAATAGAGATAGATATAGGGCCTTCAGGGTAAGATCTAGTCTCCAATTTTTTTTGCAGGGCCAACCATTGAAGAAAATGAACAAAATTGCAGATCTGAAG
Source organism: Pinus tabuliformis (assembly GCA_031772625.1). Taxonomy (NCBI): domain Eukaryota; kingdom Viridiplantae; phylum Streptophyta; class Pinopsida; order Pinales; family Pinaceae; genus Pinus; species Pinus tabuliformis. Next base: position 420,948,371 of record CM062819.1, on the reverse strand, counting down.
CAAACAAATTTTTCTGGAGTGAGGGTTTTATTTTTCAACCCTCCTGAACCTCAATCTAGCCTCTCCAAGGCTCTGCGTTAGCCCTAGAAGCCTCGGCGTCACCTTTTCTAGCCTCTCAGAGGCCTGCGTAAGCCCTTAGGCCTTTTAGTCCTCCCTCCTTGGCCTTGCGCTGAGGAATTTAGACCATTTTTGGCCTAGCTGTGGCCTTAGGAGGCCTCAGCCTCCCTCCTTGACCTTGGACGACTGCCCTTAAGCTATCCGTGGGCTTTTCCAACCCTTTCCTACCCTCTTCCTTCTCCATCCTTCTTTGCGTCCTCCTCTCCAGCCTTTGCTGCCCCCCTTGGCTTTCTTTTGACCTCTTTTAGCCCTAATTCAACCCTAAATCCTTGCCGCTAGCCCTTAGTGGGTATTCTCCCTCTAGCATCAAGGTTTATTAGCCTTCTTCAACCTGCTTTCCCTCTTCCTTTGCATCCTAAGCCTCTTTGGCCCTAATTTGAACTTTATCCGTTTCTGATTTTTTTTTGGGACTGAAGCTTGGTGTGTTTTGCAGAAAATTTGGCCCTAAGTTGGTATTTTTAGGTGGCAAAATCATTGGAGAAATTTTGGCAAATTATCTACAAGGCCTTGGGCCTAGGGTTTTCTTTTTAAACCCTCATTTTACCTCTGTTTTTCTATAGTTGTAATATATTCTTTATAACAGTGATATAAATGCCCTAAAATCACAACTAAGTGATCTAAAAACTCTAAAAATTTCATAGTAAAATTTTTCATAAATTTTGGCCCATTTGGGCATTCATCACCTAGCCTGGATCTACTGTTTATCATGCTTGAATATCTCTGCATAACCGAATAATCAGGTCTGATATTTTTTTAATATCACATCTTGAAAGCCCTAAAAATCTAATTTTTCATGTTGTCAAGTTGACTCTAAGTTTTTGGACATAATTTGGGACTTTTGTAGCATTGATAGCTCACTGTTTACATATTTCTTACTGTTGTAATAATTGTTTTCAGATATGATATATCACTGAATATTGTATCTTAAGTGGGCTAAAATTCACTAGTTCATATTGGCAGAGTCATTAAATTACCCCTTGGTCATCTATGTGATTTATATGTTTAGCAATTTCTTTGTTTTAGAGTGATATACTTACTGTTGTCCTAACATCATCATAAGTAGCTCTTTCATATTTTTTTGGGTTCATAGTGGTTTGTGTTGTTAAACTCTAAAAATCGCTTGTCTTGTGTTAGAATTTTGGAATTTCTTAACTTGGCATTAAGATCACTCATATACCTAAGTTCTAATCTTGTTGAAGAGTTGAGTTACTTTGGGATTCGAAATATAATTCACATAATATCATCATTGGAATATCTTCAGCTATTGTGATTGGAATATTGTGTTGGTAATCATTGGTTAATTGATAAGTGGATAAGTGCTCTATGTTCCTTTAATTTTTGTCATTGGTTAAATATCTTGTGGATTTGATCTATTGTTGACACAAAGTAAATTGACACTTTCTTGGTTGTCGTTAAGGATTCATCATAACTTAAAGTACTTAAAACATTAAGCTAATCTCAAAACTAAGAATTTCACTCATTATCATTGCATAAACATTTTAGGCTTAGTTTGCATTAAAAACTTACCTCCAAGCATAAGCTTGTTTGATAGACTCCTAGGACAAACCTTTCTCACCTAGCTTGAGGGATTCAAACCTTCTTAGTGGTTGACACAGTGACCTTGGAGTCGTCAGATCCACAGTCTCTGCAACGCTGGAGTCACTGAGTGGTTGGAACACAGGTGGAGGTATCTTTAATCAAGCCTTTGATTGCTTCTCGTTGGATTCCATCCCACAACTTACATTGAAGACTGTTCTCAAAACAGTTAAGGGAATGGTTCCATTTAGACTAGGCATATAATCTAAAACTAACCAAAATCCTTGCATCACACTTAGATTTTAGGACTGGCACTTCATATAGGTTAGTTATTCATCTAAGAATTAATTTTCCATTTGGTTACTTAGTCATAATTTATAATAAGCAAGAATTTTGAATCCATAAGGCATTGTTCTCAATTCCAAATCTAATTAGATCCTTAAGTCTTGCTAAATTTTTACCAAGTAGCTAGGCCACTCAACTGTGTCTCTCGACCAAGTTGGTTTCCAACTTGTCTCTCATCATTTCATTTCCATAGGGACTACCCCCCATAGCCTGTTGTTGGGAGATAGATAGAACGGAGTGGACGATGATCAAAGTGACAACCCCAACCGTGAGACGTTGTCACGGTGTCTGTGCAATCTGAGGGACAACAGGCTCCAAGGTAGGTTGTGGGAAGGAGGCCAACAAGAAGCAAGCAAAGGCTTGATTAACGATACCTTTTGTTAGGCTCCTATCACTCGATGCCTCCGGCAATGCAGAGATTGTGGCTTTGACGACTGCAAAGTCACCGTGTTAAGCACTGAAGAGTTGCCAAGCCTCTCAAGCTAGATGAGAAGGGTGGCCCTAGGTTTCTATCAACCAAGCTTATGCTTGGAGGTAAATTATTAAGTGCAAGACTAATCCTAGAATAAAATGCAAGGTTTATGAGTGAGTTTTGAGTTAAGATTGTTTAATTCTTCAAGTACTTAAGTTATGCTCAGTCTTTAATGACAAGAGTACTTAAAGAAGACAATCTTAAAACAAGACAAGTGCTTAATGATTCAAGTGTCAATGTTAAACAATATATCAATCCAATGATAAAATTAAAGGAACTTAGAGCACTTATCCATTTATTAATTAACCAATCGTTATCAACACAAGATGCCAATCACAATTGCTCAAGATATTCTAATGATGATTCTATAACAAGATTACCAATGATTTTATGAAGTTGTTATAATGCCAATTGGATGTCAAAAACACATATAGGAGAGAGATGCTTCCATTTAGATTTCAAATGCCCAAAGTAACTTAAACTATTAACAAGATTAGAATTTAGATATGTGAGTGATTTTAGTGCCAAGTTAACAAATTTTTAAAATATATCACAAGATAAGCGATTGTTAGAGTTTAAAGACATAAACCACTATAAAAAAGTAAATAATGAAGAGATACTTATGATGCAATACGGGACAACAGTAATTTTTCACTTCAAAACAAAGAAATTGCCAAACATATGAATCATAAGATGAACAAGGAGTAATCGAATGACTTGCAAATGTAAATTAGTGAATTTTAGCCCACTTATGATAAGTTACTAACTGTTATATCATATGCGAAATACTTATTACAGTAGTATGTAAAGTGAACAATCAACGATCTATTGATGGTTTAACAAGTGCCAAAATATGGCGAAAACTTAGAGTAAACTTGCCCAACTGAAAAATTAGGTTTTTAAGTCCTTTAATATACAATATTCAAGAAATATCAGATCTAATTTCACAGTGTTGAAAAGATATTCTAGCAAGCTAACACGTAAATCTAGGCTAGATATGCAATGCCCAAGTGGCCAAAATTTTAGGAAAATTTTACTATCAAATTTTTAGAGTATTTTGACCAATTAGATGAGTTTTAGGGCTTGTAATTCACTATTATGAAGTAAATATTAAAGTTGTAGAAAAATAGTGAAAAAATGAGCGTTTAGAGAGCAAACCCTAGGCACAAGGCCTTGTAGATCTCTTGCCCAAAAGTTGTCAAAGTTTCTCCAATGGTTTTGTACCTGAAAACACCAATTTTGCGCAACTTTCTCCTGGAAAACCCACAAAGTATTCAGTCCTGAAATTTTCAGAAATAAGCAAGGGTTAAATTAGGTCCAAAGAGGGAAAAGCTAGGCCTAGTAAGGCTAGCGTTGGGCAAGAGAGGGCTTAGGAAGCCAAGGAAGAGGTAAAGAAGGCAGGAGAAGGCCAAGAAGGCTTGCGCTGGAGGGAGAAAGCCTTATAAGTGTTAGTAGCTAGGGTGAGGGTTAGAAAGGGGTCAAAAAATGCCAAAAAAAGGAGAGCGAAGGGAAGAGAGGAGGACGAAGGAGGAGGAGGTCCTAAAACCCCAAGAGAAGCCCCCTAGGGAAGTTGTCTAGGGTAAAGGAGGGAGTTGAGTGGCCTAGGGCCATCAGCTAAGCCGAAAAAGGCCTGAAACCCTCAACAATGGGCGAAGGAAGGAAGGCTCAGAGGCCTAGAGGCTAACGCTGGCCTTGGAGAGGCCAGATATGGGCCTAGAAGGGTTGAAAAATGAAACCCTTATTTCTTACGAATGTACTTACTTCAGATCTGAAATTTTGCTCACTTTCTTCAATGGCTGGCCCTGCAAAAATTTTGGAGACTAGATCTTACACTGAAGGGCCTAAATCTAGCTCTAATGCAACTCTTTCACCTGATTTTCCCTGCAAGAATGGAGATAAAAAATACCCAAAACCCCAATATATATAAAAATTCTTAAAACCTCAAAACCCAAATTAGAAAAAATAATTTGCAAATTTATTTACAAAATTTACAAATATACAATTTTTTTTGAAACAAATATTGAGAAATAAGTTTTTTTATGGAGTTTTGTTTTATAAATGACTAATAATACTTTGGAAAATAAATGTAAGCTACAACCTTAGCGAAGTTAGATAAACCATAAAAATATTTGAAGTCTTGTTGTAGCGGCTACAACTGCCCTCCAAAATTTTGCCTTCGCTTCGTTTCGGAGCATCCCTCCTCAAATATTAGTAACTTGTCTTACACTGCTCAGGTACGTGTGTTTTCATTTGAATGTCTTTCACTTTACTAGTTGTGTTCGCTTACTTTCTCTGCTGTCTAACCACAAGCTACCTCCCCCATGACTTGGTTGCATCCGGTTCTTGCACTGCCTTGGAAAATTGCGCAGTCCTAGAGTGTAGCCAACCTTGCTCTCAGGAATTGTGCAGTGCATGCCAACATTGAGCCTTTCTCTTAAGAATTGAGCGGAGTAGCTCAGTAGTGAGCTTTTGCTCCAGAATTGTGCAGACCCAGCTGACAACTTGTCTTCAGTTGGGAAACTGTGCAGAGTAGTCCAAGCCAGCAAATGAGCCTTCAACTCCAGAATTGTACACAGCTAATTGACATCCATCCAGGAATTGCATAGTCCAAACCACAGTGAAAATCAAGTTCGGAATTGCGTAGAGCGACTTGACAGCGTGCCTTCAGCTGGAAAATTGCACAAAGCCTGAGAGGTAGCCTAGAGCCACACAACCCATAAATTGCACAGAACTATACTGTGCTCAGAAACCGTCAGTGCATGAATCAGAGAGTTGCTCGGTCCTCCCCAGGACTGCGCAATCTTTCCACGTAGTGCATGGCAGGGTTCTCGAAAATCAAGAAGCTAGGAGGAAAAACATCCCTAGGAAGTAGGGAATCTATTATTAGCTTCCTGAAGGTGACACATTTCCATCTTTAGAAGTTTCTGCTAAGTGTTTTTGTTGTCCTTGATTTCAGGCATACGCATCATGAACTTCATTTGCTCAAATCTATGTAATGGACGCCTCTAGAGCTCACTTCTACATTCGATCATCAAGCTCTAGCTTCCCTAGGAGATCAAGGAGCCTTCAGAGCATTGTCATCCCTTTTCGGTGTGTGTTTTGCTTTTATTGCCTTTTGCTGCTTTTGTGTGGCTTTTGTTTGTTTAGGTTGTGAGAGTATTGTTTCGCTCATTTTGTTGAACAACCACTGGCGTTTTAACTTGTTTTAGCTTGTAGAAGTGTTGTTTCAAGTTATACATTGCCTTTCCCAAGCGTCGTATGAGTTTTCCCGTGTTTGCACCAACAGTCGTCGATGCGGCAACACCCTTCGCATGCTTCATGTTCTTTCAGTTTGATCCGTTGCTACACTTGTTTTACATGCATATATCTTTACTTAGTAAGATCTACACTCATCCCTACATCATCTTTCAGATCTGACTATTTGCACACTCCCCATGGATAGATTTGGGCTCCCCCTGCCCGGGTCTCACATTCACTGGCATGCACTGCTCGATCTGGCAGCTCGAGGCCTCTTTCTTGGCCTTTGGAATTGAGCAGAGGTTGTCCTAGGCTGGCTCCAACTTTGCACTGCGCAGTTCCAGGAGCTAGTCTCCCAGCTTGTGTGAAAATTCCTTAAACCCGGGAATCCCTACTGCAACACTGATGATATATCTCACTTATTAGATTTACATGAACAAGTTATTTGTTGTTTGCTATGGCAAACATCGAAATACATACACTGTAGCCTACACCAATTAAATAATATGTCGAAACAAGAAATTGAGCAATAGAGAAAGATAGACACAAATGACAGTTGTTTTTGGACAAATGTTCCCAGAAAAACCCAATGCGGGAAAATTGGCGCAACAGATCTGAGGGTTTTATTATTATGCATTATTAAAATATGAATACATCTCTAGAAGCCTTCCCAACAATCCAGTGACAGAGAATAAACCTGATAGAGAGATTTGTAGGTTTACCTCACACTATCACTAGGAATCGTGGCTGATCCAGCTCCAGAAAGATTGCCCCCGACTTTTCTCGCTGCCTCTGCATAGTGTTTGCGTCATCCCAATATCAAGTTCGCTGGGGACAATGTCAATCCTCTGGCTGGTCGATTTGCAGCTTAGTTGATTCGATTTCTGCCTCCCAGTCTCACACCCCGACTCCCGGCTTCTGAAACTCGAATTCCCTCTGCAAATTTCGGACTCCCTCTTGGCTTTTGTGCTGCCTCTGCGTGGCTCTTTGTCAGCCCCTCTAGCTCAGTGTTGCCACTGTTGGATTTCTCTTTGCCTTCTCTGCTAAGTATCCTTTGACCAGGAAAGATTTCCTTTCGGATACTATCCCTGCCCCTCACTGCAAAAGCTCACTATTGAAGTTCTCCCGGCAGCTGTTCTGCTTCAGAAAATCGAACTTCTGAACTCACTTTGTGTGTCTTTCCAAATGACCCTCAAGCCTCCTTAAATAATCTTCTCGTCAACATTCAATAGCCTAGATGAGAAGCTAATCAATGGCTAAGATCGTTTCTGCTTGATTGTGATGTCCCATATTTATTCTTCTTCATGGTATAGCCAGGGTGGGTTTCTAGGACAGGGGATAGCAAATTCGGTGGAGCTTGGCATATTCCATCATTAACACAGTTCACCTTTCGTTCCATTGCATTTCGATAACTTTAAAAAATGAACATTATTATTGGGCATAACTTAATTAATTATGCTCGAGGTGGCATTCCATGTAGATTAATTGATGGAACGCTTTAGTGTAATAGCTCGTTGGAACCAGAATAAGAAAATCTACATGATGAGACTTTTGGATGGGAGTTTCAGCGACCTGAGACATGGTGGTCAATTTACCTTTTTTTTCCGTATTAAAAAGAATATTTTAATTAAAATAAAAGAGGGAAAAGTGCTCCATGATTAAAATAGTAATAAAATAGAAGTTTTTAGAGGGGTCCATCAGATCTATAAAAGAGGAGGAGGAGGCCATTGGAGGACATCTTGGTTTGAGTATTGTTTCTTGTATGAGAGGTTGAGAACTTGGTTCTCTACTACAGCAGTAGCCCCAGAATGGAAACCCTCTGGTGATTCAGTGAGAGTGGACGAGCACCCATCTCTTTCCTTGGTGAATCCATTCAGGGTTTACAGGTTGCAGTGTATTGTTTCTCAGTTTGTTTTGGAGGCTGATTTGCGGCATTGTTGTAGATCTGTTTGAGGCCAGATTATCTCAGTTGTATGGGTTGTATGTGCATGTCAAACCTCAATTATCTAATATAATAAAGTTGAGAGTTTTCTTATTCATTGTGTTGTGAGATTGCAGTGCGCTGTTGGTTTATTTTTACAAGACAGTTTTCTGTTTATGAATCAAATTTTTTATTTGGAATTTTTCTGTATTAAAAATTCAAGCTTGTTCCAAATTTTTCACATTTGAGACATTACAGTGGTATCAGAGCATCGAACTTGGCTTAGCGTGCAGGTTTTTCAGCATTCAGTTGCAGCTATGATTGTTGGAAGCTTTGCCGAAAAATTCAAAAACCCAGTTCTAGCAGCATAATGAAAATTTATTTAAAGGGTTCAACAAATTTTCTTATTAAATGTGCAACAAATTCTCTTGATTTTGTTGGCTACTTAATAATCATTCGACAAATCAAAAAGTTAAGTGGCATTGATCTCAAAGCCGAAAGTTGAAAGGGCTGAATTGTTTGAGCAGTCGATTGGCATGCAGGAGCCACGATGTCATTCACGGGGTCGATTATTAAGGAGACGTCCAGAGGGAAGGCTCCAAGCCACATGCCATGGTACAAGGGTATCTATGATGAGGGTGGCCCATGCCTTGGGTGTATGAATGTAGGAGGGAGCAATTGTGGTACATGAGTTACCAAGTCGATGAAGACATTAGAAGGGAGCCAAGGGAACCGTGAGCAATTTTTGTTGATCGAATTATTAATATGCTGAATATTTCATATATTCAGCAGAGGGTTCTAATTTTTAATAATTCGGCAGACCTTAAGATGTGAACTTTTTAAGGAGCAAAGGTCTAATTAGCAAGACGGTGAAGCCTAGACTCTTGCAGATCGTGGTTGATTAATTCCCCTGATGCTGAAGGGATCAATGAATTTACCAATTGCAAAGATACTCAAATTTTCAAAATTATTGTTTGCAAGGAGCCGCCGTCATTTCAAGGTTACACAAGATTGTTCAGAGACCGAGCATTTTCAGAAATAGAATGACGTATTTCAGAAACCGAGCATTTTCAAGTTGTCTGTTGGATCTATATCTCCAAAAACTCTATCATTCAAGAGAGAGTTGAGTTTCCCCTCTGCTGGGGCTGCGTGCAAGCTATTTTATTGCTAGTTGGTCGTATCTGTCTCGTACTGGAGTCTCTTTGGCATATTAAGGGACGAGTTATTGAGTTTATTGATGGAGGAAAAGGTTGAACTACCTTTGTGTGTATCTTCTAAAGATTAAACTGAACCTGAACCCCATCCCTCGGATGAGCAGAACCAAGGCTGAAATCAGTTTCTTGGTGTTTAATTCTTGCTATTGCGCAGAAGGTGCGTAGGTTTTAACCTGGTACAAAAATTACCTGCATATGAATTCTAAAAACAGATAATAAACAATGGCGTGAACATAACACATAAAGCAAATATACATATACATATATACATATGCCAGCATCCATAAACGCCAATCCATTAACCCTGGATGAGAACATAACCGTAGTTCCCTTGACCCACATCTACAAAAGACAATAGACCATCATGCCAAAAACCATGTGCAAAATCCATGGACAAAACCATAGTTAAGTCCATCCACCTAATAACACAACCCAACAAGGTGTGGGGACAGCCAAGGCCACAAGTTATCTATTTTGGAATAATCTCTGCTAGACTGAAGCCGCATGTGAAAATCGAAGGAACCATCTCACAGGTGAAGTCGTAGTTTATCAATGCATAGTTCATCAAGTTTCCACGAGTTCGCAACTATTTATGTGGCAGAATTTGATTATGTTTGAGGGACAAGTATTCTGAGCAAACCTTAATACTTGGACGCATTTCTGAGGAGGATTGATGGCTTAATGTATCTCTGTTCATGGACAGCAAGGAGAGCTAGTGTTATGGTCATCAAATCAACACTCAACTGGGTATCATTCACCTACAGTATATTGTTTTCCAACTACCATCATGGTGCTATTCCATAACCAGCTACTTTGAATTTTAGTGCTGATGTATTACCTTCTGAGCTGCTGTAGCATATTTTCTGGAGTCCATTTCAGTGGAATATAGTGTGGTTGGCTTGCTAAAATGATATGAAAATTGTTTTGCTGCTGTGAGGGCTTAAGTGGGCAAATTTTGCGGCATCAAATGTTTATTTGTACCAACAGCAGTATACGCACTATACACACAAACAATTTCATGATGTAAGTGGATCATATTCCTTACTGTGCATTGCTGGCCAGTTTTCTTCTCAAGAAACCACGAGACTCATTCTTAAAGAAGCGAATGAGAGTGTGCAGATTTTGGAGACTGAGTTCTCTGGAAGGAGAAGGCAAATTTCTTCATTGTACCCATAGAAACGATGATTGCAGCAAAGAGAGAAATTCTGGCTGACAGAGGTATGTGGGTCGGTATGGTGCTTGCTGGTGTATTTTGAAGGAAGACAAGACTGATACCTGCATAGAGCTGAGCCATATCTTCCTTGCTGGACGTGTGAACCTTCCTTGGAGCTGTGCACCATATCACTGACGATTTCTGGGCGGTATTGCTGGGTGACTTGGCTGGACTTGAAGACGAACCTGAATTGATAAATCAAGTCTATAAACGAGGTTCTATTATTCTATTCTCTCTGCAAACCGAACTGCAAATAAACTCAAGACTTTGTATTTTCCAGAACTTGTGTTGAGTTAATATTTTGTTGTGCATTGCTTATTATAGCCTTGTATTATTACAATAAAAATGGAATTTTGAAAACACCTCATGAACCAACAAAGCAATACCTCCATGAGCTGCAATATAGACCAGATTTTTTTTTAACTAGATTCAAAGAGGGTCCATGCCATCTTTCAACAAGAACAATCAAAGGATTTGTAGAAATCAGAAATAGGACACAAAATATTTGCACTTGGAACAGATTTGAAGCACATGAGGATCACATGGAAAGTTCTTTTCAAACTTGATGAACTAGATGCCCTCCTTTGTAAAGTGAGCCAGTTAGAAGGGAAGAAACTAATTTGGGCCCTAAAACCAGCGATGCTTTTTCTCATACAACACAAGTTCGTGGAGGAACCTTGTGAAGGGGTTAGACTTCCAGCTGCCTCTTGTAATAGTAGCATTATGATGCTCACTGCCCCTATAGCTCCTTACAATGATGATGTTATGAGGAGAGTCTTCAAGTTGATAGTAGAGGCTTTTCAGAACTTGGACAACAGTGCAGACTCTACCTATGGCAAGAAGCTTGAGGTTCTAAGAATTATGGCCATGACTGGGACTTAAGAAGTCATGTTTGATCTTGAGCGTGATGATCTTATTCTGCAGATGTTCCGATGCTTCTTCAACATTAAGAAACGTTAGCTTGACACAGTCATAGCACAAATGCAGTCCATCTTGTCCTCGTGTATGAGAGGCCATATGTCCGGAGTTGTAGTCTCAATTGTTGTCTGTTTGGAGGAGAGAGAAGTTGGTCTCACCTGTTGCTTATGGTCTAGCTGAGAGGTTGGTTGAGCAGAACATTGGGTTGTTCAGGAGACAGTTGACCAGGGAGGAGCAGCTCAGGTTTGGGGGCTCATGCAGCAAGAATGAGATGAGGAGGAAGGGACTTTGCTTCATCTGCAAAGGACCTTGGGGACCTGACCACTCATGCTTGAGTGACACTGAGGAGATGACAGCGGTAGAGCAGGGAGATATTCTTTATGTCTGTCAAGATGAGGACTCTTCGTTGGACGAGTCCATGGGTTCATATGATGATACCTTAGAGGAGCACGAGTAGTCATATGGAGTTGATGACAGTAGCCCAGATATGCATCCATGTGTGGTAGAGGAGTACGAGGAGCCGCTGATTATTCCCATGTGGGAAAGAGATCAAGGAGCAGATGAGCGACTGATGATTCAACATAGAGGAGCATGAGTCATGGCGAGTCATTGACATTAGGCCATATTCATATGATGAGCAGTCTATGGGTCCTGGGAGAGACATTCAGAATAGTGTGTCACCAGTGATGAGTTAGATGAGGAGGATGAGGCGTACAGTATGCATGATGAGCCTTTTTGGCAGAGCCTGTTGGAGGTTCATATTGAACCCGCGATGATGGAGGATGAGCAGCCACTCTTGGGGTCAATCATTGATGAGGAGCAGACAAAAGTATAGACAGCTGGCATGGTGACGAAGTTCGCTAAAACTTGCCCTCAGGAGATGTTGGAGTATGACAGGACAGTTTCAAGAGATTGGTGGATTGGAAGAGTGTGGAGTTTCCTATCAAGCGAGGGAGATGGCACTTAGAACAGAAACTGAGACGTACACATGTGCAGAAGGGGGAGCACATAGATCCATTCCTCACGAAGCCTTAGGGGACTCATGAGTTAGCAGCTGTGAGGTCTACACCTCAAGGGTCTGAGTTTGTTAGATTGGCCCTCAATTTTTTCTCAGATGAGTGGCAAGTCTTTGTCTAGAGTAACCTGGGCAGGGTGACTTTGCCAAATTGGGATGAGATGTGGGCAACTCTTAAGCAAGAGGAGCTGGGGAGAGACTTGTCATGTGTAAGCTTGATGGAAGTAGCAGCAGTGGATCGAAGCCCAAGGAGGAGTTAGAGAAAGCAGCCCTTGCATCCAAGGGGAGCAGGAGCAGCAGAGGCAGAAGAAGGACGTCTAGAAGATCAAATGGTTCAGGTGTGGTGAAATGGGTCACTACGCAACACAATGTCCTCTTAGGAAGAAGGACAAAGATGAGAAGCATGATCCGAAGGCTGCACCCGCGAAGATCGAGGAGCAGTTCGCCATGACAACCGAGAAGGGAGGTGCGCTGATTTGGAGTTGTAGTTCGAAAGAGCTACAAATGGGCTGGATCCTTGAGGAGTCCACCTCTTGGATCAATACCTTCCTATGGGAGCCCAGATCAGTAGTAGCAAGATGGACTATGTGTCAGATGGTGGAGAGGAGTGTTGCAGTGACAGATGCAGTGGCTAGAATGCCAAGTTTGAGCAGCGTAGTGCAGAGCAGCGCAGGGAGGCACAATGCATTAGAAGCAGCACAGTGGCTTCAGAGGGATATCATAGGACTAGCAACAGTCAAATTTTCAACATTGAGATACATCTATGTTGAATACTTGTTCAGTGATTTGGGATGCTTATCCATTGTTGATGCAGTAGCAGCAACAATTTGCAGTGCAGGGGCAGTGCTAGTAGCAGCAACACGGATGTAGAAACTTAGAAGGAGTTGTAGTACGGATGCAATGTTGAAAGTGGCAGTTTCAGCAGCAGTACAATTACAGCAACAACGCAGTAGTTGGTGGACAACATGTCAGACATCTGCAGCGCAGAGGAAGATTTTATGAAATAAGGGTGATGCTTCAGTAGGAGGCATTGCTACAGCACATTCCTCGATAAGAGGGAGTGTTAATTTCTAGTAGCATCGGATGTGCTCTAAGTCTCAAATTTTGCAGGGAGGCTTGGGCACATGTATTCCAAAGAACCCAGAAAGCGTCTTGGGAAATTCTACCCGGAGACAGTTTTATTAAAATAATTAATTATTTTTAATGGGACCCTAAGTCTAAACTTAGGAAAATAAAATAATTAATGGGTATTAATGTAATTGTGGGTGTAACTTCTAGACGAAGACGAGGCTCAAGAAGATATGATCTTAGCCGTTGATTACCTTTTAATCTGGGTCATTGAATGTCAACGAGGAGATTATTTAAGGAAGCTTGAGGGTCATTTGGAATGATGCCCACACCTTGGGTCATGGCCTGGAACGATGCCCAGAGGTTGATGTAGCTAAAAAGAAAGATAAAAGCATATTTGGCCACAGCAGAGGAAATAATTTCGCTTGTAAGTAGGAAAGTAGGCCAAAATTCTTAGAGGCAGCGTAGTCCATTGCCAGGCAGGCCAACTTGCTTGTGGAAGTTTGATTTTTTAGTGCAGAGTTGTAGAAAAATTTGACTTTCCAGATTGAGTGATTCCAGCAGACAGAGGGAGCAACAACAACTCATATTTTCACTGAGCAGATTCCTGGTTGGACGCAGAGGTTTTTGCAGCAGTAGAACCAACGTCGGGTGGAAGAGAAAAGCACACATAACAGAGGGAAATTTTCTCTCAAGAAACTTGTAGTCTTAGAAGTTCGATTTTTCCAGTAGTAGATTAGAAGTAACTGAGTGCGTATAGTAGAACCGACAACCAAGCACAGGGAAAGAGGGAGTTTTCGACTTGATCAGAGATGGCCACAACAGGGCTTAGAGATTAGGATAGGTTGGACGGAGCTTCCAACTATGTCATCTGGAAGGTTAGGATGTCCTTCCTTCTAGATGAATGCCGTCTGAAAGCCTACATAGATAATGTGGTGGCAGTTGCCTAGGATGCAGATAAGCTCAAAGAATACATGAAGTAAATGGCCAAGGAAAAGCGGTTGATCCTAGATGGAATCCCGGATTATATAGTCTCACATATGTCGACCAAGGGAACGACCAAAGAGATGTGGGATGTTCTCTCCACACTATACTAGGGTACTTCTGAGCAGTGAAAGATGTTGCTAGAAGAAAAGCTTAGATGCATCTGGATGCAGAAGGAGGAAGGCATATATCCCTTTCTCACCAGAATTTAGGAGGTCCGAGACCAGCTTGCAGCTGTTGGGGCAACCCCTCAACCTTTAGAGCTAGTATGGTTAGCAGTAAACAGTGTCTCGGAGGATTGACAAGTCTTCATCCAAAGTATATTGGGCAGAGACATGCTACCAGGATGGGATGGGATGTGGGATGACTTGCATCAGGAGGAGTTGAGGCGAGGTCTGCTAAGGAGCTCCATCATAAGAGTTCCATCAGTGGTAGCAGTAGCAACAGACCAAAGGGTGTGAAGGGGAGGAGAATATGGCCCACACATCAAAGGGTCCGAGCCAGGGGTACAGGGAGAAAAAGAAGAAGAAGGACCTATTTAAGGTCAAGTGCTTAAGGTGTGGCGAGTTTGGCCACTACAGTATCCAGTGTCCTCTTAGATAGAAGGACAAGTAGGAGAAGTAGGACCAGGTGGAAACACATGCTGAGATAAATAGGTTGTCCTATAGGTTGGAGGAAGACTTCGCAATGATGGCAACCATACCTCCAGGAGTGAGGTGGGCTGACTTGGAGTTGTAGCCCCAGAGAGCTACAGAAGATTGGGTAGGGTCCTTGAGGAGTCCACCTCATGTATCATTACCTTGCTACGGGGACCCACAATATTCAGTAGCAGGGTGGATCAATGGCAGTTAGTGCAGTTAGTACTAGAGTGACTATTGTAGACTAGTAGCAGTCAGATGCTGAGGAACACAGTGTAGTGTTGGCAGTAGAGCAGGTGGCTTAATAGCGAAGTCAACAAGAACATAGATTCTTCAGTGACAGTGCAGATGCTAGTAGCAGTTATAGACTTGGGAGATAGATGCATCATACTGAAAACAAATTATTCAATATTTTGGATGCTTTTGAGTTGCAGTAGTTGTAGTTGAAGCAACAATAGAGTTGGGAAGAACATGATAGTATCAACAGCAACACAGTTGCAACATCAAAGTTGTGCAGCCAGACATCAGCAGCGCGAGAGGAGGTGATATAGAGATAGGGTGTTGTGGCAGGATGTGCAACACTAGTGAGAACACAATCCTTGGTAAGAGGGAGCGTTAGTTTCTATAGCATTAGAATACATGAGATCTCCAAACCCAAAAGTTGTTTCTGGAAATTCTGCCTAGAGATGACTTAATTAGATTATTAACCAATTTTTCAATGTTTCCTAAGTCTAAACTTAGGAAAACTGGTTAATTAATCAAAATTAATTAATTCAAGGTGATAAATCTCTAGAAATTCACATGGATCAATCCACAAATGATCTAAGCCATCGATTAAGATTTAATCTTGTCCATTGGAGTCCCAACAGGAAGATATAAGAAGGGATCGATGTGGTGATGGAGAATACATTAGAGTCACTTGGAGAATTCAATTTTCCAGAGTAGCAATAGTCAGTTGGCAGAGAGTTCGAGCTTCAGTGAGGAAGAAGAGATAGTGAAGGGCAGAGACAGTGATCCAGAGGAAGTTTTATAGATTTGGAGAGGCTGCAACAAGGCAGTCGAGTTATTCCCAGTGAGGTAGCGCATATGACTGCATAATTGTTTCTGAAAAGCAATTCAATTTGGTTGGAGGAAAAGTTGATTCAACTTTCAGAGGCCAGTAAAGTCTTCTAGAGGACTGAAGAATCAATTTTCTCAGCAGAGACAGGGATAACGACTTGATCAGAGGCAGTTCTAGGTTGAGACGTCCAAGGGTCTATACAAGCATTGCGCAGAGGCTGACGCAAGGGGTCCAGGAGGACAATTTTTTTTGAAGGGAAGTTATGTGGAGGTTGCTTGTGGAAGAAGGGAAATTCCCTTAAATAATTTAGGCCATATTTTCTTGCTATTTGGATTGCCAGTTGGGCATCCATAGATTATACTCAGAATTTCACTGTTGTATAATAATAAAAACCCTTAACTATTGCACTGATTTTCACAGGTTCGCTTTTTCTGTGGACTTTTGTCCAAAAAATAATGGTGTCATTTTGATGTGTGCGTGTTAGTAATTTCTCAGTTTCCAATGTTATTTATTTCCAGAATTTCATCTGTGAAGGTTGCAGTGTGATTAATTTGGTATTTGCTTTAGCAAATAAATTGTTAAATTAATTAGCAATTAGACGAATTAATTCGAGTTGTTGCAATAAGATTTCAGTTTTGGAATTTGCACACCTCTCTTGCTCTTTAGTGGAATTTCATCAGACATGTGGCTTCGCAATATAGGTTAGCTAAAGAGTATTCTAGGTCAAAGGTTCAAATGTGACATTTCAATTGGCTTAATCAAGGTACTCGGGCTAAGAACTAGGCTTAATTCTATGTGATAAGGAATAATGTACCTCTGAAGAGGTTTATAAAGAGAAACTTGTAGCCTAGGGTTTTCAATGCATGATTCAACAATACCACAACTAGGCATACAAGGGGAGAGAAACAATTTGCCTAAAAGGTGTTACATAGAACTTCAAATGACCCTAAGTTGAAGCCTTGATGTAGAATTAGGATTTCTAGAATCTAAAACCTTAGAATTGCCTAGGGTTGATGATGTTAGACCCAGGGAAGCACTTTCAACCATGAAAATTTCTGTATTTTGATGTTTTAAGGCTTGACAAGGTAGAATGAATTCTAATTAGCTCAATTATCATGTCCTTGATGAATTCAACCGAAAACCTAACCCTAATGACTTTTCTTAAAGGGCCAAAATTTTAGGGGAGAAAAAGATAAAGTTAGATTTTTGGCCTCCAATATGGATGTTCGTGCCTTCTATCTGCTTGGGTGATTTAGTCTTAGGGATTTTGACCATGGAATTATCAAACCCTTGAAGGGAGTAAAGGGTTAAGCCTAGGTTTTCACCTGCTAATCCTAACTATCACTTTATGAGGGGATACATTTCTCTAGGAGGTTCTCTAGGGAAGTCCAAGAATACAAATTAAAGTTGGGAAGAAATTTAGCAAGTATTTGATGTAAACATAAGCTTTTAGACATGGAACATAGAAACTCTTGCACTAGTTGTTACATGCAATAATCATGAAAAATATTCAACAAAAGTTACAAGATATCTAAGAACAAGCCTTTTTAATCCCAAAATGATATCTCCACAACAAGTACTAGTCTCCAGTAGTGAAAAATCCACAAAAGATCACATCTCCACAAAGTAGTGAATTTACAATAGTCACGCCGAGTTCTCTAAGAGAAGCCATGTTTTCCACAAGTGACGACGAACAAAATGGAACAGGCGATCCTCTATTTATATGAGGTCCACCTATCTTAATTTCTGACTAAAAGCAACTACACAAGTTTGAATTTTGAGTGAACAAAATGTAAAGTTTGGTTACAAGCCAACCCACTAGCTTTACAACAAAATATGCCAAGTTAATCCCACACATGTGAGCTGTAGAGCTAGAAAAAGGTGATTATGTCATGCCCTTTTAGGGCTCCTATTGCTCCATCAAGGAAAAGTCGCAGCTGAAAATGTTTCCAAGCATCATAATCATCCTCCATTTGACGAGAATCCCCAAATGGCGCATCAAAGAAGCTCGAAGGGTCCAAAATCCATTTGTAGGTGCCACATGTCATATCCATGGGTGACAAGTGAGCAACATGGTGCATCCTCTCTCCAGCATTAGGGCTCCATTGTGCAACCTGCCCTCCTTAATCATCCTAAGGATAAGTATCGTCATTTGAGTCTTGGATCATGGCATGCCCATCAAGTAGTGTCAAGGCTAGCCTAGGGGCATGCTAAGCCCACTAGTACTTCATTAAGAATTCTCCATGTAGGAAAGGGAATCCAAGTGTTCTAGCTCCTGGAAATGCTTTGGGATGTATATCAAGTACTAAAGTCATCAAAAGACCCAATGCTCTACCAAAGGTGAGAAACGTTATAATGACCCATCTCGAATTACGTGCAAAATGGGATTATTATCATGCGTATGAGGCATGGATATGGTAGCTACATATGCATGCATTACATGCACTACACTAGTATGCATACTAATTGAATACTTATGATAAATATCTAATTCTCATAAATAAAAGGAATATATTAAGTAAGATATATAATGAATATATTAAATTTATACATATGTTTACAACCTAGGATATATAACTAAACTACATTACACAAATACACTTATAACCCAAATTTTTTTTTTAATGATTACGGAAACTAATCCAAAAGTATATTATTAAATGTTATATGGTATAAAAATAAACATTATTTAAATTGTTATATTCAAATCATATTGTTAAAACACTATGACTATACATTTTTATATTAAATAAAAAACACCAACCGTCAATATTAAAAATGACTTCACCTTATATTATAACACCATTCGATACAATGCAAGAAGCCTAATGAGGCAGTGGATCTTATGCAAACCCTGAAATTAACACAATAACGCTAGAAAAAAGGCAACCGCCGTTTGACGGAAATTGATACTTTTATAAGGCGGTGAAAGAATACGTAGAGGTGAAGGAACCTATGCAATTTAAGCAAATAGGGGAACAAAGAGCAGAGAGGAAAAAAAAATGGAACCTGGAACAAGAGAGCGGAAAGAAAGGAATTTTTTTGGTGAAATAGAGGGGATTGAAATAGAGGAAGAGCCACAGTGAAAGAGGGAATTCTGAGGGTGGAATTGACTAAGAAATTGAGAATTGAGCACTGTTCTTATGGTTTTGGGCATGGGGGCCAGAAGAACTCAATTTCAAAGTCTTCTGGATCTGAGAACTAGATAGGTTGATCTCAGATAGGTAGGAAGGATTCGGTCGGTTTGGTAGCAAGAGAAGATTCGAAGCAATGTCAACTCGGGATCGACTTCCAATGGGATATCCAGGTATGTATCTACAATTAAATTAGGAATTCTACTTTTAATTTGAATGTTTGGTAAATGTAAAAAAAATCGAGGCACTACAAACACTGCATTTGTTAATTCATCATGCGCGTTGGATTGTATTGTATGGCCTAGGCATCATGTTGAGTGGGGTGCCCTCAAGGCGTCTGTTGCTATAGAACACCTGCAAAACCAACTCAAGCTCAATTGAAAGCAACCATTTTTAGACACTAATATCATAAATATATCTAAGTGGACCGTACTTAATTGTTAAGGGCATAGTAATACTTCAGCTGAGGTCACGTTCAAATATCTAACTAGATAAGTCCCTTAAAGGTGTACCCTACCTTTGTAGGGCTGCCTATGTAGTCAACCGTATTAGGTGCTTCCAACCCCCAAGAGGAGGTGGCATTTCTGAGGTTAACCATTCAATCAGTAGGTTTTGTTGTTTGTTGTAACTAAGTGGCTATGTAGGGGAAAGACTTCAAGACCAAGTGCCATGGTCAGGGGATCGGCTAATGGGAGTCCATATCTTGAGTGTATAGATGTAATGGAGGGAGAAATCGTGGATGCATGAGTTACATTGCTCGACATGCTTTTTCTACCTCTCTGGTGTGTCTTTTGCTTATTTTTATAATGCTTTGTATTTTGATACGTAGGTCAAGGATAAAAGCTTTCTCTTTATGATATAACATTCAATTTACCCCTTAATATGAAGTAGTTTATCATACGTTAGGGTTGGTACATGCAAGGGTTCCTTTTGATGAGATGGGGCATCAAGTGCTCTTGAACCAGGTGATGGCGAATGAGGAGGATAGAGGTCATGCCAGGTTTTTTCCCATGCATTAAATTATGTCTTGGCCATCTTTTGCATTTTGATTTTATTTTTCTTTCGTTGCATCAAACTATAAGGTAATGTTTTCCAGCCCTACTAAAGGATGTGTATAAGAGAGTGCCAAATCCCAATGAAACAATGGCTAGTTAGACTCGAAGGATGGAGATTTTATCAAGGGCTAATAATATTATATGGAAAGTGTTAAGTATGGTAAAGAAAAATTGGACATGCTATTTCAATCCAGGTCTTCCAAGTAGTGCCCCTCTTATAACCCTAAGGCCTTGGGGGAGGTCCGATTAGACTAGGGCTAAATATTAATGCCCCTATCTAGGTGAGAGAATAAATTTGTAGTCAATATTTGTCAATCATCTAGATCACCCATTTATCCATACTAAATGCCTAAAACATTAAGTAAAATCACTTGATTGCAAAATGATCAAAGTGCTTGTTGAGTGGCAACCCCCCTTCATTCTAGAGGATTTCCATATGGTGAGAGGTGTAGTGACATGTGTAGATGGTGGAGGAAATGGCATCTCGTCGTCATCAAGCTAATGTGTAGCTACTGGCTGGATGGCTATCCAAAATAAGAGAAAAGTTTTTTCCTATGGGGTTACCCATTCTAGTGGGTAACGCTTGGTACTTTCCTTTGTACCCTATTGTTGACTACAATATTGGTACTTCCAACTTATGCCTGTTGCAGTAGTTCCCTTGCCAAATGCGTTTGCACCATATTTATTAACTCTGCAAGTAACCCCCTTGCTAGCCATTGTGTCCTACATCTACTTGATCATCCACAATGCAACACTTTGTCCTCAGGATGATCCTTCGTGTCGTCTCTACTCTAGGGAACCACTTACATTGGACCCTACAACTCCCTCTATCACTTTCCCATCCATAGCCCGAATCTTGCACCAATGCTCCTGGATGCTTTCCCCTGCGACACACTCAGGCTTGTCTTGAAACAATTCCTTGTGCTCTAATTAACCACTATGGACTCACCCTCTACCTTCTTTGTTGTGATGCCTACTCTGCCAAGAGAAAAACCACAATCATGCATTGCACCGAAGCACATGCCATATCTAGTCCTAATGCCACATTACTCATAACCCCCTTTGAAGCCAATTTTACATTTATCTCCACGAGCATGGTGTTAACTAGTTGTCTCAAACAACACAAAGGAGTGGAACATGCCTTCTTCAAAATCCCACAAAATGTCCACCACACTGTTCCACTTTCCTCAGCTCCTCACTTACCTCCTGTGCCAGCTCTTCCCAACAACAAACCTTGATGGGTATTGCCGCCTCTACCATACTAGTTGCCCTATAGTCTTGTGCTACCTCGGCAGCCTTCTGCCTCACTGGTTAGGGTCGCTAGTGGCCTCATCCACACTCCATTAACTGGAAGGTTCCTTTGCAGCAAGCCCATGCATGTCTCTTTGTGCAAAGACTAGGAAGTCTTTATTCCCTGGATGGCGACTGCACCCACAAACAACTATTGTGGTTTGGCCCACAACGTGATCTCTGTGATTTATTGCGACCATTCATATCCATGTCTACTGCTCAACTAGATCTGCTCAAATCCATCGTCTTGCTTTGGTCCCAAGCTATACTGCTTCCCTTTTCCTCTCCCTATGACCTATCACTCGACCTTGTTTAAAGGCATTGTGGCTACTTCTTTAGTGCCCTCGCCAAGCCTTCTCTCCGCCCTCTCATTGCATCACCTCCAAATTGTCGCCAATATGTCATAGCATAGTGTTCTAGTGGTTGGTTGAGCTCCCCCTTTGCTCATGTCCCACGTAATGGTTGCATCTATTCGACCCCATGTCTTGAATTTCTTGTGCCACCACGACACCACCAACTTCACTCAGTCATCTATAATGTGACCTGTCTAGCCTGCTCAATGTCTGTCCCTGAATGTTGTTGTTAGCAGCTTCTTCCCTTTGGCGCACAATCTTTGGTAGGCAGCCGCTTGAGTGGCTGGAAATTGCCTATCTCTTAGTGTGGGGGTTGAGTGGGTCTAACAGGCCATTAAGATTGTTGACCCCCACCCAATTTGTTTTTTTAATCTTTTCTATCCATAGAAACAAAACTCAAAAAAAAGACAAATTTGACGCATCTACAAAAAAATTCTTTCTTCATATCACTAATTCCTTTTGGCCTCCTTTAAATTTTTTCCCACTTATATGATTGTGGTTGAACCTAGCCCTATACGAACCAAGCTTCCTACGATTCCAAGATGAATTTTCTCAAAGTTTATCGCTCTAATACCATGTTAGTTTTCTTGCAAAGCCAATACCTAGAATTTGGTTCCTAGCAGATTACAAATTTATTGTTTAATTGCATAGATAGGTTCATTAACACAATAAATTCAGTGGAAGAAAATATACCAATGTCAATCATAATGACAATATATTTTGCCCAATCAAATTAGCTCGTCATTAAATTGATTCAGATTCTACTTAGTCTCCCATCCTAGGATAATGGCCCTGTTTTTGCATAAACTAGCATGTCTAGTAAATAGGCAAAAGCTAGAGGGGGCAAAAACACCTGGGATAAAGGCTCACTGTCACCATAGCCTATGTCCCATTCTTTTCTCAGATTTTCAACGACGGGAGGAGTCCCAATATCCCTCACTTGTGATAGATGTATCTAGGATATGTTTGAAGTGAGGCAAAAAGGCTTTTTCAATGGAAAGGTTTAGTGAAAGTGTGAGCTTTGGGAGAAGCTAGGAAGAATTTCCAGGAAAAACCCCTTGAAAGGAAGAATACACGAGACCTAGGTTTGAGATATTTGATGATATATGATTTCATCCAAGGTCAAGGTAGGCAAGAGAAAAGGCTATGAATGATATACTTCAATGAGTACTAAAGCACAAGCCTTGAAGAAATTGCCAAGTTTAAGGACTAGCTTCTAGGGTTCCCAGGATGTGTGAAGGGATCAATTTTATGGAGATTCCACCCACGACATTCAACCAAATTTTAAGGATGCCTAGAAGAGACACTAAGGAAGAGTCATGTCCAGATGAAATTCAAAATGCACTCCTCTATTGGAATTCGCCCCAAGCCCTAGAGAGTCCTCCTTATCCTTAAAGAGACAAAGAAGAAGGTAAAGAAATAATCAATTTTCGAGTATAATGTGATCACCATGGATCTAACACCAGTGCATGTCTATTGGGAGAATTGGAGTCACGGATAAACCAAGAAATGGAAACTTGCTCTTCAAGGAGGCTTAAAGAAGGCAATTACAAGACAACGAAAAATTTATCCATCCGCAAAAATGCCAAAGAAAAGTTCCAAGAATAATAGTGAAATTATCCAAACATCATTGTTTACCAATAACATCCAAATTCATCTTCTTATTTCAGGTCCGAAATTCTCAAGATAGAGATCAAAGATCCAAATAATTATGGATGGAATGAGGCTAGTCCTCATTTATTTATACATGACCTAAGAGATAAAAAATGAAAAGAAGAAACCCCTCCAACACCTAAAATGTCTAGTAACCCACTCGTGGTTGCAAGCCAACCATGATAGCTCATAAAATAAGTCGAATAAGCCTTCTTAGGGCCACACTAGGATGACGTGGATGCCTAGAAGGGTAATGTTGAGGCCTCGTGTACTAAATATGAGAGTGAGGGCCTCAAAAATAATGAATGGGAGGGGGGTGCCCTCCAAATGCTGCAAAACATCTCCAAAACCCAATTTGGGCTTTGTGGGATCCAATGGGTCTCATGGGTCTCCAAATGGCTCAATATCAAGTCAATGCTCCATAAATGAGTGCTAGAAGATGACACATGCCCTCCCATGACTCCCTACAGAACACATGAACTCCTCTGAGCCCTGGATCAACTACCATGTGTCGAGTGCAATATGTAGCTGGCTAGGAAATGTGGTCCAAGAGCATCATCATCTCTGTATAACTAGGGGCATGAATAAGGAATGTGGTGGTGCTGGTGAAGCCCATGGTGTGGGAATCTATGCTCTGCTTGTTTGGAGGTCGATGGCTCTCAACGGTCACCCTACAAGCACCATTATGACCCTCTGGAGGCCTTGGATCTCGTATAAGGAGGCCAAGTCCAAGACGAATACCCACCTGCAATTCTATATAAGATCCAATGTGTCTCCTCACCTTCCAATACAATAATCCATTAGTGCAATCGAGTAAATAATCTTGTTAATTAAGGGAAAAAGTGGACACTTCATAGTGTTATACCCTTCGAAATGGGCTTTGAACATGTAATATTGTTTCCTTCCTTGACAAGAGAGGTTAATGAAGGACCCTATTAGGTGTTTTCAACCTCCAAGGGAGTGATAGGTCCATGGTACATCCATCAAATGGCAGGTGTTATGTGAAATAGTGATGGAACAAAGTGGGGGGCAGAGGGAAGGCTCCAAGACACATGCCATGGTACAAGGGTATCTATGATGAGGGTGGCCCATGCCTTGGGTGTATGAATGTAGGAGGGAGCAATTGTGGTACATGAGTTACCCTGGCTTTTATTTTTCCATCCTTCTTCATATGCCTTTTGCGTTTTATTTGTTTTTCTTCATTTTTATTGTTTGGGGCTCAAGGGGATGAGAGCATGATGTGTAAAATGTAGCAGTCGTTACCCCCTTAAAGTGGGGAAGTTCATCACCCACCAAGGGTTGGGACAATCATGGGTTCCTTAATGATTAAAGAGGCACTCATAGGGGCCTTAGGAACTAGGGTGATGGGCATAATGATAAGGGGCAGAGATCATGTTTGGATTTTTCCCACACACTCAATTTTATTGGCCCTTCCATGTTTTGTATTTTTTGGTACATTTCCTATTATATGTGGCCATACTATGCGTTTGGCTTTCTTTTTAGCTAGATCAACCCTCGGGGCATCATTCTAGGCTCGACCCAAGGTGTGGACAAGGAGAGGGAAGGCTAACACCTTGTGGACCCAAAGGACAAATGTGGACCCAGATGGGGAAAGTGTGAAAAGGGCTTTGTCATGAGTGGAGGGGAGTGAGATATATGATATCGGAAGCAGGACCACGCAACCAAAATCAGGGTTTTCCATGTAGTGCCACTCCTAAAGCTAGTAGCCATTAAAGGAGATCCCACAGAACTAGGATGCATGATTAACCCCCGCAGTTGATGTAAGGGAACAAGAGTATAGTCAAAGACCTTTCTTTCTGCCAAATCCCCCCACTAATGTGTGCCCAAGTGTGCCCAAGAGAAGCTGTTGGCTGAAGACAAATCTAGGATAAAATTTAACCTATAGGGGTCACCCACTGGTGGTGGATAACATATAGCTCCAAATGGGACAGTGAGGTCATGAGAACAACAACAATCTCTTGGGACAGTAGACTTGTTACCCGCACATCACAGAGAAAGAAAACAAGGCAACATGTTTTGATGGTGTCCTTTGATCGCCCATGCTTTTGTTAGTCCATAAAATCAACAGGATAGAAAATTTACAATGATAACATAGTATGATCTTAAATTCTAATGAAAAATCAATATGCAATGCATCCTACTATAACATGCATACTGTTATCGTTCTGTATTTTTGAGGTTGAGGGAGTAAACACATTGGACAACATCAAATCACTTTTGAAGCTGGGATGTAGCCCTCCCAGCTTCAGAGAGGGATCTCTCTTTATGATTTAACTTTGTTTTTTAAGTTGATTTTAGGCTAGTTATAATTATGCTTGATTGTTTGTTTGAATTTGTTTGATTGGTTTGGTTGGTTGATCTGATCAAATTACTTTCTTCCCATTGGGCTATGGAGTCAAATAAAGTTGGATATTGCATAAAATGTCTAAAAGAGTAATCACAGGGCGAGATAGTTACATTCACTGGATCTTTAAAGTGAAGAATGAAATCATGAAGAGGTGTTTTCAGTAATGATTGAAAATCATTTAAGAATTTTTCAATTAGACTTCAGAAGAAACACATACAGATTGTAAAAACAGTCCAAATAACGTGTTCAATTAACAAATCTTATTTTTCAGATTTCTTGTTTTACAATTAGATTTTCGGATGATTATAATGTAGAGAATAACAATGAAAACAACAGTTACAATAGGAGAAACATCACCAGTAAATTGCAGCACAAGAATCCTGTGAAAGTCTTTGTATTAATGACGCTCTAGCAATGTGGAAAAAGTACAATGCTCAATAGAAAAATTACAATGATTAGGAACCGACCCCGAATACTTCGAATGAATGAAGTATTTAAACAAACTTTCCAAAAGATTACAATGAATGCCACATAGACATGGTATTCTATTATTAATTACAAAATAACTAAATTAACTAATGTGACCAAAAGAGGTGAATTTGGTGAAGTGATTTGGACATCTAGCACTTTTTTCGTGGAGAACAGTTGTTGCATTGCCACGATTTGGGTGTTGCGGAGGTGGAGTTGATCTCTTCCTTTACTCTTGAAATTCGCACAATTTATCCCACCGCTCCTCATCTGGGATGGTGATTTTGGTTGCCTTGTGGTAGATCTCATCTACCTCGGTATATCGAGCAAATGTGGGCTTTACAACAAAAATATGCTTTATCTCGTGCTGAATGAAAATAATGTTGTTGATAGCTTCAAAAAAAGCTCTTCTTGTCATAACACCTTTAATGTGGGAAGATTTCGCTGTGTACCTTGCAATGTCTTTAAGCTTCCTCATATAATCTTCCCTGGTCATCAGTTTGTCATTAATTACAAATAAAGAAGGCATGCTCCTCTTTGTTAATGCTTCTATTTTGGTGAAAATCTGTTGACTGGTATTTCCAAATTGTGACATTTTTTTGTAAGCTGCACAATCAAATTTTTCTTTGTGAGAACTTTCTTCACTTCCAAGATTATTTTTGTCCTGTCATCATCTCCTAAATCATCCAAATCATATTTGTTTTTGGAATTTAGAAACTTGATGATGTTGTTGGTTATGGCAGGCATATCTCCCAACTCATTTTTAATAGTGGAAACGACTTGATTGGCTCTATCAATCAACTCTTTTTATTCAAATATAATTTGAATACATGGCTAGATTTCATCCATGGCTTCAATAATATTGTTCCATATAATTTCGTTAACTTGACCTAGATTGTGGCCAATGGAAGATTCGGTTGCGGATTTCCGCCATGCTTCTATCTGATTTTGAGCTCCTTGTAGCTCTGCTGCATGGAAAGTTTCAATCCTTGCCTTTTGTTCTTGCAGAACATTAACTTGAGCCTACAATCTTTTAATTTCTTCCATTTGGAGAGACATATTCTGCACTGCACTTGCCAACTGATCTGCTGTATTCCCTGTGTTTGTTGTAGAAGATGTAGATGTAGGAATTGTTGTAAGAGGTACAACTTCTAAAGGGACAATAGACATTCTTGCAACTTGCTCCTTTTCTTTGATTATTTTTTCCATCTCTATTTCCATTTGTTTCAACTGTACATTATGTTCCATGATGAGCTTCATCATGTCTGCCTTCTGTGACTGTTTCCTCAATATCTTTGGCCGGAGGATCTTCTATAACTAGTAATTTCAACTGTTTTCTCAATGCTGCTATGTTGGTATTCTTCTTTCTTATGATCTCTTCTATTGCATTGATATTTGAAGGATCATATCCTATCTTGATCACCAAGTCCTCCAAATTTTTGATTCTTGTGTCTTTAGCAAGTGAAGATACTTTCTCCATTTTTAATTGTGACTGAACATTAGCTAAAGTAACCTGCAATTTGGACAAACTCATAGCAGTGTTAGTGAGTGTTGATGAAATCATTTGGCCAGTTTGTTTGTGCATCTCCATTTGATCAATGGGATGTATGTCTTTTATATCAAATTCAAGTGAAGTCCTTTTGTAATCTTATGTTGCCTTGGGGTGTGGGATCTGTGCTTGGAGGAAGGCCATTTGCATTTTTCCTTTCTCAGAGTCAAAGGCTGATAGCAGTCTACTTTGAGAACTAG
The DNA here is from genome assembly GCA_031772625.1 of Pinus tabuliformis. Taxonomy (NCBI): domain Eukaryota; kingdom Viridiplantae; phylum Streptophyta; class Pinopsida; order Pinales; family Pinaceae; genus Pinus; species Pinus tabuliformis. Next base: position 420,920,563 of record CM062819.1, on the reverse strand, counting down.
AAGTCTGCTTCCATAACTGATTATATGTATTGATCTTCAAAGCTTCATTTCTCGTTTTAATCACCTTGAATATATCAAATATGCTCTTTTCTTTCTCCTCTGTGGTAGATGTACCGGTTTGCATAACTTGCTGCTGATCCTATGAAGCTATCGAGGCGGTAGGAGAAAGTGTAGTCTGATCACCTACTAGTGAGGAAACAGGGATCTCTTTGGTGATGATAATATCCTCTTGATCTGAATCCTTGCTTAGGTTTAGTTTGGAATTGAGCTTGGTCCTCTTCCTGTAGATGATTTTGAAGTCTTCGCTGGGAGTATCAGTGACTAGAGGTGACTCTTCTTCTCTGTTCCTTTTTCTGGTTTTCTCCTATGTAACACGAGTCTATAATGTTGAAGTTGACATCAATTGCTCTTTTGCCTCTTGTAGAGTGTTTTTAGTCCATTCTAGTTGGTTCTTGTATCTCTCAAATCTTTGGTCTAGATGTATGAAAATAAGTTGTAGATTTGTTCTCTACCCTTAACTTGGAGACGACCCCTAATGGATCATATGACCATGTAAAACTGAGGCTGAATTGCATTTCTTTCAGAGATCTGTTTGCTTCTTGCCCTGCTGCCCTGCTGTTACAAATGAAAGGTCCTATTTGGGTTTTGATCTTGAATTGAGATTTCTTCTTGGCAGACACAAAATGAATCTCATCAACATTGAGCATTTGCCTGATGTATTCCAGGGCAAAAATCCTCATTGGGAGGAATTTTGGCAGTTTGTAAGGAGTGAGTTCACACCCATATATCCTTAGCTCTGTATAATTTTGGTAAAGATACCAATCTAGTGTTTGGACTTGGTCTGATAACTACAAAATTTTCCTGATTTCTTCACTGATTCTTGGCTTTGTATTGCTGCTTTGGACACTGAGTGCTGGATCTACAAACATTTCTATGAATTGTTTGTATGAGTATTCTTTTTTCTTATTGATTACTAGTGTAGTCCAAAAGATGACTGATTGCTGATTTCCCTCGTCAACCAACTTTTGTAATGCAAGCTTGAGGTTGTCTCCCTGAAAATACAAAAACATATATACGAACACAGAAGCATATTTAAATACTTCCTCAGTTTGGAACTTGACAAATTGTTCATGGATGGAATCTGCAAGGAATTTGCTGAAGTTGAATAAGATGGAAGTCTTGGAATCTGTAGAGAAAATAGAAAGAAATCCTATAATGGCTTAATCTACCCACTGATCTGAGTAATAACCAAGGAGGTAGGAAGTGACAGTATTGATCTACTTGCCTCTCTCAGGGAAAATGGAGGATGGATAGGGAGGATTTTTCTTGGGTAATGGGGCATCTTCAGTCAAGAAAAGCTCAAGGGTTTTGGCTCTTTTTGCAAAGTCCAGTTTCTGATACAATTCAGTGAGTGCTTCATGAGAGAAAGGAGTGGCATTCTCTGTAATAGGTGCTTGCATCATTTGATCTATTGATTGGGTAGTTATGGTGAATAAAATTTCTCCTGTAGGGGCAATAATAGCTCTTTGATTGGGTAGATAACAAGCATGACATTTCCTGATGAATTCAGGGGCACTGTGGGTGCAGGGAAATATATAATGGGGTAAATTGGATTCCCATAGCCCAATATCGTCGGACTTATCAATGAATTTGTCTTCAAGCCAGCAAAACATTTCAAATAAATCAAACTCACATAGGGTTTCATGGATTTTGAAATCCCTGTCCCCCAAAGGTATATGATGAGAATCAATGGAAGGGTGGATCAGAAGACTTACGGGTTCTTCCAGTCCCTTATCTTTAGGCGGCATGACTGGATTAGGCTGAGACACTAGTGAAATCTGGATTATGTTAGAGGGTGCAAAGATGGAATTAGATTCGAGAAGACAGGAAAACAAAGGTTGTGGTTTGAACGACAGTTCAATGGTATGATCCTCAGTCATGTTAAACTGTTACAAATTGAATGGCAAACCTATTACGAAAAAGGGTATTAGCAGAGTGTGGTATCAGTAACCTGTGAATGGGTGAAAGGAGGGACTTTATAGTTTTCAGGCTTTCCCGTTGGTGATGGCGGTGGTTCGGTATTTTAATGGATAAGTAATTAAATTACTTAACGGGTTGATTTGGAGGGAGTGGGCGTGATTGGCGGGAGCAACGGACAAGTGAGGTGGTGAGAGGGGATTGGCGGGAGTGTAACGAATACGATGGTGGTTTCGTGTGGTGGAGAAAACAGTTTTTGGAGAGGGGTGGAGGTGGTTAATGGTTTCAGCAATGGGGGGTGCGAAAGCATGAGATGGTGCCACGTCATGGTGTGTCCAGTTTTGAATACTTCCCATTTCGGACCCCTCCTCGATGGTAAAGTTCGGATGGTGAGTGGGCGCCGAAACATAAACTTTAGCCGTTAGATATGAAATGGATGAGGTGAAGGTGGCATGGTTTTATCATGATGTGATGGAGATATGGTGGGGTAGGGGAATGAATGAAATGGAATATGATTGGATGCGTGGCGCGATAGGCAAATAAATGAAATATAAGTAGAGGAATGATTTTCAGGTGGGGGACTTAGGTATAACTGAATAATGCACCAAATGTGTTTTGATATATAGAACCTTAGAACAAACCTTTATGCCTTTGCTTTTCTCTTGCGCATGAAAATATCTTTAAAATTTGACTTAGAATAAAATTTTCATGTTTCTCCTGAAATCACTATTCTATTTCTACCTACCCTCTCATTTCAATTTTCTTTTCTAAGCTAACATTTTCTCTTCTTGCGTTGCAGGGTGCATTTAAAGTAGCAGACCCAAATCACATTTTTTATGAAAATCTATCTTAATCACTTATCTCACCATTGATTCAGATTAAACTGTTGAATCAATTTTATCTCTAGCTAGCTACCAATTTACCAAGATTAAACTGTTTGGTAAACCTTTATTCACTAACCTATTCAACAGAAATTGAAATTTGTTCAATCATGATTAAATTGTATGATTTGAATAGAACTTTAGTCATTGTGGCCTTCAAAAACAATTTGCACACAACCTTATTTGATAATGAAGTAAAAGAACTAACTTATCAGTAGTGGCAGTTAGACTTGCAATACTTTCCATATTATTTTCTATTTTTCTTTTGTGGGGTTCTTATTTCCTTTTTTTATTTTTTATTTTTTTAACATACCCTCTTTTCATTTTTTTCTATTTTTATTTTATTTTATTTTAATATATATTTTTGGAAATCATTTGAATATTGAAATTTATGTACAATATGAAATTACAAATACAAAATACTCAATCACCTTAAGATCCTATAATTTATAGGACCCTAACACATATGATACAATGTTTAATGTGAGGGAAAGGGGTGACGCGACTTATTTTGACTAGTTCTCGGCAAAGTTCTATTGATTTTTGGTAGCATCAGATGTGCTCTAGGCTTGAAATTTGGAGGAGAGGCTAAGGCACATGAGATCTCCAAGACCCAGATATCGTTTTGAGAAATTCCACCCAAATGAGGAGTTATTAAAATAATTAATATTTTTAATGGGTTCCTAAGTCTAAACCTAGGAAAATAAAAATATTCATGTGTGCTAATTAAGATAAGGGTGAGAAGCTTCTAAGAGACGAGGATCAAGTCTGTTTTAATCTTAGCTATTGATTAGGAACTTAATCTCGGCCGTTGATTCATAAACAGGAAAAGTATAATAGAAGACTTGAGGATCATTTGGAGACACACCGACAGATACTCAATATGTCTAGGAAAATCTATTCTCAGGTAAAGGAGATCGATTTCAGAGGGAGAGTTGCTAGGTGGGGGAAGAGGAGGGCATTAGCAGTAGGAAGTCATTGAGGAGGAGGTGACGCAGGGACAGTGGGAGACAACGCAGAGAGAGATGCAACCCTCATGGGGGCTAACGTAGAGGGACGCAGAGCCACTTAGAGCCACGCAGTCGAAAGACGAGCCGTTGGTCCAACCACTTCGACCAGCATGAATTAGTAACATAAGTTCTCCTGAAGACAAAGCTTTAGAACAAGAGGAATCTCAGGAGGAAGAAGAGCAGATAAATGTGCTTACTACCAGTGGAAGAACGAGCCGGGAACTCTGACAGATTCTACGGGATGTAGAGGACTTCATTGGTGCACTCAGGAATAATAAAAGGGAGTGAAGACAACCAGACAGATATGAAGCCTTAGTAGCTCAGGTTGGGGAACCTTCTAGCTTTTAGGAGGCTGTTCAACTTCAATATGGGTAGAGATGCTATGGTGGAGGAATACAGCTCTATAATGGTCAATGATGTCTGGGAAGTGGTACCTAGGCCTCGGGATAGTTCAGTGGTAGGTTCGAGATGGATCTACAAAGTCAAATATGCTGCAGACGGCAGTGTGGAGAAATACAAGGCCAGGTTTGTGGCTAAGGGGTATGGTTAGAAGGAAGGGATAAACTACGAATAAACCTTCGCCTCAGTAGCCATGTAGCATCGGATGTGTTCTAGCCTTGAAATTTGGAGGAGAGGCTAAGGCACATGAGATCTCCAAGACCCAGATATTGTTTTGAGAAAGTCCACCCGAATGAGGAGCTATTAAAATAATTAATATTTTTAATGGGTTTTTAAGTCTAAACTTAGGAAAATAAAAATATTAATGGGTATTAATAAAGATAAGGGTGAGAAGCTTCTAAGAGATGAGGATCAAGTTTGTTTTAATCTTAGTCGTTGATTAGGGACTTAATCTCGGTCATTGATTCATCAACATGAAAAGTATAAGAGAAGACTTGAGAATCATTTGGAGACGCATCGACAGATATTCAGTATCTCTAGGAAAATCGATTCTTAGGTAAAGGAGACTGATTTCAAAGGGAGATTTATAGGGTGGAGGAAGAGGAGGGCATCAGCAGCAGGCAGTGGCTGAGGAGGAGGCGACGCAGGGATAGTGGGAGATAGCGTAGAGAGAGACGCAGTCCAGAGGAGAGATGCAGCCCTCATGCAGGCTGACGCAGAGGGACGCAGAGTTACTCAGAGCCATGCTGAGCCACTCAGAGTGATGCAGAGGTGATGCAGGAGTGGGCGCAAGGTCTCCAAAGTGTCAGAAAGTCTCAAAGGGAAAGTCTCGAGTGTTTTCTTTCAGCTTCTCTGTAAAATCATTCCTTGTAAAAACAATTGATGCTGAAGATTAATAAAGCCCTCATCTGCTACATCGATTTTCCCGCATTGGGTTTTTCCAAGGACAATTGTCCAAAAACAACTGCGTTGTTGTGAGTGTTTCTTGTGCATGTACTTTTCTCTGCGTAATTGTGTGATAACTGCAGTAGAATTTATTTTAATATTTGCTGAAGGGATTTCGTAAATAACTTATTTAAATACTAAGTAGGTGAAATAAATAAGTTGTTGCAATAGAATTTCAGTTTAGCAATTTTCAGAAGTTCATCAGCAAGTCTAGCAATATAGTAATATCCCTCACCAACCTTACCGTGAATCCTGACAGGGGTAGGGTTCTTATCTACCAATACTACATCCCCAACCTTGAGTTCCTTCCTAGGCTTTTTCACCCATTTCTTTGTTTGTTTTTTATGAGGTCTTTTAAAAATGCATACTTCTTGTGAGGGAAGAATAGGATTGGGGTCCTTAGTCTTAAGCATATTATAATACGGAATGGGACCAAGTTTTACCACATGAGTTGGATATAAAGGCTCTCTATAAATAATGAACAACGTACCATCAAGTTGTGGGATAGTGGCATAAGATAGGTCCATTTGGAGTTGACCTCCCACAGTAGTGTTGAAAAATGTAACTAGGTTCAACCTTCATAAAATGTATTTGTCAAAAGAATTTTTATTATTGTTACAATGAGTTATTAAAGCATGGGTTTCATGCTTGGGTCATCATTTTATTAGTCAAAGTCTCCATTGTGGACTCCTAGGATTAATAAAGACTCATGAGTCATTAGAGTCATTGTGCATTTTATGAGACACTTGTTGGGCTTTCAAACGATGTAAAAATAATTATTTTTGAGTCAAAAATGAATTATGTAACCTCTGTTAGAGTTAGTATTTGCATACCACCATTAGTGATAAAAAATCCTCTTTTCATATCATTTTAAGGGTCCCACTCAGAATTTTTTTATCATTCCACTAGGTCATGCAAAAAATTTGTTCACTGATGGTAGTCCAAGTCCAAAATCACTTTTCCCTCTCAAAAGTTTTGTGTTTGCTGGCCCTCCATCATGTGTCTTCCGGGTTACCATTGAACATGAAGGATCATTTCATCACATTTTATATCAGTCAAATCCACCTGAAATTCAGTCATTTGAGGTTCCATTAGGTCACCTAGGGTTTATTTTTCCAAGGTCCAATAAGTCACCATCTCACTGCATAAGGTCAGCAAAATATGAGAGTCAAGAAAATAATGTCTTTTTCAGTTAAATAAAGCTTTCCAAAGCATGTAACCATAGTTACTGAAAGCCCTAAATTTGATTTCAAGAAGGGATTTTATCCCAAGTTTGTAAATTAGAACTGCAAACAGATGTAATAATTTTTATTTTTGTTTATGTAATTTTATGTCTATTATATGTAATAAGTTACTTTTAGCTGCATACTCAAGTCCATTGCCAAAAGCATCCCAAGAAGAAAGTCAAAATCAGGATTGCCAAAGCATCATCCACCTGTCAAGAGCAAAAAAAGGTCAGAAAGTCAAAAAGGCATTAATATGAGAATTTGGAAATGACAAAGAACATTAGAAAGTGGGTATGCAAACTCATAAATTAAAGTCCATTCAAGTATAAAGCCTCTCAAGACACTCATGAAAGCCTCATTTGCACTCTAGCACTCTCACAACTCCTTAGCAAAAGAAAATTGGCGATTTTAAGGCGAAATTGGGCAAAACAGAGCAAGAGGATGCGTTCAGCAGGGTCGCTGCGTGTTTAGCCTGGTTGCTGCGCTCCTGTAGAGGTCGTTGCATGTTTTCCAGCGATCACAGTGTAATTTGCAATGGCACTGCGCTCCTGTAGAGGTCACTGCACGTTTGTCCAAGTCGATGCGCCTTTGCCCAGGTCACTGCGCGTTTACCTGGAAGGAGCCAAACATTCCTAAAACCATCCATCGCCAGCAAGTTTCCAAGTTAATCATCATTCACTCCAGCAAATCAGGTTGGTGGAAGAATTACTCACTCCTTCCCTCCTTTGTTTGCCTACATAGGGTTTAAGTTGTTTGTTGTTTTTCCTAAGAGCAAACCCTAGGCATACATTCCCACCATCTCAAAATCACATTTCCTAGTTTTCATCACTATTCCCTCCCTCACTTAATAACTATTTCCTATCATCTCCCTCATTCCACATATCCCCATCTCCTCCTCATCATCTCTCCTCACATCATTCCACATTTCCACTACCCACAGTCCATTATATCATTCCCCTAGGGTTTTAAAAGCAACAAATCATGGAAGAAGAAGAACACACAAGTCAGAGTGAGGGAGAAAAAAACAGAGGCTGAAATATAAAAAGGGAGGGAAAATCATTAGATTTGAACCAACCAAAACTAGAGAGCTCATGGCATCTCCCATCACTATCACAAGCTTTAAACATATGGGTTGTTTTGAGTTTTGTGAGAAGGTGGAAAGGACACAACATCATTCTAATTTGACCGGACAGGTCATGATCAACCTCCATGACAATCAAGCAACCTTTGCCAGTGTCACCTTTACCATATCTTCTGCTATCATATCAGCTCCTACTGGGATCCCAGATGTTGGGGAAAAGTGGTTTAAACAGGCAGATTTGGAGTATTGCTACTATGAGCCATATCTTAAACCCAACCATAGGAATGAAAGGAGGATTTTTCCTTTCTCTTACCTCCTAGACAAATATGTTCCTATGATGAAAATCATCATGAAGTACTTCACATGGGAGGACAGGTTTTCTAGGCTCTATTCCTATCATATTCGGTTACTCATGCATTTTACAAGAGTGAGAAGGCTCAATCTGCCTTACTATCTTTACCGGGATATCGACAAGATGTCATATATTGCCTGAAGGAAAGATGATGATCATCAAATGCAGAGCATATTTCACCATTCTCTCATCAAAATGATAGTCCTACACCGCCTTGATCAACTTAACATTGCATGGGACACTTTCATATCCAATGAGGTTTTCACAGTCCCACCTATTCAGGATGGCCAAGAGGCACCTTCATCCTCTCATCCACCCACCTTCATTCCTCCACCTCAGTCTATACATCATTCATCTTCATTTGATGAGTCAACCACACCATCACCTCCATCATCACCATTTCATGAGCCTATTCATTCACTTGGTAGAGATAAAGGAACTGAGCAGGAGCATATTGAGCATGGTGAAAGAAGCAAGCCCAAAGGGGCTGGTTTAGGTACCTTGGCACATACCTATCAGAGAGGGCATAGGCAAGTGTTTGCCCCACTAATTGTGGGAGGGGCCTTTCCTTCTTCATCAACTAAGCAGGTACATAAGGGTAAGGAAAAAGTTGTAGAGGCAGAGATCCAGTAGCAGGAGGAAGACCTTCATGAGATAGAGCATGATTTTCAGTTAGTTGACTCAGATGGATATGATGACAGTAAAAGCATAGTTGTTGTCATCAAGGAGCAGAGTGCACTCATAGGTGAGCTCGAGGTCAACTTGCAAAGGGCTAAATGAATCATTTCCTACTATCAGCAGGAAAATAGGCAGTTTGAGGTCAAAAATGAGCTCATGGATATTCAGCTCAGAAAGGCAAAGAGAGAAGCTGAAAAGGCAAAGGCCTTACTTGATGAGGCATATGATAAGTATGGTGAGCCACTTAATGAACAGGTGCCAAGAAGAAGGCCGAGGACTAGCCAATGAGCTCACCTTGAATGAGAAATTTGCCAAGATGGTAAATGAAAACCGAGAATATTGGCTTGAGAAGGTAAATGATCATTTGGAGAACCTCCTAGACAAGGCCAAAAAGGACAATGATATTCAAAGAAGGATGGCGAAGCACTATGCTATGAGAGACAAAATTGCAAGGGCCAAGCTCAAAAGAGCTCATGCAAAAATTGAGGCCTTGACCAAGAAAGAGGAGAAAAAGTGGTTGGATATCCTTATCGAGGCATCACTCCATGCCTCAAACATATAGCCAGCTATCAACCCACCAATTTTGGCCATTTTTGAACAATTTTGGCAAGATAGATTTTGCTGTGTTTTTTAAAGAAATTTTGGCACAGTCAGCATGGTCAAACGCGCAACACCTAGGATGATGTGCTTTTGTTTGGAGCATCCAATCAGCAAATGGTCAGCATTTTTGGATTCAGAATGATGAGGACATGCACCCTGTACTTTTTCTAAGCATTTGGAGCAAAACGGGTCAGCCAAAGGGGTAAAAAACTACCAAAAAAATCACCTTTCTTCCTCTTTTCCGGTCTAGTTGCTGCACATTTGAGCAGTCTTGGGAGATTGCAATTTTGGTGGAGCAAATCAATCTCATTTTTAAAACCAAGGGCATTTTTGGAAACTAGACAAGATAAGCTTTCTAATGAGCTATCCCGGGCTAGATTTGGACATCGGGATGGCAGCCAAAGGTCACGTGAAGAGGACGTTGCGCGTTTGACCAGGATCATTGCGTGTTTAACCAGGTCGCTGCACGTTTGATAGTTTTCCACAATTTGCACTGTTTCATTCCAAGTTGACTTTTACCCTTGAAAAATTCAATTTTTACCTATGTAATTGATCTAGATGATGTAATTATTATGTTTTTACTTTTATCTAGGGTAGATACATTAGTTAGATGGACTATGTGGCATGTAATGAATCTGTTTGCTAGAGTGAGGAATGAGTCACTTTGACCATCCTACACTCCAGCTATCAGTTCAGCCTTTCTTAATCTGCTCCTCCACTTATGGATTCGACCCCTGAGCCTAGGATGGGTTGGTTGTTGGCCTATATTATGTATTTTCTTAGTTATTTTAGAAGTTGGATTTAGTGGAATACTGTACTAGTGATCAGAGACTATTGTATCAGATTTTTGGCCAGTTTCAATAGATGAGTTGCAACTATTTTTTTAGGATACATGTGGTATGAATGTTTAGCATTGTTTCTTCTTTGTGATCATTTATATGAATGTTTTATCAATTCATAAACCATTTCATGTCTGTTATATGGTAATTTTCACTTTGATAGGCAGAATACATGCTTGCTCATGCTCTGTTTTGGGAAATTTATCATACTTTGTCCATTTTTCTTCAGTTTAGGATGAATACACCTCTTATGCTCTTCCTAACTCCTCATCAATCTTAAACCATCTCATGAAATCACCTTTTAAGTGTTAAGCTTCATACCTACCTTGCCCCTTTGAATGCCTGCAATCATGTCTCATTTTCCTTGACCTAGTCCCTCTGACCTAAATCACTCATCTTTACGACTATCGAACCAAATCAAATCAAACACTCTCTACACTTTACATCCAGCCTAAAACCCTAAATCTAATAAGCCCTCTTGGCTAAGATCCTTTGGAGAGAGCCCTCTCCGAATTGGTAGGGCTAGCTACCAAGCTAAAAGATTGGTCTGTGGTTACCTCAGCTGGACTCTTCTTCAACCTTGGAGATTTGGAGGAGTGATAACATATTGGCGCTGCTGCCGAGGAACGAAGGATGCATTTTCCCTGGGTGTACGACAAAGTTTAGATCTGATTGTTGATGGTGGATAGTGATCAGGCACACGAAGGCTGAAATCATTCACCTGGCAACTCCATTGACTGAAAGATCCAGAAAATCAACACTTCATGGCGACTCCACTTTTCAAGAACCAATAGTTTGAAAACCTTCTTGGTGACTTCATTTTTGTCAAGATGAGTTCTGCTGCAAGATGAAATCCAGGTATGCTTCGATGGATCGATCTCAGATCCCTGGATTTCCAAATCTTATGCCTCATGTTGACTGGTTTACAAATCTTCCTATATTTAAAAATGAACAAGAAGATGATGCTACTTTGCATTTAGTAAGGTTTCATGTACATGTATGTAGACTGAGAGTTGAGTTTCCTGAGGACTGTCTCATGAAGTTGTTTATGGCTACCCTTGAGGATAACGCTAGGGTATGGTATGAAGGGTTACCAGAAGGAAGCTTATGTTTTTTAAAAGATTTCCATAATGTGTTCTCTGATCATTATGTGATGTTTTATCTTTCTTTTCAAAGTTTTGTGATTATAGTGAAGGTTTCATTGCATATCTTGAAAGTATTGATGATATGAAATGTATGGATGATGAAGAAATCGTTGAATCCTTCTCTGATTTTTCCCTTCAACAACAGTTTGAAGAAGCTAGTGACTTTGATACACAAGATCATAGTCAACATACAATAGCTTCCTCTTTTCTTGAAGATGAATGAATTTTGCATCTTGATAGTCAAAAGGAATCACAAGAAATGAATCAACAGTCTAATAAAAATTTTTATACTCTGCTTGAATGTAATATCCTGTTTCAGAGATTTTCCCCAAAACCCCAGTGAACTCTAACCAAATACGTCCAATACGTCCAAATGATATAGTGACCAGGAAACTCAAGGTGATAAAAATAACAGTGGTACAACATATAATAATGTGAACATGAAATATAAGAAGATGCTCAAGAAATGCATAGAGAAATGCTAAGCCATTTTATTATACTGAGTAATGGAATGAGTACAGGAGGTGATCAGAAAGATGGCACTTCGACTTGCACAAGGAAAGTGAAGAAATACACTTAGAATAGCAAAGGAATGGCCTCTCTCTGAACTGTGTCCATGCTGCTGCTACTACTGGAACTAAAATGAATATTTGGGGTTGTTGCCCTCCTCATAAAACGCTGAAACTCTAGAATCAGACTCTACTCAAGAAACCCAAAAAGCTTTTCTGAAATAGCCGACCCCCGAAAATCACCCCTTGGGGATCTACGCTGTCCCTCAAGGCTCTGCGCTGCCACTGAATAGAATCCACCAAAACTCAGCTCGAAACTCTGCCAAAATCCTCCAATATGCAAGAGCTGATCCCTTGCTCAATCTCCCAGCTCAAATCCTCTGCAAAACCCTCAATCTGGAACTCCCACCAAAAGAACTGCGTCCCTCTCTCAAGACTGCACAGTTATCCAAAATGCTCAGTTCCTCCTCACTCCAAAGATCAATCCTCCTGCAAAAGACTGTTGAAAACTACCTTGCCCGAGCAAGCACTCGAAGTCCCCCGGGGCTAAGGGTGAGATCTCCGAACGGAGACACTCGATGCACTAAACAGTGCTGCAGACCAGCTAAACAGCCAGCGTGCTCTAAGTCGAAGTGACTAGCTCAAATGCACATAATCGAATGACAAAATGAGGGGGCTCCTCTCTCCTTTATAGCATTGACCTCTCCCAATGCCAAGGCTCACCTCCTCCAACGTAATCCCCTATTGCCACGTGTTCCCTTTCCATCTGCGTATTCCCTCCAAGTGTTTGCGTGGGCCCCATCTCTGCGTGGTCCCTTGGCTCCCCTTTAAGTCACAACGTTGTGCTACTAGGAAGTGACTTTTTATTCTAAAAGTGAGTTATGTCCCCTTTTCCTCACCTTTTTATTTACAAATAACTATAGAAGGCAAAATTGAGCAAAATCGAATATTCTAATTAGCCATGGCTAATTAGGAATATTACAGTCTCCTCCTTCAACTGAAGTGACGGATGCTGCAAAATTTTCTCACTCTCCCAAGTGGCATCCTCATCCGATAAATTCTTCCACCTCATCAAGAATTCCCGGACCGTCCTACTCCGTAGCTGCCTCTCCTTGGTATCAATAATAGCCTTTGGCTGCAACACCAAATGCCCCTCATAATCCGTGGGTGGTAGCTCATCTGTCACTGTCACATGCTGTCCCAATGCCTTCTTAAGGCATGATACGCGGAAAACGTTACGAATCTTGCTGCCTTGGGGCAGCTCCATCTCATATGCTACCTGTCCAATCCTGCGTATCACCCTGTATGGCCCATAAAAGCGGGGCTTGAGCTTTTCAGCCCCCTTCTGTGTCACTGCCCCCTTCTGCTTCAGTGACGATTGTCGGTATGGCTGTAATCGTAGGTAGACCAAGTCTCCTACTTCAAACTGTCTCTCCACCCGACCCCTGTCAGCATATGGATTCTGCTGGTTCTACATTGTAGCCATGTTATCCTTGAGAGCTCGGAGAATATCCTGACTCTCTTGGATCCAAATCTTGGCTCTCGGAGCCTTGCTAGCAGCAAACATCACGTCAGCAAAAGATAAAGGATGATATCCATACAAAGTATAGAATGGTGACATACTGATGGACATGTGATGTGTAGTGTTGTAGCAATACTCCCCCAGATGCAGCCACTTCAGCCATGCTCGCTGCTGCCCATTGACATAGTTACGCAAGTAGCCCTCTAGCCACTTGTTAACTATCTCTGTCTGCCCGTCCATCTGTGGGTGATAACTGGTACTCGGTGTCAACTCCATCCCCACCAACCGGAAAAGCTCCTGCCAAAATCCACCCATTCAACGGTTGTCCCTGTCACTCGTGATGGTCTTGGGAAGACCATGTAACTTGAAAATCTCTCTGAAGAATAGCTCAGCCATCTACGCTGCTGTGTATTGTGCGGATATGGCGAAAAAGTGAGTACTCTGTCAGTCGATCAACGACGACAAAGATGCAATCCTTGCCCTGTACCATGGGCAACCCTGTGATGAAGTCCATCGAAATACACTCCCATTTCCCCTCCGGAATGGGAAGAGGCTGCAATAGTCCTGCTGGATGGTTCATCTCCCCCTTGTTACTCTGGCAAACATCGCACTCTTGGACATGCTGGGGTACGTGCTCCTTGAGGCCCTTCCATGAGAACCTCTCTCTAATGGCCCTGTAGGTTTTGGTAAACCCTTGATGACCTGCCAATGGTTAATCATGTGACGCCTGAAGTATCTTCTTCTTGAGCTGAGACCACTCAGTCAAGAAGATCCGGTCCCTGTAGTAGATGATCTCATCGACCACCCTATACCTGTCATCCGCCACCTGCCCATCCAGAACCTCACATGCAAATCTGTCCTTGGAGTACTCCACTAAGAGTCTAGCCTTCCAATCTGCGTCCAAGCTCATAAGAGACAACGTGGCTGGCCTTCGTGAAAGGGCATCTGTTACCACGTTGTTCTTACCCTTGACATACTCAATGTCAAAGTCATATGCTTGGATCTTGCTGATCCACTTCTGCTGCCTCTCCTGTAGCTGCTTCTGCTCCAAAAAGAACTTGAGGCTGTTGTGATCCGCCCTCACCCTGAACCTATTACCCACCAAATACTGCCGGTACTTAGCCAATGCACGAATGATGGCCAACATCTCCTTGTCGTATATAGAATACAACCTCTCGTGCGGAAGGAGCTTCCGGCTCTCAAAGGCTATAAGGTGACCTCCCTGCATCAACACTGCGTCGATCCCCTTTGCCGACGCATCACACTCCAAAACAAATGGCTACGTAAAATCTGGCAACGCAAGCACTGGGTAGCTGCTCATAACCTCCTTGAGCCTGTCAAAGGCTCGCTGCGCTATATCCGACCAATTGAATGCCCCCTTCCTCGTCAAATCTGTAAGGGGTGCAGCAAGCTGTGAGAAACCCTTGACGAACTTCCGGTAGTAAGTACAAATGTCAGTGAATCCTCTTAGTTTCATCACATTTCTCGACTCCGACCAATCTCTGATGGCCCTGATCTTCTCCTCGTGGACTCTCATTTCGTCCACTCCTATGATGTGTCCCAATTATAACATCTCCGTCAACCCAAACTCACATTTGGAGTGCTTGGCATAGAACTGCTGCTCCTCCAAGATGCGCAATATTGTCTTAATGTGCTGCAGATGCTCCTCCCAAGTCCTGCTGTAAATGAGGATATCATCAAAGAACACCAACACAAACTTCCTTAAGTGACTGCGGAAGATGTGATTCATGCAAGACTGAAATGTAGCTGGGGCATTGGTCAACGCGAAGGGCATCACCAAAAACTCAAAGTGCCCATAGTGACACCTGAAAGCGGTCTTGGGAATGTCCTGCTCCCTCACGCGAATCTGATGGTACCCAGATTTCAAATCAATCTTTGAGAAGAACCGTGCTCCTCTCAACTCATCCATCAACTCATCAATCCTGGGTATGGGGTATCTGTTCTTCAGGGTCTTCTTGTTCAGGGCCCTTTAGTCAATGCACATCCTCAATGTGTCGTCCTTCTTCTTCACCAACACCACGGAAGAAGCAAAAGGACTCGTGCTCAGCCAAATGTGCCCAAGAGCCAACAACTCTTGAATGGCCCGCTCAATCTCATCCCGATAGGCCTTGGGATGCCTATAGGGGGTAGTAATCACTGCTTGTATGCCCTGCTCAAGCTTAATGGTGTGCTCAAACCCCCGGTCCGGTGGTTGTCCCGGTGGAATCTCCCTGCCTCTGATGCATGAGGCTCCACTCCCGACACTATGTCTCCCTTCCGGAAGACTGCGTCCATTCGATGAGCTGAAACAGTCTGAGGCAGGGATTGTGTGCTATCCCCGTATCTTCTCATGCCTCTCTGTCTTCTCATCGTCCCACTCCATCTCTAGGGCCTTCCAATCTGTAGTGATCTTCCCTAAAGTGATGAGCCACTGAACACCCAGTACTATGTTGGTGTCCGGAATATTGACCACGAAGAAGTGGTCAGTCAGTGTGTAGGTGCCCATTGTCACTAATAACTCTGGAACGTAACGAGCACACACCATGGTCTGATCTCTGTCGGTATACCTTTTCGCTCAACCATCTGTGCATCGATGAAGTTGTGGGTGGCCCCACTGTCAACCAAAACTGATACTCGTTGGACATGTAATGTCCCCCGTGCGCACAACGTCAAATACTTGGGAACTCCTCGCAATGCTGCAAGGGCTCCTCCGGTAGGTGCAAAAGTTGCACCACCTGCTGGTGGTGGTGGAGGCGGCAAGGGACCCTGCATGGCATGACTATCTCCTACCTCCACATCATCCAACTCATCCTCTTCCCCGCTGCTCTCGGAAAAGACCTCAATAAAATGTGCTTTGCCAGCAGCACATCTATGTCCTGGTGCCCATGGCTCCTGACAGGTGAAGCACAACCGCTTCTTCTTCAACTCCCTCTTGGAATCATCATCAATCTGTACCCGTCTTGGATTCCCCTTTGGAGGCGGAATCCTCACATCCTTCGCCTTGGGCTAAAAAGCCTGTCACTGAGGGTAAGGTGTCCGGGTCCTGGGTAAGACATCTTGTAAGTCCCGGGTCCTGCTAATAGCATCCTGAAGGGTGGTTGGTCTAGCGGATTTAACTAGACCCTGAAGTGGCTCTGCTAACCCCTCAACATACATGTAGATCCTCGTGACGTGGATAAATCTGGCACCACCACTGAAACCTTCAAAAAGTCCGCAATGTAGGTCCTTGGGCTCCCTGTCTGTTTGAGCCTCGTCAGCTCAACAAAGTGTTGTTCCAAATCCCTCCGATCAAACCTCTCAATCAATCTCCTGGTGAACTTGGCATACGTCGTCACTGTTGAATGCCCGAGTGTAACCATCCCATGGAACCACCAATCCTGGGCCTCACCATCCAAATGTAATGTCGCCACCTTGATGGCCTTTGTCTCTGACATCTGGTTAAGCTGGAAATAGATGTCCAGCTTCTCCTTGCAAGACCTTGCCGAACTGTTTGATGAGCCATCAAACATAGGCAAGTGAAATCTACTAGTAGTGCGGTGGGTGTCTCCATCGTGATAATGCCGGTATCCTCTGTGATGGTCGCGGGGTCTACTATCCCGCTGGAGCTGAACAAAGTCTCTAAATGAGAGAGCAACCTTGAACTCCTGCCCATAGGCTTGGTACTCTGCAAAATAATCGCCCATATGACCAGGCTCTGCCTCCTACTGTGCTCCAGCCCCCGTATCTACTCCTAAGAAAGTGGGCATGGTAGAGCGTATAGGGGCATGTGAGGCCACTTGCTGAGTAGTATCACACTGAGTGGCACCCTGCTCTGGCAAATGGTGAGATGCACCTGGTCCCTTTCCAACTTGGAAAACTCGTGGGTTCTCACGCTGTCTAGCCTCCACTGCAGTGAATCTCTGCCCCATCAACTCGATCTGCTTCGACAGATCCTGCGCTAATTTGAGGAGCATGTCCGCAAATTTCTTCCCACCACCATCTGCCATCGGATTTCTTGCTCTGCGTCCACCACAGGCTCCTCCTATCCTGCGTCTAGCACAAGAACACAGTCTCCCTCTCCGTAGGTGTTCTCCAACCTATGCCCAGTGTCTCTTTATCTCCTACCTCTGTAACAGATGTAGGGATTTCCCCGGTGTCATAGATTGCTAGCTCCACAGGCTGTGCCAGATCTATGCTTTGATACCACTGTAATATCCCGTTTCAGAGATTTTCCCCAAAATCCCAGTAAACTCCAACCAAATACGTCCAATACGTCCAAATGATATAGTGACCAGGAAACCCAAAGTGATAAAAATAACAGTGGTACAACATATAATAATGTGAACATGAAATATAAGCAGATACTCAAGAAATGCAGAGAGAAATGCTAAGCCATTTTATTATACTAAGTAATGGAATGAGTACAGGAGGTGATCAGAAAGATGGCACCTCGACTTGCACAAGGCAAGTGAAGAAATACACTTAGAATAGCAAAGGAATGGCCTCTCTTTGAATTGCGTCCAAGCTGCTGGAGAATTGTCGTGCTGCTGTTACCGTTGGAAATCAAATGGGGATATGGGGTTGTTCCCCTCCTCAGAAAATGCTGAAACTCTGGAATTAGACTCTACTCAAGAAACCCAGAAAAACCCAAAAAGCTTTTCTGAAATAGCCGAACCCTGAAAATCACCCCCTTGGGAATCTACGCTGTCCCTCAAGGCTTTGCGCTGCCACTGAATAGAATCCACCAAAACTCAGCCTGAAACACTGCCAAAATCCTGCAATATGCAAGAGATGATCCCTTGCTCAATCTCCCAGCTCAAATTCTCTGCAAAACCCTCAATCCGAAACTCCTACCAAAAGAGCTGCGTCCCTCTCTCAAGGCTGCGCAGTTATCCAAAATGCTCAGTTCTTCCTCACTCCAAAGATCAATCCTCCTGCAAAAGACTGCCGAAAACTACCTTGCCCGAGCAGGCACTCGAAGTCCCCCGGGGCTAAGGGTGAGATCTCTGAACGAAGACACTCGATGCATTAAACAGTGTTGCAGACCAGCGAAACAGCCAGCGTGCTCTAAGTCAAAGTGACTAGCTCAAATGCACATAATCGAATGACAAAATGAGGGGGCTATTCTCTCCTTTATAGCATTGGCCTCTCGCAATCCCAAGGCTCACCTCCTCCAACGTAATCCCCTCTTTCCACGTGTTCCCTTTCCATCTATGCAGTCCCTCCAAGTGTCTGCGTGGGCCCCATTTCTGCGTGGTCCTTTGGCCCCCGTGGCTTCCCTTTAAGTCACAACGTTGTGCCACTAGGAAGTGACCTTTTATTCTAAAAGTGAGTTATGTCCCCTTTTCCTCACCTTTTTATTTACAAATAACTATAGAAGGCAAAATTGAGCAAAATCGAATATTTTAATTAGCCATGGTTAATTAGAAATATTACATTGAAATTAATGAAGATATTCAACATCCTTGCCAAAATTTAGGAGGGAAAGAACACAATTATTGTTTTAGCAAAAGAAAACAAAAAGTACTATCTCCTCTGTTTGAAGATGAGATAGATCAACTCCTGAAAAGTCATGTTACAGTCCAAGCTAATGCAGGTTTTCAGTGTTGACATAGTCAAGAAGGTGTTAGTGAAGCTTCTTCCACTTTTGAAAATGAGGACAGTCTTGAAATTAGATTTATAGATCAGCGAACAAATATTGTTTTCTTTCATGAAGATGATAGGGCTGTCATGATTAATAATCTTGAAGAATGTTTTCTGTTTAAGAATGACTTAGACTATGAATTTGAGGAGTATGACCCTGAGAGAGATACTATCCCAGAAATCAAGTCAGAATTTCTCATGCTTGAGGAATTTACAACCAACACTCAGATAGCAGAAGCTTATACCTCTCTATGCCTTCCTATCAATCAACAACCAACTGTTCTTTCAAATTAGAATGAAGGGAGTACTTGTATTTTTGTTGTTGGATCTCAAGACAAGGTAATGCTTCAGGATTTTCAAGATCCCTTCGGTAGTCTTTTGCAAGCATTGGAGAAGATGAATGTTGTTTGGTTTGTTAGCATAAGCCTTGGTTTCAGTTGTTATTGTGAGTTGCCTACATGTACATCGTTTTGCCTGCTCGGGGAAAGTGAGAGTAGAATTTCAGTAAGTAGCCATCTACTGGATTGGTTACATTAGAAGGCTCACTTAACATGATTGTACATATTTCTTCAGTAGGCAGGTGGTTGTCATCAGTATTTGAAGCCCTCAAATCTCGATGGTTTGCTGCCATTAATAAGCTTTGTAAGTACTTGTGTTAGTTAAGTAAGTCAGTATTGAGTCATTTTTCAGTCAGTTTTCAGTTTGTCACAAGTTAGTTTGTGTCATTTGAGTTGTCAGCGTTTAGTCATGCATTTCAGTTCAAGTTTTTAACCGTATTGGCCCACATGGTTAGGCACTTGGTCTACGGTGTTCTTGACACCTCCAAGTAGCTGCCATCGCCAATAAGGCCGATGTTAGATTCAATATTTGCATACTGCCATCAGTGATTAAAAATCCTCCTTTCATATCATTTTAAGGGTCCCACTTCGAAAATTTTTATCATCGCACTAGGTCACGCAAAAAATTTGTTCACTGATGGTAGTCCAAAGTCCAAAATCACTTTTCCCTCTCAAAAGTTTGTGTTTGCTGGCCCTCCTTCATGTGTCTTTCGGGTTACCATTGAACATGAAGGCTCATTTCATCAAATTTTATATCAGTCAAATCCCCTTGAAATTCAGTCATTTTGAGGTTCCATTAGGTCACCTAGGGTTTATTTTTCGAAGGTCCAATAAGTCATCATCTCACTGCATAAGGTCATCAAAATATGAGAGTCAAGCAAATAATGTCTTTTTCAGTTAAGCATGTAACCGTAGTTACTGAAAGCCCTAAATTTGATTTCAAGAAAGGATTTTATCCCAAGTTTGTAAATTAGAATTGCAAACAAATTTAATAATTTTTATTTTTGTTTATGTAATTTTATGTCTATTATATGTAATAAGTTACTTTGAGCCGCATACTCAAGTCCATTGCCAAAAGCATCCCAAGCATAAAGTCAAAATCAGGATTGCCAAAGCATCATCCACCTGTCAAGAGCAAAAAAAGGTTAGAAAGTCAAAAAGGCATTAATATGAGAATTTGAAAATGACAAAGAACATTAGAAAGTGGGTATGCACTCATAAATTAAAGTCCATTCAAGTATAAAGCCTCTCAAGACACTCATGAAAGCCTCATTTGCACTCTAGCACTCTCACAAGTCACAACTCCTTAGCAAAAGAAAATTGGCAATTTTAAGGCGAAATTGGGCAAAACAAAGCAAGAGGACGCATTTAGCAAGGTCGCTGCGCGTTTAGCCCTGTTGCTGCGCTCCTATAGAGGTCGTTGCGCGTTTGCCAGAGATCACAGTGTAATTTATAACAACATTTGCCAGAGATCAGAAATCCTACTGCAACCAATTGAATCTACTTCACCTAGATTGTAAATAACATTACAAGCTTATTTCAGATTTCTTCATGAAACATTAAAGTAAATCACTGAAGCAGCCTACACCAAATTAATTATGATTTTGAAACATAGAAACTGAGCAAGGAAAATAGAAACACATAGGACACCATTATTTTTTGGACAATAGTCCTTGGAAAAACCCGATGCGGGAAAACTAGTGCAGCAACTCCGAGTGTTTATTATTATTAAGCAGTAGTTTTGAATACAACTCTGGATGTCCTTCCGACAATCCAGTTACAGAGAAAAAGACACTGGCAAAAACCTTAGTGAGATTACCTCACTTCACCTGGCAAATCCCTTTGATTCGACAACTGAAATGACTATCTCCAGCTACAACTACGCTGTCCCTTCACAGTTACTGCGTGGCCCTGTGTGGAGCTCTCTAAGGCTCTGTGTTAGTTCTGTGCTGGGTCTCACTGTCTCTTGGAGCTCTGACAACAACCTTCCCAGCTGATCTGGCTGCTCCCTGACAAGTTTCGGATTTATGTAGCACGACAACTCTTCCTTTGCGCTGATCCTTTTGGCACTGCGTGGGCCCTCCTAGCCCAGTGTCAGTCCTCCCTAGGTCTGCGCTGCCTCCACTGGTGTATCTCTGCCTCTTTGCTGATTATTCAGGGTTCTGGAGAAGATCCTCCAACCCAACTATCCCTACCTGTCTGCTGCAAGAGATCTCCTCAATCGATTTTTCCTCCTGAGAACTTTACTTCAGAAAATCGATTTCTTGATCTCTCAGTGCTTTCCAAATGACCCTCAAGCCCCTTCTTATATTTTCTTGTTGCACAACCAACGGACTAGATTAAATCATAATCACTGGCTCAAATCGTTTTGGCTTGATCTGCGTCTTTTTCTAGAAGTTTCACCCCTGATTAGATTAATACCCATTAATATTTTAATTTTCCTTAGTTTAGACTTGGGAACCCCATTAAAAATGTTAATTATTTTAATAAAATCACTTCTGGGTGGAATTTCCAAAAACGTTTTCTGGGTTCTTTGGAATACCTGTGCCCAAGCCTCCCTGCAAAATTTGAGGCGTAGAGCACATCCGATGCTACCCCAAATCAACACTCCCTCTTAGCAAGGAATGTGCTCTAGCAATACACTACTATTGCATATTGCTCTGACTCTGAAACATCGTCCTCTACTACTGTACTGCTGCCTTTGACACTGCCACTACCAATGCTACATCTGTACTACAACTCCCTCTCAAATGTCGCATCTGGTATGCTTCTAGCACTGTCACTGCTAATACTGCATCCGTACTGCAACTCAGTTGTTGAGAGAAGCAAATGAATGTTGGAAATAATACTGAGAGGGGGGGGGTGAATCAGTATTATCAAATCAAGCTCTTTATCATTTTCATACTCAAATTCATATACGCTACTTCAGTGAAGGGAACCTGCGTGAACACGCAATTGTGTCTAATGCAACTAGCGTATATCCAGTAAACTTATGATTCAGTTAATCCATTAAATGTTGATCTTTAGTTAGTGCATCAAAACTTGTAGTAACCATATGAACAGTAAACAGGTGCAGTAAAACAGAATAGATCATCACACACAAGAAGCACACATGAACACCATGATGTAAGGTGGAAACCCAATGTGGGTGAAAACCACCTGCTGCAAGTCGTCTCTATCTTCTTTTAATAAGAAACTTCTGTTTACAATATTTCTGTACTGGTGCAGTCTTATACCAGTACACAGACTTCTACCTGCAGAAGGCTACAACCTTCTCTTGTTCTCCAGCTTCCCCTGGAAGGGAGCTGCAACCCCCTTTGCTCTTGTACTAGCCGATCGTTTTACTAGTACGTAGGTGCCGACCTACTGAATGCTCCAACCTTCACTCGTTTTCCAGCTGCTACTAGAAGGGAGCTACCACACCCCCTTAGCTCTTGTACTAGCTTATGTACTAGTACGTAGGTGCCGGCCTACAAAAGGCTACAACCTTCTCTTTCTTCCTCCAGATACCACGTTTCATAAATTTTCAGACTGGATACTCATGGAACACATCATCATAATCTGAAGGCCACGTTTCATCCAATTTTCACACTAGACCCTTCATATCATTGAAGCACACAACCAATTAACACTAGCATCATCAATCTTTGAATCACCCAATACTGAATCACTGAAACCCAGTCAACAAACTACAATCCCCAGAACACAGAACTCTGCAACAATGTTCAGATCTAACTGTATCATCAAAAATCATGTATCAGAGTGCATACGCTACTTGGAAGAGCTGAACCAACGTGTATACACAACTTCACCAAAGAGAACAAGCGTATATGTCATTAATTACTTATAACTTCCTTGCACTTCCTGACTCCAAACAAACCCAGATCATTACATATACAACGATAATACGTATGTTAGCAACCAGATCTAGTCCATTAGATCACATAAAGATAAGTCATTATGATCCTAATCCATTATAGATCTCATCCATCAACACTGAAGCTAAACACAATCAACCAAACTGAATATGCAGAATACTGACACCAGTAAACAGTCATCAGAATTCATCAACAACCAGAACCACCTGTAACTTCAAACACCATAGTTCATATGGTATACGCTACTTAGATGTATCGAACCTGCGTATGTATGCGCTTTTATCATAGTCAACCAGCGTATACATCTGTAAATATTCATTCATGATTTGCAGCTATTCCAAAACTTGAGTTATACCCAGATCATAATATTTACAGAACATTACATGCGTCAGTATTCAGATCTAGAATATGCGTGATCAAACCGTATAGAGATGTTTCATTCCAAGCCATTAGATCCCAACCTATCTTTAGATCTTGTTCTCCATCAGCCGTTGAGGTTCCTCCTTAGCAAAGCATTATGAATCCATAACCTGCATACTAGATCTCATACTTCATCAGATATTCAAGACTTTCTGAATGCCTTTGCCTAATGATCTTCTTCTCATTTTATAGTCTTAGGCCTTACTCAATACCATGGTCTAAAACCATAGAGAATCGATACCATGGACCCAATACCTGGGTTCAACACATTGGACGAGATACCATGGTCCAAAACCATAGGTCCAAATACCAAGGACTAAATACCATGGACCAAAACCCAATTACGCGCCTTCCCTTGCATGAAAGTGCGTGTATATGAATACGCACCTTTTGGTCGGATAACCCGCGTGTATACGCTGCTTTATCAAAGGGAACTTGCGTATATCTTCATTTTGTGAGCCTTAACTGTGATTTGTCATCTTAGTAAGTTGCTATGAAGGACAACACTTGTATCATAATGCCAATAATCTCCCCCTTTGGACTTGATGGGAAATCTAACTTGCCATACTAAGAACTGTCATTTTAATGAGTTGCCATTTGTGCATTACATCTGAACTTGATTCCTTTGAGCTGCCTTACATCCCATGTATTCTGTCACATCTGATATCTCTTTTGTAGATTCATCTAGTTATATATGAGTGAGTTGTTCAATATGCAGCCAGAGAAAATAAAATGCTCCAAGAAATAATTGAAAAAATTCTTCAAAAGGTAGATTTTACCAGAGATCAATTACTAGATGGAATAAAAGCTCTTGGATCAAATGATTTTGCATATTGCTAAAACTATTGATGTTTTAGAAGAAGGGATTAATGATAGATCCAAATGGATTGGCAAAGTGCATTCAGTAGCATATAAGAATCAGGATATGATGACAAGCTTAAAAACGTCACTTGAAGTAGTAAAGAAACAAGTTTGGGTTGTCTCTACTTCTGTTGAAAGTCTGAAAAAGAAAAACACTCTTGATCCTACTTTTAAAGCTACTACTTATTTCTCAGATCCTCAAGATCAATTGCCTTTCCATGTTGTTCCTACTACTCTTCAATAAAAAATGAAGAATCCTGGTGATATCATTTTTCCTAAACCAGAAACTACCTTTGTCTATGCTCCTATGGCTAATCCTGGTATGTTTTCCAGTCTAAACTCTTCAAGCCCTGGACATAAAATGATAGTTTCTGAGTGGTTGAAATCAGGAGATGATCCTGATAAGCCTTCCAGTTCTGATACAGTACTCAACAAATTTGAAGCAACACCCTCTGCTCCTACTCTAGAAGATTTAGAGTTTCTTGTGAATAATTTTTCTCCTCCTGATAAAGAAACTTTTCAGATAGCAAAAGACATTCCTGATCTGATTTCATTTTTGATGAAGAAGAACCCAAAGATACAACTGTACATAAAGTCACTAATAGAAGTTCTTGGAATTCTTCTTGGTCACCTGCTCCTGATAAAAGAGATGTCATGAAATTAGAATATCATAAAGATTGGTCTGCTTCTTCCACATATTCATTGAATATTGACAATTGTTCTGAAGTAGAAATACTATCTACATTGTGTTCCATGTTGGTTTGCTACCGCACATATTTAGCAGATGACATTTCTCCAATAAATGCAACCAGGAAAATCATCAGTGGATTCGAAGGACTCCTTGATTCTTGGCTTAAAGCAGAAATTCATTATGATCCTATCCTCATTCCTTCTTGGGAAACATCTGTGGTAATGAACGCAGATAATACTACATATATGGATCCACAGACTTCATTACCTGTGAATAACATGATTGGTTGCCTAATGCATGGCATTCTTGTCAATTTTTGTGGTTATCCTCAAATCAATAATGAACTTGCTGCAGTCACACTTACATCCATGAAGCTTACTAATATGCAGCATTTTGATGAATATTTTATGGAATATCTCCATCGTCTGCATACTCTTTCTTCTGACATGATTCTAGATCCCAAACGGGAAGAAATCTTCATTGCTTTTTTACCAAATTGGGTAACTACTGCCATTTTGAATAAGCTTCCTGGAAAGATTGGTGCCTATAAATTTGGTGTTATAAGACAAGCTATTAAGGTTGTCATTGTTGAACTCTGCTCTTAGATGAAAGTTGCTCGAGCTGCCACCAGCTCCACTAAACCACATGGCTATCAACAACTATGTAAGCAATAGCATTTACATGGCTCTAAAAGTTTAGGGGGATATGATCGTCGTCGCTCTAAAAAGAAAGCTTACTCTAAGCAAACTTTTAGATCCCTAGAAAACAAAAAAATCATTCATAGAAGGCCTCCCAGAGAATACAAAAAAACACGCCAGTTTCATCAAAGGCCAAAACAAAAGAAAATATTTTGCTTCCATTGCAATGAAAAAGGACATATTGCTCCAAATTGTCCAAAACTGAAAAAAGACAAACAACAATCTGGGAAGAAGAAACAATTTAGCTATAAGAATAAATCTGGCAAGGGAAATATTATTGATCTCCCTTCTAGCTGTGAAGAATTAATAGATTCAGAAAATTATTATGATCTAAATGACCAGATACATGTTGCTTATAAGGAAGAAGATTCTGAAGTTAAATATTGCAAAGATCCACACTATAATGAATGTTTCCAAGAACT
This sequence comes from Pinus tabuliformis, assembly GCA_031772625.1. NCBI lineage: Eukaryota > Viridiplantae > Streptophyta > Pinopsida > Pinales > Pinaceae > Pinus > Pinus tabuliformis. The sequence goes on along the minus strand of CM062819.1, from coordinate 420,894,469 downwards.
CTGTGAATGCAGTGATCCTGACTTTTGCAAATGTAATGCAGTCAGGATGTTCAGACCACTATCAAATGAAAGCTTAGATCATGATGAGCTTTCTAGAAATTATTTTACACAAATGGTTAATGCTGATGATCCAAAACTCAAAGAAATGTATAAAGGATTGCTGATGACCCATCTTCAACAGTCCAAGTCACAGCAATATCAAGAACAACAAAAGTCACATATAAATCATCAGCATAGCTATATTCCTTCTATAGCCTTATTTTCAGTTGATGGTCTAACAAGACAATTCAGACAACAAACAATTGAAGATGATCTTCCTCAAACACTTCCTGCAATTAGTCAAGCTATCAAAGATCTCAGAAAAGAAGTCAGAGAGAATAGAAGGCTATGCATTGAAGCACATCAGGGGCACAATATACATTCTTTACATGCACAACCCACAAAAGGAGAATCTTCACAGACAGAACAAAAAGAACTAGAAAGACAGCCTTATCCATATAATGATCCAATGAAAGGAATTTTCAAATCTGAAGACTTTAAAATTCCAGATGAAGAATTTGAAGATCCTAGATCTGGATTAGGAATGAATGCAATGAACGCAGATGTAATGTACTATGTAAAAATGAAAATCAGAATTGGTTCTTCCATAGAATGGTGGAAGGTTTTAATTGATACAGGTTCAAGATTGAACATAGTAAGCGGCACTGTAATTCCCTATCCTCAAAGACAAAAGACAAAGTGTCCAGGAGTTGTTACTGCAAGTGGAGAAATCAAGACAATGGAAGAAGCTATAATAGATGTATTTGTTTCTCAATCTAAAGGAATTCAAGTTCATGCTCCATTAGTCACAGGGCTTGATTGTGCTATGTACTTAGGAACTCCTTTCCTGAGCAATTTCAGAAGACATGGAAGCACTTACGATGAAAAATCACAAAAATGGGGATATTTTCTTCTCTTCGAAGGTATAGATTATTTCTATCCTTTTATTCATTCCAATTCTCCTAATAGATTGAGCAAAATTGACAGGTTACAGAACACCTTGGCAAAGATGGAGAAGAAGAAAGAAATGCTCAAGATTGATGAAAATCTTCTGAAAGGGAAATTTGAAAAAGAAATAAATGAGATCTCTCAGAAACTAAAATCTTGTTGTTCTGAAGATCCAAATGCCTTTTGGCATATTCATAAACATGAAGTAGAATTGCCTTTGAAAAAGGAATTTCATGGAAAACTCAGAAGATCAAAAGCAATACCTATGAATTTTGAACAACTCAGGTATTGTAAAGAAGAAATAAAATCCTTACTACAAAAAGGTTTGATCAGAAAATCTCATAGCCCTATTGCTTGTTTTGGATTTTATGTCATCAAGCATTTAGAGACTATCAGAGGAAAACCAAGATTGGTAGTAAACTACAAGCCTCTGAATAATATTCTTGATTATGATGCTTATCCCTTGCCAAAGCCCTCAGTGCTTTTGTCTAAGATATCAGTGAAAAATCTTTTCCAAGTTTGATTTAAAGTCTGGTTTTTGGCAAGTAGGGATAGAAGAAGAAGATAAGTGGAAAACAACTTTTTCAGTACCAGAAGGACATTTTGAATGGAATATTATGCCCTTTGGACTAGTAAATGCTCCATCCGCCTTCCAGAGGATTATGGATGAAACTTTTGAAGGTATGGATGATTTCTTGAAGAAATATATTGATGATGTTCTAATTCATTCTGCAGATATTCCCTCTCATATAAATAGTCTTGATTTCATAAATAAATTTCTAGACAAAATCACTTATAAAACTCAACTACAAAGATTCTTGGGTAGTTTGAATTACATCTCCAAATTTGTCAGACATTGTGCCCAAGACAGAGTCTTATTGAATAAAAGATTGCAAAAAGATCCAATTCCATGGACAAAGGATTTAACAGAGGCAGTCAGAAGAATTAAAGGAAAAATTAGGAATATTTCTCCTTTAAGAACAATCAATGAAGAATGGCCTAAAACCATCATTATAGATACCAGTGATATCGGATGGGGTGCAATTTTCTGCCAACATGATCCTAATAAAAAGAAAATGGAATATGAAATTTGCCAGTATGCCTTTGGAATCTGGTCAACTACACAAAAAAATTGGTCCAGCCTAAAGAAACAACTTAGCGCTGTTTGCCTTGGCATTGCCAAATTCAAAGATTTTGTGATCTATAAACATTTTACAGTCAAAACAGATTGCCAATCCCTTAAGTTTGCTATCCATAAATGTGACTTTGAAGATGCAGCAATGGTTAGATGCATAATGACATTGGCCCAGTATCGTTTTGATGTAGAGTTCATTTCTGGAGTTAAGAATTCCTTCGCAGATCTTCTCAGCCGAAAATTTTTACAGAGAAATGATGTAAATAATCTCAGTTGTAACGTCATAAGAAGATTAGAAAATGAGATTCACATTGAATGTGCTGATGGTTCTCACACTTTGAATCTGCAGAAACCTCTACTTGATTATCAAGCAGATTGGTTTCTAATGAAAGAAATCAAATATCGGCATGGAACTGGACAACATTATTTCTCATGGGATGATCAAATGCAAAGAAATGATGAAGCTTTTGAAGCTTTAAGTTTTCTTCAAGATTTGAGAAATCTTGATTTCACATTACACAGAGATGCAAATGAAAATCTAATCTGCTGTGAAATCTACATTGATTGCTTCGTATTGCCACCCAACCTTCAGAACTCTGAAGATCATGAACGCCAAGAGAAAGCCTGGTATACAGATATGTGTTTTGAAAATAAAACTAACTCGTTTTTCTATAATGTGCAGTTTTCTTTTAGATATCATGGGATGCAAGTTACACAAATCGAAGAACAAGACCACACTCCTGAATGGTTTAAAGAATGGTGGAACATTTACGGTATCAGTCCTCTATATTTTTACCCATTCTCTCTATGGTTATTACAACTTCCTGGATTTACAGAACCACGGGAACATCAATCAGGAATTTTATACGAAAGGATTTTGGATATCAGTAATATCACCAATTATCACATGCTTGCAGCGCTCCGCGCCAATGGATCCTTTCATTGGTTTATTACACGAAATCTTTCTTCAGAAGATTCGGGGGAAATATGAATGGCTCTTCACATGACTATGAGTCATTTCATGCCATGACAGATCCAAATTTAAATCCTTTTGGCCCACTACTTTTTCAGGACGAAGTACCAGAATATGTTGAAGTACCAATTTGGGAATGTGAGGAAGAAATTTACTCACAGTATTTTAATAATGACTCCTTGACTAGGTTTAGAGAACATCATTATTCTCATGAACAACTAGAACATTTTGTCATTTTGTAATGTCTTTCTGTCCAACTTTGGTGGCAGACAGGTTTTTCGTAAGTTTCCCTAAAAAAGAATCTCTTACAGTGTAATCAATCCGACATATATAATTAAATAAACGGATAAGAATAAATATAAAATATTTTATGATTGAATTATTGTGTGGATGTCCTCCGGGTTACCCGAAAGCAGGATTCTCTCATATTTGATGTAAGGATTTGATTTTGATGTATAGTAAGATACTGTGCGGATGTCCCCTGAGTTACCCGAAAGCAGGATTCTCTCATATCTGATGTAAGGATTTGATTGTGATGTAAAGTAAGATTCTGTCATATCCAATATGGAGGTATCACCAAACCCAACACTGGGAGGATCTATAAATAGATGTAGACTAGGGAAGAGAGGCATTCGAGTTTGGAGAAATTTAGAGAGCCTTTATGCTGGAGAAGTAACTTGGTATTGCTTGAGAAGCAACTTTAGGTATGCTCCTTCTACATGAATATCTTGAGCTATATCTACCAAGCTTCTATATTCTAGAAGATGATTCTAACCATGCATTTTTTTCTTATTTATAAATGGTTCTTCTACATGAGTATTTTGAACTTTATGTACATTATGCTTCTAGATTCTAGAGGGTGTTTCTAGCCATGCAATTTTATTCTATTCCTACATGCTCCTATACTACTCAAAAACTTGAAAGAAGACTTGAAGTAAATAGTTTGACTTAGTCATAGTAGAGATCTGGAGGATCTTCCTTCTTTTGCTTCTTGTTTTCTTCTTTCATTTCTTGAGTCACATGAGCTTTTTCCCTTTTCCTCTTGTTGTTGTTGTCCTTCTCAAGCTTAGGACAATTCCTTTTGTAGTGTCCATATTCTTGGCATCCAAAACATTGGATTTTGGACATGTCTTTGTTGTTTGTTCTTGGACCAGATTTGCCAAATTTACCCTTTCTTTTGGCCATGGTAGCGAACGCTTGCTCCTTTGATCCCACATCTTCCTTTGCTTTAAGTTTGGTTTCCTCTGTCCTGCATAGAAACCACATTTCACTCTGTGTGGTTGCTTCTTTCTTGGCATATATAATTGAGGTGAAGTTGCCTCAATCCTCAGGTAGAGCATTGAGTACTACAATTGTCATCTCTTTGTCAGACATGACTTCCCCAAGCTCTTGAAGTTGATCTCTCATTTTAGAGATTTTCATGAAGTAGGGAGCTATTCCTTCCTTTGTTATCTTCATCTTGTACAATTCATTCCTTAGAGATATTACTTCTCCGGTTGTGGATACTGAGAATAACTCTACTAGGTTATTATAAATTTCTTTTGATGTTTCAAATTTGGAAACATAAGGAATGAGAAAGTCTTTGATTGATTCTATTAGAATCCTTTGTGCTCTTGTCTCATCCTTATTGTACTTAGCTAAGGCTTGAGTTTGTTCCTTAGCAAGGATAGTGATATTCCCTTTGATATGTTTTAGAAGTTCATTCTCCTTGAGAAGTAGATCAATCCTCTTCTTCCATGCAAGAAAGTTATTGGTACCTACCAATTTGTTGCTTTCCTTGCAAAAAGACATTGATGTATATTCAAAAGGGGACATATACTTACTTGATAGATTTTTGAGATGTAATGGATTTGCTTCCTCCTTGAAGACTTGATGGCTTGCCTTCCTTGGATCTTGATGTTCTTCAAGTTGCCTTCTCCAAGTGGACTTGCTTAATGACTTGTAGCTTGATGTAGGTCCTGCTTCGATCTGATCTTCTTTGTAGGTGCGTTTATGTAAGGCTCTTCTTCTTGCTATGTAGACTTCCTTGATGAATGATGGATTGGAGACCTTCTTGTCCTTGGAGTGATTGAGACTTCTAGGCTTGACGCTTCAACCTTGTAGATGTCTTTCCTTGATAAGTGTTCTTGAGTTTCCCTTTCCTTGATGTGTCACCTTAGCTCTGATACCATGTTGAAGAATCTAGGGCAAATTAGGTGTAGTGTGATTCTTCGTTACTTGATAACAATTTGTGGAGCCTTTTTACCTTTTCTTGTTAGCTTAATCTTCTTCTTCTTCTTATTAATGCATGTGTGTGTGCTTCATCAAACTGCTACCAAAACATAAGAACAAGAACACAAGATGTTGGCTCTCTGCTAGGGCCAAAACCTCTCTTCTCTTGAGAGGAAAACCCTTTCGTGAATTTCTCTTATTGAAGCTTCTATTGATAAATGCCAAACCCTAGACCCTTGACAAGAATAACCTCCAAGGACAAGTCAAGTACTTCCTTCTACCGACACTTTGTTCCCCGACACTTCGTCCTCCTTCTTTCAGCCTTCGTTCTTCGGACAACTGGTGATAGTCCTTTTTATGCTAGCTCTAGAAGAGATACATATCTTTGATACTTAGTGAAGTCTTTCATCTATAAGAATATTTTCCTTCTCTTGTCCAACAAAGATCCTTCTTGATGTGTAGTTGTAGACTTGTTATGATTGCAGTGCAACCCTAGTTTCTTGTACGTGTGGGAGGATTCCTTCCAGATTTTTATGATAGAGTCTTTCTTTCTTCCTCGCTTGAGTGAGCCTCTTCTTTGCTTGAGAGAGAGGCCTTATAGGCCTACTTTGATAGCCCAAACAATGAGAGATATGTGACTGCGATAGTGCTGCTGTAATGACCGCAGATAGCCCTCCTTTTCTCGCACATGTGACTGTAATGAGCCCTAGAATAGACCTCTAAGGCTCTGTGTTTCTTCCTTCTTCCTCACTGTCCTTGGAGACCCTTTTCTCATCTTTTTATTACCCTTTTCTTGCCTCCTTACTTCGTTGATTCAAAGCTCCTTGATTGGGTTGTATTGGAGTGGACAACCTCTATTTATAGAGGACTGTTCCTCCTTTTAGGTCGACTTGTAGGCCGACTTGTTGAGTAGACTTTGGATGGTTTCTATGCTTGAAGGAGTTTCTTTGATGGTGCCTTTGCATAGGAGGAGACTTGACTTTGCTTGGAGGTATTCTCTTGACTTTAATACATATTCATACATGGTGTAACATGCCCTTAAGGCCTTCAACATTTCCTTTTGACTATTTGACTCACCTATAGCACTTAACATGTGCTAGACCTATTTCAATGAGCAAGAAACTCATTGACATATATTATAAAAATAATATTTTTTTCTTGAATAAATACAAATATCAAAAGTACATTTATGAATACCAAACCTAGTTACATTTCCTTCCATAGAAGAGATATATTGTTAAGTATTGGCACTTGATAATTTTACACATTCTTGTCGTTAATATTGTCTTTCCATTTATTGTTAAGTACTCGTGTCATAAAAGCTAATCATAACTAAAGTACTTAAAGGCTTAAGCAATCTTAATCCAAAAAACACTCATAATCCTTGCATATCATTCTAAGCTAGTTGCATTAGTTAAATTACCTCCAAGTATAAGCTTGGCTGATAGAAATTTAGGGCCACCATTTCTCAATTTAGCTTGAGAAACTTTGACGCTCTTTAGTGGTTAACATGGTGTCCTTGCAGTCGTCAAAGCCACAGTATCTGTAGCGCTAGAGGCATTGGGTGGTTGGAATACAGGGGGAGGTATCGTTAATCAAGCCTTTGCTTGCTTCCTGTTGGCTTCCATTCCACAACCTACTCTAGAGACTAGTTCCAAAATAGTTAAGAAGGTTACACCTAGAATAGACATCTAACTTAAAATCAACCAAGAATCTACATTTCACCTAGCTTGTAGGATTTGCACTTCATCTAGGATAGTCATTCATCCAAGCAACAATTGTTCATTTGGTTACTTCGTCTCTAATTAATAATAAACAAGAAGTTGACTCCATAAGGCACTGGTCTCACATTTGAATTTAATCTAATCCTTAAGTCTTGCTAAAATTAACCAAGTAGCCAGTCCATTCAATCGTGTCTCCCAGACTAGTTGGTTGCTAACTTATCTGTCGTCTTCACATTTCCATAGGGAGTACTCCCCATGGCCTGCTGTTGGGAGACAACTAGAACAAAGAGGTCCAAGATCAGAGTGACAGCCCCCGACCTGAGTCATTGTTGCAGTGCCTATACAATCTAAGCGACAACATTTTTTGGCGTCGTTTTCGGGGACCAATTTATTGGGCCTTGGCCTTGCGACATTTATCATCACCCTTCTTAAATCCTCTAATCAGTTTTGTCTTTCCTTTGTTTCATTTGAGCCGGCAACGCCACAACATTTTTTGGCGTCGTTGATATCTCATCTTTTCATCACCTTATCTTTTGTCGTCTCTCTAATCCTCTCATCTTGTCTATCCACACCTTTAACACATGGAATTTCGGTTGGTTTCCTGTTTGGGTGGCGACTCCACTTATTCATCCATCCACAAAAGCTTACACTAGAAGAAATCTTTGTAGCTTGGTCAACCTCGCTCTCTGAACTTGGTTGAACAAATTGTTGAGAAATTTAGGGCAATTCAAGTATTCAATTTCTCTCTTCTATGATAACTGCTTGTGATATTATGTTCTTCTATGTAGATATTTATTGTTAGCATATATTGTTATCATCAAGCAGTTATCAAAACAAGAAGATAAAAAATGCACAAGTACACAAGATATTGGCACCAAGCCAGGGCAAAAACCTCTCCAACTCTAGAGAGGAAAAACCCTTGAACTCTTTCTTATAGAATCTTTATTGATAAATTCCAAGACCCGAACATTTGACATAAAAATGCCTTCAACATCAAAATGACAAACCTTCCTAAATGTACCCAAGCAAGAGGTTTCCTTCTGCAATTTCATACTGTACAATAGGTCTGCAAAAGATAATGAAAGTCCGCAAATGAGGTCTAGGGCATGCTCATCTAGCCTTCTCCTATCTTCGCTTTCCCTTTTAGACTAACCAAACATGTTATAACCCTTTGATTTGAGCTTGATCTGAGAGTCCTTGATACCGAGATAGTGACTGTTCTAGGGCAGCGAGAATAGAACTGTCTACTTCAGAATGTAGACATACTTGCAAGGAAGATTAAGGCTCTTCTAGCCCTTCTATTACTTCGATCTCCTTGGCTATCGATCTCTCCTTCAATTTTCTGCTAGATCGAACCTCTAACGCAACAAAACATTAGTATAAGTGGTTGCCCTAGCCCAAACAAGAATGTTGCACGTGTGAACAGACTTGATGAATGTTTTGGATGAGGGAACAAACTTCCTAATTGACTGCGGTGTTGGAATTTCTAAGTCTAACTGTTAGAAACCCTTCCTGTACTTTCTGATTTATTTCTTCCTACTTGTTCTGTTAATTAACAAGTTATTTACCATGTAAATACTGAAAATAAATACAAGTGTAGTCTCAACACATACAAATCATCAACTGAAGGAAAAACAAGCACACGAGTGACACCATTATTTTTGGACTAATGTCCTTGGAAAAACCCAATGCGGGAAAACTGGTGCAACTATCTGCGGGTTTTATTATTAAGCAGTTTTAGAATATAATCTGGGTGCCAGAAATCGCTCACCCTACAGAAAATTCCCTCGGCAGTAGTACCTCTCAGTCAGAGATAGATATTAGTCCCAATCTGCCCCACGAAATATCTCAACGTTAGCCTCTAGGGTCTGCGTCAGCCTCTTTGGCCCAGCGTCAACCCAACTAGCCCAGCGTCAGCCTCTGGAGGCTTTGCATTAGCCTTTGGCTCCTTTGCGTCTCCCACACTGGCTCTTTCTGGCACTGTGCAGCTCCTGGCTACCTCTGTGTGGCCTCTTGCTGGCTCTCTGTCAACCCTCTCCTGAATTCTGCGCTGATGCTCTCGATACCCTCTCCGCCTCCCTTCTTCTGTATTCACTGCCCCTCAATTGCAACTCAGATCACTCCTTCGATTTCCTCAGTAAACCCTGCCCCAAAAAATCGAATTCTTGATCAATTCAGTGTGTTCTCCAAGTGACCCTCAAGCCTCCTCTTATACTTTTCTCGTTGACAATTCAACGGTCGAGATTAAGTTCCTAATCAACGGCTCAGATTAGATCTGGCTTGATCCATGACTTTTGGACCATTCTAATTCAGTTTTATATTAATTCACATTAATATTTTATTAAAATATTAATTATTTTAATATCTCCCAAATCGGTTAGATTCTGCCCAAACCATTTCTGGGCATTGGAGATCTCATGTGCTTTAGCCTCTCCACCAATTTTCGTGGCTAGAGCACATCCGATGCTACCCCAAATCAACACTCCCTCTTAGCGAGGACTATGCTCTAGTAATACTCCTTACTTAGCATCACCTTGATCATCCGACATCGATCCCTGCGTTGATGCTAGGCCTATTTCCCAACATCATCTGCACTGCTGCATCATGTATTGCTACCCATGACCCTGCCACTGCCATTGCTGCATCTGTACGACAACTCCCTCCGCATCCGTGCTACTGCCCATGGCCCTACCATTGCCACTGCTGCATCTCCACTGCAACCCCTCTCATCATGCTGCATCGTGCTGCCCATATCACTACCACTGCTAACTGCTGCATTGCAACTCAGTTACTGAGAAGTAAGTAACTGATCTCCCAACTTTGACATCTCCGTCAGGTTAGAAACACTCCCGATGTTGAAGCTCCCTCTGTCACTGACAAGTGCTCCCTCTTTGACCTCTGTGCTGCTGCAACAACTCTGTGCATCTCGCATTGCTGCCTCACGCTGTCCTGGGACTCTTGCACTGTAGCTCCCTTTGTCGCTCCATCCGCATCCGTCTCTACTGACATCCGCCAGTCCTGCTACTCCTCTTCGGGGCTCTCGTAGCAAGTTATAATCCAAGAGGTTGGGTACCTCGAGGATCCTGCGCCTCATCGCCTGTAGTATGTCTGACTACATCTCGATGTCCCCCACTTCCTCTCAAGTGGCGTATGAACACTCATGGCGCAGTCATCATCTGTCTCCACTTTTTCTTCGCCCTTGCTGGTGCAGTCGTGGTCTCAAAAGCCTCTCCCTTGCTCTTCTTCCTCGGACATTGGCTCGCATAGTGACCCAGTTCCCCACAGTGGAAGCATTTGACCTTGGAGAGGTCCTTCTTCTTTTGTTTCTCCTGCTTTCCCTCAAATGCTAGGGTAGCATCCTCCTCTTCCTCCTTCGTGATTCCGACCCCCTTGCTGTTGCTTCTCGCCTTGGTTAGTCTTCTGATCTCTTCTTGACGAAGAGGTGCCCACAATTCCTCCCAATCTGGAAGGGTCGACGTGCCCAGTATGCTCTGGACAAATACCTCCCAATCCTCTAAGATTGTGTTCAATGCGGTCCTCACCAACATCTCCTCATCTGGCGTGGCCCCTATGGAAGTCAGCTGATCCCGAATCTCCTTCAATCGATCGAGGAAGGTGTCTATCTATTCTCCCTTCTGCATCTGGTATGACCACAGCTGATTTTCTAGTAGCATCTTCCTCTGCATGGAAGTATGCTGATACAATTTCGTCAGGGCCTCCCACATCGCATTTGCCGTGTCCTTTTTGGCAATATGTGGTACTACATGGTCCTTGACCCCGTCAAGGATGATGCTCTTGGCCCTCGCCATTGCCTCCTCGTACTTTTCATTCTCAGTCGAGTCAACTGGGATCGCTATTGTGTTCAAGGCGAAGTGCTTGAGACGATTCCTGTCTAGAACAGACAAGATCCTGGCCTTCCAGACTACAAAGTTTGAGGCTCCGTCCAGTCTGTCCTGATCTCTTACCCCATTCACTGCCATTTCGCTGCTCCTCTTTTGACTCTTCTGAGTGTCTCTACTTCCCTCCTGGAAGTTCTTGGTGTGACTCCCTCCGAGCCTCGATTTCCCTCGTGGAGACCCCTCTGCCAATGTCGAGATGCCCCCACTCCAATCGTCAGTGCAACTACACCACTGATCCGGATTTCTTGGCTATAAATCCTCGGCAGCAACTCCCTCCTCCTTGGTCTTGCCCTGTTAGGTACTGTTCTGACCACAGTACCCCACCAGCTTCACTCCGCAACTTACCCACAACCTCCTATGCCCCAATAAACTGAAGGTTAGAGCCTCTAGGCTCTGCGCAATCCCGACACCAGCAAAATCCGCACCTCCTCGCCACGAGCGTCAATCCTTTCTGATTGAGAAAGATGATTGGGCACTGCGTAGTTCAGGTCTGCTCTTCTTTGCCACTGTGCTGATCCTCTTCCTGTCTCGAACTAATGACATAGGCACTGCGTCACCCCTTCCTTGCTGCTTTTTCGCTAGGAACAACTTCTGTCACTCGGGACAGTTGTTTCTGTTGCTGCTGCTCTGCTCAGCTGATAGCCTCTGTTATCTTGTGATCTACAACCACCCTCTGATACCATGTTGGAATTTCTAAGTTTAACTGTTAGAAACCCTTCCTGTACTTTCTGATTTATTTCTTCCTACTTGTTCTGTTAATTAACAAGTTATTTACCTTGTAAATACTGAAAATAAATACGAGTACAATCTCAACACATACTGATCATCAACTGAAGGAAAAACAAGCACACAAGTGACACGATTATTTTGGACTAATATCCCCGGAAAAACCCAATGCGGGAAAATCAGTGCAACTATTTGGGGGTTTTATTATTAAGCAGTTTCAGAATACAATCTAGGTGCCAGAAATGGCTCACCCAACAGAGAATGCCCTCGGCAATAGTACCTCTTAGTCGGAGACAGATATCAGCCCCAATCTGCCCCACGAAATCTCTTAGAGTCAGCCTCGAGGGTTTGCATCAACCTCTCTGGCCCAACGTCAGCCTCTGCGTCTCCCACACTGGCTCTTTCTGGCACTGCGCAGCTCCTAGCTGCCTCTGTGTGGCCTCTGGCTACCTCTGTGTCAACCCTCTCCCAGCTTCTGCGTTGATGCTCCCAGTACCCTCTCTGCCTCTCTGCTTCTGTATTCACTGCCCCTCAGCTGCAACTCAGATCACTCCTTTGATTTCCTTAGCAAGTCCTGCCCCAGAAAATCGAATTCTTGATCAATTCGGTGTGTTCTCCAAGTGACCCTCAAGCCTCCTCTTATACTTTTCTCGTTGACAATTCAATGACTGAGATTAAGTCTCTAATCAATGGCTCAGATTAGATCTGGCTTGATCCATGACTTTTGGACCATTCTAAATCAATTTTATATTAATTCACATTAATATTTTATTTTCTCTAAGTTTAGACTTCGGGACTCCATTTAAAATATTAATTATTTGAATATCTGCCAAACTGGTTAGATTCTGGCCAAACCGTTTCTGGGTATTGGAGATTTGATGCGCTTTAGCCTCTCCACCAATTTTCGTGGCTAGAGCACATCCAATGCTACCCCAAATCAACATGCAGCTACCTCATCTTCTTCTCCTTTACTTCGACTTCTATGAGAGAATGAATGTGCTCTATGGAGATATCATCGTTGCCTATATATAGACTTGTCTCTCCATCTCTAAGCTGACTTGATCCCTTGGTTAAGCCGACAGTATGGGAGGCTTCTAGAATTGCTTGAATACAAGCGACTTCCTTTCTTCAATTCGGTGGGTACATTTCGATGGTTTTCATTGATGATCTAGAAGGACTTTTTGACTAATATTAAATACATTTTCAAGTGTAACAATACATGATTGTCTTCATTTTACATGACTCATCCTAAGGCTCTCAATTGGAGCCACAACTAGACCAAGAAACTTCTTGAGCATGAAACCCATGTTTCAAGCAAAAATATAAAAATTTTCTTGATACAAAATTACATCATTACAATATTTGATATTATGAAGACCGAACCTAGTTACACTATTTTCAACACTCCCTCTTAACTAGGGAGGTATTCATATATACATGGTACATCGACATTCTCAATACAAGAGTTCTCATAAGCAAACAATCGGATTAGTTATCCATCTGTTATAGCATCATTTCAACCAACATTGTTTCCATATAGCAAGGCCTTGACTAATCGCTCTATCTCTCAAATAGATCAGAGCACAATGTTGGTGAGACCAATGACTTATAGACACACGCATCATTGTCTTTCCTAGGGTCATACCCACCCGGGTGTTCTTCGAGTATGCCCTACTAGGACTATTCTCATCTTGGGTTCCCAGCCTTCAAGAATATCGGTCCCCTTGCCCACTCTTATCTTGGATGCCCTACCACATCCTGAAAGAGCATCAGATGCCAGATGATAACTCAATCCTCCATTTCTTCTTCATTCTCGAAAGACATAAATGTAGTGTCTATCTTTCCCGCTCAAATAGGGACGACATATCAACCAGACCAAGCTTGTCTCTAAAATACACAAGCTTCTTGTTTGGAAGCAATTTCGTTAATATGTCGGTACTCTGCTCATCGGTGGGAACATACTCCAGCTTCAACACACCATCTTGCACCAGCTTCCAAATATAATGATACTTGTTATTAATGTGCTTTGTCTTCCCATGAAACATCGGGTCCTCAAACAATCTTATACAACTGGTATTATCACAGTGAATAGTTGTAGGGGCCAATGGTCCTGCAAACAAGTCAAATAACAATTTTCTTAACCAGACCGCTTCCCAACTGATTTCACATGCTACTACATACTCGGCTTCAGCACTGCTTAAGGCAACTCAGTAAATCCTGTCAGAAGTACATCTTTTCCTTTCTCATATTTTAGGTAGTGATATATGGTTCCTCACAAGTATCTCAGTATATGCTTGGCTGCCACCCAATGATCATGACGTGGCTCCATTTGGAACTGACTGAGAACATTCACTGCAAAACTTATATCTGGCCGAGTATTTATCAGGTACATCAGGGATCCAATTAATTGCCTGTACCTTGTAGGATCCACTAGATTGGATTTAGATTTTCTTAACAGTCTCAGGTTTGTAATCATAGGAGTCGACATAGGCTTGCACTCCATCATATCAAACCTCTTGAGAATTTGAATTACATACTTCCCTTGACCCAAATAAATCTACATATAGTAAAATGATGACAAGTTCATCCTTTACCACTTTGATGTAGAGGTTGGGATCAACCGAACTTTTGATAAAGCCCTGTCTTTGCAGATAAGCATCCATCCTGGCATACCATGCTCTAGGTGCTTGCCTGAGGCCATATAAAGCCTTTTCGACCTGCAAACATAAGCTTCTTTACCCTTGACTTCGAATCCCAATGTTTGCTCAATGTAGACTTCTTCATGTATGGTGCCATTCAGAAATGCAGTCCTTACGTCCATTTGGTGAACTTTCCACTTCATGGATGTTGCCAGAGAAATCAGTGAACGAATGGTTGTATATCTTGTTGTAGGAGCAAAGGTTTCTTCATAGTCAATTCCTTCTTCTTGAGAGAAACCTCTGGCCACAAACCTGGCTTTGTATTTGTCTATGCTCCCATCCGACACATGCTTGATTTTGTAAATCCACTTCGAGGTTATCACATATTTGTTTTCCAGTCTAGGAACAATTTCCCAAATACCATTCTTCATAATAGACTGGTATTCCTCATTCATGGCAAACTTCCATTCAGAGTGCTTGGAAGCTTCTTCAAATGTGGATGGCTCATCTTCTATCAATTTTGACATGTAGGCTGCATACCCAGAGTACCTTTTAGGTTTCTTGCTTTCTCTAAATTTTCCACTTGCCTGGTGTCTTTCAGCATCTTTAAGTGTGGAGGTCAACCAATTAGGTCTCTTCCTCTTTTCAGGGATAGTGACAGGTTCGCTAGGACCTTCATCTTCTTGATGAGCATCTTCTTCTTCTTTATTGACTTCTTCCTCAAATATAGGAAGATCTTCGTCATCGGAATCAGATGAAATATCTTTTGACTTTTTGAATCCAATATTCTCGTCAAAGATTGCATCTCTGCTTACCTCTATTTGATGTCCTTCCTTGATGTAGATTCTGTAAGCCTTGGATGAATTACTATATCCCACAAATATTCCCTTCTTGCTTGCTGGATCTAGCTTCTTCCTTTTGTCCTTGGGAATGTGGATATATACCGGACATCCAAATATTCGGAGATGGTCCACAGTAGGCTTTTTTCCAGAGAAAACTTCTACAGGAGTTCGATTATTTAGAGAACTGTAGGGACTTCTATTTTGAATATAGACAACAGTCTTCGTTGCTTTGCCCCATAGGAATTTCGGTAGATCTTGGTCATGAAGCATTGCCTTGACACTTTCTTCTATGGCCCTGTTCTTCCGTTCAGCTACTCCATTCTGCTCGAGATTATATGGAACTATGAGCTCCCTCTTAATCCCAGCCTCCTTGTAGAAGGCTATAATTTCCTTAGAAGTGTATTCTCCACTGTTGTCAGATCTTAAAGTCTTGATCTTTCTTTCTGTGAGATTTTCCACTTCAGCTTTAAATTCTTGAAATTTTGAAAAGACTTCATCTTTGGATTTAAGAAGGTAAACCCAAGTTTTCCTGGGGTGGTCATCTATGAAGGTGACATAGTATAGATGTCCTCCAAGAGATTTGGTCATGGGACCACAGACATCAGAGTGTATAAGATCAAGTATCTCTTGAGCACGTGATGTACTATGTCCAAATGGTTTCTCTGCAATCTTGCCCAATGCACATCCCTTACATACACCTTCATGTTCCTCTTTGAGATTCAGGATTCCATTTACTATCGAATTTAGGGTTGGAAGAATTTTGTAGTGAATGTGACCCAATCTTCTATGCCATAATTCACATGGACTAATTTCAATATGAACAAGTGCTTGATTTATAGGAGAAGCCAATCTATATAACCTGCCTTCTCAGACACCAATGGTTCTAGCCTTTTCAATGCTTGAATCTTTAGCCCAAACAACTACCCTTTTCTTCTAAAGATGAAATAGAAATAAGATTTTTGCACAGACTTGGAATATAAAGGATGTTGTTAAGATGAATGTTGCTTCTGTCTTTAAGCTTGATGGAGGTAGATTCGATGCCTTTTACCGGATAATTTTTGTTGTCACCAAGCTCCATAGAATAGGAAGACTTTCCCTTGGAGAGAGTCTTGAGTTGATGATGGTGTCCCGTCATATGTCTTGAAGGTCCACTGTCTATTACCCATATGTTCTCATCTTGGAATTGTTGAATTTTCTAAGTCTACTTGTTAGAAAATTAATCTGTATTCTGTTGGTTTATTTCTTCTACTTGTTTAAATTCGAACAAGTTATTTAATACATTTAAATACTGAAATAAACACAATACAGTCACAACATCTACAGATCATCAACTAAAAGAAAACAAGCACACAAGTGACACCGTTATTTTTGGACAAATGTCCCCGAAAAAGCCCAATGCAGGAAAACCAGTGCAACTATTCAGAGGGTTATATTATTATGTAGTCTATCTGAGTACAACTGGGTGCCTAACTGGCTCACCTGACAGAGAAAAATACATGGCAGCAATACCTCTATATTCGGAAACAGGTATTCAGAAAACAAGTCCCACGAAACCGTCTCCGACACAACTGAAGCTCAGCGCTGGCCCATCTGGCCTCTGCGTCAGCCTCTTGCTGACTTGCGTCAACCCCAGGGCCCTCTGCGTTAGCCCTCTGAGGCATTGCGCAGCCTCTGGGACCCTCTGCGTCACTCCAACAGCCTCTGCGTGGATGACGCAATCCTTCTGGCCTCTGCGCTGTCTCTGTTGGGCTCTGCATAGCCTAGATTGGCTACTGCTCTCGCTCTCTTTGCTTCTGTGCTGGTCTCTTAGTATTGTCTCTGCCTCTTTGCCTCATACTCACTGACCCTCGCTGCTGATCACTGATTCACTTTTTCTTAGCAACCCTGCTCTAGCAAAATGAATGACTGATCACTCTGGTGTATTCTTCAACTGATCCTTAAGCCTCTTCTTATACTTTTCTCATTGGTCCTTCAACGATCGAGATTAAATCTCTAATCAACGACTAAGATTAGATTTGGTTTGATCCATGACTTTTGAAACCTTTTAACCCAATTCTATATTAATACCCATTAATATTTTATTTTTCCCAAGTTTAGGCTTAGGAACTCCATTAAAAATATTAATTATTTTAATATCTCCCAAACCGGGTACAATCTGTCCAAACCATTTCTGGTTCTTGGAGATCTCATGTGCTTTAGCCTCTCCACCAATTTTTATGGCAAGAGCACATCCGATGCTACCCCAAATCAACATTCCCTCTTAGCGAGGACTGTGCTCTAGTAATACTCCACACTGAGCATCACTCTGATTATTCGACATCGGTACCTATGCTGATGCTAGGCCTCCCCGCCCAACATCCTCTGCATTGCTGCATCTTGTACTGCTGCCCATGGCCCTGCCACTGCCACTGCTGCATCCGTACGACAAATCCCTCTGAATCTGCACTGCTTCTGGTCCTTTCTCCCAACACTGCATCGGCACTACAACCTCCTCTCATCATGTTCCATTGTGCTCTTGCTAACTGTTACTGCACTGCAACTCAGTTAATGAGAAGTATCTGATCCAACCAACTTCTGACATCCCTGTTAGGCTAAAAACAATCTTGATGTTGAAGCTCTCTCTGCTGCTAACAAGTGCTCCCTCTACTGACCTCTGCGCTGCTGCAACAACTCCCTGCATCTCGCACCATTGCACACCTCTCTGTGCCATCCTGCACTGGTGCAACATTCCCATTCCTCTCGCACTGTTGCAGTCTGCTAGCCTCGCATTGCCCAGGGGCTCCTGCACTGTAGCAATCTATGCCGTTTCATCCACATCCGTCTCTACCCACATCCTGCAGTTCTGCTACTCTCTCTTTGGGGCTCCCGTAGCAAGGTATAATCCAAGAGATTGGGTACCTCAAGGATCCTGCCCCTCATCACTTGTAGTCCTCTTGACTACAGCTCGATGTCTCCCCACTTCTTCTCAAGTGGCACATGAGCACTCATGGTGTTGCCTTTGAGTTAGAAGCCTCTCCTTTACTCTTCTTCCTCGGACACTGGTTTGCATAGTGACCAAGTTCCCCACAATGGAAGCACTTGACCTTGGAGAGGTCCTTCTTCCTCTTCTCCTGCTTTTTGCAAATGCTAAATCCACATCCTCTTCCTTCTCCTTCTTGATCCTGACCCCTTTGCTGCTACTTCCTGCCTTGGTTAGTCGTTTGATCTCTTCTTGACGAAGAGCCACCCACAGTTCTTCCTAATCCGGAAGACTCGTCCTGCCCAGTGTGCTCTGGACAAATGTCTCCCATTCCTCAAAGACTGCGTTGAGTGCGGTCCTTACCATCAACTCTTGATCCGGCGTGGCCCCTATGGAAGTCGATTGATCACTGATCTCCTTCAATGACAGTCCATGATGACCTTCAACAATGCATCAAGTTCTCCACTAATGCCTCCAAGTCAACTTCTAAAAAAAAGTCTTCAATAGGTCTTTAGCAATGCTAGCAGATGTCTTAATAAGCTTCTTCAAGATCAACTTCTAGAAGTCTTCAAGGTAATGCTCCAAGATGTCTACAATATCGTCAACAAGCTTCTTGATGCTGGCTTCAAAGGATGTTCTACTATATTCCTTCAGAAGTCTTTACCTCAACCACTCTGCTTCAACAAGGTGTATCTTGTTTGTCCTTCAAGATCAACTTCTACGATCCTGCTAAGTGGTCTTCAAAGATCACCACTTCAAGGGTTCAAGGATTTCTTCACAATGGTTCTCTTAAAAAAAAACTGCTCAAGAAGCTTCTTCAATCATCTTCAAATACACTTCAATAAGCCACTCCACAAAGTCGTCTTTATCCAATGTAACTGTTAGGTTTGATTCACTGTTTTTGAATGAATGAACCAAGACGTAGCTGTTTAGGAGCTTGTACAGTAAGCATAGAGAATTGCTTCAAATGCTCCACAGGTCACTGTGCCAAATAGTAGGATTTCTCCACAACTTTGTCTCCAGAAGTTGTCATGAGAGGAGTCTAAACAAGTTGTGCTTTTGATTCACTTTTAACTGCTCCTCAAGAATCTTAGTTCTATTATAAGTGAATATACTTATGTCTTCAAATTGTGTAGCCTTTAGAAATTTTGTTCAATCTGCTGGGTTACATTGAGATGCCCATATAGGTGTATGTCTCTTGTTTCTTCACTACGAAGATAGGTCGCAAAGATACATGATAACTTGTGTATGTACTTCTGAAAAGTGCTCTCAAAAACCTCAGAAACATCTTCGATTGTTCTCTAACCGACGTGTCAACTCTCCTTAGAAAACACCACAGATCTGTCTTTGTGCTTGACCGCAGATGTACTTCTTGTTATCTCAGAGCCGCAACTGTGTCTCCTTGTCACAGGTCCACAAGGAGTGTCTATAGGTTTGTAATGGTAGTCTTCCACAAGTCTGCAATTCGATCTAAAATCCACAAAAGGTCTGCGAAGGAGTCACAATGTTCTTTCAAAAAAATCTCCACAAGTCTGCAATAAAGAGCTTTGTACAGGTCCGAGAGTCTTTAGATGTATCTCCTTTTGTAAGTTCACCAAATGTTTCTTGTTCCTCGCTTCTGTCCTTTTTTTTCTCTACAAGTTTATCTCCATCTATGAATCGTCTTGACTATGTGTTCTTGCTTTTTCCTTGTCTCGTGATTCTCTGCGTAATAATCTTCAACGAGTGCACTTTGGTATATATACGATTTTACCATAGTTTGGAGGGACGTGACAGTTGGCCATTTTCGGGAGTCGACCAACAGTAAGAAAGCCGACCTGAACTATGCTATTTTATTTTATTTTTATAAAATGTGCAGCGTCCAATCGTCAAGTATGTTTAGCGTAGCGTCCAATGTCCATCAAGCATATTACATCCAACGTAATATGTAATATTAACATTTTTATGTGGCATTTGGTAATTTTATTATGTCAAGTTGGGGTATTGAATATGACATTTGCTTTTCGCATATGTCCATCAAATATGTGGCGTTCTTCTTTAGGATTAGCATTAGGTCATAATTAGGGTTAGGGTTAGTTTTGTCATCAATTAGGGTTTCTAGAGTTAGGGTTTTTATAATAAAGTTAGGGCGTCTAGAGTTAGGGTTTTTATAGTCTATAGTCTAGGGTTTAAACATATATATATATACACACATTTTTAGATTTAGGGTTTCATAGTTTAGGGTTAGGGTTTCATAGTGTAGGGTTAGGGTCTTAGAGTCTAGGGTTAGGGTTTCGCCTTTTGGTTCTTTAACAAGCAAAGGAGGAATTCAACATTAGGTTAACATAGACCTAGGGTTTTTCACAAAGTTAGGGTTTCGCCTTCTTCAACATGTACCCAAGATACCATCTTCAACAATGCCATATTGACATCAATGACAACTTTGACCAACAGTTTGGACGGCCAATTTTCTGAGGTAGGTTGTGTCGGGATTGCTTGTGGAGAAGGGAAAAATTCCCTCAATAATTTTTGTCAGATTATCTTGCTAAGGATTGCCAAGTTTGGCATCTAGATTGTACTCTCACTACTACATTATAATAAAAAAACCCTCGTCTGTTGCACAAGTTTTCCCACATTGGGTTTTTCCGGGGACATTTATCCAAAAACACTGGTGTCAATTTTATTGTGTAAATTATTTTCTCAATTCCTAATTTTGCTTCCGTAGTATTTTTATGGTGAAGAAATTGCAGTGTGAATTATTCGTTGTTTGCCATAGCAAATATACTGCTTAATAATTAACCAGTTAGAAGAATAATTTATAGTTGCTGCATTTCAAGGAAATTTCACATAGTATCAGAGCGATTTTGAGGACAGATTAGGAGCAGATCAGCGCCGGGTGGAAGAGAAAACCACACGCTGAAGAGTTTTTCTAAGAGCGTTTCTAGATTCAGTTTTCTGGAGGAAAGCTGTGATTTCCAGTTGTAGGTGGTAGTAGCAACTCGCAGAATCGCGCATTCCAGAAAGGAGTGCGAACAACAGAGTGAGCCACCAAACAAGAAAGGGAGGATATTCCTGTTTATTCCCAGTTGTGAGTTTTGCAGAAAATGGTCTCAGCAGGACTTGGAGATTAGGATAGGCTAGATGCAGCCTCGAATTATTGTATCTGGAAATCCAAAATGTCTTTCCTGCTAGATGAGCATGGTCTAAAGACCTACAATGAGGAGATGGCTAAGGCAAAGTGGTTGATCCTTGATGATGTTCGAGATCATATAATCTCACACTTAGCGGCCAAGAATACAACCAAAGAAATATGGGATGCAGTTGCGGACCACCAAGATGTACAAGGGTGAAGGGGTTACTCCTTATCTCACCAGGATTCAGAGTGTCCGAGATGAGCTTGCCGCAGTTGGAGAAGCACCTCAAGAGAGTGAGTTGGTGCGTACAACTCTTAATGGTTTCACAACGGAGTGGGCTACCTTTGTCCAAGGTATCACTGGACGAGATAATCTACTAGGTTGGGATCGATTGTGGGTTGATTTCACACAGGAGGAGATGAGGCTTGCTCTGGTTGAGAGCAATATTAGTGGCAGCAGTAGCAAAGGATTGAAGGGTGTGAAGCAAGAGGAGAACATAGCCCTTGCATCAAAGGGGAAGGCAAAGAAAGCTCCCTGTCAAGGATAAGGGCCAAGGCTCACATGGAGGAGAAAATAAAAAAAAGGATCTCTCGAAGATCAAATGCTTTAGGCGTGGTGAGTTTGGCCACTTCAGTACTAAGTGTCCTAAGAGAAAGAAGGGCAAGGAGGAAAGTAGGAGCAGGGAACAACTTCGAAAGAGATCGACAATTTGTCTTCCAGGTTGGAGGATGAATTCACAATGTATGCACCTATACCTCCAGGAGAGAAGTGGGGTGACATTGAACTTTAGTCACCAGAGTTGTAGAGTTTTGGGTAGGGTCCAAGGGGGATAACATCATATAAGTGTTTCCTCATGGATCGTTACCCTTGCTACAGGGGCCCACAATATTCAATCGTAGATGGATCAGTGTCAGCATGGCGTAGTTAGTTCTTGAGGAGACAGTTGCAGTACTAGTTGCAGTCAGATGCTGAGGAGCACAAAGCCATTGTAATGCAGACAAACTTAGTGGATAGAGCAAAGGATAGTAGCAATCAGAGACTCAAGAGATGGTTCCAAAGCCATTAGAGAGACACGGTTGATTTAGAGTTTTTAGTTGCAGTAGCAACAACAACATGAGATCAGTTGTAGCGCAAAGTAGAGTTCGTAGCAGTATAGGGTACAATGCGGTGTTAGCAACAACGCAGATGCAGGGTGGTTCAACTATAGGAGTGGTAGATGAATCAGAGTTGCGCAATAGCTTGGTGGATAGTGGCAGGTTGTCACAGTTGTTAGACATCAGAAACGTGTATGGGAGGATGTGATAAGATAGAAAGTGAGAGAGAGCACCTTCCTTGCTAAGAGGGAGTGTTAGTTTTGTAGCATCAGACAGGTGTTCTAGTCTCGAATTTGGTCATAGAGGCTAAGAAACACTAGATCTCCTAAGCCCATAAAAATTTTCAAGAGAAAACGCCTGGAGATGGCTCATTTAAGTTAATTAATCAATAATTAAATATATCCTAAGTCTAACTTAGGAAAAATGATTAATTAACAATAATTAATTGATAAAGGTGATACTTCTCTAGAAATTCATATGGATCGACTTAGAGATGATCTTAGCTGTTGATGGAGATCTAATCATGGCCGTTGGTTCACCAACGAGAGATTATAAGAGTAGGTCGATGGGGTTGAGGAGAAACACATCAGGAGAGCGAGTTTCCTTGGTAGATCGATCTACCCAGTTGTAGTGATTTAGCAAGGAGAGAAGTTCGAGCCAGAAATGACGCAAAGGCTGAGTGGGAGAAAATTTCGGAGGAAGTTTCCAGTTTCAGAGAGGCAACAACAAGAGGTAGAGTTATTCTACAAAGAGGCTGAGCAGGGACTGTGCAGGCAGCTTCAGTGAGTAGTTCGATTTTGCAAAGGACGAGGTCGATGCAGGTTCCAGAGGCAGGCGCTTCAGTGAGCAGTTCGATTTCGCAAAGGATGAGGTCGATGTAGGTTCCAGAGGCGGGGATAATTTGCAAAGGGTTGGAGAGTCACTTCCAACAGCAGTAGTAGGTTGGACAACTTGATCAAAGGCAGTTTTAGGCCACACGTGTGAGGGTTTGCATAGAGGGCATGCGTAAGGGTTTGGACAACCAGTTTTTATGACGCAGGTTGTGTCAGGATTGCTCGTGGAGAAGGGAAAAATTCTGTGAATAATTTTTGTCAGATTATATTGTTGAGGATTGCCAAGTTTGGCATCCAGATTGTACTAAAAAATTTCACTGTTGCATTATAATAATAAAACCGTCATTTGTTGCACTAGTTTTCCCACTTTGGATTTTTTTGGGGACCTTTGTCCAAAAGCACTGTTGATTTGGTGTAGCATTGGATGTGCTCTAGCCATGAAAATTGGTGGAGAGGCTAAAGCGTATGAGATCTCCAAGACCCAGGAATGGTTTGGGCAGATTCTACCCGGTTTAGGAGATATTAAAATAATTAATATTTGTAATGGAGTTTCTAAGTCTAAAATTAGGAAAAATAAATATTAATGGGTATTAATATAAAACTAGGTTAGAAGGTTCCAAAAGACATGGATCAAGCCAAATCTAATCTTAGTCGTTGATTAGAGATGTAATCTCGGCCATTGAAGGACCAACAGGAAAAGTATAAGAGGAGGCTTGAGGGTGAGTTGGAGAATACACTAGAGTGATCCGTCATTCGATTTTCTAGAGCGGTGTTTGCTAAGAAAATTCAAATCAGTGAAAAGTTTGCAGCGAGGGGCAATGAGTACTGCACAGAGAGGCAGAGATAGTGCCGAGAGACCAACACAAATGCAGAGAGGCAGATGCAAAAGCTAGAGCAGGCCACGCTGAGGCTAGCTGAGACAGCGCAAAGGCCAGAGGGCCTACGTCATCCACGCAGAGGGCAGTAGGAGTGATGTAGAAGGTCGTAGAGGCTGCGCAGTGCCTCAGAGCGCTGACGCAAAGGGTTTTGAGGTTGACACAGAGGGTTTTGAGGTTGACGCAGAGGCCAGGAGGGCTGACGCAGTGCTTCAGTTGTGTTGGAAAGGGTTTGGGGCAGATTTTTCTGAATATCTGCTTCCGAATAGAGGTATTACTGTCGGTTATTTTTCTCAGTCGAGTGAGCCAGTTGGCACCCAGTTGTACTCAAGGATATACTGCATAATAAATAAACCCTCAGAATTGCTGCACTGGTTTTCCCAAGTTGGGTTTTTCCGAGGACGAGTTGTCCAAAAATAATGGTGTCACTTGTGTGTTTGCTATGCTTTCAGCTGTTGATCTGTAGATGGTTGAGACTATATTGTGTTTATTTCGATATTTATATGTTTAAATAACTTGTTCATAATTAACAAGTAGGAGAAATATACTAAAATAATACAAATAAATTTTTTAACGGATAGACTTAGAAATTTCAACATGGTATCAGAGGGTGGTTGCAGATCACAGGAGAGTTGAAGGCACCAGCTGAAACAAAGCATTTGCAGCAGAAACAACTGTCTCGAGTGACAAAATTTGTTCCTTGTAGAAAGTGATAGAAGAAGGGTTGATGCAGAGGGACTGTGGCATCAGTCCGGGCCAGAGAGAGGCTAGCGCAGAGGTTGAGGAGGGCAGAAAGTGGCTCACGCAGAGCCACGCATAGACCAGGAGGGTTGACGCAGTTGGCTAGGGGACCATTTCAGCCAGTGCCGAGATTGTGCAGAGCCTAGAGGCCCAGTCCTTCAGTTGCTGGGGCATAGGAAGCTGTGGGCAGATTGCGAGGAGTGAAGTTGGTGGGGTGTTGTTGCTACCGAGTCATAACAGTACTTAACGGGCAAAACCAGGGTAGAGGGAGCCGCTATCGAGGCGGATTTCTAGCCAAGGAATCTAGATTAGTGATGCAGGTGCACAGGAGATCGGAGAGGTGCATCTCGACAGTTGGCAGGTGGATTTCCAGGAGGGAAATCGAGACTTAGGAGTCTAGCAGAGAACTTCCAGACGGGATGTAGTGACTCAGAGGGAGTCGAAGAGAGAACTTCCAGAGGGAAGTAGAAACTCGAAGGACTTGAAAGGAGGAGCAGAGAGATTTCCATGAATGGAATGAGGGATCAGGACAGGCTGGATGGGGCGTCCAACTTTGTGGTCTGAAAGGCCAGGATCTTGTCCATTCTAGATAGACATCGCATCAAGGCTTTCGCCTTGAGAACAATGGCTATCCTAGTTGACCCGGTTGATAATGAGAAGTATGAGGAGGCAATGGCCAAGGCGAAATGCGTCATCCTTGATCGGGTCAAGGATCACGTGGTCCAACATATTACCGAGAAGGATGCAACAAAGGAAATGTGGGACACCTTGAAGACGTTGTACCAGCATACTTCCTTGCAGAGGAATATGTTACTTGAGAAGCAGTTGCGGTCGTACCAGATACAGAAGGGGATGTAGATAGATCACTTCCTCGGTCGGTTGAAGGAGTTTCCGGACCAATTGACTTCCATAGGGGCCACGCCGGATCAGGAGTTGATGCTGAGGACCGCTCTAAACGCGGTCTCTGAGGAGTGGGAGACATTTGTCCAGAGCATACTGGGCAGGGCGAATCTTCCAAATTGGAAGAACTGTGGGCGGCTCTTCGCTAAGAAGAGATCAAACGACTAAGCAAGACAGGAAGTAGGAGTAAAGGAGTTCGGATCAAGAAGGAAGAGGAAGAGGATGTAGCTCTGGCATCTACGGGGAAGCAAGAGAAGAGGAATAAAAAGGACCTCTCCAAGGTCAAGTGCTTCAATTGTGGGGAACTGGGTCATTATGCGAACCAGTGTTCGAGGAAGAAGAACAAGGGAAAGGGTTCTGACTCCAAGGCAGCGCCAACTAAGGCGGAGAAGGAGGTAGAGGATGATGACGATTTTGCCGTGAGCACTCATGTACCTCTAGAGAAGAGGTGGGGTGACATCGAGTTGTAGTCAGGAGGACTACAGGAGATGTGGGGCAAGATCCTTGAGGTACCCAACCTCTTGGATTATACCTTGCTATGCGAGCCCCGAAGAGAGAGTAGCAAGACTGGCGGATGTCGGTAGAAACGGGTGCGGATGAAGCGAAAGAGAATGCTACTGTGCAGGATTCCCGGGCAGCACAGCTAGCAAGCTGCAGCAGTGTGAGAGGCACAGAGGAGGTTGCAATAGTGTAGGATGGCACAAAGAGGTTTGCAGCAGTGCGAGAGGCAGGGAGTTGTTGCATTAGCAAAGAGGCAATAGAGGGATCACTTGATAGCGACAGAGAGAGCTACAACATCAGGAGTGTTTCTAGCTTGACAGGGATGTCAGTAGTTGGGTGGATCAGTTACTTACTTCTCAGTAACTGAGTTGCAGTGCAGTGGCACGATGCAACATGATGAGAGGGGGTTGCAGTGTTGGGAGAAAGGACCAGCAGCAGTACGGATGCAGAGGGAGCTACCAAACAGATGCAACAATGGCAGTGGCAGGGCCATGGGCAGCAGTACAGTATGTAATCGTGTTGAGGATGTTGGGTGGGGAGGCCTAGCATTAACACAAGTACCGGTGCCGTATAATCAGAGTGATGCTCAGTGTGGAGTATTAAATGAGCACAGTCCTTGCTAAGAGGGAGTGTTGATTTGGGGTAGCATCAAATGTGCTCTAGCCATGAAAATTGTTGGAGAGGCTAAAGCACATGAGATCTCCAAGACCCCGAAATGGTTTGAGCAGATTCTACTCGGTTTAGGAGATATTAAAATAATTAATATTTGTAATGGAGTTTCTAAGTCTAAACTTAGGAAAATTAAAAATTAATGGTTATTAATATAAAACTGGGTTAGAAGGTTCCAAAAGACATGGATCAAGCCAAATCTAATCTTAGCCGTTAATTAGAGATGTAATTTCGAGTGTTGAAGGACCAACATGAAAAGTATAAGAAGAGGCTTGAGGGTCAGTTGGAGAATACACTAGAGTGATCCATCATTCGATTTTCTAGAGCAGGGTTTGCTAAGAAAATTCGAATCAGTGATCAGTTTGCAGTGAGGGGCAATGAGTATTGTATAGAGAGGTAGAGATAGTGCCGAGAGACCAGCACAGAGGCAGAGAGGCAGATGTAGAAGCCAGAGCAGGCCACATAAAGACTAGCTGAGACAGCGCAGAGGCCAGAGGGCCTGCGTCATCCACGCAGAGGGCAACAGGAGTGGCGTAGAAGGCCGTAGAGGCTGCGCAGTGCCTCAAAGGGCTGACGCAGAGGCCAAGAGGGCTGATGCAGTGCTTCAGTTGTGCTGGAAAGGGTTTCGTGAGACAGATTTTTTGAATATCTGCTTCCGAATAGAGAGGTATTACTGCTGGTTATTTTTCTCTGTCGGGTGAGCCAGTTGGCACCCAGTTGTACTCAAGGATATACTGCATAATAAATAAACCCTCAGAATTGTTGCACCAGTTTTCCCAAGTTGGGTTTTTCTGGGGACGAGTTGTCCAAAAATAACGGTGTCACTTGTGTGTTTGCTATGCTTTCAACTGTTGATCTGTAGATGGTTGAGACTGTATTGTGTTTATTTCGATATTTATATGTTTAAATAACTTGTTCGTAATTAACAAGTAGAAGAAATAAACCAGAAGAATACAGATAAAATTTCTAACAGATAGACTTAGAAATTTCAATAAGCACTGGTGTCAATTTTATTGTGTGTGTGCATAATTTTCTCCGTTCCTAATTTTGTTTCTGCAATATTTTATATGGTGAAGAAATTGTAGTGTGAATTATTCGTTGTTTGTTGTAGCAAATAAACTACTTAATAATTAACCAGTTAGAAGAATAATTTACAATTGCTGCATTTCAAAGAAATTTCACACTAAGTCCACTAGCTAGACACGAATTGGCATAACGACTTATAGGGGTAGTATCTTCTTCAAACTCTAACAAAGGGTGAGATTCCAAAGCATGGGTAAAATATCCAACAACCAAAGAATACAAAATTCTCCAAATTTCTTTTATTTTTCTGTCATTAGAGCAGGATTTTACTTGTGGGTTTTTACTATCATATCAATTACAACAAGCTATTTGCTAGAGAAAATTGCTAGATCTAACTCCCACTTAGATATAAATTATTATTTCTTGCATTTTACACTTGTATCTAGCCGTTTAGTTGTAGATTACTAGGCTGAGGGGGCTTTTTCCTTGCTGGGCCTGCATTTTTTGCCACTAGAAATAAGTTCTACCGGCCTACATATAAGTATCTTACGCTAGAACTTGTGATTTTTCAGCTCTATATTAGTTTATAAGCAATTTTTATGTTATAGATGAATTAATTTTACTTTTTAATCATTTAAATTATAAAATAATTTTCTAGAAAATTTCTAGGTTATTAAACATAACCCAAAAATCTGAAAATCACTATGTTGCAAGAAACGCTGGTCCTAAGGGCATTTCTGGGTTGAAACAAAACGGAAACACAGAAAAGCGTTTGGTACGGCTTGGAAACGCGTTTTAGGCCGTATTGCCATGTTTCATGTAGGGGAAATGTGACCCAGTAAGGCCTAAAAACGCGTTTCCAGGTCGTACAACCATGTTTCAGCGATAAAGTGACTTTTTTTTTCAGTTTTTTTTTTTTATTTTATTTTTTTTAATTTAATTTAATTTTATTTTATTTTATTTTTTTTTTTTTTTCGCTCCCTGCCAATTCAGGAGTGATAGAGGGAGCTATTGAAGATTGGAAACAAATTTTTTTGAGTGGGGCAGCCTAATGTTCAAGCCTATGGCCCTAGTGTTGATATGCAGTTCATGGTAATGTTAAATTCTTAAAGTAAAACTGACACTTTTACTTAAATTTTTAACATTACCATGAAATGATTCAGGATGTTTGAGAGTGGTTTCATCCTCAGTGGATTTCATATGGAGATAGTAGAATTTTAGATCTCACTCAAAATCCAACATACTCATCTGTTTTTCAAGATTTCAGGATTGGGGGAATTGCAATGTGTCCATTGGATTTTGTCATGTACTAGGGTATGGAACTTGTATTTAATCAAGAGAACCAAGCTATGCAGGGGACACTCCCAATAATTACGAGCACCTAGGGTACTAGGGTATGGAACTTGTATTCAATCAAAAGCACTAAGGTCTTCGACTATCCAGGAGGATACTCCCAATCAAGCCCGAGACAAGAAATTAGAAATTTCTTGTGGCTGATTTTGGATATTGCTATTTTCATTATGTGATCATTCATGAGTAAATGTGATGTAAATTTAGAGACTTATTGTTTATGCATTGGCATTGGACAATTTAATAATAATGTTATAAATTAGAATGTATCATGTATGCTCTATGATTGCACATATTTCTTAAATGTCCTAATATATAAATATATAAATATATATATATATATTGTGTTTACCTGTTTCCAAAATTTGGGGGGGTCACTTTCGTACTCGTACCCGTTTCGGAAACTCGTACTCGTTTCCCCGTATCGTGCAACTTTGGAAAATCATTTTTCAGCCCATTGGAAATTGCTTTTTAGTCCAAATTTAGTAGAGAGGAGGCCCCAAAGCCTCCACAATCTCTTTTTAGCCATTCCACACTCAAGGGTAACTTACATAGTGGGTTGGCTGATCAAACAAATAGGTTGCTGTCCTTGCATATGGTAAGTTTTACAAGCTGTCATATTTGACAACAAATTAGTTTGACTTATAACTCCTTAACCAGACTTCATAATTGATAAATAATTACATATTTGGTTAGAGTAACTTGAGTAGATCAAAATCCATAGTTTACATGCTACATTTTTTAATTGTTTTGGATACCAATATCTGCTATCAGAATTTTTCTCTGTTTTAGCACTGCCTTTTATGCAAGAAAATAGACAAGTCAAGAATACCTTCAACCCATTGACTCCATACAAGGCACTGGACATAAACCAGAATTGCTGTGAGATGTTTAGGAACTCCTCCCTTTGGCTGTTTAGGAGGTGTTGCGCCTAGATAACAAGGGCTTGGGCCGAGGTGATAGTGGGTCCCTGCCCTGTGTGTGCCCATCAACCAAGGTTTCCAGGACCTTAGCGGCCCTGCAAAAAATATTGGTAACATGAGGTTTAAAATTTCTACATTTTTCTCTTTTATAATTTGGCTATGGATGCATAAGCTCAATAAATTTTTCTTGGGAGGAACTATGATGTGATGTAATCTCTTTCTATGGATGATGCATGGTGAAGTAAGTTTATTTGCTTTATTTTGATATTATGTTCCATGGGATGAATGTTCATGTGCTATGTTAGTTTATTTGGTGTTTGCCACATTGTGTCTTGTTGAGTTAAACCCTTTTTCCAAGTATTTGAGGGATAGAGATGGATTTTCTTTCCCTTAATCATTTGAAAAATTTGAGACCCTAGATTTGAAGCCCTAGGGTATGTTAGTTTATTTCCCCTAACTTGTTTGGATTTAGTTCTCTCTCCAAGGAAACTCTAAAATTGTTTGATTCCTCGACTCCATATGCCCTCCCTGCCAAATACACACACACAGATATATATATATATATAGACAAACTAAAGCACTGATCTTCTGTTTTCCATCATCCATTTTTCTCTATAATCTTCAAAATTATTTTGCTAGGGTTTCTGTTAATTTTTGGTATGTTCTATGCTTAAGACTCCAATTTACTTCAATTTTTCTTATAAGCCCAATATCAATTTCCAGATTAGCAATCACATCAACATGATATTAAAATGCAGATAGAACATAAACATAAACAGTAGAAGACAAGCCAAGACAAGAGGACACAAGATGTGGCACCAGCCAGGGACAAACCCCAATGTGAGGAAACCCTTGATCAAATCTTCAATAGTTCAGCAGAGAGAGAGATAGTACAAATATACCAATCTGAGAATTTATGACAACAGTAAAGCCTAGATCATAAAATGTCAGTGCTGATCAAACAAGATGGAAATTTTCCTCTAAGTGACTTGGTCAAGCCCAGTCAACTTCAATCTTCAACAGTAAGCTCAATGCATCCTTCTAGCTGCTTGGAAGATCCTCCACATGGCAGCAACAGCCTGCTGCAATCACGATTCAATCTGGTCAACTCATTGACCCAACACTCCACAAAATGCTGCTGTCCTCCACTGTTTGCTTGCTGCTCCTGCAAATCTGGTTAGGGCACAATATGCAGCCCTTAACCCTCTACGCTGTCAGCAAACTAAATTTCTATGCTGTCCTAAGGACTCCTACAAGTTGCCCATCAAACTGACTCAACACATACAAGATGCACTCCAAAATGTGAGCACTAGTTCACTGTTCTAGGGTAACTTGGCTGCTGCAATTCTAGACTGGTTAGAGCACCCAAACACAGTCCCTAACAACCCTCAAACTAACCCAGAATTCTTCCTCTTGCTTCGGCTGCCCTCCAATAGGATGCTGCCCTCCACGCTGCTCCTTTAGGGCAGTTTCAAGCCTAATGCATGGACTTGTAACCCTAAAACAGTTGCTGCACCCTCCAGCAAGCCCTCCTTACCTCGGCCTCCAAGAACAGGGCCTCGGCCCTTCAATCAGCAACTCTGTCTCTTAAACGTACCCCTGAAACAGTCCTCAAATGTCCTCGTTGTCTCTCCTGGCTAGGGCTTCCTTTTTGCTGCAGTTAAGGGCCTTTTATTTTGCAGATTAGGGCCTCCCTCTTGCTGCCGATATGGCCTTTCTTTTGACTGCGGCTAGAGTGTCTTTGACTGCAGCTAGGGCACCTTTATGACTCTGGATTGATCTCCTTTAGGACAGCGGCTAGGGCACCTTCTTCAACTGCTGCTAGGGCTTCTCTTTTAGCTGCGTATTAGACCTCCTTTGCTGCGGATATGTCTTCCTCTTGACCTCTCCTTCCACCAAACCCAAACGAGTGGAGAGAGATCATGAGAGATTTGTGTGCCTCAAATGACTTGAGGTCTCCTCTATTTATAATGCAACGTTGAGGTTGAGCTGGGGGTTATTTGCTTGCTGGCCGACCTTGACAAATTGTCAATAATATAAATAAATTCATATCTCCATAAATACATGTCGGAATCAATGATCTTTAGATCAATCCTGCACCTCTCAGAAAGAGGAATCCAAGAAAAATATCAACTGCCATAAATAAGATGACCCACATGGAGTTTGGCCCTAGTTGCCAAGTTTAACAGTTTCCTCACCAAGACCATCCGATAATTCCTCAATTATGTGTGTTCATGGACCTATTTGAGCATCTATTGGTTGATATCAGCCTTCAGATTGAGCCATAGGAACATTTGATCCCAAGTCTTGGAACTACCAAGCCCTAGCAATCCTATCCCAAGGAGAAACCCCCCTTGAGTGGGAGGACAGCTGGCCAGAAGTGAGAAAAGAGTTGATGAGGTGACAGTGGCCCCTCTTAGGTGCAATGGGTTTCAAACTTTATCTCAAGAAGTGCGAGATTTTGCAGTAACAGTTATCCAGATTCCATACATGTGGATGGGTAATAGTTATCACTTAGTTATCTCAGAATGCTTAGTAATTTATTTCGTGCTGATGATGATCTCAATCTAGATTAGATATCACACTCATTCTCTATATCATTGGAATATATGCACTGTAATATGTTCTGTTATTTTTAAACTAGGCATAGAAATGAGACAAAATCAGACTTGGTGGGGTTGATCTATTGTTTGATAGATTTTGTATATGAAGTATTTGTGGTTACTACAATTCTCCTGCAGTCATATGGCTGCCCATTGTAGGCTCTAAAACAATCAGGATATCTACTTGAAGGTTAGTGATGTTCGTTTAGTAGTTAGTATAATTACTAAATGGTGGTCACAATTTGCATGATTCTCAGCACTTCCATCCACAACATTAGATAGCTTCATTTCCATGCATACATGTAACTGGTCATAAGGAGCATTACTACTCAAGCAGGGAAGTTTGGCTTGGTACTTTGTTTTAGGTCCTCATTCTGTCTTCAATTAACATGTTAGAGCTATTAGCTACATCAACGAGTTTGTTGATTAGCTTAAAGTTGGTTCCAATAATATTGCTATGCACATACATTCATTAAGCTTTGTCACTATTCTTTTTGACCATCCCCCTTTCTCTGACAATTAAATTTCTGAAAATGTTTTATTAAATAATGGGCATGAGCATTTCTTGGTCATGTTTTCCATTTTGTAAATCTGTCAATAATTTTTTCTCATCTCAGGGATGGTGTTTTAGTAATATTTTAATTCTTATATCAGGGGCTGATCTTTCTGATGCCGACCTTCGTGGAGCAGATTTTTCATTGGCAAATGTGACGAAGTTGCAATAATTAGCCCATCACTTTTACGTTATCTTCCAATTCCCAACAGAGTGCTTTTCTGAAGCCATGAATTTGGATTGTAATACATTTAATTTTGTTACTTCTTAAAATATCATGCTATACGTTATTGTCTTCTTATTGCATGTTTCCTCAGTGATAGGCATGGGCAGATATAATAGGAAAGTACTCGTCTTTTGTGGTTGATATTGAGATGTTTTCTCAGATTTTTTTTTTAAATCATTCTGTATGGTTAGTTTGTAGTGGATAGAGACCTGTCCTTGACATTTTTTAGTCCCTTTTCTCAGACATAGAAATTCTGCTGTCTACTTCTTTTTGCATATATATTTCTCAATACTGGAAAGTGTCGATCAGCAATAACATTTTGTCATGCATTGAAAGAGCAAACAAAGATCATTGGCTCAGTATACAGTATGAACATGTTTTTAGTTAGTGCATGACCAGATTCATTTTGCATATTTTTGTCGATATTTTTTATCTGCTAGGTGGCGTGAGTCCTGAGATGACTGCACACTTAATGTTTGAGTCCTGAGATGACTGCACACTTAACGTTTGGCTTGAGAAACCGTGACCCAGTGGTATCTAAGTTGTCAAAATCACATGGGGATCGCACCTAGCTTGGGCCACACCGGCCCTTAACATCATTGGAATTTTTCCCACGGAGTTTCGAACTGGTGACCTTCACATCATGGAGGGCCTTAACAGTACACCCCATTACCGTCTATTCTACCCCGTGGGCATTTTTGTGAAAAATTTATCATATTTATTTATTTTATACTTTAGGAGCCTTCGTGAAGGGAAATCTTATATTTTATTCTATGTATGAAATTTGAACCCCTCAAGCTATAAAAGGGATGGAGGTCATTGTCTTTGCATCGGTTGTTTTAGTCTTGATCTATTGTTCCACTAGGGCTTGATCTCTCAAGATTTATTTTGGAGTTATAGTGTGTTGGCAAGTTGTACTATGTTGCATAGTGGGCATGGCTATTTTTGAACTCTTTGCAGTGTAACCAGGAGTTCAATGTGATGTTTCTATTCCTTTGCTCTTCTTGATATTGTTTTAACTTTTGAATCTTGATTACAACAATATATTTGTGGTTGTGTTCCGTTTGCTTCATTATGATACTCGGATTTGTATTTTACCCATTCAACCTGGGTATAAAATGCCCGCTTGAAGAAAGCATTTGAATTTACGACTCTAGTCCCCAAGGATTAAGGCATTGGATACTTGTGATTAATTTAGAGCACTTAGAGTTTTAGGAATTTGCAGATTTTGTGTTCTATTGAGCAAGAAATGTACAGATCTGGATTGTGATCCGAATATTATCAGCATTTAGGGTTTCAGATCTGCATATTCACTACGGATCTGAAGTCAGAACTGATTTTATCAGCAGTTAGGGTTTTATTTGCATATTTTAGTGTTTTCTGGCACATTTACTGCAGATCTAAACCTAAGTCAAATTTCAACGTTTCTTGGACATATATGCATACGTCTGAAATCTGATTTGATTTTAAATAAGTAGAGCTAACAGATTTGCAGTTCTGGGGTTTATAAAGGATACTATCAGTGAAATCTATTACAAATTTGATTGTCGCTGTTGCATGAAAGTCTAATGCCAGGGTTTTCTCCTTCCATTTTTTTTCTTTAACAATCACTTGCAGAATTCTTTCCTTCTCCAAGGTTACCCTACATACAATGGGCAACAGGTTCATGACCATACACAAGAAAATGTTTCATGGTGTTGATGAGATCATTCAGTGGATAAATTGGCTATTTGATTTTACCTATGTTGTACTGCCTTTGGGAAGGGGGGGACGAGTTTCCGGTATGGCTAAAGTCTAATGCCAGGGTTTTCTCCTTCCATTTTTTTTCTTTAACAATCACTTGCAGAATTCTTTCCTTCTCCAAGGTTACCCTACATACAATGGGCAACAGGTTCATGACCATACACAAGAAAATGTTTCATGGTGTTGATGAGATCATTCAGTGGATAAATTGGCTATTTGATTTTACCTATGTTGTACTGCCTTTGGGAAGGGGGGGACGAGTTTCCGGTATGGCTAGAGCACACCCCCAAATTTTCTAGGGGCAGAAAGTTGGGGAGAGCAATAATATATATAAAATAATAAATATTATTATTATTATTTTAAATTCACTATGTGCATCAAGATAAATCATAATTAATAAATACATCATTGTAATGAAATTATAAACATTGTGTTAGTTTTTGTAGCATCAGACAGGTGTTCTAATCTCGATTTGTGTCTAAGAGACGAGGGAACACTGTTAGTTTCTGTAGCATCAGATGTGTTGTAGCCACAAAATTTGGTGAGAGGCTAGAATACATGAGATATCCAAAACCCATAAATTGTTTATGGAAATTCCACCTAGAGATGGCTTAATTAAATTTTTTACCAGTTTTTAAATATTTCCTAAGTCTAAACTTAGGGAATATGGTTAATTAATCAAAATTAATTAAGTCAAGGTGCAAATCATCTAGAAACTCACATAGATAAACTTCAAGATGATACCAACCCTTGATTAAGATTTAACCTTGGCCGTTGGAGTCCCAACAGAGGATTATAAGAAGTCGATGGGCACTTGGAGAATATACACTAGAAGTTTGATTTATTTGGTAGATCAATTTTTAGAGAGAAACAACAATAGCCAGAGAGCCAGAGATCGAAGTAGAGATAGTGAGGGGTAGAGGAATATTTCCAGATCCAGTGAGTGCATTTGCAGAGAGGTAGAAGTACCACAGTGAGGCTAATGCAGGGGCTACGTAGAAGCCTCTAGAGGGAAATTCAATTTCTCTGGAGAGAAGTTGAGTTTCAGTCCCAGAGGTTGGGAAAGGTTTCCAGAAGGCCGGAGAGACAATTTCTCATCTAGTGGCAGACATGACAGCTACAGGAGCAACTGATTCAGGCTGAGCGTGGCAGACACTGCGCTAGGGTGATGCAGGCCAACGCAGAGGCAGTTTGGACGACTGATTTGGAGCTGCAGTTAGAGCCGGATTTGCCTGTGGGGTGAGGAAAATTCCTCACTAGAATTTTGCCAGTGTTTTTCTTTGTAGGATTTCCAGTTGGGCATGTGAAAATTCCTACTACTGAAGGAACCCCTACTGTAGAAAATCTGAATCTACTTCACCTACTTGATTTTTAAATTACATTCATCAAGTTATTCTTCTGAATACTGAAGCAAATTACTTTTGCAGCCTACACTAATTAGATATTTGATCTCATGAAACAGAAAACAGAGCAAAGAACAAGATACATAGGACACACTTATTTTTGGACACAATAGTCCCTGGAAAAACCAATGTTTTAAAACTCCGACTCCGACTCCGACTCGGCCGAGGATCGACTCAGACTCCGACTCCGACTCAGTATCGACTCAGCTGGCTCGATTTCAATGACTCAGTCGTTGTAAAAAATACATTAAATATTTATTTTTTATAAAAACACATAATTTTAAAGATTTTCATTCATGTTTCCAAACACACAGCATTAGAATATAGATAGAAGACAACATATTATCAAAGTAGGCTCATGAATATATCCATTATATCAAAATGGCACCCAGTGCATTGTCCAATACATACACGATGATGATATAGAGATCAAAACAAAAACAAATAACCAAGGAGGCTATAAATGGCCTCTACAACAAAACTATGTCACCAGTACTACTGGCTATTGCTAGAGTTGCCAACATCATCTGGCTCAGTGTTACTTGGGAGCGGGAGCGAAAGTGGGGAGCAAGAGCAAAAACGGGAGCTGGAGCGACATTTTCAGAAGCTCCTGGTTTGGGAGCGAATCCTGGAGAAGTTCGACAACCAATGTCACTAACATCAAGGTACAAAGAGGGATTGGTGCTCTTGGGTAAATACGAGTTCCATACCCTAATACAGGACAAAATTCAATGGAAACATTGCAATCCTCCAATCCTGAAATCCTGAAAATCTGATAAGTCTGCTGAATTTTGAATGAAATCTAAAATTCTACTTTCTCCATATGAAATCCAATGAGGCCGGAACCACTCTCAAACATCCTGAGTCATTTCATGGTAATGTTAAAAATTTAAGTAAAATTTGAGTAGCATATCAATACTAGGAGAGGTGAATGGACCCCAAATAGCACTTATCCAATTTAGAAAACACCTTGGAGTCCCCAACAATCAGCTAAATGTTAAAAAGTTCAAAAAAAATTAAAAAAATCGTTGTTTTTTGGGGGGACTGGCTAGATTTTATGACTCGGCCGAGTAGATGTGGAAACGGTCGGGTTGACCGAGTTATTGCATGACTCGGCCGAGTTATGCAAGTCAGTGATGACTCGGCCTCCCGAACTGGTTTTTCTGCCGAGTCATAAAATTCTTCAATGACTCGGATCAACTCGGCCGTTTCGGATTCGATTCGGCGGAATTTTAAAACTATGGGAAAAACCCAATGCGAGAAAACTGGTGCAACAGTTTTGAGGGTTTATTATTATGTAGGAGAAATATTTGAATACAAATATAGGATGCTCATTTAGCAATCCTTTATAGAGAAAAATACCGGTGGAAAATCTGAGTGAGTTTTACCTCACTTCACCTGGCAAAATTCCAGCTGATCCGGCACAAGATTGGCTAACCCCGACTATTTCTGCGCTAGCCCCACGTAGGCTCTGTGTCAGCCCTGCGTTAGCTTCTCTGCCCTCTGCGTCAGCTATCCCGGCTGTTTCGGCAGTTCCTAGTAGTTCTGATTGTTCCCAACAGTTTTGGATTCTGCGTGATAGGCAGCTTTTCTACTTTGCGCTAGCCTTTCTGACTTTGCGTCAGGACTGTGTGGGCCCAAACTGGCCCAGCATCAGCTCTCCCGGCTTCTGCGCTGCCTCTTTGCAAGCTCTCTTCACCTCTCTGATAGTATTCTCTGGAAAGTCTTCTCGGATTCTCATTGCCCCTCTTCTGCTGAATGATCACTTAGTTCGAATTTCTCAGCTTCCTAGCCACAGAAATCGAACTCTAGATCAATTATGTGTGTGTGTGTGTTTTTTCAAATGAATCCCAAGCCTCCATTTTATACTTTTCTTGTTGAGTCTTCAACGACCAATATTAAGTCTCTAATCAATGGCTAAGATTAAAAAATGACTTGATCCACCTTCTAGATCATTCTCACCCATATTTTGATTAATACCCATAATATTTTAATTTTCCTAATTTTAGGCTTAGGAACTCCATTAAAAATATTAATTATTTTAATAAAATTCAATCTGGGTGGAATTTCACCAAACGGTTTCTGGGTTCTTTAGAACTCATGTGTCTTAGCCTCTCCACCAATTTTCAAAGCTAGAGCACTTCCAATGCTACCAAAAACTAACAGGGAATCCAAATTATTGTACTCATAATTTCGCATTACTGCATAATGATAAAATTGTTAGTTGTTGCACTAGTTTTCCCACATTAGGGTTTTTCGGGGATATTTGTCCAAAAATAACGGTGCTAATTTTATTGTGTGTGTGTGTGTGCTAGTATTTTCTCAGAGTCCAGCGCTATTTATTTTCTGCAGTATTTTATTTGTGAAGGTTGTAGTGTGATTTATTTGATATTTGTCGTAGCAGATAGATTGTAAAAATAATTAACAATTAGAAAAATAAATTCTAGTTGTTGCAATAGATTCCAGTTGTAGGATTTTTCACAAACAAGAGATTTTCAAAACCCGGAAATGATATATATACAATTTTAAATTCACCATGTGCATAAAGATAAATCATAATTAATAAACACATTGTTCCAATAAAATTATAAACATTGTGTTAGCTTTTGTAGCATCGGACAGGTGTTCTGGTCTCGATTTGTGTCTAAGAGAATAAGGAATATGAGATCTTGAAAACCTTGAAAAGATTTTGTGAAATAGTCTTGCGAAATGCGTTAATTAAATTAATTAACTGTCTATTAAAATTTTCCCAAGTCTAACTTAAGAAAACTGATTAATTAATAGTAATTAATTAAGGAAAGGTGAGAAAGCTCTAGAAGCTCACACAGATTGAGTTTGAGATGATCTTAGCTGTTGATAATGATTTAATCATGGTTGTTGGTGATCCAACAAAAGATTATAAGAGCAGGACATGGGGATGAAGAAAAAACACTTTGAGCATAACAGTGAGGCGCAACGAGAGTGAGTTCCTTAGCATATCAAGCTATCTAGTTGTAGAGTTCGAGTCAAAAGGAAAGAAGTGAGAGGGAGCAGTAGTAGTGATTTCCAATGGAGTTCCAGTATCAGAGGGCCAACAACAAGAGGGCCACATTATTTCCACAGCGAGGTTGCACAGAGGCTTTAGAGGGCAGATCGACTGAGTTGAAGAGGAGGTCGATTCAAGTGCTAGTGGCTTGGAAAATTTCCAGGAGGCCAAGCGAGTCATCTCCAGAGGGGTTTATGAACAAAATTTCTCAGATCTGCGTAGACCACCAAGAAGTGTGAATTGCAGAGGAAAGGGTTTCGATTTTCAGTTGTAGCCAGCAGAAAAATTTGATCAGCCTCATTTGCAGAGATCTGCAAGTGTGAATTTGCCGAATAGAGGGTTCTGGTGAGCAAATCAATTAGTTCGATCTAGGCGCAGTTGGTTTGCAGTGAATCTAGTAGTGGCAAATCAATGTTGGGTGGAAGAGAAAGGCACACAAAGGTTGAGGAATTTCCATATTATTTCTGTGAGGGTTTCCAGTTCTAGTTTCTTGGAGGAAATCTATGAATTCCAGTTGCAGTAGGCTGCAACAGTTTTGCGAGTCAGCCAGTGGGAGCTTCAGGAGCAGCAAATCATGTGCTAGATTCTGTAGAAGGACATCCGGAAGGTTGAGCAAGTTGCCCAGTTGAGATAGTAGGCAGTGTGAGGACTGGAGAAGGACATTCGGAGGCAGACAATAGTAGATTTGTGCATTCTAGAAAGGAGTGCAGGTAGCAGAGAAAGAGGCAGAGTAGAAAAGAGAGGAGATTCCTGTTTATTTCCTAGCTTTTGAG
This sequence comes from Pinus tabuliformis, assembly GCA_031772625.1. NCBI lineage: Eukaryota > Viridiplantae > Streptophyta > Pinopsida > Pinales > Pinaceae > Pinus > Pinus tabuliformis. The sequence continues at coordinate 420,854,026 of CM062819.1, read as the reverse complement.
TTTCACAAGAATGGCCACAGTAGGTCTTAGAGACCAGGATAGACTTGACGGAGCCTCAAACTTTGGTATCGGGAAGGCTAGTATGCTATTGCTTTTGGATGAGCATGGTCTGAAGGAGTTCGTGACAACAGTCATAGCTATATCGACAAACCCTATCCACCTTCGCGAGTACAGGAAGGATATAGCCAAAGCAAAGAAGATGGTCCTTGATGGAGTTCGAGATCATATTGTCCCGCATATTGCATAGAAGAATACAACAAAGGAAATATGGGATGTTGTCGTGAAGTTATACCAAGATCCATTCGAGAACAAGAAAATGGTTCTCAAGGAAAGCTGAGGACCACAAAGATGATGAAGGGTGAGAGCGTAACTCCATATTTCACCAGGATTCGAGATGTCGGAGATGAGCTAGCAACTGTTGAGGTGAAACTAGAGGAAAGTGAACTTGTGCGAATAACACTGAATGGGTTTACCAAAGAGTGGGCCACGTTCATTCAAGGAATTACTGGCGAGACAAAATGCCTGATTAGGAATGCTTATGGAGTGATTTCACACAAGAGGAGCTTAGGCTCAGTCTTGTCCAGGGTTCTACCAACAACAGTAGCAAAGGGTCAAAGGTTGAGAAGGAGGAGAATGTAGCCCTTGCTAGTAAAGGAAAGGCGAAGAAAGGTCCTAGTCAGGGACAAGGCTCAAAGGGAAGAGAGAAGAAAAAGAAGGATTTGTTGAAGTTCAAATACTCAGGTATGGTGAGTTTGGTCACTACAACACCTAGTGTCCCAAGAAGAAGAGGAACAAGAAGGGGGAGCAACAAACCACAACTTTGACAGACATAGATGAGTTAACCTTTAGGTTGGAAGAGTTTTCATTGATAGCTGCTATACCTCCAGATGGAGGAGGAGCGTGAGGCTTCTGAGTTGCAAGATTAAGCAGGGTCCAAGGAGGACTACATTGGATAGGTGTTTCCTCTTGGATCATTACCTTAGCTACGAGGGCCCACAGTTTTAGTACTAGGAGGATCAGTGTAAGTGGGTGCAGTCAGATCTTGAGAGACAATTTTAGAGACTAGTAACAGTGAGTTACTTGAGGGGCGCAAAGATAGTTGGTCGCTGATAGTTACTTAATAGACAGTGTAGAGACTAGTCGCAGTCATAGACTCAAAGATAGTTGCAGAGCTAGTATAGGGACACAGTGGATCCGTAGATTGGGTCTCAATTGCAGTAGTTGCAGCAACAACAACATGAGATCAGATGCAACGCATGTAGAGTTGGCACGTTGGGTGATTAAGCTACAGGGTTAGCCGATGAATTAGAGTATGCGCAGTAGTTTGATGGATAGCGACAGGTTGTTACAAATATCAGACATCAACAATGTGAGGGAAAATGTTATGGGAGAGAACACCTTCCTCGCTAAGAGGGAGTGTTAGTTTTTGTAGCATTGGTCAGGGGTTCTAGTCTTGATTTGTGTCTAAGAGACTAAGGAACACAACATTTTCAAAACTCATAAAAGGTTTCACGAGATAATCTTTCAAAATGTCTTAATTAAATTAGTTAACCATCATTTAACTTTTTCCTATATCTAACTTAGGAAAACTGGTTAATAAATAGTAATTAATTAAAGAAAGGTGATCTTAGCCGGTGATAACGATTGCAAATTGCTTTAAAGGAAATAACTCTTCCTTTGCTATGCCAAAGGAATCATGTAAAGGGAATAATAGAAAGAAAGACGAGGACACAGAGCAAGAAAACTCTAATACCATCTAACTTCTCTCTCAGATCTGTCTCTGGCTTATAGTGAATGGCATATTATTGCCTTATATCATAATGTTTGACCTAACAATTTGGAGATTGATTCATCCACTTGCGGGTGATGGCATGAAATGCAACGCTACCATTCTGGTTATTCTTCCTTCTTTGAAATTTTGGCACCTAAGTTAAAGTTTTCCGATCTCTCACACTTCAGCATGGCAAAGTTTAATTTGAATTAATCAATATTGGCTGCTATCAAGAGCTAAAAAAACTCCAATAACTAGGTTTGACTTCTGTTTGGATTCAATGTCTCTTTGAAACTGATGTGTTTGTCATCTTTCCTTCAAAGCCTTATATGCAAAACAATAGAATTTGCATTGATAATCAAAAGTGAATGTAACTGACTTAGTGGTGCAATTGAAATCACTTTTATTTAAGTTAAAGTTTTCCGATCTCTCATAAATTCAGCATGGTAAAGTTTAATTTGAATTAATCAATATTGGCGACCATCAAGGGCTAAAAAAAACTCCAATAACTAGGTTTGACTTCTGTTTGGATTCAATGTCCCTTTGAAATTGATGTGTGTGTCATCTTTCTTTCAAAGCCTTATGTGCAAACAATAGAATCTACATTGATAATCAAAAGTGAATATAACCGGCTTAGTGGTGCAACTGAAATCACTTCTATTCACTTACTTACATTCAGAGGTATTAAACAACATAATTTAAAGTTAGAAGTGAAATTATAATGATAAAGTTAAAAAGTGAAAGGACTGGTAATATATATATATATATATATATATATATATATTTATATTGTTTTAAAATATATTATACGATTTAAAAAAATATTTTTAATAGTTTTTATGTTAATTTGTATTTCTCCGTTTATAAAAATTAATTAATATCAATATATTTTCAATATTTTAATTTATGTTTTTATTAAATATTTTAATTTATTTATATAAAAAATATACAATATAACTATTTTTAATTTTAATTTTTTAAATTCCACTCATACAATTATTTACAATATTAAATTTATTTTAATATAATTATATTTTTATAATATTTTAATTTATTTTTATGAAAACATATATAGGGAAACATGTTCACTCCAATATATTATATTTATGAAAAGGTTTTAATTTAATTTAGATAAAAGTAAATTTGTTTTTGTTTTTGTTTTTTAATAATTAAATTTTAATTACCTTGATGGGAGTGGATGATCAGCAAAATGGTGGGGTTGGGGAGGCGTCAACCACCCCACCGACTCCCAAGGTTTATAAAGAGGCATGGCATATCCCCGCCCCTCCATCTAGAACATCTAGATGGCAGATTGACCCATATGGTAAAGCATGTACATCGTGAATTTCAGCGTTCGCCTCTCCTTGGCTCAAGACCAGAGAACCCTACTCCAGTGACTTCATCATAATCTTAATGGCAATTTGTTGTGTCTTGATATTGTTGGTATTTTGGTTTTGTGTTCCCCTTCGGTTTAATAGAGTTGCATGCTAGTAATATGCTATTCCAAAATTGGCACATCCATTAACCTATTGGCCATATTGGCCATCTATTGGCCATTGGCACATCCATTCCTGTAGATGTGATAGCAAGATATATAATCAAAAGTTTTTTTCGCTGTAAAATATCTTCGAGTATTGGTAGTAGTGTGTGGTTGTGCCATCTTTGTAAGACATTGAACCAACTTATAACATTCAAGGAGTCCCCAAAAACTTGTAGAGAATGACATTTCTTTTCCAAAGCCCAACAAAGTAGAAGTTTGAGAGAGAGTAGTTCTGCATAGTTGTTGGATCCCCTGCCCCAAAACAATCTTTGATTTTACTAAGTGTTTCTCATTGAAGAAAAGAAGACCACCCCCACATATACCATCTTCATTGGATGCTCCATCAAAATAGGACCATGGGATTTTTCAATCGAACACTTTTTTAGAGATGAAGCAAGGAGCATGGCGGGGTTCTTTAGGTGATAAGAAGGCATAAATTGTTGCGATTTCAATTGATATGAGATCTAGAATAGATGAAATATGCCTAAAAGTGGCTTTATTCCTATCCATTCATACCCCAAACAAATGAGGGGTGAAATGTTTCTAAGAGCTTCGTTATTTGATGAGTCCCACCAAGAGTTCCATGCATTAAGGAAACTATCACCCCTCCATTCCAAATTGAGCCCAAGAAGTTGTTTGATTTGGACAATATAATCAAGTAAAATGAAAAAGTATAAACAAATGAGAGACCAACTCATCTGCATCCTTACACAGAATGCACCAATTTGGTGCTTCGTTATGGTTCTTTTGTAAGTTGTCACATGTTGGAATTTCATTTTTGACGAGAAACCAAAGAAAAAGTCTTGACTTTGTATGGCAAGCGAGATTCCATATCAAATTCCACCACCATTCAAGGTTAACCCTTTCTCTAGTAGCAACATGGAAACTGTAACTAGTTTTTGGAGTGTAAATCCTAGAAGGGGAATGAATCCAACATAGAGAGTCCTCCCTGTCTCTAATTAAGGGAGTTTATATAATTTTTCCAAAGGTCAACAAATTCACCATGTAAATCCAATTGGGCAACATTTTTCGAACCCCATGCCCAAATTGTTGACCTACCCTTGTCAACAATCTAATTAAGGAAGATAACCCCCTGATCATTCAGGACTATCATAAGCTCTTGGGAAACTTGAAGATTTTAGAAAAACCAGTCCGGGGGTCCATTCATATTCTTAATTTTCCCCATTTCTGACTTTCCATTCAAGGCCACTGCTAACCACATTAAATGAAGAGATGACTGCTTTCAAGATAATAAAATGATTTGTTGTCCTTTTATTTGACAATCCTATCCATTCATCCAGTGAGAGAGGGAAGATGTATTTCCTATACACAACATATGTCCATAAGTAGTCTATTAATAGTAGCCTCCACCCAACCTTGGTAGCAAGAGATTTTGCAAATATGGTGAGATATTTCAAACCTTAGCAACCCCATGCTTTTGGAAGGGCTATCTTGTCCCACTACACCCACAGGGGAACAACTTCATCTTTGGATCCCACCCACATAATTCACCTAGAGAGTTTTCTGATGGCTTGAACGACCGATTTAATTAATACCAATCTCCCTACTTGTTAAAGCCATTTGTAGCTCTAATGCTTTAGCCTTTTTTCTACCATATCCAGTAACCACATCCAGTCAAGGTTTCTATATGAATTAAGTTTTAAATAAAAACCAAGATATTTTAAACTGTCTTTAAATGTTTTGACAGTGAAGGGAAAGAGGGTTTGTGCCCTTCGTACCTCTCCTCAAGACAGTTCAACATAGGAAAGATTGGATTACTACACATTTATGACCATGCCAGTGTCTTTTTGGAATAGAGTGAGAACATCCTTATTTGAGTCCAAGTCCTGTCTCGAGCCATTACAAAAATTTAGTATACCATCCACAAAAAGCAAGTGCATTATAAAAAAGTTATCAGCCACCTCAACTCTTGAGATCACCCCATCTTTTCGCTACCAATAATAAACTGTGCAACCCTTTTGCTGCTAAAAGAAATAGGAGATGGGACACATGCATCCCTGTGACAGTCCTCTTTGGGCATTAAAAAAAGGAGTTGTCGGTCCATTAATCAAAACTACAAAAGAGACAAATGTCATACAACCCATAACCTAGATTTTCAAAGGAACTTCAAACCCAAGGTGGGGTAGAATTAAGCGAATAAAAACCCAATTGACTTTGTCATAGGCATTTGACAAGTCTATTTTAGCACCAATCCTTTTCAACCTTCAAATCTTAATACTATATAATCCTTTTTGCACCATTCCTATAACTTCATGGATTTGACACCCTTCTAAAAATCCAAACTTTTCTTTGGAAATGTTCCTGGACAAAATTGACCTAAGGCGATTGGCTATTATTTTGGTTATGATTTTATAGATATAGTTACATGGTGAGATAAGGTTATATTCTTCAAACGATTGGGGGTCATCTACCTTCGGGATAAGCGTGATAAATGTCAAGTTGAAAGGGTCATAAATTATCCCATTTTGGCGAGAATCCTCTACTACCCGGAGTAGATAACCCCCCATCAGATCAAAGAATCCCAGATAGAACTCCACAATCCAACCATCTAGGCCGAGACTCTTATCCTTTTGCATTCCTTTTAGAATAGCCTTCAGCTCCCCACACAAGATAGGTTCCATCAAGCTATGATTGTCTTCTTCATCCGTGAAACGTGGAAAGAATTAAGCCATCCAAATCACTTCAGCAATAGTGATAACCTCTAGTGCCTTGAAGACATTTTTGAAATAATCTTTCCCCAAGGAGGCTTGCTCATCAAAAGTGCTTGCTCTGCCTCCATCTGGTTTTGACCAGATCAGATTGCAATTTTTTTGACCTTTGGTGTAATTTTGAAAGAACTTAGTGTTCTTGTCCCCTCTTTTTAACCATACCGTTCGATTCTTAAATCTCCACTATTCTTCCTTTTCAACCAAAAGTATCCTCTTTGATGCCTCTAATTGCATAATACTTTGTTTAGCTTCCTCTAATTTATACCCGTTTCCCTCGGCGAAATTAAGTCTTTGCAATTCTTCTTCAACAAATTCGAGTTCCACATCACCTCTAACTTTCTTTTGCACATCCCATTGTATGGAAGCATGTTTTACCTTTTTTAAATTGTCTGCAAACGGTTCAGCAATCTGAGTCCCCATATCCTAGTTGTATGGAATCCCAGTAACCTTAACCATTTGAACAAACCTTCTTCATTCATCCAAGAAGGATTAAATTTAAAAGGAGTTCCTAGTTTTTGATTCCCACCTTTCAATTCCAAGAAAATTGGGTGATGATCAGAAACTCCACCAATTCTGATCCATTGGCGAAACATAAGGACTCTTCGAATCAAGTCTTCTGCCACAAGGAATCTTTCAAGGCGTTTGACTACCATTGCATTACCAATTCTGCTATTTCTCCGGGATGGGTTGTATTTGATGAGATTAACATCAATGAGATGGCTATCGACTAGTTTCCATATAAAGAAATATGCCATAGGGTCCGGAAGGGCTTGAAGTCCCCATACTTTTGAGGCACCAAATGAGAAGTTCAAATCCCCCAACCATAAGGTTGTATTTCTTCATAAAGGATTTTCTCAGAAGGTTGTTTCAAAAAGGGGCTCTTTCATGGCAAGTTCCATATATGTTAACTACATAAAGATCCATATCTGTTACCCCAGGTGATAGAGATTCTAATGGACTTAAGATTGGAGCCCATAACCAAGCCTCCCGAGTGACCTCTCACATTAATAGAAAGGAAAAACCATCTGGGGAGCATTTTATTCAGAGCTTCAGTGACCCTGTCACTTGCTCCCAAGCGTTCCAAAAACATCAAGATGTTTGGATTTGAAATTTGAACCAACCTTCACAACGCTAGTTTTTCTTGGGACTAGCCAAACCCTTGCAATTGAAAGAAATAACAATCATGGAAGAACCTGCTTAGGGGCCTGGGTCGCTCTAAGCGCCCCAACAAGAGATTTTTGCTTCCCTTTAGCAATATAGATTCGAGCCTTTAGTTACGCGTTAGATATCTGGGACTTTTTGCCTTTAGATTGGCCTGGGCCCGTTTTTGTTGGGAGGATACCCAATCCCCCCATCTCTATGGAAGATTTTCTTCTGGATTGTCTATGTCTAATATTATAGTGGGGATCAACAGGATGATCAGAGTCCAACTCAGTCAAAGATGGAGGGGAAGGATTCAAAGGGATGATGGTCGTAATTAATCTATCTTGAGGATCATATTGCGATACAAATACAACGGATAAACAAGAAGAGATAATAGGCCTGGAAGGATCAGACTCCTTGACCAAAGGGAATTTATCAGTGATAATTGAAAGATGGATGGGAAGAGGAGAAACACAAGTACCTATAGGGATTGGAGATTGTTCCTTCCAAGGGATGGGCTCATGCTCATCCATCTTGTCCTCTATCTTGCCCTCCAGCGTCGTGTTCACGCTCACAATATCTTGCCCTCCAGCGTCGTGTTCACGCTCACAATCATGTTCGCTTGATTCACGGGAGGATTCTGTTCCACTTCTGAATATTCCTGCCTGATATTTCCTCTCATGGATTTGTGGACTGCCTTTGACCGAAATATTTTTGTACTGTCATCTTCCAAAGTGCTAGGGCATCCTTTGCCCCTATAGCCCATAGGGAAGTACCGCAAAACATGACTCTGACGATGATGGCAGCGACATTAGAAAGGTAAATCCTTGTAGTAAATCTATTGCGGATCACAATATCCCTTGTAGGTGAGATTAACATCTGCAAAAGGCCCCTTCCAAGGGTCCAATTTGACCAACATTCTAGTGATTTTCTTTAACTTGGTTGTCCTGAAGTTATATCAACTTCCGAAAATTCGCCTAGTTTGCTCCCAATTGCTTGGAACGCATCTAGAGTCCATAGTTGTGGAAGAGCCTTAGCAACTTTACCCAAATAGGCACAACATCCAATCCTTCATGGCGAGTGTCAAATAAGGTACTCCATCTCTTCAACAAGACTGTGAAGGAGTCAATGCACTAATTTCTAGGTAGGACCCATGAAATTGCTTCCATCGATTCAAACTGAAGCATAAACTAGCCGCGAACCCAAATACTTACCTCAACCATTTTTGTTGGGTTATCAACCCATGTCTTATTAATCCATTCACATAATCCTTCAACCTTGAATGACCACTACTTTTCTCTACCAACTAGACCATGCTCAAGTGTTTCCATAGCTTTGTCAACCTGAATATCCTCACTAAGTGCCAGAGTATAGTCTTCGGTCTTTGGACGTATGCACTTACCTTTCTTCCTCTTCACACCTGCCTTATGAAGCTCACAATCTTCGGTACCAATTCCCTTATCGACCAATTGACTATATTGAGCATTCTCCGGCTGCTCAGATCCTAGGGTTTCTTGAGCACTGATTGTTCCTCCCTGAGATTCCACCAGACCTTGACCATCTACGAAATTTCCTTCCGGAGTAAATTTTACCCGCTCCTGTGCTTGGGATCTAGAAGAAATGCCACCCTTCACCCCACCAATATGATAAAAACCCCCTAGGGTTTCCGTCAAAGTAAGATCAGGATGCATACCCCAGGAAAAAGAGGGAAATAACACTTTGCTTCGATTCTCCCAACCAACCTTTGGCCTCTCAAATTCTATGGTTTCCAAAGCCCTAAATGACTCTTCACCCAGTATTTCCACAGAACCTCCGCCATTTTTGATCATTTCTTCATGAATTACTAGCTGCTGCTCCTAAGATTGTGGTCCAGATGAAACGCCATTCATCAATCCACCAATCTGCAAAAAACCCTCTAGGATTTCTAGCGAAATAATTTCATCCAACGAAACGCAGGGGATAGAGGGAGGAAACACTTAACTACAACTTAACTCGCCACTGCTTCGAACCACATCTTCGAGACCACCAGTCGATTGGAAACCCTGAACTTTTGTCAGCGTAGTCTCAGGGCAAAACGAAACATTTTTCACATCGATGCATGAAGGTGAAACCCATCTCAGACTGTTCGAAAATGATACCCCAACTTGCCCTGGGGAGGAAAACTAACAAGGGTTTCCGGAGCCAGTGTCCGCTGACGACACCACTCGAATCAACCCTATGAGCTGGATCTAATTGTCCACAAGAAGATAAGCCAGAAACCCTGACATTTTTCCACAGAGATGATGAATAAAAACAAATTGCAGTTTAATCGCCAGCTGGAGCTTGCACTCTTGCCAGGTTTCGCTGAGTAGGCTTGAGTCTCCATCCTGCCATAATATCCCTTGGATCTGGGTCTAGCTCCACAAAACCCTCCATTTTACTGATAGTAAATGCTTCTTACCATTGTGTAGACTACTCAGACCTCTGAAAAACAACCCTAATCGAAACCCTATAGTAGCTCGTGAAAGCCCTAACAGTGAGTGAAAGTGAAAGGAATTTGCCTGGCAGACGTACACGCGTCACGAACCTCCCTTTGCACTAAAGAGCCCTCCCTTGAAAATTCATGTTCTATCGAAAAGGTTTATGTTATTAAATTTATTAAAAATTAAAAAATACTATACATGATTAAAATATTAATTAATGTGTTTTTATTTAATTATATTTTTTATTTTATTTTATCATAATAATAAAAAGATTTATAAGGTTTTTGTTTAACTAAGCGTATATTTGTTCGATATTGGATAAACCGATGCTCCTTGTGTGTTTTTGGATCTTTATCTCTGGTGATGCCATCGTTGACTAACACCTGTGGGTTTTGGTCTAATGACAATCGTGATTGCCAACAAGTGGTATCAGAGCATAGATCACGAATTTGATACACAACCGACTCATGTTGGGGGGGAGATTTTTTGGTCATTAGATAAACCAACGTTCCCTGTGTGTTTCACGACATAGACTAACCGCCTCTCGTGGATACTTATCTTTGGTGATGCGATCATTGACTAACACCTGCAGATTTTGGTATAAAGGTAATCATGATTCCCAACAATATTTTCATCTTTAAAAGTACAAAAAGAAACAGTTAATGACATGGAATAATTGTTTAAATAAGACCTAAATTTATGAATTTGTATTAACAACCTCAATTTTAATGTCCAACAACCTATACTATAGTATAAGGGTTAGATTATCATTCAATGATGGGCCTAATTTGCATTTTACTCTTTATTTAGAGAGTGAATTACAAGAGAGGTGGACTACGAATTTGTTAGCATGTTTTAATTTATTGTAAATTAAGTTAGATATACTAGTGTAATAAAACCTAAATTTATTTGTCAAAGGACAATAACTCTAGTGGTAGTTATTGAATTTAATCACCCTTCCACCTTGGTTCTACCCTCTAGAGACATGTTAGCTTGTGTGACAAATTTGAACATGTTGAAAATTGTGATGAGTAAAGTTGGACATGTAGGAAAATTTTGAATATCTTGAATATCTTCATATTGAGGTGCTGAGGTGAATAGTGGTAGCCGTAAGTTATATTTTAAAAAAAAGTCCTAAATTAATTTAGTAAATAATTAATCTTTAGTGAATTCAATACATTTAGTATCATTGAAATGTTATGATTTTCAAGTAACAAGTTAGGTTTTCAAACAATAATTTGTGGAAGAAGGCTTTAGTATCTAAATTTGTTTACTAGTGAGCTTGCTTTCACAAGAGTTATTGGCCACAATTATAAAAGAGAACTAACTTTTAGAATATCTTGTAATTTCCTTGTATTTCCCACACATAGAGCCAAAGAGACAATGGTGTAAAATAAATATTCATGAATCCAAATTGGCTCCATCAAAGAGCTCCTTAAGTGTGCCTTTTAACAATCTTGAGAATTCTAACATATGAACCCCCTTACTAGTCTCTCCTATGCCTCTTGAGATGAAAAAAATTATATTCTACATAGGGAAAAAGAGGATTAGAATTGGGCTAGGCCTCATGTATGTGTGGGAGAATGATGAGAGACTTGTGGACATGCTTGCCATTATGGATGAGGATGAGTACCTTCTTTTGAATTGGATTCATTTATAGTAAAAAGATCAACCCCCCAACACCCCTCAAACATTATTGAAAATAATTTTACCCAATTATCTTTGGATGGAGTCCATGTTAGCTAAAGGCTTCTCTTAGCATTCAATGAATTATTAAGACATATATAATCATAAGCAATAAAATAATTCATGTTATATATAATACCAACTTAACATACTAGGTTTTGACTTTCCTCAATTTTGTGTTTAGTATAATTAGGAGTTTGTGAAACTATGGTGTTTCTTCCACAAAATAAGAATTTGAAATTACAAAAGAAAAAGGAAAAATACATGAAAGTTCTAGTGACAAGAAAGTAAAAGAGAAAGTATGAATATAAAATAATTTTGGTGAAGAATTATTTGCTTTTATAGTATGTTTATGGTAAATGCCTAACTTTATAACTACATTTATAAGAAGGAAATTTCTTTGTAGAACTCCAAGAATTATATCATAGTAGTGGAGAGAATCTCAATGATTGTATTTATCAAACTTAAACATTAGAAAATCTTTGTGTTCAAAGCATTTTTATTCCAAATTATGAACTTGTTAGTCTTGAATACTATTATGTTCTTTATGTTTTGTTAGCCTTTTATACATTTACTTGTGATTTATTAATTAGTGATTTCATTATGATAATTACACTCCTTCTAAGTCCCTCTTGTGACTATTAAGATGTAAATAAATGGATTCTATGTAACAAAAAAGACAACTAGGGTTGGGTCGTGACTTGTCTATGTATTGGAGAATGATGATAGACTCATAGGTATTTTTGAGTGGAGTCCAAATTTTCTAACAATTTGTCTTATCATTTAATGAAGTATTGAGTTATATGTAATAAAGCAACAAAGTGCAGATAATTCAATGGTACACATAATACCAATTTAGCATGCTAGCTTTTGATTCCCTTAGTTTTATGTTTAGGATATTTAGCTTGAGTTTGTGAAGATATGGTGCTTCTTGTAGGAAAATAAGGTTTTGAAAAATTTATAAAGAAAAAAGAAAAATACATGTAAGAAGTTTTTAATGAAGTGAAAGAGAAAGTGTGATGCAAAATTGGCAATGCCTTGTGCGACATAAATACATACATATTATTTGTAGTTAATCATATTTTAACATTCATATCATTATGATTCTTAATGGACATATTTGTAATTGAAGTCATAAAGAAACTAATGGACATTGATTCTACAAACATAATAATATGGAATCTATGAACTAAATCAAGTATATATTCTTTGTAGCTTGAACATAAATAAAACAACTAGAAAAAAAAAAAAAAAATTGTAATTTCAACTCCTCCCTCTAAATATTTTTATGCTACGATAGGGAATGACCAACAATATCTCTTTTTCTATGTTTTGAACATTATCGCATACACGATATTAGAAAGAACGATCAATAACATCTTAAAAATCAACATGTAAATTCATAATCAATGGTTTTATTGCAAGGTTGTAACATGAGGTTGCTTATAGCATAATGATTTTCTTATAATAGACTCTCTTTCCCTAATTTATAAATAATTAGAGGAAAAAAACATAAAAGTGAGAAATTTCACTAAAACAAATTAGAAAACCATAAGTAAAAGGTACATACATGAAACATTTGGACTTTAAAACTTAGTGGAACACAATTAGACCTTGAAATGTTAAGGAACATGACAAGTCACAATTCACTATTCAAAAGCATTCTACTTTCCTTTTACAACACATCCACCTTATCTTCTCTTCTGTGTTCCCTTCCTCTATTTCATAATATGCTAGTTATACTTCCAAATGACATTCACTTTTGAATTAAATTTCACCAATTCATGCTCAATGTTGTTGATAAATTGTCTCCTTGATGACCTCGGCGCCATACCATGCACTTAAAATTTCATTTATCCTAATGTATATGTCCAATGACACGTAACTATTACTCTACCTGGGATGAATCACTGGCATAAAGTTGTTTCTTTTCCTACAATTGCACATTAAAGATAATTTTTTAATATGGTAAATATTTAGCCTTGATGGGTAGCCCAGTTGGTTGAAACCCCCCTTGCTAAGTCTTTGGCCTTCTATCATGAGGGATGGGCTCAATTCTCCTTAGGTCCATTAGGGTTAGCCTTAGTAGTTTAAGCCGACTAGTGTGTGGCCCCTTAGGGTAAGCCCACAGAAGTTATTCCTTGAAAATAAACACCACTTCAGGAAAGAATAAAATTAAAAATAAATATTTATTACATAAAGTTATCGTTAAAATAAATTTAATGCAAGCCTGATTTATTGGTGATAACAAACTATTTCACACATTCACTTTTATAAATTTTATTAGTGATTTATCCGTTTAACTTATAAGTATTACTATTTAATTTTAAATATATAAATATGAAAAAAATAAAAATAAAACATATGAAATACAAAAATAAAAACACTCGTTAACATTTAAAATATTTTTAACTTAAAAAAATAATAATACTTGATGTTATTCCACGTTTATGGCTCTAGGCAACTTGATAGTCGAAAAGCTACTGCAAAATGCACTTTTAAAACATATTTATAAATATAATTAAATTTGGTATACTTGGAATTATGGTTTATAATATTATTCAAAAAATAAATAAATAAATATTAATAATTTTGAAATTAAAAATTAGATAGTCTTGAAAATCACCACAAAAGTGGCTTAATTTTGTAATTTTATTAAAAATCATTTTTCTAGTTTGCTAATCAATATAATTAAAATCACGTGACGTGTAATTTATAAAGTCACATTAAGGATTCAAAGTGCAGAGAAAATGATGAGTGATTACATATGAATTGAGATTACAGATATATACATTTGTGGTATAGTGATAAGTGGCTATATATGAATTGAGATTATAGATATATACATTTGAGGTATTGATTTTTAGGACAATTATATTAGAACATTTTACTACTTGGAAAGGTATAATTTAGTTTTTTTATGAGTCTTTCTTTAGGTTAATGATCCTTTGGGTTCTAGGGTGTTACTTGCACCAAATGACCTAGTGTGATAAAGCTTCCATAGGTAGAGAAATTACTAATAGAGTTGCATGCTAGTAATATGCTATTCCAAAATTGGCACATCCATTAACCTATTGGCCATATTGGCCATCTATTGGCCATTGGCACATCCATCCCTGTAGATGTGATAGCAAGATATATAATCAAAAGTTTTTTTCGCTGTAAAATATCTTCGAGTATTGCTAGTAGTGTGTGGTTGTGCCATCTTTGTAAGACATTGAGCCAACTTATAACATTCAAGGAGTCCCCAAAAACTTGTAGAGAATGACATTTCTTTTCCAAAGCCCAACAAAGTAGAAGTTTGAGAGAGAGTAGTTCTGCATAGTTGTTGGATCCCCTGCCCCAAAACAATCTTTGATTTTACTAAGTGTTTCTCATTGAAGAAAAGAAGACCACCCCCACATATACCATCTTCATTGGATGCTCCATCAAAATAGGACCATGGGATTTTTCAATCGAACACTTTTTTAGAGATGAAGCAAGGAGCATGGCGGGGTTCTTTAGGTGATAAGAAGGCATAAATTGTTGCGATTTTAATTGATATGAGATCTAGAATAGATGAAATATCCCTAAAAGTGGCTTTATTCCTATCCATTCATACCCTAAACAAATGAGGGGCGAAATGTTTCTAAGAGCTTCGTTATTTGATGAGTCCCACCAAGAGTTCCATGCATTAAGGAAACTATCACCCCTCCATTCCAAATTGAGCCCAAGAAGTTGTTTGATTTGGACAATATAATCAAGTAAAATGAAAAAGTATAAACAAATGAGAGACCAACTCATCTACATCCTTACACAGAATGCACCAATTTGGTGCTTCGTTATGGTGCTTTTGTAAGTTGTCACATGTTGGAATTTCATTTTTGACGAGAAACCAAAGAAAAAGTCTTGACTTTGTATGGCAAGCGAGATTCCATATCAAATTCCACCACCATTCAAGGGTAACCCTTTCTCTAGTAGCAACATGGAAACTGTAACTAGTTTTTGGAGTGTAAATCCTAGAAGGGGAATGAATCCAACATAGAGAGTCCTCCCTGTCTCTAATTAAGGGAGTTTATATAATTTTTCCAAAGGTCAACAAATTCACCATGTAAATCCAATTGGGCAACATTTTTCGAACCCCATGCCCAAATTGTTGACCTACCCTTGTCAACAATCTAATTAAGGAATATAACCCCCTGATCATTCAGGACTATCATAAGCTCTTGGGAAACTTGAAGATTTTAGAAAAACCAGTCCGAGGGTCCATTCATATTCTTAATTTTCCCCATTTCTGACTTTCCATTCAAGGCCACTGCTAACCACATTAAATGAAGAGATGACTGCTTTCAAGATAATAAAATGATTTGTTGTCCTATTATTTGACAATCCTATCCATTCATCCAGTGAGAGAGGGAAGATGTATTTCCTATACACAACATATGTCCATAAGAGTCTATTAATAATAGCCTCCACCCAACCTTGGTAGCAAGAGCTTTTGCAAATATGGTGAGATATTTCAAACCTTAGCAACCCCATGCTTTTGGAAGGGCTATCTTGTCCCACTACACCCACAGGGGAACAACTTCATCTTTGGATCCCGCCCACATAATTCACCTAGAGAGTTTTCTGATTGATTCAACAATACCTTTAGGAACCCATGTAGGTGCCATCTAGTAAATTCGAATGGCTTGAACGACCGATTTAATTAATACCAATCTCCCTACTCGCTAAAGCCATTTGTAGCTCTAACGCTTTAGCCTTTTTTCTACCTTATCCAGTAACCACATCCAGTCAAGGTTTCTATATGAATTAGGTTTTAAATAAAAACCAAGGTATTTTAAACTGTCTTGAAATGTTTTGACAGTGAAGGGAAAGAGGGTTTGTGCCCTTCGTACCTCTCCTCAAGACAGTTCAACATAGGAAAGAGTGGATTACTACACATTTATGACCATGCCAGTGTCTTTTTGGAATAGAGTGAGAACATCCTTATTTGAGTCCAAGTTCTGTCTCGAGCCATTACAAAAATTTAGTATACCATCCACAAAAATCAAGTGCATTATAAAAAAGTTATCAGCCACCTCAACTCTTGAGATAACCCCATCTTTTCGCTACCAATAATAAACTGTGCAACCCTTTTGCTGCTAAAAGAAATAGGATATGGGACACATGCATCCCTGTGACAGTCCTCTTTGGGCATTAAAAAAAGGAGTTGTCGATCCTGTTAGCGCTTGAAATTTCACCTCAGGCTGAGAAAGGTAAACCTCAAGGCTACATCAAACCATTCAGCGTCGTAGCTAGCCCTACGGGGCAGGAGAAGGCTCTCTCCGGTCAATCTCGGTAAATTTTCAATAGAAAGAGATGACCAATCAAGGTAACACTGATATTAGGCTAGTAAACTGATTTGAAGGTTGATTTGGGGGTTTTTGGTGGCAAATTGAGGAACTGCAATTTAGGGTGCGGGGATTGGACACAGTTTCTGCAGGGGGGTCTTTGGGGCAAGGTAGGAACCTGTCTTGATGTCTTTAGCTGAAAGGGATGATTAAGAAGAAAGATGAGAGGGCTAAAGAGAGCAAACAATGGATTTGAATTCTCTTTAGACAGCAGAAAACATAGAAATTAAACAAATTTAAAAGCAGAGCATGGCTAGCATGAATTCTAACTTTATCACTTCATTTGTTTAATATGCAGCAGTACAGAAAGGAAATGAATCACATAACAAAGCTTACAATGACATGAAGAAACACACCATCAACACATGAGTCCACAAGAATCCCAAAGAGGACTGCAAAACCCCGGTCTTCCTTAGCCAAAAATTGCAGAGATACAAGTGAAATATACAATGATAGCTCCTCCCT
This sequence comes from Pinus tabuliformis, assembly GCA_031772625.1. Lineage (NCBI taxonomy): Eukaryota > Viridiplantae > Streptophyta > Pinopsida > Pinales > Pinaceae > Pinus > Pinus tabuliformis. The sequence goes on along the minus strand of CM062819.1, from coordinate 420,836,858 downwards.
CAAGAGTCCAACCATGAAAATGAGCAAAAGAGTGCATAATATATATGATCTAACCTCTTTCCCCACCTCTAGGGGTCGAGCTCCCTTTCCTAGGAGCTGTTTCAACTACTTCTAAACTAAACACTAGATAATAGGCAGTCATAACAACTTGTCTCTATAAGCTAGGAAACCTATCCATACATTAAACATTTACCATTTACATTCAAGAAACTTATAGAAGTGTTAAAGAAGAGTAAAAGTGTCTTTGAGTCATGATATTTACATAAAAATCCATCATCTAGAACCCCAAAAAGTCAAACTAGGTGAAAACAGTGATTTTCTGGCCGAACTGGCAAAATCTGGCACAAATTCCTCAACGGGTCGCGCACACTTTCTCAACGGGTCGCGCACTTTGGAGCTCTGTTTGGAGGCCTTCCCGGTGTCAGAATCGAGTGCAGGATAGCTCGTTGGAAAGGTCTCTGAGTCTACTTTCCAACCCAACCGGAATTTTTGGATTTGGAGGTCATTTTCCTAGTCAAAAGTCAATTCTCCCAAGACTACTTCTGCAGCTCAAAAAAGGGGCAGAAAGTCAAAATTTGGTTGTATTTTGACCTTTTGGAGGCCCAAAACTCCATGAAAACTCAAGTCCATCCATAGGCATGTGTAACTTTGCATGACAAATCCAAAAATGTTGAGGTTTTGCAAAACGGAGCTACGATGACAAAGGGTCTCACCGGGGGTGAGACCCGTTGAGAAGCTAAAACCTGTAAATTTCCCAAAAATACCAAAATTACCCAAAATTCTCCAAAATTTTTGGGATTTGTGCTGAAGATGATGCTAGTGAGTGCCATGATCCTTGAGGGATGCCTCAGCCAAGATACGGAGGGGATTTGGCCTCCTTCTCCGTTTTAGTGCCTCGGTCAACCGCCTTTGAAACACTTTCATTTTCGCCTTGTAAAATCCACCCCTGCAAATCGGTCAAAGAGGTGGGCTCCTCTCGCTTATGATGACCGCCCTTTCCACCCTTATGAGGCCTCCTCTGTACCTCAAACTCTGAAGCTGATACCTGGTCATCACTTTGCTCATAGTCGGTCTCGGTTTCTGACATGGTTTTGGGAGCAAAGTGGCTGAAATGTACTGGTGTTTCTGCCTTGTAAAATGCTGATTTGTATGTTGTTTCAAGGGGGACAAGGAGTATGAAGGGAATGTTAGGGGAGGGATCTTTTAACAAGGAATGGGAATATATAAATATAACGGGGAATTTTTAAGGGAAATGTTGCAAATCATTATGCATATAGGAATACATTTTTATAATTGGGAAATCATTTGCAAAGATCATTGCATATGGGAAAAGAGATGAACATATAAGTGTGAGTGAAAGGGAAAGGAGGGAAACAAACCAAAGGGAAAAATAGCTTGAAACAACACAAACTCTAGCACAGTTTGCTCATTAACATTGCAGCCATATAATGTCTTTTCACTTGCATAATTTGAGGTTAAAATACAAGCATGAGGGCTTACATTCATCACCAACCACAAAAATGATGTGTAAAGAGCCTACCTTGAACAAATTTGATGACTTGGAGGAAGATTGGGCAATTTTTTGAAGTTTGCAGCAAGACAGCTCAACGGGTCGCGCACCTTGCCCAACGGGTCGCGCACCTCTGGCTCAACGGGTCGCGCACCTTGCAGGAGGCTTTTGGAGGCCTTCCCGGTGTCGGAATCAGGCGCAGGATGGCTCGTTGGAAAGGTCTTTGAGTCTACTTTCCAACCCAGGTGGAATTTTTCAATTTGGAGTTGATTTGACCTATCAAAAATCAAATCTCCCAAGACTAGTCAAAAAGTGCCAAATGAGGCTGCCTCAAGGAAGAGTGTTGTTGCAGTCAACTTTTGAATGCCTTCCTCAACCCCAAATTGAGCTCATGATAGCTCATTGGAAAGCTCTTTGTGTCTAGTTATCATTATACCCATCAAAAAAATCATTTGGTCCACCAAGCTAGGAGAAAACTTGATTTTCCCAAGGTCACTTCAGAGGTGTCTTTGATTCTCCTGAGGCAACGGTATTCTTGACATTTCTCTCAAACAATGACACATGTGCAAAAATTGAAAGAGGTGTTTCTTCCGTGGCATGTTGTGGACAAAAACCTCTCTCAGTTTCCCAAAATTCATATTTTATTGCTCTGAAACATCATTTGAGTGAAACTTGTCCCGATGTGTGAAACAAGGAATTTTGCCGAAATGGAGCGAAATGAAGGGGATAGGGGACTTCTAAATTCTTGGGGAAATTTTGGGGAGTAGGGAGGGATGTTAGGAAGAAGGGGAAAGTGAAATCTCAGAGATTGAGTGAGGGGAAGGGGTCTAAAAGGGAAAAACACAGGTCCAACCTAGAAATTGCCAGGTTGTAGCTAGAAACTAGGGTTTGTGCAAAAATGAGGAATTTGGCGGATCTAAGGGATGGGAAGTGTTTTATAAGGTACTTTAAGGATAGGGAAAGGTGTATGAACATCAGGAAACAAGTTTTGCCGGTGATTTGACCATCCAAGAGAAATTTCCTTCAAAACCCTAGGAGAGGGAAATGACCTTACTTAGGCACAACTGAAGCATGAATAAGGTGTAAAATGACTCATTTGACACTGACATGATAATGACAACCCTCTAAATGATGATAAGCTCAGCTGAATGATGACATGGACTGACATTTGGGCAAACCCTAGACCTAATGCCTAGTGACCAAATTTTGCTTGAAGACTCACTGAAATGACAAAATTTGACCTTGACACTTCAAAATCACTTTGTAAGAGCACATTTGATCACTGGAGGAAGGCTGGAAAGACTGACACTAACATTGGCTCCAATGGGGATGGTAGCTCCTTGGAGGTGCCAAGAACCTTAGACCTCTGGGAGAGCAGACCAGTGCTTTCAACCATTGGGCGATGGAGTCATTATTTACACCTTTGACACAAAACTTTTGACACATTTATTGAATGAAAACTTGACTGAAAACTGACTGAAACTTAACTGAAGCTTGACTCAAACCGACTTGATGGCAAACTGAAATAACTTGAAAAAACTCACTCAATAGACCAAACACAAATGACTCATGACTGACTTAACTAAAACAAGAGAAGGGCAGCAGTCCATCAAGATGTGAAATCATGATGACAACCACATGTGTTTCTTACAAGACAATATACATCAAACTATATCAAAATGCCAATGCAACCAATCAAACAGATGCCTTCTTGATTGGTTCTCCTGATCAGATCTTCTGGTCAACAATACAAACCTATCACTGAGCATCCAAAAACATAGTTGACCATATTCTCCTTCATCACTGAATACTGCAATAATCACCTTCATTGTTGACTGCAAGAGGACTGCCATTGGATCTTGAAAAACATGAAGATTTGCCACTGCCACCTCCTGCTGAAAGATCAAGGTGTCCTTTGTTTCAAATTCTGATTTGCCTTCCTCATGTGCTTCGGTGAAAGTATGCTCATGGGCTTCAAAAAACTCTGAACAAATGGATGAGCAGATCTGTTCATGTAAAAACATCTCAACGCATGAAACATATGAAGAATCTGAAAGGTAATCCTGTATGTTTTGTTCTTCTGTGGTGTGAATGTGTTGTAGGTCATTTGTATATGATATGACAGCCGAATTATCATCTTTGTGAAGGAAAACACTATCTGTTTGCTGATCTACAAGACAATCATCTTCTTCAACAGAGGAAGGAGTTTCCCCAACACTTTCCTGACTATGTGTGCATTGCAAATCTGTTGTAGCTTGGGTTGTAACAAGACCTTTCAAAAGCTGATCTATCTCCTCTTCAGACAAAGGAGATAAGACTTTCTGTTTCCCTTTGCTCAAACAAGTCTTGTCTTCTTGAAATAACATTTCAAAACATGAAAAATCTGAATGACAGTCCTGATCTTCTGAAACTTGGAAACATTGTTGATCATCTTCATATGACATGGCAATCAAACTATCCAAATTATGATTGAAAGAAGAGTTTTCACTTACTTGAACAAAGATCTCATCTTGCTGTTCATGAGCTGGCTGAATGACCTCCTCATGCAGGCTCTGTTCTGATGGCATAAGGACATTTGGATCAAGAACTTTGTCTATGCTCTCAACAACAAAACTCTCCTTTTCAGGTTTCGGCACAAGGTATGCTTGGTCATCACAATCTGAATCTAGAACTGAAATAGCTGTCCTAACATTATCACATTCTGCAACCTGGTTTTCTTCTGTGGACAGATCTGAAACAAGCTCTTCTCTTTCCTCAATTACAGCCATATGACCATCTTCAACCTGCTGATCTTGACAAGTATCCTCTAAGATTTCTATGTGCTGCTGAAACGGCTTTTCATACAGGGCTTCCATGATCTCTTCATCCATGAAATTATCATCTTCATAAAACTTCTCAAGGCTTTCAATAAAACTATAGGCATGCTTGCAACAGTCTTGAACTAAATTCAATGATGGATAAGAGTCCTTATATCTTTCAATGAACATAGCATGAAAATCCTTTAAACAGTAAATATAAGCAGGTGGCAAACTTTCATACCATGATTGGGCTTTACCTTCCAGAGTGGCCAAGAATATCTTCATCAAGCAATCTTAAGGAAAATCCACCTTCAACTTGCGAATATGCATATGAAATCTAACCAAATGTAGAGCCGCGTCCTTCTTACCATCATCTTTAAATGTAGGCAGATTCTTTGACCAATCTACCTTGGGAATCTTATTTGGAAAACCTGGAATGTGATCTCGGCTCAAGGGGGCATATCTTCTTGCGATCCGATCCATCTTGAAAAGCTCAAAGCTACTGATCTCTGGAGTTTTCAGTGAAGGAGTCGCCAGTGAATGATTTCAGCCTTGTCAGTGTCTGATCGTTGTTCACCATCAACAATCAGATCTGAACTTGATACATGTACTGGGGTAAAATGCAATCGAAGTGATGTATTCACAAGCTCACAGAGATTGACTGAAGCAGCGTTTATCTACTAACGCTGATGTAAAACAAGAGCGTTTTCGAAGGCTACCTGGCGTAACTTCAGGCTCCATCTAAGACTTATGAAACAAACACATCAATGAGCAAAGGATTAGTTGTTCTCCCCAGTATGGTCGCCAGTATGTTAGCGCTTGAAATTTCACCTCAGGCTGAGAAAGGTAAACCTCAAGGCTACATCAAACCATTCAGCCTCGTAGCTAGCCCTACGGGGCAGGAGAAGGCTCTCTCCGGTCAATCTCGGTAAATTTTCAATAGAAAGAGATGACCAATCAAGGTAACACTGATATTAGGCTAGTAAACTGATTTGAAGGTTGATTTGGGGGTTTTTGGAGTTTTTGGTGGCAAATTGAGGAACTGCAATTTAGGGTGCGAAGATTGGACACAGTTTCTGCAGGGGGGTCTTTGGGGCAAGGTAGGAACCTGTCTTGATGTCTTTAGCTGAAAGGGATGATTAAGAAGAAAGATGAGAGGGCTAAAGAGAGCAAACAATGGATTTGAATTCTCTTTAGACAGCAGAAAACATAGAAATTAAACAAATTTAAAAGCAAAGCATGGCTAGCATGAATTCTAACTTTATCACTTCATTTGTTTAATATGCAGCAGTACAGAAAGGAAATGAATCACATAACAAAGCTTACAATGACATGAAGAAACACACCATCAACACATGAGTCCACAAGAATCCCAAAGAGGACTGCAAAACCCTGGTCTTCCTTAGCCAAAAATTGCAGAGATACAAGTGAAATATACAATGATAGCTCCTCCCTCAAGAGTCCAACCATGAAAATGAGCAAAAGATTGCATAATATAGATGATCTAACCTCTTTCCCCACCTCTAGGGGTCTAGCTCCCTTTCCTAGGAGCTGTTTCAACTACTTCTAAACTAAGCACTAGATAATAGGCAGTCATAACAACTTGACTCTATAAGCTAGAAAACCTATCCATACATTAAACATTTACCATTTACATTCAAGAAACTTATAGAAGTGTTAAAGAAGAGTAAAAGTGTCTTTGAGTCATGATATTTACATAAAAATCCATCATCTAGAACCCCAAAAAGTCAAGCTAGGTGAAAACAGTGATTTTCTGGCCGAACTGGCAAAATCTGGCACAAATTCCTCAACGGGTCGCGCACACTTTCTCAACGGGTCGCGCACTTTGGAGCTCTGTTTGGAGGCCCTCCCGATGTCAGAATCGAGTGTAGGATAGCTCGTTGGAAAGGACTCTGAGTCTACTTTCCAACCCAACCGGATTTTTTGGATTTGGAGGTCATTTGCCCAGTCAAAAGTCAATTCTCCCAAGACTACTTCTGCAGCTCAAAAAAGGGGCAGAAAGTCAAAATTTGGCTGTATTTTGACCTTTTGGAGGCCCAAAACTCCATGAAAACTCAAGTCCATCCATAGGCATGTGTAACTTTGCATGAAAAATCCAAAAATGTTGAGTTTTTGCAAAACAGAGCTACGATGACAAAGGGTCTCACCGGGGGTGAGACCCGTTGAGAAGCCAAAACCTGTAAATTTCCCAAAAATACCAAAATTACCCAAAATTCTCCAAAATTTTTGGGATTTGTGCTGAAGATGATGCTAGTGAGTGCCATGCTCCTTGAGGGATGCCTCAGCCAAGATACGGAGGGGATTTGGCCTCCTTCTCCGTTTTAGTGCCTCGGTCAACCGCCTTTGAAACACTTTCATTTTCGCCTTGTAAAATCCACCCCTGCAAATCGGTCAAAGAGGTGGGCTCCTCTCGCTTATGATGACCGCCCTTTCCACCCTTATGAAGCCTCCTCTGTACCTCAAACTCTGAATCTGATACCTGGTCATCACTTTGCTCATAGTCGGTCTCGGTTTCTGACATGGTTTTGGGAGCAAAGTGGCTGAAATGTACTGGTGTTTCTGCCTTGTAAAATGCTGATTTGTATGCTGTTTCAAGGGGGACAAGGAGTATGAAGGGAATGTTAGGGGAGGGATCTTTTAACAAGGAATGAGAATATATAAATATAACGGGGAATTTTTAAGGGAAATGTTGCAAATCATTATGCATATAGGAATACATTTTTATAATTGGGAAAACATTTGCAAAGATCATTGCATATGGGAAAAGAGATGAACATATAAGTGTGAGTGAAAGGGAAAGGAGGGAAACAAACCAAAGGGAAAAATAGCTTGAAACAACACAAACTCTAGCACAGTTTGCTCATTAACATTGCAGCCATATAATGTCCTTTCACTTGCATAATTTGAGGTTAAAATACAAGCATGAGGGCTTACATTCATCACCAACCACAAAAATGATGTGTAAAGATCCTACCTTGAACAAATTTGATGACTTGGAGGAAGATTGGGCAATTTTTTGAAGTTTGCAGCAAGACAGCTCAACGGGTCGCGCACCTTGCCCAACGGGTCGCGCACCTTGCCCAACGGGTCGCGCACCTCTGGCTCAACGGGTCGCGCACCTTGCAGGAGGATTTTGGAGGCCTTCCCGGTGTCGGAATCGGGCGCAGTATGGCTCGTTGGAAAGGGCTTTGAGTCTAATTTCCAACCCAAGTGGAATGTTTCAATTTGGAGTTGATTTGACCTATCAAAAATCAAATCTCCCAAGACTGGTCAAAAAGTGCCAAATGAGGCTGCCTCAAGGAAAAGTGTTGTTGCAGTCAACTTTTGAATGCCTTCCGCAACCCCAAATTGAGCTCATGATAGTTCATTGGAAAGATCTTTGTGTCTAGTTATCATTATGCCCATCAAGAAAATCATTTGGCCCACCAATCTAGGAGAAAACGTGATTTTCCCAAGGTCACTTCAGAGGTGTCTTTGATTCTCCTGAGGCAACGGTATTCTTGACATTTCTCTTAAACCATGACACCTGTGCAAAAAGTGAAAGAGGTTTTTCTTCCTTGGCATATTTTGGACAAAAACCTCTCTCAGTTTCCCAAAATTCATCTTTTATTGCTCTGAAACATCATTTGAGTGAAACTTGTCCCGATGTGTGAAACAAGGAATTTTGCCGAAATGGAGCGAAATGAAGGGGATAGGGGACTTCTAAATTCTTGGGGAAATTTTAGGGAGTAGGGAGGGATGTTAGGAAGAAGGGGAAAGTGAAATCTCAGAGATTGAGTGAGGGGAAGGGGTCTAAAAGGGAAAAACACAGGCCCAACCTAGAAATTGCCAGGTTGTAGCTAGAAACTAGGGTTTGTGCAAAAATGAGGAATTTGGCGGATCTAAGGGATGGGAAGTGTTTTATAAGGTACTTTAAGGATAGGGAAAGGTGTATGAACATCAGGAAACAAGTTTTGCCGGTGATTTGACCATCCAAGAGAAATTGCCTTCAAAACCCTAAGAGAGGGAAATGACCTTACTTAGGCACAACTGAAGCATGAATAAGGTGTAAAATGACTCATTCGACACTGACATGATAATGAAAACCCTCTAAATGATGATAAGCTCAGCTAAATGATGACATGGACTGACATTTGGGCAAACCCTAGACCTAATGCCTAGTGACCAAATTTTGCTTGAAGACTCACTGAAATGACAAAATTTGACCTTGACACTTCAAAATCACTTTGTAAGAGCACATTTGATCACTTGAGGAAGGCTGGAAAGACTGACACTAAAAGATCCATTAATCAAAACTACAAAAGAGACAAATGTCATACAACCCATAACCTAGATTTTCAAAGGAACTTCAAACCCAAGGTGGGGTAGAATTAAGCGAATAAAAACCTAATTGACTTTGTCATAGGCATTTGACAAGTCTATTTTAGCACCAATCCCTTTCAACCTTCAAATCTTAATACTATATAATCCTTTTTGCACCATTCCTATAACTTCATGGATTTGACACCCTTCTAAAAATCCAAACTTTTCTCTGGAAATGTTCCTGGACAAAATTGACCTAAGGCGATTGGCTATTATTTTGGTTATGATTTTATAGATATAGTTACATGGTGAGATAAGGTTATATTCTTCAAACGATTGGGGGTCATCTACCTTCAGGATAAGCGTGATAAATGTCAAGTTGAAAGGGTCATAAATTATCCCATTTTGGCGAGAATCCTCTACTACCCGGAGTAGATAACCCCCCATCAGATCAAAGAATCCCAGATAGAACTCCACAATCCAACCATCTAGGCCGAGACTCTTATCCTTTTGCATTCCTTTTAGAATAGCCTTCAGCTCCCCACACAAGATAGGTTCCATCAAGCTATGATTGTCTTCTTCATCCGTGAAACGAGGAAAGATTTAAGCCATCCAAATCACTTCAACAATAGTGATAACCTCTAGTGCCTTGAAGACATTTTTGAAATAATCTTTCCCCAAGGAGGCTTGCTCATCAAAAGTGCTTGCTCTGCCTCCATCTAGTTTTGACCAGATCAGATTGCAATTTTTTTGACCTTTGGTGTAATTTTGAAAGAACTTAGTGTTCTTGTCCCCACTTTTTAACCATACCGTTCGATTCTTAAATCTCCACTATTCTTCCTTTTCAACCAAAAGTATCCTCTTTGATGCCTCTAATTGCATAATACTTTGTTTAGCTTCCTCTAATTTATACCCGTTTCCCTCGGCGAAATTAAGTCTTTGCAATTCTTCTTCAACAAATTCGAGTTCCACATCACCTCTAACTTTCTTTTGCACATCCCATTGTATGGAAGCATGTTTTACCTTTTTTAAATTGTCTGCAAACGGTTCAGCAATCTGAGTCCCCATATCCTAGTTGTATGGAATCCCAGTAACCTTAACCATTTGAACAAACCTTCTTCATTCATCCAAGAAGGATTAAATTTAAAAGGAGTTCCTAGTTTTTGATTCCCACCTTTCAATTCCAAGAAAATTGGGTGATGATCAAAAACTCCACCAATTCTGATCCATTGGCGAAACATAAGGACTCTTCGAATCAAGTCTTCTGCCACAAGGAATCTTTCAAGGCGTTTGACTACCATTGCATTACCAATTCTGCTATTTCTCCGGGATGGGTTGTATTTGATGAGATTAACATCAATGAGATGGCTATCGACTAGTTTCCATATAAAGAAATATGCCATAGGGTCCGGAAGGGCTTGAAGTCCCCATACTTTTGAGGCACCAAATGAGAAGTTCAAATCCCCCAACCATAAGGTTGTATTTCTTCATAAAGGATTTTCTCAGAAGGTTGTTTCAAAAAGGGGCTCTTTCATGGCAAGTTCCATATATGTTAACTACATAAAGATCCATATCTGTTACCCCAGGTGATAGAGATTCTAATGGACTTAAGATTGGAGCCCATAACCAAGCCTCCCGAGTGACCTCTTACATTAATAGAAAAGAAAAACCATCTGGGGAGCATTTTATTCAGACCTTCAGTGACCCTGTCACTTGCTCCCAAGCGTTCCTAAAACATCAAGATGTTTGGATTTGACATTTGAACCAACCTTCGCAACGCTAGTTTTTCTTGGGACTAGCCAAACCCTTGCAATTGAAAGAAATAACAATCATGGAAGAACCTGCTCAGGGGCCTGGGTCGCTCTAAGCGCCCCAACAAGAGATTTTTGCTTCCCTTTAGCAATATAGATTCGAGCCTTTAGTTACGCCTTAGATATCTGGGACTTTTTGCCTTTAGATTGGCCTGGGCCCATTTTTGTTGGGAGGATACCCAATCCCCCCATCTCTATGGAAGATTTTCTTGTGGATTGTCTATGTCTAATATTATAGTGGGGATCAACAGGATGATCAGAGTCCAACTCAGTCAAATATGGAGGGGAAGGATTCAAAGGGATGATGGTCGTAATTAATCTATCTTGAGGATCATATTGCGATACAAATACAACGGATAAACAAGAAGAGATAATAGGCCTGGAAGGATCAGGCTCCTTGACCAAAGGGCATTTATCAGTGATAATTGAAATATGGATGGGAAGAGGAGAAACACAAGTACCAATAGGGATTGGAGATTGTTCCTTCCAAGGGATGGGCTCATGCTCATCCATCTTGTCCTCTATCTTTCCCTCCAGCGTCGTGTTCACGCTCACAATATCTTGCCCTCCAGCGTCGTGTTCACGCTGACAATCATGTTCACTTGATTCACGGGAGGATTCCGTTCCACTTCTGAATATTCCTGCCTGATATTTCCTCTCATGGATTTGTGGATTGCCTTTGACCGAAATATTTTTGTACTGTCATCTTCCAAAGTGCTAGGGCATCTTTTGCCCCTATAGCCCATAGGGAAGTACCGCAAAACATGACTCTGACGATGATGGCGGCGACATTAGAAAGGTAAATCCTTGTAGTAAATCTATTGCGGATGACAATATCCCTTGTAGGTGAGATTAACATCTGCAAAAGGCCCTTCCCAAGGGTCCAATTTGACCAACATTCTAGTGATTTTCTTTAACTTGGTTGTCCTGAAGTTATATAAACTTCCGAAAATTCCCCTAGTTTGCTCCCAATTGCTTGGAACGCATCTAGAGTCCATAGTTGTGGAAGAGCCTTAGCAACTTTACCCAAATAGGCACAACATCCAATCCTTCATGGCGAGTGTCAAATAAGGTACTCCATCTCTTCAACAAGACTGTGAAGGAGTCAATGCACTAATTTCTAGGTAGGACCCATGAAATTGCTTCCATCGATTCAAACTGAAGCATAAACCGGCCGCGAACCCAAATACTTACCTCAACCATTTTTGTTGGGTTATCAACCCATGTCTTATTAATCCATTCACATAATCCTTCAACCTTGAATGACCACTGCTTTTCTCTACCAACTAGACCATGCTCAAGTGTTTCCATAGCGTTGTCAACCTGAATATCCTCACTAAGTGCCAGAGTATAGTCTTCAGTCTTTGGACGTATGCACTTACCTTTCTTCCTCTTCACACCTGCCTTATGAAGCTCACAATCTTCGGTACCAATTCCCCTATCGACCAATTGACTATATTGAGCATTCTCCGGCTGCTCAGATCCTAGGGTTTCTTGAGCACTGATTGTTCCTCCCTGAGATTCCACCAGACCTTGACCATCTACGAAATTTCCTTCCGGAGTAAATTTTACCCGCTCCTGTGCTTGGGATCTAGAAGAAATGCCACCCTTCATCCCACCAATATGATAAAAACCCCCTAGGGTTTCCGTCAAAGTAAGATCAGGATGCATACCCCAGGAAAAAGAGGGAAATAACACTTTGCTTCGATTCTCCCAACCAACCTTTGGCCTCTCAAATTCTAGGCTTTCCAAAGCCCTAAATGACTCTTCACCCAGTATTTCCATAGAACCTCCGCCATTTTTGATCATTTCTTCAGGAATTACTAGCTGCTGCTCCTAAGATTGTGGTCCAGATGAAACGCCATTCATCAATCCACCAATCTGCAAAAAACCCTCTAGGGTTTCTAGCGAAATAATTTCATCCAACGAAACGCAGGGGACAGAGGGAGGAAACACTTAACTACAACTTAACTCGCCACTGCTTCGAACCACATCTTCGAGACCACCAGTCAATTGGAAACCCTGAACTTTTGTCAGCGTAGTCTCAGGGCAAAACGAAACATTTTTCACATCAATGCATGAAGGTGAAACCCATCTCAGACTGTTCGAAAATGATACCCCAACTTGCCCTGGGGAGGAAAACTGACAAGGGTTTCCGGAGCCAGTGTCCGCTGACGACACCACTCCAATCAACCCTATGAGCTGGATCTAATTGTCCACAAGAAGATAAGCCAGAAACCCTGACATTTTTCCACAGAGATGATGAATAAAAACAAATTGCAGTTTAATCGCCAGCTGGAGCTTGCACTCTTGCCAAGTTTCGCTGAGTAGGCTTGAGTCTCCATCCTGCCATAATATCCCTTGGATCTGGATCTAGCTCCACAAAACCCTCCATTTTACTGATAGTAAATGCTTCTTACCATTGTGTAGACTACTCAGACCTCTGAAAAACAACCCTAATCGAAACCCTATAGTAGCTCGTGAAAGCCCTAACAGTGAGTGAAAGTGAAAGGAATTTGCCTCGCAGACGTACACGCATCACGAACCTCCCTTTGCACTAAAGAGCCCTCCCTTGAAAATTCATGTTCTATCGAAGAGGTTTATGTTATTAAATTTATTAAAAATTAAAAAATATTATACATGATTAAAATATTAATTAATGTGTTTTTATTTAATTATATTTTTTATTTTATTTTATCATAATAATAAAAAGATTTATAAGGTTTTTGTTTAACTAAGCGTATATTTGTTCGATATTGGATAAACCGATGCTCCTTGTGTGTTTTTGGATCTTTATCTCTGGTGATGCCATCATTGACTAACACCTGTGGGTTTTGGTCTAATGACAATCGTGATTGCCAACAAGTGGTATCAGAGCATAGATCACGAATTTGATACACAACCGACTCATGTTGGCGGGAGATTTTTTGGTCATTAGATAAACCAACGTTCCCCGTGTGTTTCACGACATAGACTAACCGCCTCTCGTGGATACTTATCTTTGGTGATGTGATTATTGACTAACACCTGCAGATTTTGGTATAAAGGTAATCATGATTCCCAACAATATTTTCATCTTTAAAAGTACAAAAAGAAACAGTTAATGACATGGAATAATTGTTTAAATAAGACCTAAATTTATGAATTTGTATTAACAACCTCAATTTTAATGTCCAACAACCTATACTATAGTATAAGGGTTAGATTATCATTCAATGATGGGCCTAATTTGAATTTTACTCTTTATTTAGAGAGTGAATTACAAGAGAGGTGGACTACGAATTTGTTAGCATGTTTTAATTTATTGTAAATTAAGTTAGATATACTAGTGTAATAAAACCTAAATTTATTTGTCAAAGGACAATAACTCTAGTGGTAGTTATTGAATTTAATCACCCTTCCACCTTGGTTCTACCCTCTAGAGACATGTTAGCTTGTGTGACAAATTTGAACATGTTGAAAATTGTGATGAGTAAAGTTGGACATGTAGGAAAATTTTGAATATCTTGAATATCTTCATATTGAGGTGCTGAGGTGAATAGTGGTAGCCGTAAGTTATATTTTAAAAAAAAGTCCTAAATTAATTTAGTAAATAATTAATCTTTAGTGAATTCAATACATTTAGTATCATTGAAATGTTATGATTTTCAAGTAACAAGTTAGGTTTTCAAACAATAATTTGTGGAAGAAAGCTTTAGTATCTAAATTTGTTTACTAGTGAGCTTACTTTCACAAGAGTTATTGGCCACAATTATAAAAGAGAACTAACTTTTAGAATATCTTGTAATTTCCTTGTATTTCCCACACATAGAGCCAAAGAGACAATGGTGTAAAATAAATATTAATGAATCCAAATTGGCTTCATCAAAGAGCTCCTTAAGTTTCCCTTTTAACATTCTTGAGAATTCTAACATGTGAACACTTTTACTCGGCTCTCCTATGCATGTTGTGATGAAAATAATTATATTCTACATACTAAGATAGGGAAATAGAGGATTAGAATTGGGCTAGGCATCGTATTTGTGTGAGAATGATGAGGGACTTGTGGACATGCTTGCCATTATGGATGAGGAGTACCTTCTTTTGAATTGGATTCATTTATAGTAAAAAGATCAACCCCCCAATAGCCCTCAAACATTATTGAAAATAATTTTACCCAATTATCTTTAAATAGAGTCCATGTTAACTAAATGCTTCTCTTAGCATTCAATGAATTATTAAGACATAAATAATCATAAGCAATAAAATAATTCATGTTATAAATAATACGAACTTAACATACTAAGTTTTAGGCTTTCCTTGATTTGTTGTTTAGTATAATTAGGAGTTTGTGAAACTATGTTGTTTCTTCCACAAAATGAAGAATTTGAAATTACAAAAGAAAAAGGAAAATTACATTAAAGTTCTAGTGACATGAAAGCATTTGAAATGAAGTATTAATACAAGAAAGTTCTCGTTGATATATTAAAAGCGAAAGTGTGAATATAAAATAATTTTGGTGAAGAATTATTTGCTTCTATATTATGTTTATAGTAAATGCCTAACTTTTTAACTACATTTATACGAAGGCAATTTTTGTGTAAATCCCCAAGAATTATTTCATAGTAGTGGAGAGCATCCCAATGATTGCATTTATCAAACTTAAACATTGGAAAATCTTTGTATTAGAAGCATTTTTATTCCAAATTATGAACTTGTTAGTCTTGAATACTATTATGTTCCTTATGTTTTGTTAGCCTTTTACACATTTATTTGTGATTTATTGATGAGTGCTTTCATTATGATACTTATACTCCTTATAAATCCCTCTTGTGACTATCAAGATGTAAATAAATGGATTCTATGTAGCAAAAAAGACAACTAGGGTTGGGTCGCGATTTGTCTATGTATCACAGAATGTTGATAGACTCATAGGTATCTTTGAGTGGAGTCCAATTTTTTTAACAATTTTTCTTATCATTTAATGAATATTGAGTTATATGTAACAAAGAAACAAAGTGAAGATAACTCAATTATACAAGTAATACCAATTTAGCATGTTAGCTTTTGATTCTCCTTAGTCTTTTATGTTTAGGAGATTTAGCTTGAGTTTGTGAAGTAATGGTGCTTCTTGTAGGAAAATAAGGTTTCGAAAAGATTATAAAGAAAAAAGAAAAATACATATAAGAAGTTTTTAATGAATTGAAAGAGAAAGTGTGATGCAAAATTGGCAATGCCTTGTGCGACATAAATACATACATATTATTTGTAGTTAATCATATTTTAACATTCATATCATTATGATTCTTAATGGACATATTTGTAATTGAAGTCATAAAGAAACTAATGGACATTGATTCTACAAACATAATAATATGGAATCTATGAACTAAATCAAGTATATATTCCTTGTAGCTTGCACATAAATAAAACAACTAGAAAATAAAAAAAAATAAAAAAAAAATATTGTAACTTCAACTCCTCCCTCTAAATATTTTTATGCTACCATAGGGAATGACCAACAATATCTCTTTTTCTATGTTTTGAACATTATCGCATACACGATATTAGAAAGAACGATCAATAACATCTTAAAAATCAACATGTAAATTCATAATCAATGGTTTTATTGCAAGGTTGTAACATGAGGTTGCTTATAGCATAATGATTTTCTTATAATAGACTCTCTTTCCCTAATTTATAAATAATTAGAGGAAAAAAAACATAAAAAGTGAGAAATTTCACTAAAACAAATTAGAAAACCATAAGTAAAAGGTATATACATGAAACATTTGGACTTTAAAACTTAGTGGAACACAATTAGACCTTGAAATGTTAAGGAACATGACAAGTCACAATTCACTATTCAAAAGCATTCTACTTTCCTTTTACAACACATCCACCTTATCTTCTCTTCTGTGTTCCCTTCCTCTATTTCAGAATATGCTAGTTATACTTCCAAATGACATTCACGTTTGAATTAAATTTCACCAATTCATGCTCAATGTTGTTGATAAATTGTCTCCTCGATGACCTCGACGCCATACCATGCACTTAAAATTTCATTTATCCTAATGTATATGTCCAATGACACGTAACTATTACTCTACCTGGGATGAATCACTGGCATAAAGTTGTTTATTTTCCTACAATTGCACATTAAAGATAATTTTTTAATATGGTAAATATTTAGCCTTGATGGGTAGCCCAGTTGGTTGAAACCCCCCTTGCTAAGTCTTTGGCCTTCTATCATGAGGGATGGGCTCAATTCTCCTTAGGTCCATTAGGGTTAGCCTTAGTAGTTTAAGCCGACTAGTGTGTGGCCCCTTAGGGTAAGCCCACAGAAGTTATTCCTTGAAAATAAACACCACTTCAGGAAAGAATAAAATTAAAAATAAATATTTATTACATAAAATTATCATTAAAATAAATTTAATGCAAACCTGATTTATTGGTGATAACAAACTATTTCACACATTCACTTTTATAAATTTTATTAGTGATTTATCCGTTTAACTTATAAGTATTAATATTTAATTTTAAATATATAAATATGAAAAAAATAAAAATAAAACATATGAAATACAAAAATAAAAACACTCGTTAACTTTTAAAATATTTTTAACTTAAAAAAATAATAATACTTGATGTTATTCCACGTTTATGGCTCTAGGCAACTTGATAGTCGAAAAGCTACTGCAAAATGCACTTTTAAAACATATTTATAAATATAATTAAATTTGGTATACTTGGAATTATGGTTTATAATATTATTCAAAAAATAAATAAAAAAATATTAATAATTTTGAAATTAAAAATTAGATAGTCTTGAAAATCATCACAAAAGTGGCTTAATTGTGTAATTTTATTAAAAATCATTTTTCTAGTTTGCTAATCAATATAATTAAAATCACGTGACGTGTAATTTATAAAGTCACATTAAGGATTCAAAGTGCAGGGAAAATGATGAGTGATTACATATGAATTGAGATTATAGATATATACATTTGTGGTATAGTGATAAGTGGCTATATATGAATTGAGATTATAGATATATACATTTGAGGTATTGATTTTTAGGACAATTATATTAGAACATTTTACTACTTGGAAAGGTATAATTTAGTTTTTTTTATGAGTCTTTCTTTAGGTTAATGATCCTTTGGGTTCTAGGGTGTTACTTGCACCAAATGACCTAGTGTGATAAAGCTTCCATAGGTAGAGAAATTACTAATAGAGTTGCATGCTAGTAATATGCTATTCCAAAATTGGCACATCCATTAACCTATTGGCCATATGGACTAGAAGTCTAATATGAAAATGAAAAATAAATAAGTACGAATGAAGAAGAATGAACATGCAACATACATAATAAATGGAACTATATGCAAAAAGAGATGGTTCTCTATTTCATATATTGAACCCGTGGATACCTTAAAAAGTAAATTTGAGAAAACTACATACACAACAAATGGAATTTCATGTAGAAAGAGATGATTCTCTATTACATATATTGAACTAACGAGCCCTTGTAAAAAGTGAATTTGAGTCGGAGGCATACTTAGTTAACTAAGTTTTCTTGTTGCCGCTTACCTTATAGACTTTATAAATTGTCTGCAATCCTCAAAATCTACCATATAACAATATGGTAGAAATTACATTTTTTCACTTATTTCTAACAATCCCTACCAATGGAGAAATGAATTCTCCATGACACCTAACATATCTTTACATATTACAGATTATGTATTTCCCAAAGCCTCATTGAATATATCATCCATATTCTAGTTTGTATTACAATATATCAAAAAAGTTGTTTTTGATTGAATCTTTTCCTTTACAAAATGACATTGAGTTCATTTTGATATTGCATGATAAACTGGATTATTTACGTATCATAACTTATAGTTATAGGTACTCCTTGCCTTTCTCCGATGCCTTTAAGAATGCACCATAGCCAAATTGCTTCAATGGTAATACCACAAAATTATTTGTTCTTGACTATAATAAAGCAAAATGAAATAAAATCCAAGACCAATCCCCTACAAATTACTAGTGTCAAAGTATTTGGTGTTAGGGAAAATTTTAGGGGCAAAATTTCACAAATGGGATATTTTTTGGATGTATCCTGAAAAAAAATATTCGCCAATTTGGTTAAAAATTCGCTTATTTTTTTCATATATATGATTAAATGGATGGTATTCGCCAAAAATTTACCAATTTTAATACTAAATTACATGTTTTTTAATTGAATATTCGCCTACATTCTATACTTACAAATTTCCAAACTAGAATAGTTGCCTATAATACTATATATAGGAAAAATATTAAATCCTTAAAAAATACATTGTTTGATGCGAATACCCATAATAAAGTTGACCCATAATTTGCAAAGAAAATTTGAGGGAACCACTTTGTCGTTGGAGGGATGTTTGTCAAATCCCACAAACTACATATCTATGAAATAATGTTTCCACGGTTGGAATATGCACCATTCCAATTCAAGTATGTCTATTTTCATAGATTGGGGTACTTGTTGGTTATGTGGTTGGGTCTAGAATTAAACATTTGAAGAAACATTTCTTTGGTAATATGAAAATATATGTCTCTTCCAAGTGAAAATATGAAAATTCTCTCAAGTGAAATGACCAATGAAATACAAGATGGACATGTAGGGATACTAAGCTCATCAATTATGTTTTGGAGTTCATCTAGACATTGATTAATTTTTGTGCATGGATTTTGTAGAGGGTTTTGACTTTCGATAAGGATTTTCTCTAGTATTGGAATCAAATTTGCATTTAAAGAATAACAAAATATTTAAAAAATCAGGGTTTCCAAGAGCTCGGGGAGGTGTTCACACTAGTGGACAAGTGGAACAAACTTTTTCCTAGGGCCTTGGATAATTTTCTAGCACTCAAGAAGAAGCATATGCCAATTTTCATGGGCTTCTTCAAGTCTTTGTTCTCAATCTTAGTAATCTAATTCTTGTGAGGGACTCTCAAACCATAATCTCTCATCTCGATTTTGGTTCCTATCAAATGGATTCGAGGCTTCGAAACATTTTCAGAATTATTTACTCCCTATTTAAAGGGTTGTATTCACAATCCACATTTCACGTTCTTCAACATAATAATAAGTGAAATCTTTGGCCTAACAAGATCACAACCTTAGAACCAGACACCCTTCCTATAAATGAACAGTAGATTATAATCCAATTCATGCATTCTTAATGATAATGAGAATTAATCATTTCTTTCACATCGAAGGGACCATGTGGATGTTTGCATGAACGTGGATGATGTTCTACAGTGGGGGATCAATGTTCAAGTGTGTTTTGGAAGGGCCAACATGGGTAGGCGAGTTCATTTAAGTTTAGTATGAGCGTAGGTGGAGTTGATAGTTATTCAGTGGCACAAATGGGGTTGGAATATGATCTCCTCTTGCACCTCCATTGCCTTGGCATGAAAAACTATAGGAGCAACATGACATATTCTATTTGATGTGAGGGATATTTAGTCCCTTGTTTCTATTATCTGAGGTGGTTGTGGGAATCAGACAACCAAGAACAAGTGATTATGGTTGCGAAGGCTTTGAATTTATTGTAGCTTTGGGGTGGATTTTTGGTCATATGAGAAGACTTAGGCATTAGGAGGTGAAAGACAAGATGGTTATGCCCAAGCGTGGGATCATATTGGATTTTATGAGGATTGGTGAGGTTGGAGGGTATGCAATTCAGTTACTAAAGAGTTGATCTGATTTTCTCCTTGCTGGCCATCTTCAAAATTATTAGTTGGATTCAGAGTAGTTGCAAGAGAGGCAGTTGGACACGAGGTTCATGGGTTGGTTATGAAGCTTATTTTATATGTTCGTCTTTGTTGCAACTCATGTTATGTAGGATGCTCTTTTAAACTATGAATAAGATTATCCCGAGACTCTAAGGATAATTGGGATAATGCTTCAAAGAGATCGATATCATATAATTGACAAAGAAATTTTCAATCTTCGAGAAGAGGTGATACAACTCCAACTTTGGTACAATCAATTGGTTGTGAATCTCACAACAACAATGGATATTATGGTGCATTAGAGGACTCGATTTCTATAAGTTGAAGAATAATTTTGATGCTTTCAATGCCAAATTAAGGAGCTACAACAAATAAAGGAATAGGAAAGTTAGCTTTACATGGTCTTTGTTAAATTTGTTTCTAATGCCCAAGTCTTACTTTCTTTCGAATTTAAATAATGCTACTCACTCAGTGGATTCAACACCTCAATTCAGGGAGGATGATCCCTCTCATTAGCAATAGTTGTTATGGTTTGTAAATTTTGTTTGATATTAGGTTTGTTTTGGGGGGTTTACAAGTATAAAAATTTTAGTATAGATGTTCTATTCATAAAGACTTTTTATGGATATCACAATTGATGAATTAGTAGATCCTATTAACCTAATATTTTCAAATTTGGTTCTCCTAATGTAGTGCTACACCTCCAAGTGTAGGCTTTTAATACACAATATTTCTTATTTTGATTTTAAAAATTAAAAAACTACATATTTTTTTGTAATTTAATAAATAGAAAAGTTAGATATAAAATAAAATTTATTTAGAAATGAAGTTTCCCCAATTAAAAATGCTAAGTACAAATGATGCAATGTATCCCTCCTTGCTCTCAATAATGTTGAGCTAAATTATCAATAACTCCCTAGTGTTTGAGCTAAATTAGCAATAACTTAGTAGTGGTTGGGAGAGAAATCAGAAGAAGAAAAAAACACATGTACATGTAATGCATTTTTTTCATTACCTTTGTTATGGAATTGTCATCCTATTCTATTATTAAATTATCGGAGTATTGCATCTATACTAGGTGTGTGATCCAGGTAGATATTGGTGGCCATTTGCCAATTCCACTTGGACCCCCACCATTGTTTCTTTCAGTTTTTCAGTTTCCTTAATTGTAACATAGTTTACTATTTTTAGCAGTTTTTCGGGGCCTAAACTTCTGGAGCCATTTTGAGCCCTTAAACGACGTTTGATTTTCAATCGACTGCCAACGATTTTGTATCTAAAATCGTATTTTTCTTCACAGTCCTCAGAGAGATCTTTCCAACGGGTTATCATGCGCGTCAAACGAAGATAATATGACCAAGTCACGACCCCGGGAAGTTGGTTGTCCAAATCACCCCAACGAGGCCCATAAACTCTTGGTGTTACGTCTCCTCGGGTTAGGGTTTTGGTTGTTTAGGGTTTGCTCTTATTGTTCAATAATAAAAAGGCCCTTGAGCCTCATTGTAACGCAGTTCAGAGGCATGTAGCTGCCACATCTCTTCTCATAGATAATCTACCATTGCCCGAGCTAGTCTTATTTCCATTCTGTTTGTAAGCATATTTCAGTATTTAATATTAATGAAATGAAGTGTTATTTCTACTACATCTTTGTATTCATGGTTATATTTGTAATTTGTTGCATTCCTGGTTAAATCGAGATTAGTGGTATCAAAGCGGTCTGCTCTTTCTATGTTTTTCTTTGCATGTCCCCAATGAGGTCGAGATATAAGGAGTTAGGGCTTGAAGTGGTCAAACATTTGCAAGATGAGCCCTGCAAATCCTGACGACCTCCCATGGCGAATGAAAAGAAAGACAAGGGGGCAAGGGAACCTATCAAAATCTTGCTCGAGGAAGCCCTCGAGTGACAAAGGAACGCGATGATGGACAACTTTGCCCAGATCCTTCAGCGGCTACCCATGGGTGACTCATTTACTTCCGGTAGCTACTCTGGAAGCGCCACACCCTTTAAGGTACAAGTTAATTTTGACATTCCCATATTTGAGGGTCAGATAGACACTGTAGATAAATGGTTAAATCTGCTAGAAGGATATTTTTTTGTTCGTGATTTTTCCAACTGGGAAAAGATCACCTTTTCACTTCTCAAAGCAACCCCCGACATCATGGACTGGTGGGAAACCTACTGTGAGCAGAAGGATGAAAGTACAAACTCACTATTTTCAGTCGCACCCACTTGGAACTCGTTCCGGGATGCCATCAAGGAGTAGTACTACCTTGTCAGGGGCTATTATGATAAATACATAAAGTGGACAACGCTGCGACATGGAAGGGACCAAGATGTGCCGAAGTTTACCAATGTTTTTCATGCCCTTCACATGAAGTTGGTATCAAGGATTTTGAGAAGCATTTGGTTCTCAAGTACCTTGGCTGCTTGCATAGGTACAACTAGGACGAGATGGAATTCTTGGACATCTCTCCCTCAACACGACATGCCGATATGCGGTTAAGATCGAGCAAAAGTTTAAACAGAAGAAGCGATACTTTGGATCTGTGAATCCAAAGTAAGGGAAAGGTGCCCCCAAACCATAGAACAAAGGACGAATCCAAGGCAGGGCGGCCCAGGACAACCTGCCAAAGTCGCAAGCAAATAACAACACTGCGAAGCCGAAGAAGGACACGGGAAAGTGGTGTGAGTTCCCTAGGAGCTCCACTCAAAACACAAGTGAGTGTCGAGCCAAACAATCACTAGTGGCCAAGCTAATGGCTTCGGAATCAGATGCATGTTACAACTCTAAGTCAGAACCTGACAAGGGGAATGAAAAAGGGAAGAAGATTATTGATACGAAGCCCAATGCCACTGTTGCCACCACAAAGATCCAGAAGGAGGAACCCGAAGATCCAGAGGAGGAGGAGCGCCTCTTCCACTCCCAGATGTGGGTAAAGGGTTGCCTGCTACAGTTCATTGTCGACAACGGGAACCAAAAGAACGTCATTTCAGAAAAGGTCGTGAAGCGACTGGGCTTACCGACCCCAGCACATGCACAACCGTATGCCATCGGGTGGCTTCATCAAGAACGAAATCTTCGCGTGAGCCAACAGTGCCACCTTCCATACAACATCAAGCCCTTCATGGATGTGGTATTATGTGACGTTTCTCCCCTTAATGTTTATGATGTATTATTAGGCCAACCATACTTATGAAAGAAACATGTTGTGTATGAGTCAAAGCCTTGTGTTGTTATTGTTACTTTAGGAAATAAGTTGTACAGGATACCGGAGGTAGCACCGCCTACCACCATCTCTTTGGTTACTGCAAAACAATGCAGTAAGCTCATTTCCAAAACTGAGAAATTTGTTTTCCTGATGGTACACCCTTAGGGAAAGAAGAAGACGGTGGCCATGACCTCCAGACAAGGCTCCTCCGCACGACAACGATAGATGGAAAAGGTTGTGGAGGAGTACGAGGACATCTTCACCTCCCCCACAGGAGTGCCTCTGCACTGTCAGGTCAAGCACTCCATCGATCTGACCCTAGGTGCATCGCTGCCCAATGGAACAATATATTGGCACTCTGTCCTAGAGAACGATGAAATCAAGTGGCAGATTCAGGAGCTACTGCAAAAAGGTCACATCTATCCGATATCATTGCCCTGTGGAAGCCTGATTGTGTTGGTACATAAGAAGGATGGGACTTGGAGACTCTGTATTGACTACCAGGCGCTGAACAAGATCACTGTCTAGAATAGGTACTCGATCCAACGGATTGATGACCTTCTGGATCAACTGAAGGGGGAAAAATATTTCAGAAAGATCGACATGAAGTCCGACTATCACCAGGTACCAATCAAACCCTCTGATGTGTGGAAGACTTCCTTCAAAGCCAAAGAGGGCCTTTTCGAATGGTTGGTTATGCCTTTTGGGTTGACGAATGCTCCTGCAAGCTTCATGAGGCTGATGGGTGACATCTTGCATCCATTCACCAGCTCATTTGTAGTGGTATACTTGGATGACATCCTGATCTTCAACCAAAGTTGGGAAGAGCACCTCCACCACATCCGAAAGGTTCTCCAAACACTACGGCAACACAAGATGTGTGCCAATTTGGAAAAATGCACTTTTGGCATCACCCAGTTTCAGTATCTGGGATACATTATTGATGAACGAGGGGTGCATATGGATCCAGCGAAGATCTAAGTCATTCGGAATTGGCCAACCCCAACCACTCTGACAGAGCTCTGTAGCTTTCTGGGTCTTGCCAATTTCTACCGCAGGTTCGTGTTGGGATTCTCTCATATCACTTGGCCCTTGAGTCAAGCCACCAAGGGAGGAGCAAAAGAAAAATTATTTTGGTCTGAATCTCAACAGAAGGCATTCGTAGAGTTGAAACATCACCTCTACTCTACACTAGTGCTCACTTTACCAGACTTGCAACAACCATTTTAGATCGAGAAAAATGCCTCTGACTATGCTACTGGGGCAGTCCTTACTCAACAGGGGCATCCAGTGGTATATCACAGTGAGTAACTTTCAAACACAGTCCAGAATTATCCCACTTATGACAAAGAGATGTATTCCATTGTGCAGGCTTACCGACAATCGAAGCATTACATTTTGGGGAAGCAAACGGTCATCCACACAGAACACTAACCCCTGTAGTTCATACAGACGCAAGGGAAGTTGCAGAATGATCACCATCAAAAGTGGTCCACATACCTGAAACAGTTCCATTTGAATGTCAAGTATAAGAAGGGTAGCACCAATAATGTTGCAGATTGCCTTAGCTGACCACCGATCATGGCGTTAACCACCGTGCTCAACTCTTATGAGCACGAGACTTTTGATTGGCCAATTCTCTACAAAAGCGACCCAGATTTCGGCCACACATACCAGATGCTCTTAAAGGGTCAGCAAGTTCCATATTTTCACCTCCAGGATGCCCTGCTATGCCACTTGGGACACTTTTGTGTTCCTTCAAGCGAGTGAGCCAAGATGATTTAGGAAGTGCACTACAGTTGAGCCGTTGGGCATTTCGGGGTTGAGAAAACATTGGCAATACTGTAGAATTATTTCTAATGGCTGAATATTCGATAGGATTTCGGGAAGTACATTAGATCCTGCACTGCCTGTGCCATTGTCAAACTGACCATCAAGAAGCAAGGCCTCTATACTCTGCTGCTTACCCCTAGTCAAACTTGGGAATCCATCTCCATGGATTACATGTCGGGCCTTCCTTCTACTAAGCATGAAAATCACTGTGTTTTTGTGGTCATCAATAAATTCTCGAAGATAACCATTCTGGCGGCCTGCAAGAAGAATATCACAGCATAATCCATTTCTAAACTCTTCTTTGAACGAGTGTGGGTACACTTGGGATCCCACAGTCTATCATCTCAGATCGGGATAGCAGGTTCATCAGTACATTTTGGTTCAGTCTATGGTTGATGCTAGACACCAAGCTCACTAAGTCCACAGCTTTCCATCCCCAAACTGATGGCCAGATAGAGGTCGTCAACAGGATGATCGTACACATTCTGCGCATGGAAAACTCAAAGAATCCACGCACATGGGATGAGAGCCTTCCCTATGTCCAACAAAGCTATAACCAAGCTCTCCACAGCTTGACTGGCCACAACCCTTTTCAAGTGGGCTTGGGATTCCAACCACTATGTCCATTAATGTGGCCATACCATTTGCAGCTACTCAAGCAGATTCGGCTCATGTCCAGTTAGAAGTTGATAAGGCAAACAGCTTCATTGAGCACATCCAACATATCCGCTGGAAGGTCCATAACATTCTGGAGAAATCAAATGCCAAGTACAAGCAACGACATGATCAACATCAAGTGCCACACAAGTTTCGGGTGGGCGACAAAGTCTGGTTGCATTTGCAGAAGGAACGCCTTACCGGAGTATATCGTAAACTCAGACCACTTCGATATGGTACTTACACCATCACCAAGGCTATGGGCGACAATGCATTTGAGCTCAACATTCCCCCATTCCTTGGCCTTCACCCAGTGTTCAATGTGGACCGCCTTCAACCATACTTCCCACCATTGTTGGACACATCAAACATTGCAGAACAACTCACACCTACAGAGTTAAATCCAGATTGCATGGAACAAGCCACAACTAATCGAACCATGGACATGGAGATCAAGAACACTCGCCAGCAGAATATCAAACTGTATCGAGTTGTCAAAGCAGGCCAACTCCTTCACTAGGATAAGTGGCCTACCAAGGACCAAGTTCAGCAAAAGTTTCCTCATCTCATGGAGGAACTCAACGCAATGGGGACCATTGCTTCCTAAGGGGGGAGGAATGATCTAGGTGTATATTTGTGGCCACTTGCCAATTCCACTTGGACCCCCACCATTTTCTTTCAGCTTTTCAGTTTCCTTAATTGTAGCAAAATTTACTATTTTTAGCAGTTTCTCGGGTCCTAAACTTCCGGAGCTGTTTTGAGGACCTAAACAACGGTTTTTTGGAAATCTATTGCTAACAATTATCTCTCAAAATTCTTCTTTTCCATCGTAGTCCTTGGAGAGATCTTTCCAACGGGTTCTCATGCGTGCCAAACAGAGATAAATGACCAAGTCGCGACCTAATGAAGTTGGATGTCCAAATCACCCCAACGGGGCCCATAAACTCTTGGTGTTACATCTCCTCAAGTTAGGGTTTTGGTTGTTTAGGGATTTCTCTTATTGTTCAATAATAAAAAGGCCCTTGAGCCTCATTGTAACATAGTTCAGAGGCATGTAGCTGCACATCTCTTCTCAGAGATAAGCTACCATCGCCCAAGCTAGTCTTATTTCCATTCTGTTTGTAAGCATATTTCAGTATTTGATATTAATGAAATGAAGTGTTATTTCTACTGCATCTTTGTATTTATGGTTATATCTGTAATTTGTTGCGTCCCTGTTTAAATCAGAATCAGTGTGGATTTTTTTTTGAGGAATTGGGCAGATCTCTCTCTTTGCTTAATGTTTATGGCCCAACACAAAACCAAAAGGATTTTTGGAATGCATCCTTTGTCACATCATTATTAAATTCTTCATCTATAATTATTATTGGGGATCTTAATTTCTCTATGGGATCCTCTAAATCCTGGGGCAAAAGGGCCATCCCAAACCCTTTGACATACTATTTTTCTAGTAGGATTGCTAGTCGAAACCTAGTAAATGTGGATTTGGTGAAGTTATGCCCTACCTAAAGGAACAAAAGAACAAGGTTTCGATTAGGTGGAAAAGAGTCTTGATCATTCTCTGTTGGTTGAGGCATCGATGGATCACTTTGGTTTTATAAAGCAATTGGTTGAGGTGGGTGGTGACTCTGATCATTCCCCATTTTTTTTAGAATTAAATGGGGTTTCTCATAAGCTAACTTTCCCTTTCAAAATGAAGTCTAGTTGGCTCAAGGAAGAAGAACAACCTTGGTCAAAAATCCATGTAATAAAAATCAATAAAGCCAAAATAATAACCATGGTCATGAGACACGTATTCCAAGCTAAATGTTGGGAAAAACATCCTAGTGTGGGTGTTCATTTGGTTTATTATGGCTATGGAAATTGGAAAAGGCAATGGCTAAGGCTTTGGAAAGGAAAAGTGGCATTTATTTGGCATTTTTTATGAGAATAATGGAAATTAGGAGAAAAGGAAGGTGAAAGGTCATAGGTCGCATGTGAGGAGGAAAATGAAGGAAAGTAATGGAAAATTGAAGAAAATAGAGGCCTTATTAATAAAAAGGTTTTTGAGGATCAGTTCATGGCTTTTTTCAGTTCATTTTTGAAGCTATATTCTATTCTCTTTCTCTCATACTCGTAGATACTTAGAGTTTTCTTGGAGCACTCTTGGAGGAGTGTGGCATACTTGGGATTTGGAGCAAGAAGGCGAAGGAAGAGCATGAAGTCGCAAGAGGACATCAGGATCATTAGCTACAACAAGTTTTTCTTAAAGGTATCGAGTTGCATGTATGATTCCATTACTAGTTTTGGTATGCATGTGGTTTCTTGGTCATGATCTATCATGGTCATGGAGGATTGCCTGGATTGACAATGGTTTTTTCTAGCCTTGCCATTTCCTGGATAGCCATGGTGTTGTGGGAGCCTTTCTCTTTTGCTTTCTGGTAGGTTCTCATGTTCCTTTGGCTGTGGGTTGAGTTATTAGTTCCTAGAGCCTTGGTTAGAAAAACGCTTTAGAGCCTATAACAGCTTGGGTTGAGCAATTAGCCCTGGAGCCTTGGTTGGAAAAATGCTTTGGAGCCCTTGTTTGGTTAAGTTACTAGTCCTGGAGCCTTGGTTGGACAAATGCTCTGGAGCCCGGCAACAACTGTGGGTTGAGTTACAAGTCTTAGAGCCTTGGTTGGAACAAACACTTTGGAACCCTGGACAACTTGGGTGGAGACCAATCTGGTGATGGATACTGACGTCCGACCATGAGGTGGAATCACTGGTTGAGGGTTGAGGCGATTTTGCCTATGGAAGCCCTAGTTTGATTTGATGGATTTGTTCTATGAGATCCCACATTCATGCTTGGAATATGGCAAGGGGGTGATTGGCTGAAGAGAGATTTGGTTCAACCAATCTATGGTTGGGTGGAACGTGGAAGTACCGAACTTGGTTAGCCCTTTTATTCATCATTAATAACTCTCTTTCTCTGTGGTATTTTATGGGTAAATATACTTGTTTATATGTGGCTTATATGGATGTTATATCCTTGATATTTATGTTGGTTATATATTGGTTACGAATGAATTTTATGACAATGAAAATGTATGGATCTCATCATCTTTTGGTTAATCACTGAATGTACAATGAATATATGGCTTAATAGATGGTAATGTAATTATTGTGGTGAGGCATCAATATTTCTTAGTGATTCTCAGATAAGTATGAGACCCCTATGCTTAAATCTATTGTTTAAACCTGTAGAATGCATATTTGTGACATGTTTGATGAAATGCTTATCATGGCTAGTAGGGGTCCAATCAAGTCCTTGTTCAAGTATTTGCATGTGTATCATTGTTTTGATGTTACTTTTCATTTCTAGAAGTTTCATGAGTTATGGGCAGTGGCCTGAGCCTTGGACCTGAAAAAGTGGCATAGAATCTAAAGTTGTTGGCACAGAGCTACCTGGAAAAGTCCCCAGTCGCATGCATACCTTATTGTGGGAGAGACTAGAGGGTCCCAGCCGAATGCATGCCCATGTCAAAGGAGAAACTGAGGGTTTAATGCAACAAAAAGTCAGTTTGTTTAAGGGGATGGTCACCTGGATGGGTTGGATGGCTCCTGGGTGTTCTGTTACATGTGTAGAAGGTCAAACCAGGTCAAGTCATGGTTTTCAAGCAAAGATCATGTCCATTTATGCTAGTAAACTAGTTTTCACAACAAGACTCTTTTCTTTCTTTCTTATTTTATTTACTTATTTAGAACAATGTCCTACCCTACTGGAAGAAATTAATACTTTTCTCAAGTGTGGGAGTATTTCTAGTGAAACTATGTGCATAACCGGATTAGAAATGTACTCATATTCATGTTTGAAAAAAAACAGTTTAATGTATAATAGAACATAAGGAACTAGCTACTTTGATTTATATCTTAAGAAGAGGTTGGGAGTTGATGCCTCCTGCAAGTTGGTTCTTCTGGTAAGTTGATCAGATGTCTACAGAGGAAGTGAGTTAGTGCTTCCTACTATTGGGCGCTAGCAAGAAATCTAAGGGAGTTGGTGCTTCCTGTGAGTGGGTGATCACAAAGATTGATGTGATAGAGTAGGAGCTCATATTTTACATCATAATGCAAACAACGCTTCGGTGGTTTTTCTCCCAAAATGGTTTCCACGTTAAACCTTTGTTTCTTATGTGTGTGCTGCTCATGTTGTGTGTTCATGTGTCAATTTGTATTGTTGTTATGTAATATTATGATGATGGCTCACATGACTGATTACTAAGAATGAATGAGAATATAAATTGGCATAAAAGTAAAAATTAGCCTTAATATTGATTCACCCCCTCCCCCATATCAATATTAAACATTGTTTCCAACAATTGGTATAAGAGCAGGTTCCTTCATGAATAACTTGACCACTTGAAGGTAGATAAAAAAGGAAACATGGCTAATCAAGTCTAGCCTACACTAGAAGGAGTCCCATTTTTTAATGGGTCTGATATGAGCTATAGAAGATTACATTGGGAGCTCATTTAATGGTCATCAATGAAGATATTTGGTTGTCTGTAGAATATGGAGAGAAGAATGAGTTCAATATAGAGGCGAAGAGGATTATCTTGAAAGGGCTATCAAAGTCAGATGTCGATAAAGTGAGACGTGTGTAATATCACAAGAAATGTTGGTTAAATGGAAATGCTTATATGGAAGAGATATTCACAAAGCATCAGAGAAGGTTGATGAACCTTACTTCTCGAGGAATGAATCAAATCTTAAAGAAGTTGTTGTTGGAGATGAGAATAAGAGAAGAAAGAGGAAGATGAAGGCATCCCAGAAGTACAATGCTTAGAAGATTGAAGACCTTACTCCTAATGCACAAGCTATTGATCATCACTCCAATGATGATGAAGAAGAAGACTCAAACAAGAGGCCAGGAAGCTTATAAGGTATGTTATTTATTAGCAATGAATGTAAAGAAATAGACCATTTATCTTGTAGTTGTGCATGTGCATTATTAGAAGAAAGCAATAAATGTTCATCTAGTAGTAGTGATGAAGATAAACCTACTTTAGTAGAAATAGCAGGTGAAGATACCTCTCAAGAAGAGGGAATAATGCCTCATGGTGAGAACAAAGAGAGATCCCATGAGAGTTAATCCATAGGAGAAAATGATAATATCCTTAGTAGTGATGAAGAAAAGGCTATGAGAGAAATATATCTTGGTTGTGGGTTTGTCAGTGCTTTTGACAGAGAAGAAAAATATTTAGATTAGAATATCTATTTTATAAAGAAGCTCATCTCTTCTATAAAAGAGATCAAGGAGCAATTGCAAGAATATAAGCTTCAAAATGATGAGTTGAGCAAAACATTTTTTAATTTGAATGGTCAACAAGGATAGGTCAGTGGATTAAATGAAATATTGAACAATCAACTTAAGGAAAAATAAGCCTATTGTGAGAGACTACAAATAAAAGTAGTCTCATTGAGCCATGACCTAGAAAGGGAAAGTAAAGAGTTGCCTCAATATCAAAATCTTGAGGAGAGCACAAAGGCCTTAGATGAAATGCTTGTTAAGTATAGATCCCATCTCATCAAGGTTGGTTTGGGCTTCAAAGAAGATTCAAGCTCCAAAAAAGCAAAGGCACTCAAAGTTCCCAACAAAAATAAAGGAAAAGAAGTTGTTGGACAACAACTATAGCAATGAGAGAAGAAAAAGTAGTAGAATGTTAAATAACAACATAAAATAACTCAAAGCAATGATTCAAATGGCCACAAAGAGTGAATGGAGAACCAACAAAGATCCTTTCCAGTTCAGGGACAAAGGTCTCAAGGAAAAGGTATTTTCAAGTATCCAAAGCTATTTTATGGCTATTGTTTTTTTTTGCAACAATTTTGGACATAAAGCCATAGATTGTAGATGGAATGCAAAAAAACAAAATGTGTTGGGTAGCAAGAATCCAAGAATGCATAGGATGTCCAAGAAGGAGTATAGTAGCAACAAAAAGAGAGTTCATTATTACTCAAGGAGTGGGTGTGACAATAACAAGAGAAGAAATAGTGACAGTGTCGTGAGAAACCAAAAATCCTTTGTTCCATTCCTAAGCCATATTGAATGCTACAACTGTGGAAATTTTGGGCACAAAGTTGTAAGTTGTAGATATGAGAAGACAAGGCATGCTTCTCAAAATATGCATGCAAATGTGGTAGCTCGACCTTTGAAGATGAAAATAAATATAGGACCAGAGGAATATGAGTTTGCCTTCAACTCTCTATGTGAAGACAACATGTTGAAAAGAGGAGAAAGAAATCAGAAGAGGTCATATATTCCTGTTAAGAAAAATAAGGAGAAAATCAAGAAGAATAATCCTCTTACCCTCGTGGTATACCGCTATGTAAGCATTGGACGCATCAAGTGTAAGAATCAGGAAAAAAAAGGAAGTAGAAACGTTGTTATTTCTCCAATGTAGATAAAGAAAAAGGGTAGCAGAAAGATATGGAGAAAGAAAGAAGAAAGAAAGGGGAAGTGTCCTCTAGCCCTCTGCAGCCAAGATAAAACCCAAACAGGGGTAAACTAAAAGCTAGAAAGTAATGCTCCTATCAGAACTCGACTAATGAAGATGAGGAAGATAAAGGAGGATAACCTAATAAGGGAGAATAGATCCTCAACTAATCTTCATTAAAATAAGAGAATGACTTCAAGTGAAGCCAAAGAAGTCAGATGTAGGCGTCATAAAGTTTATACACATAGGTGCATCTGAATGATGGAGGTAAGACATAGTTTCCTTGTTGATATCAATGATGAATTTTTCTATTTAAAATGTATCAACATTGCAAGGAAGAGGAAAGTGAAGCCAACATGGTTCCATGGGAAGCCACAACATCATTTCATGTTGCATTATTAATATGGGCTACAACAAAAGTGTGGAATGACAAGAGGCCCAAAGTTTAAATCAATTCCACAGGATCAATCCCCAAGCAAAAGAAAGAAGGTTGATGCAAAGAGATCAGAAAAGAAAAGAGAGCTTAGGCTCATGGGGAGCTTCTTGTTTAGAAAAATCAAGCATCATTCCTTGCTCTTAGGAAGATTCGATTTCTCAGGAAATGAAAGGTTTGCATCTTGGGTGAAACACCCTTATTTCATTTAAGTTGTGAATTTGATTATGCCTAGCAATCTTGGGTTCATGAACACAATTGATACAAGATTTTCATGTTCCTTAGTTGTCAATTGGTAGTCTTTGGTTTAGGTGGACTGACTATTTGTATAAATGTACATCTATTTTTGAGAAGAACTCATAAGAGTTTTCTTGTGCACTTTCCAATTTGTATCAATTCCTTGATACAATTGGTGTTGTTTAAGCAACAATCCATTTTCATGAGTAGCATGATCTCACGGGGAGAAGAGTTGATTAATGCTCAAGGGAAGCGAGCACAATATTTGAAGCAACAACAACAATGAACAACAAGCCAAACATGCGTCATTATCAATTAGTATTTGCAACAACAATAATATCGTGTGCAATTTTGATTGATGCATAGATGCATTGGAAAAAGAGAAGGCCATCAACCATGGGGTGTTAAGGATTGGAAAAAACTTCAAAAGAGATGGTACATGTTCAGGGGGAGCATATCATATATGTCTGGTTCCTAGAACATCACCAACTACAAGAAGACACAAGGACGTGTTTTACTAATATTTTATTTTTTCATGTGTTTTTGTTTATGATGTTTGTATCTGAGTTTGGA
Source organism: Pinus tabuliformis (assembly GCA_031772625.1). Taxonomy (NCBI): domain Eukaryota; kingdom Viridiplantae; phylum Streptophyta; class Pinopsida; order Pinales; family Pinaceae; genus Pinus; species Pinus tabuliformis. The sequence goes on along the minus strand of CM062819.1, from coordinate 420,803,251 downwards.
TTGTAGACTTCAAGTGCCTCATTGAAGAGATATCAACCCTTAAGAAGAGTATTATGAAAAGGACAATGAGAAAACATCAGTAGCTCACAAGAAGAATGCACATTAGTAGCCTGACCCTCAGACATTATTTGAAAGGGGGAGAGAAAGTAGTTTGTAGACCTTTTACATTGATGTCAAAGGGGGAGAGAAATTTATTGGTGACTTAGGAAGGGAAGAAAAATCTCAATGATAATCATTCATTGGATGACATTATGTTTGTTGGATTTATCATGAGGAGTGCCATCAATGTGGAGAAGTGACGTGTTTCCATTAATTCCAAAGGGGAAGATTGTTGGATAAATGGCATTGGTAGGATGGTAGGTGGCATCAAGTGTGTTGGCATTGATGTCAACTGTGATAGAATTGTTGTAAGATGCATAATGTGCTTTCCATTGATGAGAATGGAGTGTCTAGCTCAGGGGGAGTGTTTTGGTCGTTGGAGTCTTTGGTAGAGAATCATCATAATAGAAGGATAAATGAAGAAGCTATAAATATTATAGCTATGGTTGTTATGTGGCTCAAGATTTGAGGGTATTTCTTCCTCATAAGACTAAATTAGATTTCCTGGAAGTGGCATAGTTGGATAATACCCAGAAATAGATTTCCAACAGTATATAGAAGCCTATAAAACTCCTAAGAATGAAAGAATTATGGCCAGTCAAAGTGTGCAGATATAAAGGTCAATATGTAGGGTCCCAAGCCTCAAGATTTTGCCTCTCCCTTGTGTTTTGCAAATAAATTTTAGACTTAGGTGGATTATGGAGTAAACTCAAGACTTAGTTATATTCAACCTAGTTGAAGGTCAATCCACGCAACAAAATCCTAAAGTGGAGAATGCCCTAACTCCCAATCTAGTCAGGCCATCAGCCTGATTGAACCTTTGGACTAGTCGGTAGGTCATCCTAGTCAGAAGGTTTCAATAGGAGTACAAAGTACCAACCCCTAACCCGTAACCTATGACCTATGATGCATGGCATAAAGGACGTGGAGAACAATGGGCAACCATGGTGGTTGATGATGTCTGCATAGGGTGACATGGCAACATAGAGAGGACACGTGACATGTGAATTTTTGGCATTTTTTAAGTGGCCAAGTGGGTCAAATGCAGGTGACATGTATCACCACATGACTCAAATGATGTCAATGTGACGTAGCATGATGACGTGGCAAGATCTCGAGGTTTGTACTAGGGGGTCAGTTTAATGAAGTTTTCTCGTGTATTTGGTTTTTGGTGAAAATAAAAAGAAAAGGGCAGTCAGGTCTCTAGAAAGTCGAGCCATCAGCCTCTTAAGGTTCCAAGCAATAGTTTGACCAATCCTCGACCTTCAACCTCTTGACATTGAAAGGAATTCTTAAAGGATTGTTTGACAATGTTTTTCAGTGTTAAAGGATAGTTGGGTCATCAGGATTTTGGGGGAAAGTGTTGTTTGCACAATAAATAATTACGGTTGACCCTCGACTCCGAACCTCCTTGGGAAATTTAAGCACTCTTTTTGGTTAGCATTTGGTTCTAGCTCCTCAGGCACATGACAACCCGTCCTAAAGGGTATAGGAGCTTTTGATGGGCAAGAAAGTTTCTTATTAGTCCATGTGTGTGGTATTCTCATGTGTAATGTCACCAAGAGGCTATCATGGCAAACACTACTAATTATAGGAGTTATAACCCTTTGAGATTTTTGCGTGGAGTTGTGGGCATAAGCACTATGGGTGCATAATTATAAGCTTGAACATGTCGACAAACATTTTAGCACCGTGTGCTACAATAGGCGATGTCACCAAATATGGTAGTGTTGTGGGGAAAAATTCCTATTTAGGACGATCCTATCCACCTAAGGTGTGACAACGCCTTAGCAACAAACGAATACAGCTATTATGATTCTTTCCTTTATGAAATGTGAAAGAGGGGAGATTGGCAGACTTACCGTTGTCTTTCGGTTGTCCCTCGATCTAGATCCTCTTCTCTTTGTGTGTCCACAGCTACTTGCCTCCTCGCTTGATCAAGAGAACAACTACTTGAATCCCACGAGATCACAAGAGAACAGCTACCTGTGACAAGAGAACAGCTACTTGCAACAAGAGAAGGACACAATACAAAGGCAAATATACATATTCATAAATGATTCAGGATTAGAAGTAAATCAAATATACTAATGCAATCATACAAAATACACCAGCATATAGGGAAGAATCAAGATAGCTTTATTGAAAGTAACAGGATTCAGGAAGAGATACAACCCATAGGGCTCCAACCCAGCATCTCCTTCCCAGCAGAATGGAATTCCTTCTTCAGCTCCTTTCAAAGCATAACACACCCAATGTTTCTAGCCACAAACCAACAACAATTCTTTGCAAATACTAAATTCCAGCCTCCTTAGACCTCATGAGAGAGATCTATATATAGGATTTTTGGAGAAAGGATGAGTCAGCTTGAAGGTGGCATGAAGCTGACTAGTGTCCTCTCCCACTTCAGTTCTTGAGTCCACTTGGAGGTTCTTGCTTCCACTTGGAGATTTGGAACCTCTTACTCATCACCAGTCGAATTCCCTGATCCAAGTGTCATTTTGGAAGCTTCCTGGGCATTGACACCTTGAGGAATGACTCTGCCACTTGTCCAAACTCGCTTAGCGCAGGTAGCCTTCTTTGCAGTTGACATTCAACACAGGCAGACAATGGAGCAGTTGATATTCAGCGCAGATGCTCAGTGGAGCAGTTGACATGATCCAGAATTGCCTTGTTTTTGAGTGTTTTCAGGTGGAGAACTTTTGTTAAGTGTTGTGGTTTGCTGGCCTTGTTCTTTTAGGGGTAGGAACAACATGTTTAGGGACTTTGGATCCCTTGATTATTGACATTTCATGCTCAGTGATGCAAGGCACAAAAATGTCTATAACAGTTGCCCCCTAAAGTATGAGGCCGTTTATCGGGTGAAATGCTTTATCCAGGAGGGTCCGAAGTTCATCCATCTGCTGGGAGGAGACCTGTAATAAAATACAATACAATACATTATGATTCATACTGCTTTCATGATCTAGCTGAGGCGGGCATTCCCATGCTCAGCTTTATAAATTCATTTTTGTACATAGAACAGACGATCGTCTGATGGTAGACTGATAATTTTGGCGAAATTATCATCCTTTGAGTAGGATGATCATCTGCTGCAATGATGTACTTTTCAAATGTCTTTATTTTTCCTGAATATATATCGCAGCCCGGATGGATGAAACTAGATCCGGGGTCTTCAAACTCGTTCAATCTTCACTCTAAGTACAAGTCGATCCATGTGAGAATTGCGCTGAAGTCGAACATGGAAAGACATCGCTTGATTACCGGTCAGTGATGTAAACCGTTAACAAGCGCGAGAGGAATCACCGATAATGATAATGACCCTCAAGGTACTGCAGTACAATCCACGTGGTGTGAATAAAGGACTTGGCATCGAACACCACGCAAAATCTTCTGGTCGAAGGTCATTGATGTATACCTGTCGCCGGAAGTGAGAAACTTGCCATTGAGGCATGCAAGCTTCAAAGTACTGAAGGGGTTGTTCCTAGATCAACTCCTTGGATAATGAGCTGATGTCGACAAGGAGCGATCCGTCAAAGGAGGGCCTTAATGAATCCCACATTAGTGACACGGAACGGAGCTAATGATTTTAATGGAGGTGAAAACAATCTGTGATATATGATTCAGGGTGGCGGTCATGAACGGATGAAGGATAATGTATGGCAGTGGATGGGACCCGGTTGACTCTTTCTGAATGACTTCTCTTGAACATATGGCGACACTGATGCGATGGATTGGTAGCATTACCCCAAATATGGATGGTATGGCGAGACCATGGTGATGTGACCGGTGTATGAAACAACCCAACCCAAATGTGATACGGAGGAAAAGTGTCATGTTCAAGAGCGACCTGCTACCATCAAAGTTTTCTTGATTTTTCCCAATTTTTCCCCAGTCATTACTGACCCGTACCTCTTTATTTTTGTCAAGCTTGAGGAGGATAACATATGCTTGTTCTATAACCTGCCCTTCGGGCAAGCCCATCGCTATGTTTTAACGAGCCTAGCGATAGGGAAACTCGTTCTCGTCTAAAGACAAGTTTGTCGCTATTTAATCATTTTAACGAGTCTAACGACAAGGATAACTCGGTCCTTTTCATTTTTAGAGAGTCTGAAAAGGTACATAAAGTCAACTCCAAAATTCTTTTTTCGTCATCTAATCCCTTAAGTCCGAAAAAGTATAAAACAATACAGAAGGGATGAGTTTTCGATAACTTTAACGAGCCGAATAAAACAAGCGCTCGACCTTTTTGTGCAATAATCCCTCAGGTCCAAAAAGATTAAAATCTAGAGGAGGGGTAGCTCTTCCTGTCCTTTTAACGAGCTGGAAGGCCAAAACTCGGCAATCTTTTCATATTTTACGAGTCAGTTGAAAAGAGCTTAAAGAAGACTCGTCTTTTGAGGAACGAGTGATAAACAGGGATAGCAACTGATTCCAGGTACAGGTTGGAATTTTCCAATCACGGCAGTGTCACAAGGATGGCTAGGTGAAATCACTCTTCGCAGCTGTTCCTCAAAATGGGTAAACAATCATATGGAGGTGAACGATCGGCCAAATGAAAGTGGAGGTGGCAGGTGCAAACACGACCAAGGCTTTTTATGGCTGATAAATTTACGATCACAGTGGTTATTTACCGGGATAGGTTCATTTTTTAGTTAAAAATGAGCTTAAACTCTGGAGGAAACATTGCTCACTGCTTATATTTATTTTTTAACGAGCATGAAGACCGCGTTAAAACTGCTCGGATCTTGCGTTTATTTTTTAATGAGCATGAACTTTATGCTAAAACTGCTCGATTACCCAGTCTTTTGATAAGAGTGTCTCATGAAAGATCCCATTTTATATAGAGCTTGCGCCTTACCAAAGCTATGCTCACTCTCCTTTCTTTGTGCAAGTTCGGAAACGGCTAATCCTACGAGTTTAAAGGGTTAGACCTACAGGTTTAAAGGGAGGACCTAAAAATTTAAAAAATAAATAGTCGCCCCTTGCTTGCACTCCAAAAGGTTTGCATGCCCCAAGGTATAACATAGAGTTTCAAGGTTACCTCTACTTCAATTCCATCGAAACTTTTGTTTCACCAGGAGAGGCTTACCTCTTTCAGGCTACCCAAAGATTGTCTCGTTACTCTTTCAAACAAAACACTTCCTTGGCAATGTCTACCGAAATAAACAAAGGTGAGTGACGACCCCCGCCCTCTCACATAACTTTGACAAGAGAATCTTATTCCAGAACAACCCCTCTTCCAACCACGGACGGGGTACGGACTAGTCATATTCTCCCGCGGAAACCTACCTTATACCCAAAAGTTTCCCTGCCGAAGCAGGCCAGGATGCATGCCCCCTGGGTTCCGGTCATATCCTCCCGGATTACTCGCGCTCATCAGGAGGACAGACCGTGGGTTGAGACACTTCTTGCATGAATAGACCATTTAGGGATGGCACATGACTATTTGCGATGTGTGATCCGGGAAACGAAAGTTGGTCCACGAGCTTGACCATTCTTCCTTCATGCGGAAAACACATTACTCTAAAGAGTGAGGAGACTACAACTCCCATGCAATATATATAGTCTCGTCCAAGGAGTAGGTTATAATCCAAGGGTCCTTGAACGACCATCACGTTCATTTGAACGGTCTTCCCTTTCAATGTTATAGGCACATTGGGGAGGATCCCTAAAGGTCGACTGGTTCCTTTATCAAAACCTGATAGATTTCTCATCTCAGGTAAAAGCGCCGACGCCAGCCATTACCATTCTGTATATTTGACAAATAATTCTGAATGGCACACTGGCTGGAAACCGGGGTCTACCTAGTTGGTTCCAATCAAAGGACACAACCAGGTTGCTTGGTGGTGGGACCGAATATACGGCCGGATAGCGCTCTGATGAACTTCCTTCCTGCGACAAAGGAATGGTGGCATTGCCCCCTTGATCATCAGAGTCAGTGCTGATGAAGAGAATCTGGACGGTGTCATCTTGATTCTCCTCTGTGACAGTGTCATTCGAAGATGGAGCCTCTGAAGGCAAAACCGGGTCAACTGCCGTATCAACCTTTTGACTTTCGTCAGGCATGGATCCAGACGGTTCTTCTTCAATGACAGGTGCTTCGGCTGACCATCTAAGTGGCTCGGCCGGGTTTTCAACTAGTGAGGGACTTGGCAGGAGTCTTTGATATCCAGGAGGAAGATTCGCTCGTAAAATCGGACGATCTTCCAGAACTCTTTTTGCCTCGTCTAAGAAGGGACAACGGTGGATGGCGTGATCGCCTTCACACAGTTTGCAGGGAATTTTAACTTTCCCATTCTGTCCTGGAGCTTCACTCCCACTAGTTGACGGTGAGCAGTCGACATGGCTATCAGAGGTCGATGCTCCCAAATTGTGCAAACGGGGAGACCAGTCTCTTAGTATCCGTGGGATACAGGGACAATCTCTATGGAAGTGGTCTCCCCTGCATATGATGCATGGCGATTTAGGCCTTACAAGTGCGGTGTGTGGATTTTTGTTAGACGACATTCGTTTGCCCTCAGTCGCCTTAGGCTCCTTATTCTTCTTTTCTTTCTTCTTCTTCTCCTTCTTCTCCTTAGGAACCCGATTTTTTGATCGACCAGTTCCGTCAAGCGAAGAGGAAGGAGGGGAGGAAGATGAAGTGGAAGGCTGGGAGGCAACTCTTGTCTGATCTAACTGTTGACCCGACTGTTCAGGAGTGGTGGTATTCTGAACGACATTGGTCGAAAAGAGCCAAACTGGTAGGCCAATTGTCAGTCCTGGAAGCGACAATGTGGCCATGTTGGTGTGCTCCATATTTTCAACCTAAAGATCAACGCAGGATTAAAGGGTGATTATTCTGTTTAAAATAAATTGTTAACGACTCTTTTAGACACAACTTTCTTTTTCAATTTTATAGAGTCGAGAAAAAGCTAAAGATGACTCTAGTCTCCTTCGATGTTTTAACGAGCCCGAAGTGACAAATGCTCGGATGGACTTTTTCTGTTATAGAGTCTGAAAAAGGCCAAAAGAAACTGCTCTGGAGATCTAGGCAGAGGGTGTGCCAAACTTTTCGAAAAACCACAGAATACGTTTTACGGTACGGGTGGTCGATCTTCGTGAATGCTGTGTTCACTGCATTGCGATCAGTAGGGTGGCCGACACGGTTTCCTAAGGATAAAAGATATATGCCTATAGGGGTCTCCCAATATATACACGACGGTACGTGGGAGCACAAATCCGTATTAGCGCCACCGACTCTCAGGAGGAATCACCCACCTTCTTCGAGATCGACAGTCACTATGTTTAACGACGCCGGAACACGTCTCTAGCCTAGACCTCTATGTTGTGCGTTATGTTACAAAGCGTTGTTAGGTTCATTCAGTTTATTTTAGGTTGATCTTTTTAAAGTTTTCCTTTCAAGGTTCACCACGAGATGTATGATACAAATTCCTAAATGCAGTTTAAGATGATAAGCAAGCTTTACAATCTTTCAACTTTGAAAATCGTAGCTACTAAGGGAAAAGAGAGCGACTATCTTTTCTCAAAGAGCAATCAGCACACTCTAATGAACTTTCCCTAAATCCAACATGCAAACTTATCAAATGCAAAATGCACAATGCAGGTGTTTGTTTTCACTTTCTTAGTATAAATGCCTACAAAGAAATCTTTTTGCACAACTTTGAATTTGTTTTTACAATGATCAAAATAAACAAGTTCTCTTTCTTCGAAATCAACAAGGGTAGAAGAGATTACAATCACTTTGCGATTTTCGAAATAAAGACTCGTTTTTGATACTTTGAAAAGAACAAACTCAAACCAATAAGCAAAAGTAAAACTATGATCAATCTGAACAAACAACCAATGAACTCTCTTCTAAGATCGCTTTCAATGAGATCTGAATCAAAGGCTACAGAAAGACTACTTTACTCATGCAAAGGAAGACTGTAAATGCCGCCACAAACACATAAAAACATTCACAATCTTTTTGTACAAAAATGGGGCGGAATTCAGGCAAAGAAAAGGTTTATCAGACTAGCACCTATGCTGGTTAAAGGCTGCAAAAACAGAGATCAAAACAGGGCAATAAAGGACAAAGAACCCCAGCTGCACAAGGCCACACTGGTTCAGCGCAGGTACAACACTGTTAGTTTGACATTCAGCGCAGGTATCCCCTTTGGGACCTGCGTTGAAATGCAGACTGCCTTCACAGTGCCTGCAATGAAGAGAGAAACTCTCGTTTCTCTTGGTTTCCGGGTCACAAAATGCTCAAAAATCAACTGTTTCAGGCCAAATCAGAAACACAAGCAAGGTATAAACAGAGGGATGCTTTGATAGGGTACTAAAGACTATCACAAGGATCAATCAAATCGTTTGTGGATCTAGTTTAGATCATAGACAAGTCCAACATACTGGATCAAAGCAGCAACTTTTACTTTGCATCCGGGAAAGATGCAGTTCAAGAATTGCTGTCAAGTCTATGAAGTAAACAAATGACGGAAACACAAATGAAATGAATAAACAAGTTCTTCCCCAGTGGAGTCGCCAATTTGTTGTGGGGAAAAATGCCTATTTAGGACGATCCTATCCACCTAAGGTGTGACAACGCCTTAGCAACAAACGAATACAGCTATTATGATTCTTTCCTTTATGAAATGTGAAAGAGGGGAGATTGGCAGACTTACCGTTGTCTTCCGGTTGTCCCTCGATCTAGATCCTCTTCTCTTTGTGTGTCCACAGCTACTTGCCTCCTCGCTTGATCAAGAGAACAGCTACTTGAATCCCACGAGATCACAAGAGAACAGCTACCTGTGACAAGAGAACAGCTACTTGCAACAAGAGAAGGACACAATACAAAGGCAAATATACATATTCATAAATGATTCAGGATTAGAAGTAAATCAAATATACTAATGCAATCATACAAAATACACCAGCATATAGGGAAGAATCAAGATAGCTTTATTGAAAGTAACAGGATTCAGGAAGAGATACAACCCATAGGGCTCCAACCCAGCATCTCCTTCCCAGCAGAATGGAATTCCTTCTTCAGCTCCTTTCAAAGCATAACACACCCAATGTTTCTAGCCACAAACCAACAGCAATTCTTTGCAAATACTAAATTCCAGCCTCCTTAGACCTCATGAGAGAGATCTATATATAGGAGTTTTGGAGAAAGGATGAGTCAGCTTGAAGCTGGCATGAAGCTGACTAGTGTCCTCTCCCACTTCAGTTCTTGAGTCCACTTGGAGGTTCTTGCTTCCACTTGGAGATTTGGAACCTCTTACTCATCACCAGTCGAATTCCCTGATCCAAGTGTCATTTTGGAAGCTTCCTGGGCATTGACACCTTGAGGAATGACTCTGCCACTTGTCCAAACTCGCTCAGCGCAGGTAGCCTTCTTTGCAGTTGACATTCAACGCAGGCAGACAATGGAGCAGTTGACATTCAGCGCAGATGCTCAGTGGAGCAGTTGACATGATCCAGAATTACCTTGTTTTTGAGTGTTTTCAGGTGGAGAACTTTTGTTAAGTGTTGTGGTTTGCTGGCCTTGTTCTTTTAGGGGTAGGAACAACATGTTTAGGGACTTTGGATCCCTTGATTATTGACATTTCATGCTCAGTGATGCAAGGCACAAAAATGTCTATAACAAGTAGTGCTACATAGACATGGTTATAGTCATTGGTGGTTGAGCTAAAACAAAGAAGTAAGGCGGTGAGGAAAATGATTTGCAAAAGGTATTAATGGAAACTATAGATAAATGAGGAGAGAGATTCAGAGAGGACGATGATTTGTTGTGATTCAATGGAGCCTAGTTCAAATAAAAGTATCCATACCTGAGTGTCCCTCATGCCATGAAGAAATAAACAATAAAAGAGCCCTGGGATTAATGGAGATTTGACCACAGCTTAGTGAGCCATGTTGGAGTGGAATGAGACTTAACTATCAGCATGGAAAAACACTTCATGGTCTATTCTCTAATTTAATGTAGTTGCAAGGGCTAAGAAATAGGATGATATAACAAGATGGTTAGCCCTGTTGAGAGTACACTTGGGTAGTGTGATGCACAAAAGTTCCAACATTGTTCTCTATGTAGCAGATGAAAAAAGACATGGATTTTAGAAGTGAAATAATGTAGTGGGGGAATGCATAGTGCTTATGTATGTGTAGCTGAGATAGGACAAGAGAACTTGTGTGTGTGTGTGTGTGCACGCACGCTATTGAGAAAGGTTGAATGTGCCTGAGCTAAAGATGGTCGAGATTTTCTGACTGTGTGGAGAGAATGATGGCTGAGAGTTGGTGACCATGATGATTGTATAAGGCCTAAGAGAAGAAAATAAATTGCTACTACGGAGTAGTCAAAGTGAGAAGAAGGTTGACGATATGTTGTTGACAAGTATAGAGGCCTGATAATTAGTAATGAGTAGAGAATAAAATTAGGAAAAGTTGGTACAGTTAAGAGGGTCAAGGATTGAAGAACACAGAGCTGAAATACGACCGAGTGGGTGTCATTGCAGAGAACAATGATTTCCTTATTGAGTGCGGGATAGAGCCAACAAAATAGGAAGTTGGTGCTTCTTGCTAGTGGGTGTTAGCAAACAATCTAAGGGAGTTATTGCTTCCTATGAGTGGATGATCACAAAGATTGATGTAAATAGAGTAAGAGCTCATGTGTTGATTTTTATTGTTATTATGTGATATGATGATAATATCTCACATGAATGATCGACAAGAATGAATGAGTATATGAATTGGCATAAAAGTAAAAATTAGCCTTAATATTGATTCACCCCACCCGTATTAAACATTGTTTCCAACATCTTCTTTACTGAATAGGTTCTTGAACATTCTTGAATACTACTTTTTTGGTTTATAATCCATATCTCACACATGGATTAGTGTATGGGGGTTTCTTATAGCACCAAAAATATATGAAGTGAAATTCAAATGCAAGTCTAAACCACACCACACTTGCATAAAGTAAACACGCTTTGCGCAAAAAGAACAACAAGGCTTCGAAGTGACCTCACTATAATGAATGAACGGGTTCTTACCTCTTGTCTTACCATTTTATCCTCCACCAAGTTATGTAATTTATATCACTCATAAAGAAAATGAATTTTTAAAGTAACCCTACCTAGGTTTTAACCCCTTTAACACCTCCCTGACAACGACGCCAAAAATGCTGGTCAATTTAATTACCTAAATCAACAACATTAAATTATCAAACCAATATTTTGTAAACTTAGAGATGCAAGCACATGAAAGGAAGGATTAAAGCCTATCTTAAACTATCCTTGTCTATGCTAACAATTGCTAAAAAATCATGCAAACTTTCAAAGTCAACTACTAGAAATTAACATTGTATAAATCATCATTGGGTTATAGGACAACTAGTGTTATAAAGGTTATGAGTTACAATCTTTCATACAAAGATGTTCATGTAACTTTGCACGAGTAGCTTACTAGTGTCTTGATCCTTCGGCGATATTATGTAGTGGATCAAACTCAAACACTCTATTGCAATTGAAATCTTTCTCAAAATAATGCAAAGAATGAAAGCAAACAAGACAAAGTAATTTGGAAATGAGACACAACAAGCTACAAACTCGTAAATCTACTCAGAAAGTTCTTTAAATGTTTGAAATAAACATGCAACAATAGGTAAACTAATATATAGGCTACACAACAAAACAATGTTTATCATTAGGTTGGAGTTTACAAGAATGCTTTCTTATCACTGATTATAGTATTTTATCTTCAAGTGTTCCTACAATACACTATAAAGAAATTATGTTCTTGAATCTTCAATGTCTCATTTCTGTCAACAATTACATAGAAGACCAAAATAAAACTGCAAAATATCCCAAACTAAAAATCATATAAAGGAATTTAAACTATATTAAAAGCAAAAGAAATGAAGCAATGCTTAATAGTTGAAGGACCCTTCTCATTTGGTTAGCTTGCCTGGAGGAAAATCAAATCAAGTCACAAAAAATGTACCTTATCTTCAACAATAAACCAACTTCATTAGTTTAAATATCAATCCTCTTATTACCAAATAATAGAGCTTGGCTCTTTGATTCTCTAATACAACATCATAATCTAGCTACAATCCCTCCCTTGTCACTGATTACTCTTGCTACATTTATATAAAAAAATAGGTTGAACTAATTTCCTTAATATTGGAATTAGGAAAAACTTAAAAAACAACCATTTGCTCAATATGAAAGAAATGAATGAAGGTGATATCTTGAGAATCAATTACAAACTAATCTCCAACCATAAGATAACTTAATCTATGTACTTAGCTAGTTTAGGCATTGCATTTAGCTTTTCTCAAATTTCAGTGCAACATGAAATATAGACAAATATAAGTTAAAGAACCAAAAACGACTCTAAAATCATGCTTTATTTTGTACAAACACTTGTGTTTTACTTAATTTGGGGCATCCTACAAAAAATCCCATGTTTTGGATTTTCAATATTCGCCTCCATTTGCCTAGAAATCACGTTCAAAGATTGTTTCCTAGAAACTGTTATGACTTTTAACCATAACCTTTAACCAAAAGTTGGAGGATCCCACATTGGACCTGGGTGTGATCCCGATAAACACAGATGATGTCAAATTGGTCCTCTTCAAAACTCATGTAGTTGATTATAGTTTAAGAAGGCGTATATATGTCAATCAATGAGCTCAGGTATTAGAAATGCACTAACAGTATAAGAACTAAACTAAACAATTTGTCATTGATGAAATCAAATTAAAATAAATTTAATCTATTATAGACATAGGAATAAATAAAAATTAGCAACTTTTACCTCTATATGCTTGGCAAAGGGTTTTATCTTCAAAAGTGTAGAAATTTATGATAAAATGGGCAATATCCAATTATGAAGGTAGGATGTAAGTGGTGAAAGGCCATCTGAATCATTGAAAAATGTGACAAGATGGGAAGCCAACATGGCTCTTTGGAGATATGTTTGACATAATAGCTATCTTCCTTAATTTAGTGATGTATTCATGTACACATTACCCTTTCATTTGCCTAAGGTAGTGCCATTAGATCCACCCGTCTTCTACATACCCGATAAGGTAGAATTAGGACATTATGAGGATTTTAAAGTCATCCCACTTAGTTATTGGGGGATCATCCTCCAGCCTAAGTGTTTCCATATGGATTTCCCATTAGTTTTCAGCGTTTCCTTCTAACTTTAATTTAGCAAATAATATTTTTTTCCTCATCTATGCTGTGAACACTAAAGTAAACTTTTAACTACTACAACTAGTTACTTAATTTTAAAGCATCGATCTCACCTTAATATGGCTTGATGTCCACCTTTTATCGAGATTGGATCATTATATTTTTTTCATCCATCTTGATCTAAATTGGATCATTATATTTTTTTCATCCATCTCGATGCATTTCGAGTGGAAAAAATGGAGGAATCAACTCATGGGACCATTTTTATTGGCAGGACCCAGTTTGGCAAAACGGGGTCTGAAACCTTCCGGGAGCATTTTGAGGCATCAAATGACATTTTTTTGGGGTAAAAATTTACCTCTTGGGCATAGCACTTTTTCATGATATTCTACACACATAAAGCTTTCCAATGGCGCAAGAATCACGTCAATTGGAGTCCGTATGCAAAAGTTATGCCACAGAAATTTACGGATCATGTGGTATCGAGCCAGGTTTCTTTGGGTATTTTGTGGATATTGCAAGGATATAGATCGGGAGGCCGAAAATTGTAAAACCCTAATGATGGGCGACAAATATGTAAACAAACCTCGTGATCCTGTAGAGGTGAGGTTTTCACGGCTCGAAGAACAATTCACAGATATAAACACAATATAAACCTCCTCATGATGGCCCTAAGAAATAGGCTGGGGATATTTGGAGAAGAAGGGGGTTCCAATGCAGAGGAAAAACCAGAAGGGGGATCGAGAGTTTGGGAAGATGCAGATAACCAGGTGAAGAAAGAACCCATAAAAGATCAACCCAATTTGAGTGTCGTGAACCAATCCCTCTTTAAAGTGGGAGAAAAAGTCAATATCAAGCCATACCACGACGAGATCGGCGCTCTCGAGCTGAACCACTGGTTGCAACTACTGGAAGTTTATTTCAGTGTCCATCAGATCGAGGAAGGCTAGAATATCTCATTCGCGCGACTGAAATTGGAGGTCCATGCACTGACTTGGTGGGAGAGCCACATGGAAACCCTGAGGTTGGAGGGAGAACCTCCAGTGACTAAGTGGGAGGATTTCAAAACCCTCATTAAGTCACAGTTTTATCCCATTGGGTATGTGGAAGACCAATGGATCCAGTGGCATTACTTCAGGTAAAAGTCAGGCCAAAGCGTGCAGGAGTACACCACAAAATTTAGAAAGATGGCTATAATGTTGGGTATCTCTCCAAATAACCCAAATGTACTCCTCAAGTATTTGGGGGGTGTGCACCACCATCTGCATGATCAAGTGATGTTGTTCAAACCCAAAACAGTGGATGAGGCTTGTGTACAGGCACAATACCTAGAGAACATAGGCCTGAAAAGAGCGCAATCAAGTGGATCGAAGCAAAAGGAGAAACAAGACGCTTCTAAGGAGGGGAAGAAGAAGAAAAAAGGGGGAAAAGATAAAAGGACGACAACCACAACACACCTGTGTAAATATCCTAGCAACCACTGCAACATTGATGGCCATACAGAGGAGAATCGTTAGAAGTTGCATCCAGAGCTAAACTCAAAGAACAAGAAGAAAGATAATAAGAAGAAGAATCTCATGGCCATTGATTCGAGCAACCAAGTCAAAAGCAGATCAGACGTGGATGAGAAGATCGTCTGTACATCAGTGCAGAAGGAGGTGAATCTAAGTAACCTTTAGCAACAAGAAGAGAAATAAATGACCAAACTCTTCCATGTAAAGATACAGGTCAAGAAGACGAAGATTGATGCTCTGTTTGACTCGGGATCGTAGGCAAATCTCATTGTAGTAGATCTAGTCAAGAAGTTGGGGTTGTAAGTTTGTGATCATCCAAATCCATATCCACTGGGATGGGTACATAAGGATGCAGAGTTGAAGGTAAAAAACAATGTAAAATTAGATTTTCTAGCAGTTATGATTTTACTGATGAAGTAGATATGGATGTGATTCCCCTTGATGTATGTGGAGCCGTGTTTGGGAGTCCATACATTTACATGCGTTATGTAATATTTATGAGGAGAGCTAACTAGTATCGACTCATTAAGGATGGAAAATCATTCATCATCAATAGGCACAAAGGCAAGTCGAAAATTTCACTAGTAAGTGCCAACCAAGCCAATAAATTGACCAATTCTAGCAAGAAGTATGTTTTATTGTTCTTAAGAGAAAAGAAGTCTGTAGAGGATTCAATAAGAGGCAAGGCATCCCTGGAGGGGTGTACTAAGAAAAAAAAAACAATTGGAGGAGTTGTTACAAACATACAAGGATGTGTTCCTAGAGCCTAAAGGGTTACCCCCTAAGAGACAAGTGGAGCACGAGATCTAGATATTACCATATTCCCCATTGCCAAATATTGGGTTGTACATGTAGTATGTTATAGAAGCAAGTGAGGTGAAGAAACAACTACAGTAGCTATTGGAATAAGGTGTCACTTGACCGAGTACATCACCATGTGGGTCACTCATCATCATTGTGCCAAAGAAGGATGGGACTTGGCAGATGTGTATAGATTACAAGGTGTTGAATAAAATCACGCTTAAGAACAGATAACCACTACCCAGGATAGATGATCTGCTAGATCAGTTGCAACAAGCAAAGTATTTCACCAAGCTTGACTTGAAGTTTGGATATCACCAGGTTCAAGTCAAAGAACAAATACATGGAAGACAACCTTCAAAACCAGGGAAGGTTTGTATGAGTGGTTAGTTATGCCAATTGGCCTATATAATTCACTAGTTACATTTATGATATTAATGAATGATGTACTGCACACGTTTATAGATTCATTTTTTATTGTCTATTTGGATGATATACTGGTATATAGTGCTACCTGGGAGAAGCATATTTCACATTTGATGTAGGTGCTGGAAACATTGAAGAAGCACCAACTGCTAGCAAATCTCAAGAAGTGTGAGTTTGCGCAATAGCCTTTGGTGTATTTGGGATATGTGATTGGTGGAGGAGAATTGAAGATAGATCCTTCCAAGATGGACGCCATCATGAAATGGTCGGTGCCTACTAATGTTATTGAGGTTAGGATTTTCATTGGAGCAGCACAGTACCTGAGGAAATTCATAGCCTCGTTTTCAACGGTAGCATTACCGATCCAGGCCATAACAACAATTGGAAAGAGTTTCCAATGGGGAAAAGGGCAACAAAAGGCTTTTGATGAGTTAAAGTAGAAGATCAGTAAAGCACTAGTTCTGGCATTACCAAACTTGCAACGACCCTTTGAAGTGGAGACAGATGCGAGTGGGTATGCTATGGGGTTGTCTTGATGAAAGGAGGAAGGCCCATTTGCTACTATTTTGAAGTATTTCATGGGGCAATTCTTAACTACCCTACCTATGATAAGGAGCTCTATGCCATGGTGCAAGCTATGAAGAAGTGGAAGCATTATCTAATGGGAAAGGAGACAATAATCCACACGGATCACCAGCAGTTACAGTCCCTTCAAGCCCAGAATAAGCTACAACAAACCAGGCATTACAAGTATATGGGGTTTTTACAACGGTTTCATTTAGTGATCAAGTGTAAGAAGGGAAACACTAACAAGTTGGCCGATATGCTTTCAAGACCACGCACATCAAATATTACAGCTTTGGGGACTCTTATGCACATGGAGCCATTAACCCATGATGCATACATAAAGGCATATTCAGAAGATGAGGACTTCAAGGAGGTGTATCAATAGTTGTAGAGTCAAAGTCATGTGCACGATGGCGACAACATCGTTGACTACCATCTCCAGGATGGGTTACTCTACATGCTGGATAAGCTATGTGTTCCTAAAGGTGAGCGTTTGCAGCTGATTAGAGAGGCTCACACCTCCAAGGTTGCAGGGCACTTTGGTGTAGGGAAGACCGTGGCTAACTTGCAGAGGTATGTGTATTGGCCCAAGATGTAAGAGCAGGTAGCTAGGTTCATAAGAGGATGTATGCTTTGTTGTACCAAAAAGCCTAGCAATAGGAAACAAGGTCTGTATCATCCCTTACCTGTACCTACTCATCCTTGGGAAAGCATTTCCATGGACTTTGTGGGAGGTTTATCGATAACCAGGAAGGGACATGACTACCTATTCATGGTAGTTGATAGGTTCAACAAGATGTGTGTTATGATGCCCTATAAAAAGACCATCAGTGCGTAAGAAGAAGCAAACTTGTTCTTTAGACAAGTCTGGGTACAATTTGGGATGCCAAGGAGCATCATTTCAGACAGGGATACAAGATTTCTCAGTGCATTCTTGATTATATTGTGGGAGAATATGGACACGAAGTTGAAGAGATCTACAACATTCCATCCATAAACAAATGGGAAGACAAAAGTAGTCAATAGGACTTTGGTGTAGCATCCGAGGGGTTACAACTAGAAGCATCCAAAGACTTGGGATGAAAATATGGTATATATACAACATTATTATAATAGAGTGGTCCACACTTCTACAGGAAATTCCCCATTTGAAACTTGTTTTGGATATTAGTCACCTTCACCTTTGGATATTGAATATGGGCAACAAGGAGGAGTGAAGGAAGACCTTACTAGAGATGCTTTGAGGGCTGAAAATTTTATAGAGAAGATTAGGCAGATCCATCTACAGGTACAAGAAACACTACAGAAGTCACAGGTGAAGTATAAGGTCAAGCATGATTGGCACAAAACAGAGAAATCATTCAAGGTGGGAGACAGAGTATGACTATAGTTGAACAAGGAGAGGTTGCAAGGGCCTGGTAAGAAAATCAAGGCTCTAAGGTATGGTCCCTTTGAGATACTAGAAAAGGTGAGTGAGAATGCTTGTCGACTCATTTTACCACCATATATGCACATTTACTCAGTTGTAAATGTAGAGAATTTGAAACTTTATAAGCCTTCCATGATAGATCAGGAAGAGGAGCAGGTCCTACCGTCTGTGGATGATTTGGCACCAGACGCTCAGATAGAGTTGACAGAAGATATAGTTTTGCAGAAGAGGTCTAGAACTACAAGACAAGGGCAACAAGACCTTTGGCAGATTGGGTTGAAGGTACAACTTCCAGGCAAAGCTAAATGGTACACTAGAGAGAAGGTGGAGGAAAAATTTCCTTGCATCATTCAGTAAAAGATTTTGGGGACCAAAAGCCTCCCAAAATGGGTAGGTGTGATCCGAATTGGATCATTATATTTTTTTTCATCCATATCGACGCATTTGGAGTGGAAAAAGTGAAGGATCAGCTCACTGTTAGTCCCATAAATTGTCCCCATTCTTGTCCTTTTTCCCTTTATAAACCACAACTATTTACCTATGTTTTACCCTTTTCACATACCCTCATCCTGCACTAGTCCAAGCATGGTGATATATTTCACATGTACTTTATTTTTCATATTTTATTTCAATTTAGCATTTAATTAATTATTTAATTCAAAGTTCTTACTTTTAATGCACTTTTGTAACTTATCCTTATCTCCAATAAATACTTGGTAAATAAAGCCACTTAACGTGACTACTGATTTAAGTGCAGGATCGGATCTCACACTATTGCCAGCGCAGCGAATCCGCACAACAGATCTAGACTTCCCTAACCACCGCCACGTTTTGTGCATTGTTGGCCACGAAGACCAGATCAGCCAAAGACAATACTGAAGTTGCAGATTGCTTGAACGGAAGCTGAAGATTTGGCCCACGACCAGCTAGTTCAATTGTCTATATTTAAAAGCCGAGAGGCTAAAATCTACATTTTGTTATGAAAACGGTTGACTGAATGGCCTGTACTAAGTTTAATAGTTACAGCCTTGGGTTGACGGTCTATAAATCACAAAATGTAGATAGAATTAAAAAAAATAGCAGATAGAGGAGATAACAACATTGTGTTCCAAACGTATTGTATATTTTGTTATCGCCCAAATCTGGGCTAGACTCTGTATTCCACGATGTACTTTGCCTTTGCAAATTAATCGAAATAAGGAGCTCCACCTCATTCCTTTCAAATCTTATATGTTCTTTTAAGCCAATGAGTCTGATCTGAGTCACTGAGTAGCATCATTTCTTAGAAGGGAAATGAGCTGGCTGGCTAGGGCCCAACCAACCTAACTCATTTACCATATTTTTGATTTTGTATTTATTTATGTGTTCTTATTGTTAAAAGTGTGATTTCATTGAATTCTATTTCCATGCACGTATTCCTATCAAAGTGTGAGTGGATCCATTGTGTGAATTAGTTAGATTTACTTTCCTGCAATTTCCTTTCATGCAATTTATTTCAGTTGGTTTTCCTCGCCTGGTCCAAGCAGGAGAAATGAATCTACACCAATGCACATTGGTGTGATTAATCCTTTTCCCTTTCCCACAATTTATTTTCATGCAATTCCTTTTGATTGGTTTTCCTCCCCTGGTCAAAGGAGGAGAAATGAACCTGCACCAGTGCACATTGGTCTGTTGCAGCAAGTATTTTTAGTCTCTTTCATGCAATGTTTCTTTTATGTTCTTCTAAGTAATATATATGCAGATGGCAGGTTAATTTTTTAGTGGTTGTTTCCAGTTATGGTTATTTACTTTCATTTTACATGCAGTTAAGATTGGAAACATTTATTTTTACATGTGCAAGTTATTTCTGCAATTAAGTTTCATTTGCAATAGTTAACGCTTATTTCTAGAATCGATAACTAAGTGCAAGGAAATTTGCTTAGGTGCAAGAACTGGTTTCTTGTCACAGGATCCGAGTGCTCAAAACCCTTGAGGTTCAATCCCTTGCATGAAGTCAAGAATATTTGGTAACACACAACTTATACCTCTTGCATAAATCTTTGTGCTTGCACTAGTGCAAGAAGGTTTCGATAAGTGCAAGACTTACTAGTGCAAAAAGGAAACCTTTAAGAAAGCAGGTTTAAGGGCCCACTTTACGAAACTGCTAAAGTGTTTCTACTAAAGAGGAATATAAGCATATACTCAATGATTAAATATTGATCATATGGAGTGAATGTATTTTTATTTTGATTCCTTTTCAAATGCATTCTTTCTTGTTCCAACACTAGATTACTTTGATGATTCAATTGTATTTTACACTTTCCAATTCGATTATGCAAGTTCCCATTTAAGAAAGTAGGAATTTACATCAGAAAGGTTCATACCATCTCTGGCATTTTTTGTGCTTTGTCTCTAAGTTTACGGATCCCCCGGGTTGACAATTAAGTGTTGAGGAGTTTGCTTAAGTGCAATTCCTGCACCCAACATTTTGGCGTCGTTGTCGGGGAGGCAATTTGATTTGGCAAAAATTTTATGTTTGATGCAATAGGGGTAAGTTTGCTTTTATCTTTTTCCACAGTGTGCCTCTATTGTTTGGGAAAGTTGTTTTGAAGGAATTTTACTGGTGTTGAGTATTCTTTGCAACATTTTATTAGAAGTTGCTTTGTTATTCTTCTTTTGAGATGAATGCCTAGAAGAGGTAGGGGTCCAAAGCCCACTAAGGATTGAGGAAATACTAATAAATCCAAAAACAATTTTCATATTGGGTCTTCTCCTATAGGCAGGAAGTCCAAAATTCAAACCCATCACACAGGAACAATCCACCTGGACTCTAGTGATAGCAGCTCAGGTGTGGTTTAGCCCAAAGAGGGGAATGATCCAAAGTGGATCTAGAATAAACTTCTAAGTCTATGAATGTTCCTCACAGAGGAAAATGAAATTCAAAGGATGCTCTTGGGAATAGTCACATTTCATAGATCTCTTCATTTTGAACCTAACGCAATTTGAATGGGCTAAAACAGACTTTGGATGAAGAAGTTATTACAAAAAGAAGATTGTCCATTATCCTTAGAAAAGGAGGCAATTTCTTATAAAAATGGGACTTAAGAGGAATATGTGTTCCTTAAGGAAATCACGTCGGAAAAAGCCAAAGGAGGATTTAAGAGGAGGCGGAAGGACTCCCCGGTTGCAACCTCTGACATATCGCATCGGAGGCAGGCCTTTGCGCGATATCGGAACCCAGGCAGAGTCGATTGCGATATGCGATGAGTCAGATTGGTGCATCGGTGACATATATATATCGCATCAGAACAATGCATCGGATGTTGTCCAGACCCCAGGAAGTTGGGCAATGCGACTGCAAAATGCCAATGCGATCAGCGATCGGCGATCGAGATCGCGACAATACAAAGGGCTAATGCGATATGCGATGGGGCCGATAGCGATATGCCAATGTGATCGGCAATCCCCAATAAAAAGGGCCAATGCACATTTCGATATGCGACTTGCGATATGACGATAAAAGGCGGACCCAATAGAGTTTATAAGCGTGATTTCATAACTTTTGAAATCCGGATTTACGAGATTTTTGTGTTTTTCCCGTGTATTGAGTTTTTTGGCCATACGCCTATGCGATTGCGATTTGCGATAGAATGGAGGACCCGATGGGTTTATAGATGCGATTGCATATATTTGAGTTCCATCTAAATGCTCCATGATGCGTTTTTCATCAGTTTTCCTGTGTATTGTGTTACGTGTTCGAACTAGGGAATCTACTCGAAGAAAGGCCGCCTCTGTATTTTCCATTGTAAAAATGGATCCCATTCACCTGTGCCATGCTATAAGTGGGCGTTACTGTAACAGGGATGCATTATACGTGGAGAACCACAGAGCCACAGAGCCAGATGGCTAAACACAGAGCCGCAGATGGATGATTGCACAAAGAGGAAGACAAATGGCCAGTCGAATAGACGCAGAGCCACCAGGAATGATTCCTCATGATCAAAGGGACAGAGGAACCGTTGGGGAAGCAGCAGAGTCAGAGGATACCTCACAAAAGCTAAAGAGCACGATTGACAGAGGGAGCTCACAATAATGTAGCAGCAGAGAAGCTGGTCTCCCTTCGAGGAGCTCACAACGAGCTCCCTTCAGGGAGTTTCTCTCTCCAAAGAGCTCACATTGTAACATCCCATAGTCACAACGTTGATAGAGGCATAGAGCCACCAGAGGTTGGAGACGAATTGCCCATGGATGAGTCCTCAGGATGAGGAAGGGACAAAGAGATCGAGAACTTGAGCACTGAGAGACAGAAAGCCTGAGAGCTTCAGAGCCAGAGGACCGAGTAGAGTCAAAGCTAGACGGACATAGCCAGATAGCTAAGAGAGCCAAAGCCAAATGAGCTAGAGAGCTGAGAGCTAGAGCTAGTTAGCTAGAGAGCCAAAGCCGCAGATCCAGAGAGCTCAAATAGACTTCTAAGAGCCATGGGTTGTAATGAAGTTTAGAACAACAAAGAGATCAAATGATTAAGCTGTTGCTAGTGTCCAGAGTGTGTTGAAGACAAAAGAAGGAGTTCCAAAGACAATATAGAATTATGAGGGAGTCAGAGAAGCCAGAAGCTCAAGAAGCTGATAGCACTGATTGAAGGAGTCAAGTCCAGAGAAGCCTAGATTTGTCTACAAAGTGAGGACAGCCAGCGAGATAATATGGCATTCTAAGCCCATTGGTTCAGTGGTAAACCAATGGAGTTGAGTGTGGAACTTGTAAAAGAATTGAAGCCATAATCCTAAAGAGCCTAATCGAGTTGATTAGAGCTCAAGGAGACGTAGCCCAAGATATCAGGGTGAACTCCATATTATATTGTTGTCTTATGTGTTTGCTTACTTGCTGCTTTATTTACTATTATATGCATTTCATATCAATTTAAGCAAATGATAAGCACTTGAACAGTCTAAAGGAAATTAAAAGACATACACCTATTTCAAGCATTTTTAATTCCGCAATTGGTTAATCATAAGCTAGATATTGGAAATTAATAAGCTTTGGAGTGGGAGAGGTTCTTGTAAGCTTGACAAGAAGCCTTTAGTGCCCCATTTCAGATCAGGTGGTATCAGAGCCCAAGATTGATTAACCCCACCTTCAAAGAAGTTTATATCAGAACTGGTTATACCAGAGCAGGTGTCGCATCATGATGCAAGTGGTACCAGTATATGCTTGTTTGACTTGAAAGGTGTTCAAACAGTAGCAAGGATTTTGTTGTTTGATTGTTTGTAAGCTGACTATTGTTTGAGTTTGCAAAGGTTCAGGGAAAGCTGTTGTTAGCTAAGTCCAGGAGAGGACAAGAAGGTAGAAGGGCTGGAGGTATTATTCTTATCCCAAAGGACCTCAAAGAAATCCTTGAAGAATAAGAGGTTTGTTCTAAAAGGTTGCATGAATTAGCTCTTTTTTAATTGATAATGACAACTTCTACAAGTGAGTCCTCAAATTCTTCTTTCTTCACAAAATTATTTGATGAAGACATGAAGCAAGACTTGTTCACCATGATGGATATCATGAGAGAAATGTATGAGGATGGGAGGAAGAGCATCATACTTAGAGAGCAGTTGAATTCCATGAAGGAAGAGAAGCAGTTGCTTTCTGACAAATTGCAGGAAATGGAGAGGCAACTTCATATTGCAAATATGAACCTGGAAAGGATGCATGAGTTGGAGACACAAATCTTTGTTGCAAAGGAAGCCTTAGTCAAGTATCAGCTTGAAGAAGAGGTAAGTAATTCCAATTTGTCTTCAATTTCCTATAAGAATGTTTATATTGGTTCTTTTGAGAAACATACCAGAGGCATAGGTTCCAAGTTAATGTACAAGATGGGCTATGAAGGAAAAGGCTTGGGCAAACATGCACAGGGTATTGTCTAGCCAATAATAGTTGAGGAAAGGCCTAAGTATTTGGGTCTTGGCTATGGACAAGCTTATGGAGAAAGTTACAAAGCTGCCATGAAGGCCATTGAAACAGTTCCAAGGAGTTTCATTTTAGGTCTTCTACCTCAAGAGTGTGAAGGTTGTATTCTTGGGGAATGCAATAGTGTGAAGCATACTTTGCAGAAAGAAGGTGTATATTAGCATACACTTGAACCAGAGAGTTGTGGAAACTCTGAAACCATTGAAGAGGTTGATGGTGTTCCAAAGGGAGGTACTTCTTCATTCAATTCACCTCCTCATAAAGGTAATAAAGGTGAAAAAGAAAGGTATAAATCTGGTTCTAATCGTATTCCTTTTGATTATGTAAAGCATGATAAATTTCCATATGAGTATGGGAAAATAATTGCATGTTCCTTTTGTGGTTTGAATAACCATAATGTTTGTAGATGTTGGAAGAGAATGGCCACATATAGGAAACTTTTGAAGGAAAGGAAGCAAGAAGCCAAAGGTCCATTGGACAAGGCAAATCATGATGTCAAGAGGATGCACATGTGTTGCACTTACTGCCATAAGCAAGGACATATCTCTGCAAAATGTTGGACTCTTAATCCAAGAATGCTTCCACAAAACTTGAAGAAGGTGGAAAGAGAAAATGGTAGGAATGGAAAGAAAGATTCCATGAATGATGTGTTTCGGGATGATTCACATGTTGTTGTTGATGTGCAGACAAAGGTAGCACCTTTGAAATGGATTGGTAAGAAATGGTTAGAGTTCTTATCCAATTAAGATTGCATGTCTATTGATGTATCACATCTATTTGCATTTCTTTGTTAATGGAATGCAAGTTGCAGGGTTTTACCAAGAAGGTGAATGGAAAAGTTGAGTAGGAGACTCACTTTATTACTGCAACATTATATTTCATTTCAACTTCAAAAGTACAGTGTGCTTAAGCGAAAGTTGAAGGATGAAATGCATGCATGAACACAGAGATGTTAATGATTTCCTTGTATTTGAACATATATGTGTGATTAACTTGAAGGGTTGATTGCTTTGTTTTGAACATGCATGTAATATCGGGCTTGTTATCTAGTCCATCATTTGTAAATGCAGATGTAAAGACATGGAGGTGTTCACAAGACGTGAAATCTGTTTCTTTTGTTGAAGGAGGAGTTTAGGCCATCCAGTCGTTGTCTATAATCCTGTTTTCGTTAACAGTTGTTGTTGCCAGTATGTCAAATAGGTACAAATGAAAATTTTGTGAAGCAGATGTAACTTCACATTGGTTTGAGCCAACTTGGATCAATGATCAAGGCAGCGAAGTTCAAACTACCTTCTGTGACCTTCTCAGCAAGAGTTCTGCATGAAGTCAAGGAGGAAGACAGTTCTTCCCAAGAGGATAAGCATATCCAGGAAGGGACTGTTCAAAGGTTTTGGTTTAGAGGCACTAGCCATGCAGGCAAGTGTATGAAGGCTGAAAGAAGAGGGTGTTGTTACTCTCATTTACTGTTCAAATCAGTATATCAGTCTTTTGGAGACCAAAAGTTCTTTTTAGTGGGAAGGTGTGATCCAAAATGGCTCTAGAATAGACTTCTAAGTCTATGAATGTTCCTCACAGAGGAAAATGAAAGTCAAAGGATGCTCTTAGGAATAGTCTCATTTCATAGATCTCTTAATTCTAAATCTAACACAATTTGAATGGGATAAAACGGACTTCGGATGAAGAAGTTATTGCAAAAAGAAGATTGTCCATTATCCTTAGAAAAGGAGGCAATTTCTTATAAAATGGGACTTAAGAGGAATATGTGTTCCTTAAGGAAATCACATCGGAAAAATCCAAAGGAGGACTTAAGAGGAGGCGGAAGGACTCCCTGATTGCGACCTCCGACATATCGCATCGGGGGTAGGCCTTTGCGCGATATCGGAACCCAGGCAGAGCTGATTGCGATATGCGATGAGTTGGATCAGGGATCAGCGCGGGTGTTACTGTAACAGGGATGCATTATATGCAGAGAGCCACAGAGCTAGATGGCCAAACACAAAGCCGTAGAGGGATGATTGCACAGAGAGGAAGACAGATGGCTAGTCGAAGAGACGCAGAGTCAGAGGATACCTCACAAAAGCTAAAGAGCACGATTGACAGAGGGAGCTCACAGTAATATAGCAGCAGAGAAGCTGGTCTCCCTTCGAGGAGCTCACAGCAGGCTCCCTTCAGGGAGTTTCTCTCTCTAGAGAGCTCACGATGTAACATTGCATAGCCATAGAGTTGATAGAGGCATAGATCCACCAGAGGTTGGAGACAAATTTCCCAGGGATGAGTCCTCAGGATGAGGAAGGGACAGAGATCCCGAGAACTTGAGCACCGAGAGCCAGAAAGCCTGAGAGCTTCAGAGCCAGAGGGCTGAGTAGAGGCAGAGCCACCAGAGTTTGGAGGCAAAGCTAGACGGACAAAGCCAGATAACTAAGAGAGCCAAAGCCAGATGAGCCAGAGAGTTGAGAGCGAGAGCCAGTTAGCTAGAGAGCCAGAGCCGCAGAGCCAGAGAGCTCAAACAGACTTCTAAGAGCCATGGGCTGTAATGAAGTTCAGAATAGAAAAGAGATCAAATGATCATGCTATTGCTGGTGTCCAGAGTGTGTTGAAGACAAAAGGAGGAGTTCCAGAGGCAATACAGAATTCTGAGGGAGTCAGAGAAGCCAGAAGCTCAAGAAGCTCAGAGCACTGAGGTGAAGGAGTCAAGTCCAGAGAAGCCTAGATTTGTCTGTAGAGTGAGGACAGCCAGCGGGATAAGATGGCATTCTAAGCCCATTGGTTCATTTGTAGACCAATGGAGTTGAGTGCGGAACTTGTAAAATAATTGAAGCCATAATCCCAAAGAGCCTAATCGAGTTGATTAGAGCTCAAGGAGACGTAGCCCAAGATATCAGGGTGATCTCCATATTATATTGTTGTCTTATGTGTTTGCTTACTTGCTGCTGTATTTACTGTTATATGCATTTCATATCATTTTAAGCAAATGAACATAAGCACTTGAACAGTCTAAAGGCAATCAAAAGACATACACCTATTTGAAGCATTTTTAGTTCCGCAATTGGTTAATCATAAGCTAGATCTTGGAAAATAATAAGCTTTGGAGTGGGAGAGGTTCTTATAAGCTTGACAAGAAGCCCTAGTGCCCCAGTTCAGATTAGGGAAGGAGGAGACTACTAGTAGTCAATTTTCTCAGTCTGTTGAGAGTGGTTCGCGTGAAGGGGAAACAATGGAAAATCGTGAATATCATGTGGAAGGAACTAGCAAAAACCAGGTAAATGAGGAACAATCCACTTTTTAGTTTCCAATTGTGGATCCCTATACTATTGCACATATGAAGAATATTCCACCATCGGCTCTCCCTCATTTCCATGGTAAATTTCATGAAGATCCTAACTCTTTTTTATTCGAGTTTGATATTTGTGTAGAAGTTATGACTATTCAACTGAAGCTCAGAAGTTGAGATTGTTCCCTACTACTCTCAAAGACTTAGCTTTGTGCTAGTTTATGGGGTTAGGATTGAACACCATAACTTCTTGGGATCAGATGAAGAGAGCATTTTTGTCAAAATATCAAGAATATTGCAAAACTCGAGACATGCAAGATGAAATCTTTACAATTGTGCATAATGATGATGAAAATCTTGAGGATTACTTAGAAATATTTCTGTATATTTTACAAAGGTCGAAGCTTAAGTTTGATTCTAGTACTATTAGAACTTTGTTCTTGCGTGGACTTACTGATGATGCTAGATTTCTCATAAAACTTTTGATCAGCTCTGTGATTTGTGCAGAAAATTTTCAAGGAATCAGTATAGATCTGGTAGAGGAATTTGGAGTAGAAACAAAAAAACTGAATTTACTGATGCTATTGTTATTGGACTAGAAAATAAAATGGAAAATATGAATATTGATATAATGAATATTGTTAGCAAATAGTTATACTCTTTTAAATTTCAGCAAAAACTTATAAAAGAACAAGAGTCATTATGTATTTTCTGTCCTAAATGTAGAGATAAGCATCCACCTTTAGAGTGTCCTCTTAATTTGAAGGAAACTAATAAGTCTGTTATTTGTGCAGAAGACCATACCACGGAAAAGTGTCCCTCTATACCAAGACTTAAAGTTGTAATCAAAGGGGGACAACCTGAAGATGAATACTTATATGCCACGGGAGCAAGGAGGAATTGGCCTCAAGTAAGTGTAGGTATGGCTCCTGAATTCTCTCCACACTATTTTGGTTATAATGCACATGCATATTCTTGTCCTAACACTAATCATTCTCAGCAATGGTAGTATGGGAATCAATATCAGCATGGACAACCTTCTACACCATGGCAACAAGGCTGGAGAGGTCCAAATAATCCTCAGTATTCCTACCAGCCACCTGTTGGGTTGTGTTATATTCTTTCCACGACTAAATTACGTAGTTAAACGGGGGGTTAGAGGGGGGCGGTAGCCCCCCTTCGTTGCGCCGATTGCGCAACGGGGGGGTCACAGGGGGGGTGGAAGGCCCCCCTGTCTGGGGGGTTTGAGGGGGGCGGGTAGCCCCCCTCTATGGGGTCCGGGGCATTGCCCCAGGAAAAAATTTTTTTTGGACCCTATATTAGGTTGGGCGAACCTACCTATGGTTTTGTGCATGATTTTCGCACATGGTATTGGACGCGATGGTTTTTCGGTCCATGGTATTGGATGCTTCGGCATGTATAAATATGTATTGTAACATTGAAAGGAACATAATGAAAAATCAAGCTGGTAGTCCCGGTTTTGGGATCCAGGGAAAAAATCTCTGTGCATATGTGTTTTATGGGTTATGCTCTCGCATTGTTTATTTTCTTTGTTTAAGAATTCATATGCAGGTAATTTCTGTATAGGGTTAAAACCTACATTTGGTATCAGAGGTGTTTTGGCTTCAAGGGGATGCCTTTGTTGCTGAGGGGTTTCGCTCGGGCCTGTGGTAGACCCTGTTCAGTGAGAGATCTGCGAGATCGATTCTGGTGGTGAAAGAAGATGGCGAGCAGTGGAAAGATCGAGATTGAGAAGTTCAATGGTCAGAATTTTGAGTTGTGGAAACTCAAGATGGAGGATCTGTTGGTGGATAAAGATCAGTGGATCGCGGTAGATCCGGGTACTAAACCATCGGGAGTGACCGATGAAGAATGGAAGAAGTTGGATTGGAAGGCAAAGAGCACAATACTATTGTGTGTCTCAGATTCAGTATTGTTGAATGTATCAGGGGAAGCTACGGCGAAGGCTTTGTGGGTCAAGTTAGGGACTTTGTACCAATCTAAGTCTCTGGTGAATAAATTGTTCCTGCAGAAAAAGCTGTATAACCTAAGGATGAAAGATGGAGACTCGGTGACAGAGCATTTGAATGCGTTTAATACTGTGGTAAGTCAGTTATTATCTGTTGATATTAAAATTTCAGATGAAGATAAGTGCATCAGTCTATTGTGTTCTCTACCAGATTCGTGGGATAGTCTAGTTATTGCAATAGGTAGCAATGCAACTGCTTTGCAGTTTGATGAAATAGTCTCAGCCTTGCTGACGGAGGAGATGAGACGGAAGAATATGGACAACCAGAATGGTGATGCCTTGTCTGTACGAGGACGGTCCCAGAACAGAAACAAAAATAAGTCATCGAGTGGGAGATCTAAATCTAGAGGGAGATCTAAATCTCCAGGAAAACCTACAAAGGTGGTGTGCTGGAAATGCGGAAAGGAAGGACACTTCAGAAGGGATTGTAAATCTAAAGCTCCTGATAAAGGAAAGGGATCTGATGATGCTCCTTCTGCAGAGGCGAAAACCACCTCAGATGAAGGTGGGGATGTGTACTTGGCTTCTTCAAGTACACATGTAGATCATGAGGCATGGTTGATTGACTCAGGTGCATCCTTTCACTTCACTCCCCATAGAGAGTGGTTCTGCGAGTATGAGAAATACGATGGTGGTGATGTCTTCTTAGGAGATGATAGGAAGGCTAGAATCATTGGTCGGGGAAAAGTAAAGTTGAAGTTGCAAGGTGGAAGGGTTAGAACACTTCCGGGTGTTCTACATATTCCTGCATTGGCCAGAAATCTGATTTCTGTAAGCAAGTTCGATGATGCAGGTGTAAAGACGGTGTTCGAGAAAGATACCTGCAAGATGGTTTGAGGAGCACTGATATTGATGCGGGGAGTTCGGACTGGAACTCTGTACAAACTGCAAGGTAGCACTGTTGTTGATGGGTGCAATAGTTCTATAGTTCTTGAAAATGGAGTAGAAAATATAGTGGTCTCTGGAGAGAAGACCATGTTGTGGCATCAAAGGCTTGGACATATTGGAGAGAAGGGCCTTCGAATACTTCATAGTAAAGGTATGGTAGAAGGTATGAATGATAGCTCTCTGGATTTTTATTTCTGTGAAAATTGTGTGTATGGGAAGCAGAATCGAGTGAGTTTCCCCTCTGGTGGTAAGAGGACGAAACAGATATTAGAGCTTGTGCATAGTGATGTGTTTGGACCTGTGAAGGTTCCATCACTGGGTAAGTCTGTGTACTATGTATCATTCATAGATGACTTCTCAAGGAATACATGGATATATTTCCTTAAGAAGAAATCTAAATTCTTTGACAGGTTTAAAGAATTTAAGGCTCTGGTGGAAAATCAGACAGAGAAGAAGATAAAGGCGCTGAGGACAGATAATGGTGGAGAATTTTGCAGCAAGGAATTTGAAGAATTTTGTAAGAAGTGTGGTATAGCACGGCAGAAGACTACTCCATATACACCTTAGCAAAATGGAGTCGCAGAAAGAATGAACAAGACGTTGATGGAAAGGGCAAGAAGCATGCTCAGTGGTGCCGGGTTAGGACAGGAATTCTGGGCAGAGGCGGTGGATACTGCATGTTACCTGATCAACAGATCACCTTCATCAGCGTTGGAGGATAAGACTCCACAAGAAGTATGGACTGGTAAGAAACCCTCTCTTTCACATCTGAGGGTATTTGGATGTGTTTCATATGTACATGTTCCAAAGGAGAAACGAACCAAGTTGGATAGTAAATCTGAAAAGTGCATCTTTATTGGGTATAAGGATGGTTTAAAGGGTTATAAGCTTTGGAACCCAGTCACATGGAAGGTTGTGTACAGCCGAGATGTGGTGTTCAGAGAGGTAAAAGATGTTATTCAACATGAAGTCCAACCAAAGGAACCTGAGAAGATAGAGTTTGAGCCAAAGGAGGAAGAATCAGACTCTGCAGCAGAGGAGGAATCAGAAGATGAAGAGCCACTAACTCCGGCTGTGAGAAGATCAGGTCGAGAAAGAAGGCAGCCAGAAAGGTATAGTCCATCTGCTTTCAGTTCAAATTTTGCTTTGTCTGTTACTGATGATGATCCCAGAACTGTGAAGGAAGCAGTGGATTCAGAGGATGGAAAACTCTGGAAAGAGGCCATGGTTGATGAAATGGCATCTTTGCACAAAAATGAGGCTTGGGATCTGGTAGAGTTGTCGGCTGGAAGGAAACCCATTGGCAGCAAATGGGTGTTCAAGAAGAAGACTAATGCAGAAGGAAAGGTGGAGAAATACAAAGCTCAGTTGGTAGCAAAAGGTTATTCCCAGGTGCCGGGAATTGATTTTGGTGATATTTTTTCTCCTGTTGCCAAGGTAGCTTCTATTAGATTACTTTTATCTGTTGCTGCTGCTTTTGATTTTGAGGTAGAACAGATGGATGTGAAGACAGCATTTCTTCACAGGGATTTGGAAGAGGAAATCTACATGAAGCAACCTGAAGGCTTTGTGGTGAAGGGTAAGAAAGAACTGGTATGCAAGTTAAAGAAGTCTCTATATGGGTTAAAACAGTCACCAAGGATGTGGTATCAGAAATTTGATACATTTATATGGGGACTTGGCTTCACCAGAAGTAAAGCAGATCATTGTGTGTATTTTAAATTAATTGGTGACCGTGTTATTTATCTGGTCCTGTATGTGGATGATATGTTGCTAGTTGGAAATGATAAAGAAATTATCCAGGATTTGAAGACCCAATTGTCCTCCAAATTTGACATGAAAGATCTTGGTGCTGCAAACTATATTTTGGGCATGGAAATTAAAAGAGATCGGGCAAAGAGGAAGCTCTGGTTAAACCAGAGGAAGTATGTCGAGACAATACTGCAGAGGATTAATATGCAGGATAGTAAACCGGTGAAGGTTCCTATTCCTGTAGGTGTGAGGTTATCTGCTGAACAGTTTCCCAAGACACAAGAAGAGGAAGAGGACATGTCCCGTGTTCCATATGCAAGTGCAGTCGGTAGCCTGATGTATGCAATGGTATGTACTAGACCAGACATTGCACATGCAGTGGGAGTATTGAGCAGGTTTATGTCAAAACCTGGGAAGGAGCACTGGACAGCAGTGAAGCGGGTTTTCAGGTATTTGCGTGGCACTAGTGATTATGGTTTGTGCTACCAAGGAAGACCAGGATTGGACAGAGTGTTGGATATTCATGGTTTTGTTGATGCAGACTGGGCTGGAGATCTGGATCAGAGAAGATCTACAAGTGGGTATGTGTTTAACCTATTTTGAGGTGCAGTCAGTTGGATGAGTAAGAAACAATCTGTAGTGGCACTATCAACTACAGAGGCAGAATATATGGCAGCCACTCATGCAAACAAGGAAACAGTTTGGTTGCAGAGATTGTGTTCAAGTATGGGGTTAGTACAGGGAGCTATAAGAATAGACTGTGACAGCCAAAGTGCAATTTTCTTGGCAAAGAACCCTGCTTATCATTCAAAGACAAAGCACATTGATGTTCAGTATCACTTTGTGAGGGATATGATAGAAGACAAAAAGGTGTTGCTGGTAAAGGTGGACACTTTGAAGAATACTGCAGATGCATTGACAAAATCTGTGAGCTCTGAGAAGTTCTCTTGGTGTAGAGAAACAATGGGTGTTTCAGGGCTGGAAAAATGACTAAGCTCTCCTGTGGCCCCTTGTGGAAAGAAAACAACAAGTGGGAGATTGTTGGGTTGTGTTATATTCTTTCCACGACTAACCTACGTAGTTAAACGGGGGGTTAGAGGGGGGCGGTAGCCCCCCTTCGTTGCGCCGATTGCGCAGCGGGGGGCGGGTAGCCCCCCTTTACGGGGTCCGGGGTAGCGCCCCGGGAAAAATTTTTTTTGGACCCTATATTAGGTTGGGCGAACCTACCTATGGTTTTGTGCATGATTTTCGTACATGGTATTGGACGCGATGGTTTTTCGGTCCATGGTATTGGATGCTTCGGCATGTATTAATATGTATTGTAACATTGAAAGGAACATAATGAAAAATCAAGCTGGTAGTCCCGGTTTTGGGATCCAGGGAAAAAAACTCTATGCATATGTGTTTTATGGGTTATGCTCTCTCATTGTTTGTTTTCTTTGTTTAAGAATTCATATGCAGGTAATTTCTGTATAGGGTTAAAACCTACACCACCTATGCAGTCATATCCACCTACATATGCACCTTATCCAATGCCTCAGCCGTCTTTACCTCAGAGTCAGTCTACTCCACCTTTTCCTTTACCTCGACCATTTCGACCTCCTCAGTTGCCTGCTCAACCTATACCCAATCCTAATAATAATAAAGCGGTGTAAATGATCCATGTAATGAACTCGCCTTTACCATTCGGGTACCAGTCTATTCCAGTTGGGGTTCATGATATCCAATTGAGATCGGGGAGGGCTGTAACTTCGGAAAACCAGAAGCAACCTATGGTGATTTTTGAAGAGAAAGGAGAAGAGGAGACTCCTAACCATTCTACGGAAGTTGTCACCAAGCAACCCATTCCCTTACCTTCTGAATCCTTATCATCCTCTTCCAACCAGCCTCCCTTTCCAGAAAGGCTAGTTGTGGAAAGAAGTGAGCCTATTTTTGAGACTAGCTTGGTTTCTGAACTCGGGAACCTTTTTATTAAGATACCTTTGTCTCATACCATTAAAGAGATCCCCATTTGTACTAAGATCATTAAGGAACTCTGTCTCAGGAAACTAGTGAGGAAGAGATCAGAACCCCAAACCATTCAATTTGTCAGTAGGGTAGCAAAGTTGATGACGGGATGTGTGTCTATGGAGAAATATACTAATCTCGGAAACCCTATTGTCTCAGTTTAGATTGGTGATGTCCTTGTCTCTAATGTTATTATAGACCTAGGGGTAGCCATTAATGTCATGACTAAACCAACCATGGATCAACTTCGGTTATCTCATCTTTGTCCTACTCCTACTGTGCCAAAAGGAGTATTGGATGATGTGAGCATTGCTTTAGATTCTTGGGAATATCCTGCTGATCTCATTGTGCTTCAGCCAAAGAACCCAGTAGGAGGACATCCCTTGATCTTGGGTCGACCATGGCTTGCTACAGCTGATGCATTTATTGGATGTCGTTCCGGTGACATGTATATTTCTCATGGAGATTCTAGGAAGAAAGTTACCTTATATCCTTTTTCCAGATCCATTCAGGACCTCCGACATACCTTACGGTTGGATCAAAGTAGTGATGAGGAGACTCAATCCATTTCTCTTATACATCATTATACTGGGTCTTCACAAGAAGGTGAGATTCAAGATTTCCTGAATAATCTAGACACTCTGCCTAATTTTGAGCCATTGAGCCAGATTTCAAGAGAATCATGGTTCACATTCTTCTGTACCGCTGCCTTTGACCACCCCCTTGAGTGTTCTTGAGCCTAATACTACTCTTGTTGAGATTAGCCCTAGTAAATCCTTGCATATTAGTTCAGATCTAGACTCATCTTAGCAAGAGCAGCTTGTAAACTTGTTGCAGAACCATCTTGGTGCCTTTGCATGGGATTATGAGGATATGAAAGGCATTCCTCCTGAAACCTGTACACATCATATTTACATTCAAGAAGGAGCCCAACCTTTCCAACAACCCCAAAGGCGTATGAATCCAACTCTGAAAGATGTTGTGAAGGAAGAATTACAAAAACTTTTAGATGTTGGTTTCATCTATCCTATTTCTGACAGCCAATGGGTCTCTCCATTAGTGTTGGTTCCTAAGAAAGATGGGAGATGGCGTATTGGTGTTGACTATTGAATTAAACAAAGCCAATCTCAAAGATTACTTTACTCTTCCTTTTATTGACCGGGTGCTTGATACCCTTGCAGGAAATAAATACTTTTCCTTTTTGGATGGCTTCAGTGGTTACAACCAGATACAAATTGCACCCGAAGATCCGAACAAAACTACTTTTACATGTCCTTGGGGAACATTTTCTTATAGAGTGCTCCCCTTTGTTTATGTAATGCCCGGGCTACCTTTCAAAGGGCAGTCTTGGCTATTTTTGTTGATCTAGAATGTTATAAATTTATATAGATGACTTTTCTATGTTTGGTGACTCTTTTTAGGAGGCTCTCAAAAATCTAGAAAAAGTACTTCTTCGTTGCCAAGAAGCCCATCTTGCCTTGAGTGACAAGAAATGCAAGTTAATGTGCAAGGCAGGAGTGGTGCTTGGCCATCTTATTTCTAATAAAGGTATCCAGGTTGACTCAGCTAAGATTGAGATCATTCTGCGTCTTCCTGCACCCAAGACTCAAAGGAAAGTAAGAGGTTTTTTAGGACATGCTAGTTACTATAGGAGATTCATTGAAATTTTTTCTAGGATAGCTGCCCCTCTTTTTTGACTTCTAGCTAAGGATAGTGAGTTTTCTTGGTCCACAGCTTGCCAATAGTCCTTCGAAACATTGAAGGAAAAGTTAGTATAGGCACCAATTTTGAGAGGTCCAAACTGGTCCCTACCTTTTCACATTTCCATTGATGCTTCAGATTTGGCTATTGGCACAACTTTAGGACAGGAGGAAAACAAGCAACCCTATGCCATCTATTTTATTAGTAAGAATTTGTCTCCCGCTGAATTAAATTATACAGTTATAGAGAAAGAGTTTTTAGCTGTGATTTTTGCAATTAACAAGTTCAGGCACTATATTACAGGGTATGAATTCTTTGTACATACTGACCATTCTGCAATTAAATATTTGATGAATAAACCATTGACTA
Organism: Pinus tabuliformis; assembly: GCA_031772625.1. Classification (NCBI taxonomy): domain Eukaryota; kingdom Viridiplantae; phylum Streptophyta; class Pinopsida; order Pinales; family Pinaceae; genus Pinus; species Pinus tabuliformis. Next base: position 420,767,280 of record CM062819.1, on the reverse strand, counting down.
GCGGGAGAGTGATTAGGTGGTTGTTATTGTTGCAGGAATTTAATATTACTATTGTTGATAGACCAGGAAAATATAATGTGGTAGCAGATTTTCTTTCAAGATTGAATAATCCTGGTGAAGTAACTCATGTTAATGATGATTTTCCTGACGAACATCTTTCGCTATTTCAACAGACTCCCCATGGTTTGCTGACATTGCTAACTATTTAGTCACTAGAAAGACACCACCCCACTTGTCCGCTCATGAAAAGTGGAATATTATTTAGAAAAGTGTTGCATACTCCTGGGTTCAAGGAGATATCTTTTACACTGGTCCAGATTTGATTATCCGTAGATGTGTAAGAGAGGAAGAAGTGTTTGACATTTTAAAATCTGCCCATGATGAACCTTGTGGAGGCCACTTCATTGATAAGCGGACTGCATATAAGGTATTGCATGCTAGCTACTTTTGGCCTTCCTTGTTTAAGGATGCCAAACAATATGTCAGGCGGTGTGATAGTTGTCTGCAAATGGACCAACGTAATCAAACCAATGAGATGCCTTTATGCCCCCAAGTTATGATTGAGCCTTTTGAAAAATGGGTTATTGATTTCATAAGTCCAATAAATCCAACTTCATTAAGTAAAAAGCACATTTTGGTTTGTATAGATTTTGTTACAAAATGGGTAGAAGCTAAAGTTGTTTCCTTTGCTACAGAAAGGTTTGTTGTTGATTTCCTCTTTACTGAAATTTTTACTAGATTTGGTGTGCCTAGAGAGATTGTTTCTGACAATGGTCTATAGTTTATTTCTATTCTGGTGCAGGGTGTGATGGAGCAATATAAGATCCGGCATAGGAAATCTACACCACATCACCCACAAGCAAATGATCAGGTGGAATCCACAAATAAAGTCATCAAGTCCATCCTCACAAAAACAGTAAATATGCATCGAAAGGATTGGGCTGAAAGATTACCAGAATCTTTGTGGGCATACCGAACCGCTTGGAGAAATAGCACAGGACATACCCCATATGAGCTGGTATATGGAAAACAAGTCCTATTGCCAATCGAATTCCAGATCAAAACCTTCAGAACTACAGGCTAGATCTCTCCGAAGTACAACAACAGTGTCTCCATCAATTGAGTGAGTTGGATGAATTTCGAAGGGATGATGTTCAACATAACATATTGATTCAGAAGCAACGCAAAAGGTGGCATGACAAGTCTATTCAGAGAAAGCAGTTTCACCTAGGTGATTGGGTACTCCTTTATGATTCTAGATTTAAATATTTCAAAAGAAAATTCCATACACGCTGGATGGGACCTTATGAGGTGGTCCGAGTATTTAAGAATGGAGCGGTAGAGATTAAAATTATTGATGGACAGAGTTTAGTGTTCTTGGTGAATGGACATAGATTAAATAAATATTTTCAGCCACTTGCCAAGAAGGATTTTACACAGCAAATCTAACAACAATTTGGGACGGTAGTGATGGATGGTAATACCAACCTATTAAAAACATGAACTCTTGTTCTTCTAAAATGAAAAAAAAATGTAATATATATATATATATATATAAAATAGTAAAGAAAAAAATATTTTCCTGTAATTATGAAAATCAGTTTGCTGACGTGATTGCAGAAGGATCAACCTGAAAATCAGCTTGGTGGCGGGAAGATCAAAAATTTCTAATAAAAGGAGAATGTTGCTTAATATTTAGATGTGCTAGCTGCCACCAAGAAGAAGCAGGTTCAGCATAACCAACGCTTACACAAGTTTGGGGTAACTAGCATGGATATTTTTATTCAAGTAACACTTAATTCTCGCTGCAGTTATTTTTTCTTGCACCAGTGCAGGCAGACTTTCCAGAATTTTTTTTGCCTTTCTTCATATCCCATTTTTGTAATTCCCCATCAATTTTCTTCTTCAATCCCAGAATGATTACTTTCTCATATTCTTTCGAATTCACCCTATCTATTTCGTAAATCCCACTTTTATCCCTTGAATTTTTTCCCTATCCCACTTTTGTTTACGCCCTCTTGATGGTATTGTTCCTCGAATCCCTGTCATAAACTTCCTTCCCATTCTGAATTTTTTCCCTTTTCCCACTTCTTTGTTCCCCCATAAGCTTATTGCAGGATCTAGTGCAGAAAGAGCAAAAGGATGTGCTCAGAGATATCAAAGAAATGACAAAGCAAACCTTCCATATGATTGGAAAATTCATGTTAAAGTCTAGCCTATGTTCTACCAAAATTTCCTGTGTTTTCTTTTTTCAGCAGATATTTTGCTTGCACCAATGCAAGCACGTTACAATATACAGTAGTGCAAGCAGAGCATCGCAGTATAGGCGATGCAAGCAGATCAGTGCAAGCACGCACCCTGTCAGAGATATAATGCATTTTGTTTTTTTCCATGCAATATAGCGTGCATCATAAAGAAGTGGTTATTATGAAAATGTAAAAGAAGTCTTTTCATTCGATCGCTAAGTACTTTATGTTATCATGTATTAATTAGGGAGAAAATTATTTAAGTACAAAGTGTTTATGGTTAGAAATCGTGATCATTTTAATGAATGCTAAAGGTATTTTTAATGAATTATGAAGACGATGTGGATTATGTAACCATTGCTTGGCTATGATTACACCCCTTGCAAAATGACCCTTTATGTCCTCCATTTGAAATCATTACCTTACCCATCCATTAAATCACCGCCGCAAAGAACCTCTAATCAGTCCAACACACCTTTCAAAGGATGCTACGCGTCCACGGCGATTTAAGGGATGTATTAAGTGATACCTTAAATGATTGGATGGTGAGTTGGAAAAGGGTGGTGGATGGTTGGGCCCTTATCCATAAGAATCTGTCTTCCTTGTTTGTTTCATGCAGAAGAGATTTGGATTGTTCATGGTTGTTAAGCAACAATGCCGCCTGTTAGAAGTGAATCGTCGTCCCTCAGGAAAGTAGAGGAAACCGTCAAATACTGCAATAGTCTTGCATTATTGCAAGAATCAAGGTTTCTTCAGTTTTTACAGAGGTTTGATGGGCATGACAGGGAGGTGGCCCTGCAATTTTCCAAGAGTTTTAAGGATGGCCGAGTCAAAATTGGCCCCTTGAGGTTCGAGGTCACAGAATAATTCATTGTAGAGGCCATAGGGTTAGAGAACATTGGCAAGCAATGGTTCAAGAATCAGAAGTTAGAAAAAAAGCGATGGCGCTGATTTTTCATTGACAAGGAAATGCAAGTGAACTGGAAGAAGGGCATCCCCCGTAGCACCCTCTTGGATCAATGGCGAGATCTCCTTTATATTTTGCAGAATTTTTTGACCTGTGAGGGACACTATTCCCTCACATGTGTTTACCATTTCAGAATGTTGCTACATTTCGAAGTGGGCCGACACTTCCAGTGGAAAATCAATTTCCCGCACTTCTTGCTCAGGAATTTAGAGAGGATGGCCAAGGGCGTGAAAACTGGACAAGAAGACCAGGCCGACCGAAAATTATACCATCACGGGTTAACCAAGATCTTGGTCAAGAAGGAGTTGGAGGCAAAGGCATGACCTGGGCAACATTATTAGAGCAGTTACACAAGAAGACACCCACCGGGAAAAGGACAAAGGACCCTGCTAGTCCAAGTACAAGCAGGGGTCCGGTTAAAAACAATATGGGAGGTTCTTCTCGCACTGGTACAAAAATAAAGAGACCCATAGAGACAATGGAAGAGGAAGCCCCATCTCCGAAGAAGAAGGCGACCAACACCTCCGTTGAGAATACCCCCTCCCCTCAGACTACCTCTTCAGTGCATACAAGTGCCTCTTAAGGGCATAATTTGTCAGTCCTTGTGGACGCGGTGGTCCACTCCAAAGGAATAGAATTTGAAGAAATTGAAGATGATGCCTTGCTGGCTAATTTTATCTAGAAACCTCAGAAGAAGAAAGAAGATCCGAGTGCGAGAAAGGATTCAGTTGAAGGGTCGGATGCTAATATGGCGCAGTCCCCATTTCGACCGGGTACTCAATCCCTTGCCATAGCAGTTAAAGAGAAGGAAGAACATGGTACTGAAATGCCTCCACCCGACGAATCACAGACACAAGTCCCTCATTTTAGTAGTTGTATAGCCGAGCTGGAACACCAAGTTTGGGATTTAGAAGAGTTTGTGGTTAAAGAGCAGGATGATAAGCAGCATAGTAAGGAAGAATTGTCCGCGGAGGTCAAGAAGCAGAAAAGAGAAGTGAGGGTGTGGAAGTATCGAGCTTTGTAGTGTTTTAAGCGTCTCAACAAGGCGACAAAGAAATTGAAGATCAAAGAGAAGTCCAAGACAGTGCAGGCCGAAATCAATATTACAGTACAGGATTGAAGTGAAGCACTCAAATTTTTGAGGTTTTTTTTGAAGCAGGTAAAAAGTTGTGTGAGGACACACAACAACTTAGGGATGGGAGGATGTTAGTCCCCTAAATTGTTCCCATTCTTGTCCTTTTTCCCTTTATAAACCACAACTATTTACCTATGTTTTACCCTTTTCACATACCCTCATCCTGCACTAGCCCAAGCATGTTGATATATTTCACATGTACTTTATTTTTCATATTTTATTTCAATTTAGCATTTAATTAATTATTTGATTCAAATTTCTTACTTTTAATGCACTTTTGTAACTTATCCTTATCTTCGATAAATACTTGGTAAATAAATCCACTTAACATGACTGCTGATTTAAGTTCAGGATCAGATCTCGCACTATTGCCAGCGCAGCGAATCCGCACAGCAGATCCGGACTTCCCTAACCACCACCATGTTTTGTGAATCGTTGGCCATGAAGACCAGATCAGCCAAAGACAAGACTAAAGTTGCAGATTGCTTGAAAGGAAGCTGAAGATTTGGCCCACAGCCAGAGAGTTCATTTGTCTATATTTAAAATCCGAGAGGCTAAAATCTACATTTTGTTATGAAAACGGTTGACCAAATGGACTGTACTAAGTTTAGTAGTTACGGCCTTGGGCCGACGGTCTATAAATCACAGAATGTAGATAGAATTAAAAAAAAATGGCAGATAGAGGAGATAACAACACTGTGTTCCAAAGGCAAAGTACTCTGATATGATGATTCAATGAGTCTGATTTGAATTACTAAGTAGCGTCATTTCTTAGAAGGGAAACGAGTTGGATGGCTAGGGCCTAGCCAACCCAGCTCGTTTACCCTATTTTCGATTTCGTATTTATTTATGTGTTCTTATTGTTAAAGTGTGATTTAATTGAATTCTATTTCCATGCACATGTATTCCTGTCAAAGTGTGAGTAGATTCGTTGTGTGAATTAGTTAGATTTACTTTCCTGCAATTTCCTTTCATGCAATTTATTTCAATTGGTTTTCCCCGCCTGGTCCAAGCAGGAGAAAGAACTTGCACCAGTGCATGTTGGTGTGATTAATCCTTTTCCCTTTCCCACAATTTATTTTCATGCAATTCCTTTTGATTGGTTTTCCTCACCTGGTCAAAGCAGGATAAATGAACCTGCACCATTGCACATTGATGTGTTGCAGCAAGTATTTCTAGTCTCTTTCATGCAATGTTTCTTTTCCATTCTTCTAAGTATTATATGTGCCGATGGCAGGTTAATTCTTTAGTGGTTGTTTCCAGTTATGGTTATTTATTTTCATTTTACATGCAGTTAAGTTTGGAAACATTTATCTTTACAAGTGAAAGTTATTTCTACAATTAAGTTTCATTTGCAATAGTTAATGCTTATTTCTAGAATCGATAACTAAGTGCAAGGAACTCTGCTTAGGTGCAAGAACTGGTTTCTTGTCACGGGATCTGAGTGCTCAGAACCCTTGAGGTTCGATCCCTTACATGAAGTCAAGAATATTTGGTAAGACACAACTTATACCTCTTGCATAAATATTGGTGCTTGCACTAGTGCAAGCAGATTGCGATAAGTGCAAGACTGACTAGTGCAAGAAGGAAACCTTTAAGAAAGCAAGTTTAAGGGCCCACTTTATGATACTGCTAAAGTGTTTCTACTAAAGAGGAATATAAACACATACTCAATGATTAAATATTGATCAGTTGGAGTGATTGTCTTTTTATTCTGATTCCTTTGCAAATGCATTCTTTCTTGTTCTAGCACTAGATTACTTTGATGATTCAATTGTCTTTTACTCTTTCCAATTCGATTCTGCAAGTTCCCATTTAAGAAAGTAGGAATTTACATCAAAAAGGTTCATACCATCTATCGCATTGCCTGTGCTTCGTCTCTAAGTTTACTGATCCCCCGAGTTGACAGTTAAGTGTTGAGGAGTTTGCTTAAGTGCAATTCCTGCACCCAACAATCACGAGACCGTTTTTACTAGCGGGATCCAGTTTGGCAAGATAGGGTCTGAAACATTCCATGAGTGTTTTGAGGCATCAAACAATGTTTTTTGGGGGTAAAAATTTTTCGCCTAGATGTAGAATCTTTTCATGATATTCTACACACATAAACCTTTCCAACGATGCAAGAATCACGTCAATCAAAGTCTGTATGAAAAATTTATGCCACTCAAAAGTTGACCTTCCTGTTTTCACACCTATAGTTTGGGAGGATGCCACGTCAACCTCCATTATTCATGTAAAAGGGGATAGCCACGTGTTTGTGAGGTACAAGACTCTAGAAGAGCCTATTCTGTAACTCTAGTTAAGATTTGATGCAGTCAAACTTAACCACTAGAAGGCTATCAGGCTGTGTTATAACCGGGACACTAGGAGGAAGAGGCATTCCATTCTTTTGAGAGAACTTTGTTCCATAGTTGAGAAAAGATAGCCAAGAGAGATAGGAGGTAGAGAAAACAGAGGGATTTGTGCACTGTAGCAACTCATGGGCCACAAACATTACTTCTTTGTATCTACAACCATATTTCCAGATACAGAAAGAGAGTGAAGCAACCTCATCTTCCAGCTGGGTTTTCTCCCGAAAGGGTTTCCCAGAGAGAATATCTTGTGTATTATGTGTTTGTGAGCTTATTTTGTCGTTATCTACTTTTTTTTTATTGATTTACTTTTACATGCATGCACTAACTAGAGTTAATTTTACAGATCTAGAAATTAAATAAAATTGTAATAGTGTAGAATCTCATATTTTTAATATAATATTATTAGATCTCTTGTGACGAACTATCCAGTGGAATATCCATGGAAGTTTACAGATCACATCTCGATGCATTCATAATGGAAAAAGTGGAGGAATAATCTCACAAAACCATTTTTACCAGGGGGACCCACTTTGCAGAATTGGGTCTAAAACCTTTCGGGAGCGTTTTGTGGCATCAAATGAAGTTTTTTAGGGGTAAAAAATTGTTTCTTTAGCGCCACAAATTTTCATGCTATTTTACACATGGGCACATGAAAATTGGAAGGACACCTTTGATTCCATATTGAAAATGGACTATGGATGCACAATGGTGGTCAAACTCGACTACTCTTTTTGTAGTTCTTTCCTGGACTCCTTCCTAAGATCCTCTAGATCCCTTAATTATTCCTATGATTTTACCTCTAAGTTGGAACCTCCATCTTCTTTGATTCAAGCTTGTTTACTAGATCCACCATAAGGAGGTTCATATTGCAACTAATATTCATACCATGTGCTTTCAACCATGAGAATATCTCCTCTGTAAGTCTCAAGGGTTATTATGAACGTATTCATCAACCTTGGCTAAGGTTTTAAGACTGCTTTCTTAAATCAATTCTTAGATCCCCTATAACTTCCCACAGAATTCCCTGTATGCAAAAGTTATGCCACTCAAAAGTTACCTTCCTGTTTTCACACCTATAGTTCAGGAGGATGCTGTGTCAACCCCCATTATTCATGGAAAAGGGGCTAGACACGTGTTTGTGATGTGAAAGACTCTAGAAGAGTCTATTTTGTAACTCTAGTTAAGAGTTGATGTAGTCAAACTTAACCACTAGTAGGCTATATGGTTGTGTTATAATCAGGCCACTAGGAGGAAGAGGCATTCCATTCTTTCGAGGACATTTTGTTCCATAGTTGAGCAAAGATAGCCAAGAGAGATAGGAGGTAGAGAAAATAGAGAGGATTTGTGCATTGTAGTAGCCCATGGTCCACATACATTACTTCTTTGCAACCATATTTCCAAACAGAGAAAGAGAGCGAAGCAGCCTCATCTTCCAGCTGGGTTTCTCTCAAAGGGTTTCCCAGAGAGAATATCTTGTGATTTATGTGTGTGTGATATTATTTTGTCATTCTCTACCTTTTTTATTACTTTAATTTTACATGCATACACTAATTACAGTTAATATTACAGATCTAGAAATTAAATAAAATTGTAATAGTGTAGAATCTCAGATTTTAAATATAATATTATAATATCTGTTTTGATGAATTGTCTAGTGGAATATCCATAGTAGTTTACAGATCACATCTCGATGCATTCAGAGTGGGAAAAGTGGAGGAATCAACTCACAAAACCGTTTTTACCAGGGGGCCCACTTTGCAGAACTGGATCTAAAATCTTTCAGGAGCGTTTTAAGGCATCAAACAAAGTTTTTTAGGGGTAAAAAATTGTTTCTTTAGCGCCACATATTTTCATGCTATTTTACACACAGACGCATGAAAATTGGAAGGTCACATTTGATTCCATATTGAAAATGGACTATGGATGCACAATGGTGGTCAAACTCGACTACCCATTTTGTAGTTCTTGCCTAGACTCCTTCTTGAGATCCTTTAGATACCTTAATTTTCCCTTTGATTTTACCTCTAAGTGGGAACCTCCATCTTCTTTGATTCAAGCTTGTTTACTAGAGCCACCATAAGGAGGTTCATACTACAACTAATATTCATAACATGTGCTTTCAAGCTTAAGAATCTCTCCTCTATCAGTCTCAAGGGTTATTATGAACGTATTCGTCAATCATGGCTAAGGTTTTAAGACTTCTTACTTAAATCAATTCTTAGATCCCTTATAACTTCCCACAAAATCCCCAAATAAACCTGCTCTAATACTAATATGATTTGTAAACTACCATGGATATTCCTCTAGATAGTTCATCAAAATAGATATGATAAAAATAGACTAAATTTTATACTATATGGGTTAATTTCATTAAATTCTAGATTTAGTAATTTATGTTTTTTGCTTATGCATGTAATAGATAAAATATGAAAAGTAGAGAAAAATAAAATATAGTCACACACCAACCATAATGAACACAAGATATGCTCTAGGAAACTCTTATGGGAGAAAACTGAGTCAGAAGGTGAGGTTACCCTACTCTATTTTGTCTAGAAATGAAATAATGTAAGTATATAGGGATAATACACCCTTTATGGAGTTACATGAGCCATGTGGTTTCATAAGTCACTACAGACACTAAAAACACCCTGTGTTACTCTCTTACACCTACTCCCAAGTTGTTTTGCTATACTATGGAATGAGATACAATCGAAATGGATGGAACTCCTTTTCATCCTAGTGGCTTGGTTAAAACATAGCCCAATAGCCGACTAGGGGTCAAGTTTGATTTCTTCAACTTTTAACTAGAGTTGCGACGTTTGACCCTTCTAGAGTATTCTTCATAGTGTTCATGTGACTACCCCTTTTCAATGAGTAGTGGGATCTAACATGACATCTTCATCAACCAAGGTGGTCAAATAGGAAGATCAACTTTTGGGTGGTATACATTTTGCATACGAACTCTTAGTGACGTCTTTCTTACACCATTGGAGGGGTCTTTGAGTGTAGAACAAGTCCAAGGTGTCTAACAATAGTTGTCAGGCTAAAAAACCATTTTGTTTGATGCTTCAAAATACCTCCAAAATATTTCATACCCCAATTCTCCAAACTAGAACCTACTAGTAAATATGGAACTATAATCCGATTCCTCCAATTTTTCCACTTTAAACACATTAAGATGGATGAAAATTTATATTATGATTTAATCCAAATAATATACATTATGTTTTATAAATGAAATGGTGAAACTTTAATTTCCATAACCATATATAATTATTTACATGCTATATGTTTGCGAAACATATATTCTTTACCTTTTTCTTTAATCAAGAATTTTAAGTGAGTCCCCCTAGGGGCAACTCAATTGGTGATGGGCATGAAGATGAACTATTATGTTCCTATAGGTTCCAGGTTCAAATACCCCTAAGTTTACCTGTGGGCCAAATGTTGGAGGTGACATGGTTCACCTAGAGGTTATAATGGTAGTGGCTGGAATCAACATCGTGTCATGCAAGTACAAGAATGGCCCAATTTTTTATTCCTCATGATGATGATGATGATGATGATGATGATAATGGTGGTGATGGTGATGATGATCAAGAATTATAAGATTTTTTATATAAGCGAAAAAGTTGAAATAAAATTTGTATATTCATATTTAAGGTTTTATATTTTACAAACCAATGACATACTTTAATATCAATTCATATATATATATATATATATAGAGAGAGAGAGAGAGAGAGAGAGAGAGAGAGAGAGATTTATATGGTATGATGCTCAACATAATGAAGATTTGTAATTCCTTCAATATTCAATATGGGAATGACATACATCTTGCATTGTATGTGTGTGTAAGTGTGTGGTTTTAATAAAGAAATTATGAAACGTTAATACATCATGCATATCATAAAAAAACCTAATACAAATCCAATATGAACTATTAATTTCGGATAATAAATCCAACTCATTAATTTGAATAATAATATCAATTAGTTTTAAAGATGAAATATTATAATTGTTGAAAAAAGTTCCTTGCATCTAGCTACAAACTTTGTGTACATTTACCTTTTTAGAAATGGTGCTATTCGATTTCTTGATATGGTTTATATTCAATTTCTTGATATGGCTTAAATTAGAGAATGGATGTATTGGTTCATACCCACCTATAACTACAAACATTGGATGTATTAATTAAAGATAAAGCAATCGCTTTTGTAATGAAAAGTATGATAGAGTATTAATTAAAGATAATGTATGGATTTTTGTCTCAATTTATGTGAGAGCTTCATTGTGATTGAGATTTAAAAGAACCAAAAGATGGAAAAATCAATTGAATTTAATTCCCTTGGATTGGCATTAATAGGTAGTACATAACTCCGGACACATATTTAGAGAAATAAAAATGACAAAAGTGAATTCACTTCAATTCCCTCTAAATTAAATTGGCTTCAATTCCTTCCATATTCAATATGGAAATGGAATATGACACTTTAAAAAACAAAAAAAATACAATGTTGCACACTATGTGTGTAAGGGGGGATCCCACTCATTAATTTAAAGAATAATATCAATGAGTCTTAAAGATGAAATTTCACAAATGTCAAAGAAAATTCCTTGCATCAAGAAGGGGGGGGGGGGGGGTGGTGAGGAATCTCACTCATTGATTTAAAAAATAATATCAATAAGTCTTAGAGATGAAATGTCACACATGTCGAAGAAAGTTCCTTGCATCGAGCTAGAAGTTTTGTTTACATTTACCTTTTTCTTTAGATTGTGCTATTCAATTTCATGACATAGTGTTAATTAGAGAAGGGATGTATTGGTTTATACCCATCTACAACTCAAAGAATATTTATTTTGATTGTAATAAGAAGTATGGTGGAAACTTAATTAAAGATAAATAATGTAATTTTGTATTTAATGCTCCTTTGAGTTCGAATTGTGATTGAGATTTATTAGAGAAAAAGGAGAGGAAAATTCAATTCAATTTAATTCTTTTAATTGATATTAATAGATAATATTTATAAAAAGCCTAGATATTCAAAAAAGGAAAATATTAACATTAGATTTCCATATATTTTAATGTTTTTCCTAAAATATATTTATTAATTTGTCAATAACCATAAAAAATATATTTTTATATTGTAATACCATTCTCTTCCAAATCACTTGGAAGGTGTCTTACATATCTCACATTCATTCAAAGGGAGCTTTTAGTGAATAACGAGGTTAGTGAAACATTAATATGTGTATAATGGATTCATGCATATTTTTATTTGTATCCTTTAAATTATTTTTCTAAAAATACCTTTTATTTCAATACACAACCTCAAGATTTAACTTAGAATTGATTAGACAAAATGAAAACAAAAACAAAACAAAAAAATTAATATTAAAAAAAATCATATATATATATAAATGTTATTTATTCAACATTAATAAAATATTAAAATATTAATTGTTTAATTTATAAATGATAAATATAGTTTCAAGTCATTTTCCCCTTTATCCCCTTTATGTTAAAACTGTAGACTCAAATTTAAAGCGATAAAGAATGTAAAATTAAATTAAATTCCTTCCATATTCAAAATAGAAATGGCAGTGCCTATATGTTTGTGCACATGTGGTTTTAATAAAAAAATTATGAAATGTTAATATATTATAAAAAATAAATAAATAAATTAACACCCATCCATATGAACATTGATTTTTGATAATAAATCCCACTTTTTTATTTGAACAATATCAATAAGTTTTAAAGATGATATATGATAAATGTTGAAGAAATGTGCTTGCATCCGGTTAGAAACGTTATTTGTGTTTACCTTTTCTTAAATTGTGCTACTAAGTTTCATAATAGAGTGTAAATTAGAGAATGGATGTATTGGAACTTATTCTCACCTATAACTCAAAGCATTGAAGGTATTAATTAAGGATAAAGCATTTGTTTTGATGGCAATGAAAAGTATGGTGCAATATTAAATAAGGATAAAGTATGTCATTGTTGTCTTTAAAGCTTTTCTGTGTGAGAGCGCCATTGAGATTTAAAGAGAAAAGTAATGGAAAATTCTTTTCTGTCTGAGAGCGCCATTGAGATTTAAAGAGAAAAGTAATGGAAAATTCATTTGATGTTAATTTTTTTTAACTAATATTGATAAATAATATTTATGAAAAATATTAAAAAATTAAATATTAACATGTTATTCATTCAATTTATAAGATAATCTTAGAAATGCAAAAATTAAATATTAAAATGTTTGTTATTTAATTGATTTATAAATAATAAAGTCCTCGAGGGGGCAACTCAATCGGCAATCTTTATGATATGAAGTCTTTGTGAAGTGTGTGGTTCAAGGTTCAAATCCCCCATGAAAGCATTATGATCTGTGGATGGGGACGCACATGGGTTCACCTAGAAGTTTAGTGGTAGTGGTAATAATCAACCCCTTGTCGTGCAAGTATAAGCCCGACTCAGTTGTCAATTCCTGTAGGCAAAAGAAAAAAAAATTTAAAAAAAAAAGTTTCAAGTCATTTTTCCCTTTATGTCGCAACACCCAACTCATATTTAAAGAGATAAAGAATGAAAAAATGAATTCAATTCAATTCCCTCAAATTGATGTTGATATATAATACTCATATTTATGAAAAGTAGACATACAAAAATGAAAATATTAATAAGTTAGTCATTCAAGTTTTATAAAAAGAGTTGGGATATGCAAAAATGAAAATATTAAAAACGTTTTAAATAAAGTAAAATTTAGAGCCAATTGTAGATTTCTTTTCTTGAGAAAAAAGACAAAATCATTGCTTCCATTTAAAGTGTTGCACTTTAAATAGTATATAGACTAGTGTAAATCCATCTTAACTTAGTGAAATGCATAAAGAGAGAGATCAAATTTCTCAAGGTTCAAACCTTTTTTTGGATTGAAGAAATTTGAAGAACGGTTTGCACCTCAAGGATTTTGATAACTCTAAATACATGATAGTTCCTAAGTTAAGAGGGATCTCCACTAATTTTTTGTAATTCGTGCCTTAACTTGATTTTAGTCACAAATTATACTAAGTATATGTATATATCACCACTGTTGAAAATCAATGCTTTTAGAATTAATTTTGGGATATTTGATTGAATATCTACCTATTTCAATCACTGGTCACAACTACTCACTTGTATGGATGAGAGGTTTGTGAACTATATATATTTTGGGAGTACAGTGAGACAAGGTAGATAGATTATATGTCACAATGTTATTTGAACATTTTCATGCCAAGAGATTAATGAATCATGATATTTCTCTTGCAAAATTTGCCACAACCTCATTCAATATTTCTATGATATTTCTTATAGTGATAATCACATAGGCTCTAACAAATGGGAAACTAATAGATTGACATTCTTAGATATCAAATTTTTCTCTCAAATCCTCTATGTAGTAGGCAAAAATTGGGATCAATTCATGTAGGTATGTGAAAGGCCCTTAGTTTCGTCTCCTCATTAACCTTGGTAAAGATAAACTACTCTTGCGCATCTTAGCTTTTAGTGCATGCTCTTGATCTCACCAGGGGTGAGATAAAAATATGTTATTCATACTAAGAAATATAAAGACCACCTTCACTCTACATAGTTTTAGCCTAGAAAATTTCTTTCCCCCAAAGTTCAATACTACCCATATCTTGTATTTCCGTTGCAATGATGGGTCCATTCTATTCCTAAGGTATAATAAACTCTAGTTTTCTTGCAACTTGAGGGTCCCTTTTTCCCACGTTATAGTTTTCTCCCAACAAATTTGCATAGACATAGATCATATATTCCTTGGGAGCATCATATTTTCCATATTTTCTCCCTAGAGCCTTACACCAAGGACTTTGCATTTCGATACTTTCCGGATACAAGAGTAGATGGTGTTCGCTTGATCTCTTAATATATTGATTTTATTCTCTCTAGGAACTCATGGCTTATGAGGACTAGAGATGGTTTGCCCTCTTCCTATCAGATGTGGCAATTGATTAGAGTTTAATTCCCCTAAATGGCATGCACACTTTGTTAGGCAAACTAATCCCTCTTGCAGACAAGATGGATCTCCCTAGACCTCAAAGAAATCTGGTAAAAAATAAGAAAGAATTTCTACCTTTCCTTAGCTTACGATTGATTGAAACAAACAATATGAGAGAGCTCACTTACCATTTTATCGAAATGACTGTTGAGATTCCTTTTAGTGCCTTCGATAGTTATCTTCCCCTTGATGCTTTAGAGACCGTTTCAACGCTTTCCACAACTTCTCCATGATGTCTTGAAGGAGATCTGCATAGACAGAAACACACAAAGGATCAAAGCATCTAGTGTATAGAATGAAAGATAAATGAACTACTTAACTCAACATATATCATAAATTGAATCAATAACCAATCATAACCTATGTGAGTGATCAAGGAATCCCACAAATGATATTAGAAAAGACATAATTAGGAAAGAACAATTGCTTTTTATTAAATAAAATGGAGAACAAACTTACAACCTCAAAGCCTTGATGTTAAAAGCCTTTTCTCACAATATCCAACCCTCTCCTTGGATGAAAAGCCTCCTAGTCTTATTTTTACAGCATAATCCTAACTTCATAGTCCTCTCCAATCCTCTGTCATGTGTTTGATTTATAGGCCAAGAGGAGGAGGTTTGGGATCCTCTTTCTAAGGGACGAGATCCACAAATAGTGGGATAGGGGTTCCACAAAGAGAGGGAAGTAGCTCCATGACAGGAGAGATCAGGCTTGAGTAGGCATCTATTTGAAGTTGTTAGTTGGGAAAGATTTGACTAACAAAGTTTCTAGATTTTACTTTTTATTTTTTACTTGCATTGAGTCATGTGTGCAAGCCACACGGGAGCTTCACTGGGGGAGAAATACCATACCACGTGGGTTCATATTGGGGGATATATATTGATGAAAAAATGGCATAATATATTGGGGGATATATAGGGGCAAAGGGTTTTTATATTGGCAGGTATAAAAAATGGAGCTCAAAGTTAATAAAAAAATATAAAGGGGTATAAAAAATGTTAATGAAAAAATGGATACCTACAATACCTAATGGACGTAAGGGTTTTTTAAAGCGGGAAGGTGTATTGGGTTTGTATTGGTAGGGGGTTAAATAATGTAATTTTAGGGATATTTTCCAAAATGTAGTCAAGTTTAGGGTATTGTTTAATATGTCACGAACGCACGTGATAGGGCAGAGGTTCATTGAGTGAAGCCCCCATGGCAGGCCACAGTGTTAGACAGAGTGCACTTTTGTGCAGTTTCTAATGGTCTCTTCTGCGTATGTGCATAAATGGAATATGGAACTGTGCAGGAAGCCAAAAATATGTCTTTGAGCTTTAAGATCCATAAATTTCATTCTCTTTGGGATAGTTTGGGTTCTAGCCTTGCAAGGGGATTATTTGGAACACTTTGATGGATAGTGAAAGATCCAAATCAACGTTCATTTGCCTAATGTGACAAAATGACATGTAACACACTTACTTCCAACCCTTTAACACAAATGTGGGAAAATACACCATGGACAACTTCCAAACTCACATGATAGAGCTACCAGACATCATAGATCTGTTGGTCACCATAAACTCTTACTCACCACATATTTATTTATAACCTCAAATGTTGAAAGTGCTTCTCTAAAGCAACATATTTTGGCAATGTAAGCTCTTCCTTGAAATTTTTTGTTTCTTTTCAACTTGATAAACTGCTTTCTCTTTTATGCTTTTATTTTCCCCATAAAATATGCTTTTGCTTTTAAAATATCATTTTTTATATCAATTTTAATTCTATGTAAACTTTAATAATTAATTAAATTAAAAACCATATATCAAAATATTTTGAACTTCACTATTTATTTTAATATTATTAATTCATATAATTGTTTTTAGTAATATTAATTCATATAATTGTTTTTAGTATTATTAATTTATATATATATAGACATTAAGCTTAAATCCAAAAAAACAAACCATATATCACTTCTTCATGGGCATAGTTCAGTTTTCAATTTTACGCACATTTTTTTAGCACACTTAAAAAATATTATAAAATTTTTCTAATAAAATGAATATCACTAAACTTATTTATACATGCTTTTAAACCACGAGGAATTCACTATGAGAGCAATACCATACCACGTGTATTCATATTGGGGGATATATATTGAGGTAAAAATGACATAATATATTGGGGGATATATAGGGTGTAAAGACTTTTTATATTGGCAGGCATAAAAAATGGAGCTCAAAGTTAATGAAAACATATAAAAGGGTATAAAAAATGTTAATGAAAAAATGGATACCTATAATATTTAGCAAAATTAGGGGTTTTTTAAATTGGGAACGTGTATTGGGTTTGTATTGGTAGGGGCTAAATAATGTGATTTTTAGAGGTATTTTCCAATATGTAGTCAAATTAAAGCTATTGTTTAGGGTACCACTAATGCACGTAATATACCGGAGGTTCATTTGGTGAAGCCCCATGTTTTAAACACGTCTATATTATGTAATAACAAATGCCAAATTTACACATTATACTTTTGCAACTTAGATCATTATAAATTTGATGGTGTAGTGTATACTTATAATAACTTCTGAGTGTTAAAATTTAGACTAGATCATGATTTAAATTTTGTTAAAAGTTGTGAGCCAGGTCTTTATTGTTTTCTGTAATCGAGTCAAACTTAAGGTGGCATAACGTAATTTGATGTGGATTTATAACCTCGAAAAACATTGCCTCATAAAATACTTTAAACTAATTTAAACCTGGGTAGAGTTGGTGACCGTTGGAAATTGAGCGTATTTCATGCCCTTTCCTTAAGCGAACACTGCAGTGGTTTCATTTTAGCGTCTTCTATATTGTCTTGGCTTTTGTTTGATGCTTGTTGCTTCAGTAGCATGGCCATGTTGTTGTTTTTCCTTTATGGGTTTTTGGTTGTTTTTCTTTAGTTTATTTCTTGTTTGTGAATTGCTAGGCCAACCAATTTTATTTTGTTGCCTAATGTAAAATAAATAAAAAGGTACGAGATGAAATCATGAGATTCATCTTTTTAAACTGGTGACAGAGCAGCTATTTTGATTTTTATTTAGCTTTTCGAGAAGTTGTTTCTCTTTAAGTTAAGATAAAAGAGTACGTTCAATGTGTGCTTGTTTGGCATGTCTTTTTGAGTTGAAGTAGGTTTTTATAGAAATTCATTATAGATGATACAAAATGATAAATTAATATATGTCCAGGCTTTCGATATGGAGTAAGCTATACATGTGAAAGAACAGGGTGATGTGACCCCCCTCTGGCGATTTTTCTGTTCCCCTCATCACCCTCCGCCTCCCGTCAGGCCGCATATCTTGTGAGTCATGGGCTACATCTCCTGGTCCAACTTCCAATGTAGGGCCTCTTTCATTAAGTGATCAAAAGTGTGTTTACATGGTTTTACAAAGCTCAAATACAAGAATTGATGTCTCCAATGGATCCAACACTGTCAAAAAACCCATTTTGGTTCTTTTTGCACCTCATTTGACCAAAAATGAGTAAGTTATGTATGTTTCAAGTTTTTGCTCAAATCTCCAGCTAATCATCCTCCAATTCGCCCCAAACCTGGCTTGAGCACCCTAAACTTGGAACTGATGCGCAAATCTGGTCTACAATCCCACCCGACGGGCGAAATTATAGGACGATTAGTCTGCCCACTAAGCCCCCAGTTCTGAAAATCTTAGTCACCGGATGTGCATATGATCGGTTTTGGGGTTGTGATTCTGGGGCCTATGTGCCAACGGTTTTATCCCTCCGCTCGGCATGCTTTCCTGGTCATATAAGGTCCTGGTGACCTAGGGTTGGCCCCCTTTACCTATGCGCTCCTGGTTCTGTGGCTGCCATATGGCCTTGGGGCTGGCCCCTCTCCATTCCTCTGAGCTCTTGGTCGTCTGGCCACCTTGTGACCTAGGGTTGGACCCCTTACCTTCCGCCTTCGATTTTGACTTGGGCGCCGACTGCGTATTAATTTCAGGGTTGTGGCCGTGGGCTGGGCTAAATCCTAGCCCCTTGGTCACTCCATTTGGGGTCCCATGGGCCCTGGGGTGGCCAGGGGCTATGACTTAGGATGACCCCTCTCCTAATGGCATGTTTTGCAAAACTTAAATAGAAAACCGACACTATGGTTTACAAGAACCACCGGTGGCACAATGGTGGAGCATTGCGCTGCCACCACGGAGGTCTCAAGTTCGAACCTTGTAGAGGCCCACTCTGGCCATATGCAAAAATTTTCCAAGTAAATGGAGGCCACATGGCTGCCACCGATTGGCCCACGTGGCTCTCCCTCATTGGTCAACCATTCAACCAATGAAATCACAACATACACGATCCAATCACAACGAGACAAGCATCAATCAACCATTGGCCCATAAAAACATAGTCAAATGCCCAGTCAGTGTACAGACTGCTGACTAGGTGTACTTGCAACCCAAATTCCAAAATTTCTAGTTGTTTGTTAATTCGATCAGAACATGATATTGGGATCATATGATATCAGTTTTGATCAAAACAAATTGCATTGGATTCATATCGTCAATATATATCCAACCATTCAAGTTTTGAGATCTGTCGCACACTTTGAGTTTTGAGCACTAATTTTATCCTCTAGATCAACACAACATGATACTGGTAAGATAACAATAAAATATTATACTTCTAAAAAAAACTATACGTTAGCAATGTAATTCAAATATAAACATGTCCAATCGTGTTATGAAACCAGCTCACAAAAAGATAGAAAAGAAACATCAAAGCCTTAGAAATCAACCTCTTCAAGGGATCAACCTCCTTTACATTACACAAATGAATAATTCTTGGATGATACAAATGACAAGACCTCCTTTCTATATATAGGAGTCTAACAGGTCATAATATAATTAGAGTTGACATAACAGTAACAATGTAAGGGCACAATAATAACAATAGTGGGCTTCTATGGGGCACAATAATAGCAATATGGCGACTACATGGGCACAACAATATAATAAGGGGGTTCACTAACAAAAATAAGGGGTTAAACTAGTAGTATAGGGACCTAACATGCCCCTCTCCTTCAAAAATTGTCGTCCTCAACGCTTGAGTAGTTTTGAATGCTTCTGTATAAAATTCTCATCCTCCCATGTGGAATCTTCAACGAGTAAGTTCTTCCACTTGATGAGATACTATGCAATTGATCCATGTTGTAGCTGTCTTGTTTTTGTTTCTGTGACGGCTTCAGGTTCCAATATGATTTTTCCTTCCTCATCAAGTTCTGGCAATATTGTTTGAACTGGGATCTTCTCATTAGGTAAAGTCACCATTTCTCAAGTGCGTGTAATCTTGCCAACATTTCCTTCTCATAAATATCTTTGTGTAAATACTTTCCTTTGATTGGATGACTTTCGAAAGCAATGGGTCTTTCTTCTTGCATTAAAACATCACCAATTCCATTTCCCTAGGCATCACATTCCAAAACAGATGTTTTTTTTAAGTCTGGTGTAGCTAAGACCGTTGCTTAGTACACTGCCTCTTTAATATGTTCAAAGGCCTTTATTGCTTCTGGAGTCCATGAAAATGCATCTTTCTTCAATAATGTTGTTTTCAGAATGTCTTCAGTCTTCATTCTAATTTGATGATATCCTAAACGAAGATCCAACTTGGTGAAGTAAATTAATCCATGCAATTCATCCAATAATTCATCAATGACAGGAATGGGAAACTTATCTTTAATAGTGAGCTTGTTGAGCTCCCTACAATCCGGACACATGTGCCATGACCCATCCTTCTTGTGCACCAATACTACTGGAGCAGAGAAAGAACTTTGACTAGGTTGAATTATACTAGCCTCTAACATTTCTGCAATGATACGTTCAATTTCAATCTTTTGAGCATAGGGATATCTGTAAGGACTGATGTTTGGAGGAACACTTCCTGGAATCAAATGAATAGCATGATCATGATCATGAATAGGTGGGAGGCCTTTGGGAGTCTCAAATACCTTGGAATGATTGTCTAAGACTTTTTGGAAATATGGAGAAATAGATGATTTTTATGTGGGAACATCTAGCGAACATAATTGTGTAATTACACCTCGTTTTTCTTTTTTTAGAAGCTTCGTCATTCCATTAGAGTTGATTATCTTTCCCGTTTTCCCTGTGATACCCCTTAATTCAACTTCTTTTCCTTCCGAAGAAAATTTCATGAAAAGTTCTTGAAAATTGAAAGTTATTGTACCCAAGGATTGTAGCCATTGGACTCCTAGTACAACATCAACACCACCCATTGGAATGGAAAGCATTGGGATATTCAATACATACTCTCCCATGGATAGCTTGATATTATGGCACTTTCGAGAGCAATTTAAGGTTCCTCCATTTGTAACCATTACTTGACACTCTAGTGTTGGATATATGAAGCAATTCAATTCCTTGGCTATCTTACAATGAATAAAATTATGGGTACTACCCGAATCAATCAACAATATTTTTCTTCTTGATATGCCCTTCTATCTTGAGAGTTTGAGGAGTGGTAATTCCTGCCAATGCATTACAAGATATCGTCGGATTCATTTCTTCTTTCTTTGGGGTTGGTTCCTAGTGTATATCCTCTTCTTTTGACGTTTCTTGATTCTTTTCTTCTTGATATTTCACTGCTTGAACCTTCTTCTTCTTGATATGTCCTTCTATCTTGAGAGTTTGAGGAGTGGTAATTCCTGCCAATGCAGTACAAGATATGGTCGAATTCATTTCTTCTTTCTCTAGGGTTGGTTCCTAGTGTATATCCTTTTTTTTTTATTTTTTGATCATTTTCTTCCTCCTCTTCACAATCTATGTAAAATAATTTATTCTCAGCACACTTCTGACGTTTAATGTGTGTTCTATCACAATTGTACCAAAGCCCTTTCGTTCTTTTTTCTTCCAATTGTTGTGGTGTCAACCTTGTAGGTTATGGAAGGTTGGGAGAAACAACACTTCCATCTTTATAGTTGTGAGTGGTAGACTTCCTTGTTGCCATAATTTTTCTTTCAATTTGTCTTGCAAACCTGAATGCCTTCTCCAATGAATCAGGTTCCCAAAGACGAACCTCATGTTGAATGTTATACTTTAAAGTCCCTATGAAGACATCAATCCTCTACTTCTTTGGAATATCATTTACCCTTATATTAAATTTTTGAAAGTCGTCAATGTGCTCTGCCATTGAACCCTTTTGTTTGAGATTTATCAATTAGCTAAAGAAGGTGCTTCTCTTTTTGTATCCTCATAATGTGCTATCATTTCCTCCGTGAAAATTAACCACGTGACAAGTGGTTTACGAAAATAAAGCCCTTTATACCATAAAAATTGATTTGGTTCTAAATATAAAGATGCAATATGTACCTTTTGTAACAGTTGCACCTCATGTAGATCAAAATATTGCTCCATCTGTAGTATCCAATTTACCGGATCCTTGCCATCAAACTTCCTCAAATTGCTTTTTCTTGATTTTAGGAGCTCGATCTTGCAATGACTCTAACTCTGTAATTTCGGATCTCCAAGGTCTGCAATTTCATCGTGTGATATCCCTTTGAGTCCTCTTTCTAACCCCACAAGTCTTATCAAGATTGGATTCTCCAAGGAAGAGTTATGCCAAATCTCCCACGATGACCTAATTATAGACTGGTTCAATAGAGCACACTTGTACGAAGTCTCACGTGTCACTATTTCGACCTTGGGACCTAAAACCGATAAACAAAAAACTATAGTCCGTCTTCTTTCTGTAACTTCTTACGAAATTTCAATTTGATGCTCCAAGAGAAATTTATGACGATTTTCCCAAGGTCACCTGTTTGGGATGTAATTTGGGAGCCTGCAGAAACCCTAAATGTCTTGCACTGTATCTCCGAAAATATAGCGAAACAAGATCTGCAATTCGGGTCCGAGCTTCAACAAGTTTTCGACTCAAATGGTTTTTAATTTCAAATTCTAAAACTTCGTGTAAAAACAATTATAGCGAAAATTCCATGATGACCTGTTTGAGATGGAATTCTAGAGCTTGCAAACACTCTAACTTCCGCAGATCATATATCCAAAAATATAGTGAGATAAGATCTGAAATTCGGACCCAAGGTTCAGCGAGATTTCCTCTCAAATGGGTTTTTTTTTAGCTTCTGAAACGTCGCAAAAAAAATAATAATAATAATAAATAAAATAAAATAAACAAAATAAAAATAAAAAATAAAAATAAGAATAAAATAATTTAAAAAAAAAAAATTAAAAAAAAAAAAAAAATTATAGTGAAAAGTTCACGATGACCTGTTTGGAGCAGCAAAACCCTAGAATCCAAAGCTCTGATACCAAATGTTATGAAACCGGCTCACAAAAAGATAGAAAAGAAACATCAATGCCTTAGAAATCAACCCCTTCGAGGGGGCAGCCTCCTTTACATTACACAAATGAATAATTCTTGGATGATACAAATGACAAGACCTTATTTCTATATATAGGAGTCTAAAGGGTCATAATATAATCAAAGCCGACATAACAGTAATAATGTAAGGGCACAATGATAACAATAGTGGGCTTCTATGGGGCACAATAATAACAATACTGGGACTACATGGGCACAACAATATAATAAGGGGGTTACACTAATAACAATAAGCGGTTAAACTAGTAGTATAGGGACCTAACAAATCGAGTAATATCCAGTCGATACAAGTAAGCTTGAATTTCAGGATTACTAGGAAAGTTGTGAATAATGAACCTACATTCCTGAAAGTCTTTTCATCAAGGGAGTCACTAAAAATTGATGCAACAATAGAATAATTGGTGCAAGCTGTCAGCGTGGAGGTTTGCCAAAGTTAGAAAATTAAGAATTATTTCTTGTTTAAAATTCAGCTAAAGTAAGGTAAGTTGTGATAAGTTATCATAGTAACTTTTGATGGAAAAAGTTTAGTCTTGGAATAGTGAAGTGAGTGACACATTAAGTTGAAAGTGATATGATAATAGTATCTGAGTTACGTATGAAATAAACGTAGAAGCACCTTGGAACAATGTTACTGATATATATATATATATATAGATATATATATATATATATATATATATATATATAGATATATATATATATATATATATATATATATATATATATAAGCTTTACACCAAATTTAGTAAGTATATAGAGAGCAAGATTAGAATCAATTTCAAGAATATAGAAAAGGAATGTTGGCAGCTTTTGAATCTATTGTATCTAATAGACGTGGGGGGGACTCAAGATGTGTGAGTTACAGACTTGTAATATTGAATCATGGAATGATTCACTAATTGGTTTATTTTATAAATTCCTCACAATTTGAAAGATTAAGTTTGATCAAAATCAAGATGACATGATAATTTTGATTAATTGAAATGATTGTTGGTGCAATGAGAGGAACGAGAATAGATGCAAGCGAGACCCTGGGGAAATTTAGTAGGATTGAAGGAAATTATATATAAGTTAAGGCCAAATGATACAATCGTAATCTACAAGAGAAATATCTTAACATGGTTGTTATTGGTTTTAGAAGATAGCATAAGCTAGAAAGGAACAACATAGGAAATATGCTTGATAACATACACATAATAATGAATGTGTATATTGAATACTTTGAGGAGTTTTTTGTCCTGATGTGGATGGAAGGATTGAAGATGGATATAAGTATAAAAAAAATGTGAGTAGAAATAGGTAGATGGTTGAGTGGGCAATTAAGGAAACGTGGCACAAGAAAATTTAAAAATATGATGAAAATGTTGGTATCCTATTAGCAGAAACATTACCTATTCTTGTTGACATGGGAAGGGCAACATGCCATCCATCAATGTTACCCTAGAAAAGTACTTAAGGAACTTTAATATGACTTTTATAGACGCAAATGAAGTCTTGTCAAATAGTTGATTAGAATGAACATATGCTTATAAAATTATTGTGTCAAGAAAACCACACTAACATATTGTGTTGAGGATGCTGACAAGCATGGATACGCAAGACGGAAGGACCCCATAACTGATTGCACTTCAACTACAAGGGGAAACACATGTGACCTCTAGGCACCTTAAATAATAAATTGCATCATACAAAGGGAAGTAAATCCAAGAAATGAGTTGTGAAAACTCATAGGTAAGGTGTGTCGGAGCAATCTTCATTCCTTAATGATTTCGTATGGCAACCTAACTGATTTTGGATAGGCAGGGATAATTGATAATGGAAGCATACGAAATTGTGAAAGGTAAAAACATTGCAATATGATTTGTAACCACAGGTGAGAAGGTATAATGTTATAATATGCGAGACTGGTATTGTTTGTCTAAAACTGCATGTTGATAATTATGTGGGAAATTTGAATCAAATACCACCTATATGACATGTGATGATTTCCTGTCAATTTAATTTTACAGATTGTGGGACCCATGTTGAGGGCCCAAGTATGAATGCATCATGTACATAAAAGTTTCTTTTCTTTAATGATAATATGCATATGATCAGTTATGTAATTTACAGTGGAAAAATGTCTTAAAGAGAATTTCACTTAGCAGACAGTTATGGAAAGTTGTGAAAGTCTAGGAGACCTTGGCTTGATGGCAGTTGCCTGCCCAGATGGGTTGACGGTAATTCACTTCCCAAATTTCCTCTCCCTGGACATAGATGATCTTAGTAATGGAAAATAGTTGGCCAAGAGGGTGAGAGGGGAAAAAGCCCGAGGAAACTTTGTTCATTTTGGATCTTGTTGGAGGAGGCCCAGAGAGTGAGTTGTTGAGCTCTAAATTCCTCACAGAAAGGACGTTGTGGGAGGAATAGGCAAGACGTTTCCAAGAGGAATCATGTATTAGACCTGGTAAGGTCTATATCAGAGAACTGTCTGGATGTGAAAATGGCTCAATCTGGTTGTGGAAACCAATTCCCATTGGTTGGGAGGAGCATTCTTTTTCCATTGTGGTTCTCATAATAGAACAAGTTAACTAATTAGATAAATGTTGTGTTAAAAATAAACTTTCTATATAATTGTGTAAATATTTTATGTAGATATAGACAATAAAGGATCTTAGTGCTCAGAAAAGAATTATTGGAAGTGTAAGTTCCTTTATTGTGTTACCAATCTTATGAATGTCTTTAGTTGGAGCTAAGACAGTGTGCACGTGGCACAATGATTTATCATTTTCATTATTAGAGGGTTGTTGGCCTGAAATGTATAGTGGGACCATATGGTGGGGTCCTTGTCATTTGTCATAGCCATTTGGTAAGTAAATTTTATTTATTTCCATTGTTCATGAGATTACAATGATGTTTCTAACTCAAATTTTATTTATTTCCATTGTTCATGAGATTACAATGATGTTTCTAACTCTTATTGAGTGCAAGTTACTAACCCTTGTTGGGTTGTGATGCATTCTAATGACCTTTGTTGGGTATATAAATAACAACTAATAGCATTTGTAATGAAGATCGAAACAATATGTATACATTCTTAAATAATGATTGATGGAAACTAATGACCATAATGATTGTGAATGTAGGTCAAACCGGGCAGAGGAATCTTGGTCGAATCTATAACATTCTTGATCAGGAAAAAATAAATGCTACAGAAGCAAGCATATACCCAAGTTAAGAAGAACTTCAGCCAGAAGAGGCTACCTGGGAAGATAAGGATAAATATTTTTTGTGTGATGTTGAAGTTTCTAAGTTTACTTAGTTAGAAACCCTCCATGCACTTTATCTGATTTATTCCTACCTACTTGTTATGTTTCTTAACAAGTTATTTACAATGTAAATACTAAAAATAAATGCTAGTGCATGATCAACATATTATATAGCAACAACTAAAAGAAACAGAAACAAACACACCATATGACACCATTATTTTTGGACTAATGTCCCCAAGAAAAACCCAATGTGGGAAAACCAGTGCAACTATCTGAGGGTTTTCTTATTAAGCAATAACAGAGAATTTCCTTGGCACTAATACCTCTCAATTTCTAACAAATCTACTGGCTGAAACCCCGGATAATCCTTCCGGCAACTACTCAGCACCAATCTGCCCCAGAAACCCCAGTGTCAACCTCTCTCTGGAATGTGTCAGCCCCTCTATGCCTCACATTGGCCTTGCGTCACCCCGGATGGGTCTGCATCAGCCCTAGGATGCCCTGCGTCAACCCTCCAGCCCTCTGCGTCAGTCACACTGGCCTCTCTAAGGCTCTACGCAGCTCCCGGCTACCGCAGCGTGACCCTGCATGAGCCTTGGCTAGATCTGCATCACTCTCCTTAGCTACTGCGCTGCTCTCCCAGCACTATCTATGCCTCTTTGTGTCTTTGTACTCAAATTCCCCTCAGCTGTTGCATCTTGTTATAGATCCATTTGGTCACAATAACCCCAACCTACAGATCAATACTATTAGGGCCCATCAAACCCTAATTCAGTTGTTACATTCCCTAAAGAAGTAAACCATCAGAATGCTTAGCTTCCCAGCAAGTTCCATGACTAAAATCATCCAAAAATTGCCTCTAAGAAGATCAACGCAAGCAGACCTTCATTAGGGTGCACTGCAATGTAGTCCATACACTGATAGGGTGCTATGCATTGCACTTGAGCCCTCTTTGGCCTGCGCTGGGCGAATTTGAGTGAAATTTCATTAGGGTTTGGGAATATTCTATCGATTACATGCATCTAGAAGTTTCCCAAGTTTATTAACTCCTTTGAGCTCGAATTTGAATGAGGTAGGGAGTTAAGTAACATCAATCCCTTTATCCCTTCCTCCATGGAACTAAATCCTAAGTTTGGGAGGGCATTCATTATCACCATTTATGGCATAACTTCTTTCATTCACCTATAAAAGACCACTCATCTAAGTGATCAGGGGCTGGAAATTATTGAATTATAGGGATATGTTGTTAGTATGAGACTTGAGTTGATTCCAAGTATTATTATGA
Organism: Pinus tabuliformis; assembly: GCA_031772625.1. Taxonomy (NCBI): domain Eukaryota; kingdom Viridiplantae; phylum Streptophyta; class Pinopsida; order Pinales; family Pinaceae; genus Pinus; species Pinus tabuliformis. The sequence goes on along the minus strand of CM062819.1, from coordinate 420,739,597 downwards.
TGTCAAAATGTCTTTCTTGTTATGAGGAGAGGATGGGATTGAACTGGAGGAGTGACGCTGAATCGAGCAAATTGGGTTGTAACTCTTCCTTTTACTAATAAAGTGTTCAAAGATTTTTCCATATGCTTATGTTATTCATTTATGCTTTCATATGTGTATCATGTACTTGATTCCATGCTATGTTTCATCTATAGATCATTATCATATGCTTTGATTGGTTTTTGTCTTCTGTCTGTGTGTAGGTACTCTTCAAGCGGATTAAGTATGGAGAGGAGCGACAAAATTGATCAAAGGAGATAAGGAGTAAGTGAAAGCTACAGGTAGGCTTCTTTAACTCTTATTTGATTTGTTGATCATAGAAAAAGTAGAGAATGCTTTGCATTGTTGTTCTAGACTCAGCTACTAGTCTAGGGGTTTAAGCGTTTATCCGTAGACACAAAAACTTCCCTACAAAAAATTGGTGACTCCGCTAGCGAGTGAATCATCTTTCCTAGTAGCTAATCCACCTCCTTAGATGCCTTTACATACATTACTTGTTGTAATTCAGCATTTTGCATTGAATTTTGGTCAAAATTTGAGGTTAGATGACTTTTGAGTGGCTTCATAGGAATCAGTGCAGGCTAGCCTTAGAGATAGTGCGCTGAAATGCACCCTCCAGCTAGAGACAGTGCATTGTAGCGCAGTTACCCCCTCTTTGGCCTGCGCTGATCTTCCTAAGGTCAGATTCCCACCCTTGGAATTAATTTTTTTGCCAAAAAATTTTTGATTGCTTGTTTGCTGATTGTAAATGGATTTCACGTCTCAGAAAATAGGTTTTCATCTCCTTAGTTAGCCCTACTTAGACTAGGATTGATAAATGTTTCTTATGTATTTACTTCAAATGTCATTTTCAATCTATAGTCAAAAGTTAGTGTTTTGCTTGATTGATCTTTGTCGAAAGAAAGTGTCGTAAAATCGTCTTTTCCTTCGAAAATTGAATTGTCGTAAAGTCTTCATTCATGAAAGATCAATTGATTGATGTGTGCATATGATTAGTCTTTTCGTTGAAAGTGTCTTAATTCCTCATTTCTTTGAAAACGAAAGTGTCGTAAAGTCTTCCTTTCCTTGAAAAGAAATTGTCGCAAAATCATCATTTCTATGAAAAGAGTTTATTGATCGATTGTGCATTAGTTTTCCTTTTTGTTCATTCACATTAAGGGAAACCAAAAAGAAATACATCCATGTTGCATTGAAATTTTTTTTGAATGCTTGAATGGAATAGCTAGCGAAATTGCATTAGATGTGCTCTTTGCTCTTTGTCAAAGATCTGATTGCTCTATCCCTACTAGCTAAGGATTTTCATTGTTAAATTGAATGGAAAGAATGCTTATCATATTAGTTGCATTTTAGGAATTGCAACATACATCACGTGGTGAACCTTGAAAGGCAAATTCTAAAGAAGATCAACTTAAACTTTATCTGAATTTACCTAATGGAGCATTGTCACCTAACGAAAAACATTTATAGGTCTAGGCTAGAGACGTGTTCCAGCGTCATAAAAAAAAGCAATTGTTGCTAACTTGTCTACAATACATCTCGAGTGTGATACCTCATTCCACATACGTGAGTATATTGTAGCTCGTCCATGTGCCTTCGGGTATATAGGGTGGTGTTACAGTACGTAAAGTATATGGGAATGCTCTCACTGTGCGGTTTTTCATTAGACAGTGCTTATACACATTGAGCCTCCACGTACTTTCAGGTATATATGGGAGGACAACTCTAGGTTGCTATCCATCCTTAGGTAACCGAGTCAGCTGCCTTGTACACTGTGATACACCGAACATAGCATTTGGGGAGATTTCCTACCCGTACTTCTTAGTTCGCCAGGAGGTATTCTGCAGTTCACAGTTACTTGGTAATCCTTTTGCCTAGAACATCCCTCTTTTGTTTTGTTATGTTACTTTGATTAAAATAATTATAATTGATCGCAGATAACATCCTCCATGCTCGCTCCTTAATTGTTCTTAGGTTGAAACATATGGCGACAAGTCCGAAGTCCACAGATCAAGGAATTCCTTTTGATGGGAATCCTAGTCCTTTTCCTTCTTTCAGAAATATTGGTGCTCCTTATATGGATACATTGTCCCTTCCGATATTTACCATTGGCTTGCCAGTATGGTTGTTTTCAACCTCCTTGGTTCAAAATGTCATGATTTCTCCGCAATCGAGTACACCTCCAACTGGACAAAATCAACCTCCAGTTGATCCTAAGGTTGACCCTTTGCCTTCTTCCTTGGTTATTTCTTCCTCCCCTTCTTTCTCTTCGCTTGGTGAAAGTACTGGTACTGGTAACTAGGAGGCTAAGAAGAATAAGAAAGGGATGAATAAGAAGAAGAAGTAAATTCAGCAGAGAGGCAACCAAGCAATCATTACTTTGAATGCAACATCTGATGAGAAACCATCCATCAAGCCTCACAAAGTTCTATATCCATGCAAACTTTGTGCGGGAGACCGTCTTCTTCGAAATTGTCCTGATATTCCTCAGATCTTAAAAGAATGGTCTTCTCGTTCACAACATTCCGTGTCATCAACTTCTCGAGATCATGTTGGTGACACACCATCAACTGGTGGTAGTAAAGTTCATGGAAAGAAGGGTGAAGTTAAGTTTCCCTGTAGGTTATGTGAAGGGAAACTCTCCCTAAATCCTTCACTAGTTAATGAATTGACTGACCAAAATCAACCTTCGGTCAAAACCACTCTCTCTGAAAGTGAATCCTATGAGTCTATACCTGACCCAAATCAATAGGTCGAGGTAACAGTTGACCCAATTTCACCTTCGCTTAATCACACCTTTCCCGAAGAGAGTGAATATAATACCACTCAGGTTCTTTTTTATTCTTCAAATTCTAATGAACTTGGGGGCAGTCCTCCTGTTCCATCAAGACAGAAGGACAATCCTCCCGCTCTCGTAACTCAAGGAGTTAATTCTCTTGTTTCTACGGTACCCCCTCCAATTAGTCTGGTCACTTGCTTTGACTGGAATCGACTAGCTGGATTCTGTCTTCCTTCTTATGTGCCTTTCCAGATCATAATACAAGTTTGTAATATGATTGTATCTGGCACTATTATAGATGAAGGTGCATCAGTGAGAATCCTTTCCTCAACTACTTGGCAAGCGCTTGGTTCGCCGCCGCTTGTGCTTGTTACCCATAATCTGTTGGGTTTTAACAGAGGAACTAGTCAACCATTAGGGATCCTCCCTCAGATACCTATTACTTTGGGAGGAAAAATCATTTATCTAAATCTGATGGTAGTCCCAGGTCCTTTAGATTACAATTTACTTCTTCGGCATGACTATGTTTATGGCTTGGGAGCTATTGTTTCCACACTCTTTCAAGTGATTTGTTTCCCGCATGAAGGCAGAATTGTCACCGTTGACCAACTTTCATTTCCCGGTCCAAATATGGCTTCCACTCAACCATCTTCCCTAAATGGTACTTTTGTACCAATGGTATCATCCCCGCCACGGGTTAATTATGTGGCAACCCATTCCATTCCTACATCAACTAACGATCAATTCAGTGATGTCGTACATCATGTACTGGGGGCATTGGAACCGGATCTCTCCTTCATGACTTCTTATGGGTTGTGATCGAATTACGAGGATGGTTTTTTTACTGTGTCAACCTCGACAAAAAATGAAACAGTTCCTGTGAGGATAGTTCTTTTACTGTGTCAACCTCGTTAAAAAATGAAACAGTTCCCAGAGGAAAGTTCCTGGTCTTGTGTCAACCTCGATAAAAAATGAAACCAAGGAACATGAGGATACTTCTTGGTCTTGTGTTAACCTCATTTAAAAATGAAACAAGGTCCCAAGTTCTAATTCGAGTCTTTGATTAGATCTCGTAAAATCCCAGTCGAGTCTTTCACTTGATCTCGTAAATGAACCTTCATTCCATCCACCTGATAGCTATGAGTAGTCTACTTAGGCGAATGTAATGAAGCTTGGGGGGCGTGCACCTAATGGTAAAGTTAAGTTTCCCTGTAGGTTATGTGAAGGGAATCACCCCATTCACCTTTTTCCCTATCTGGACGAAGCCAAAAAGGTGTTGGATAACTGTCCTGCTTCACCACAGTGACTTCCATCTGGTTACAGGAGACTCTCCCTTTCATCATGTTGGGGGCATGTAAACCAATCTCAAGTATAGTTTTTCGTTTTAAGCTTGTGTAAAAGTGAAACTGAATTCAAACATAGTTTTTCATTTTAATCTTGCGTAAAAATGAAACTGAATCCAAGCATAGTTTTTCGTTTCAAGCTTGTGTAAACATGAAACTGAATCCAAGCATAGTTCCCTATGGTTCAAGCTTGTGTAAAAATGAACCCATTTCCATTTTTAACCCTCGTGATTGCCATTCTATTAGCCTCTTTCATCAAATGAGCCTTGGTTGTTTTCATCCCATCGCCACCATCCCTTTGGCCGATCATACGCTTTCACTTGGTTGTTTTACCCTTTTTTGAGGAACAGTTGCAATGAGTGGTCTTATTAGCTAGCCTCTTCACATAAATCAACATGTTTTTAGAAGTTCCAAAATCACCGGGACCAGTTGCTATCCTAGACACCACTCGTTCCTCAAAATGGAGTCCTCTTTAAGCTCTTTTTAGACTTGAGAGATTATTTCACGAAAAAGAACTTGTGAAGTTTCCTTTTCGTCCCTTTTCAAACTCTCTAAACATGAAAAGGACCGAGTTATCTTTGTCGTTAAACTTGTTAAAAACATCAAATGGTGACAAACTTGTCCATCTAGACAAGACCAAGTTTCACCTTTGCTAGACTCATTAAAGCATCAAATAGCGATGGATTCACCCGAAGGGTGGAATTATACAACAAGCATAGGTTATCCTCCTCAAGCTTGATAAAAAATAAAGAAGTACTGGTCAGCAATGATTGGGGAAAAATGGAAAAAGGGGAAAACACTTTATGGTAGCAAGTCGCTCTTGAAAATGACACTTTCACCTCATCACCGTGACTATGTGGGTTGGATCATTCAACTTGATGGTTATCACACCATTGGTATATCATACCATCCATTACTTTGTTTTGGGTCAACGCTACCAATTCATCTTAGTGTCACCGACATGTTCAAGAGAAGTCATTCAGTTCAAACTTCATCCTTTGCAATACTGTAAACCTTCATTTTCATGACCGCCATTCCTGAACCTTCTGTCGTCAGTCGATTTTTCATCTCCAAAATCATTTACCTCATTTTCATCTCCAAAATCATTTACATCAAGGCCCTCCTACGACGAGTCACATCTTGTTGACATCAGCACATCATCCAAGAAGTTGACTTAGAAACACCCCTTCAGTACCTTGAGGCTTGCATACATCAATGGCAGGTTTCTCGCTTCTGGCGATAGGTTAACATCACTGGCCTTCGACCGAAAGACTTTGTATGGTGTTCAACATCAAATCATTTATTCACACCATGCGAAATGTACATTAGTACCTTGAGGGTCATTAACATTATCGGTGATTCCTCTCGCTCATGTTAACGGCTTACATCATTGGTTGGTAATCAGACAATGTCTTCCCATGTTCGACTTCAGATCATCTATTCACATGGTTAGACTTGTACTTGAGCGAAACATTGAACAAGATTGAAAACCCCAGATCTAGTTTCATCCATCCAGGCTGCAATATTTTCAGGAGTAATAAATCAAATGTACAATGGCCTTATATTCATGGTCATCCATTCATGGGTCTATATCTGTAGACGACTATATTTGTACATGTAATGAAAGTTCATAAGCTGAGCATGGGTATGCTTTCCCTCAGCAAGTTCATGAGAAAAAATCAAATTATCATGATATATGTAATGTAATTGATGCAGGTTACCTTCCGCTTCGAAACCTCCTCTCCACATGATAAAGCATTTCACTCGACATACATATTTACGACTTCATGCTTTAGAGGGAAACTGTTACAGATCCATTTGGGCACATCAACCCCAACCTACAGATTAGTACTATTAGGGCCCATCAAACCCTAATTCAGTTGTTACATGCCCTAAATAAGTCAACCATCAGAATTCCTAGCTTCCTAGCAAGTTCCATGACTGAAATCATCCAAAAGGCCTCTAAGAAGATCAGCACAGGCAGGCCTTCATTAGGGTGCACTGCAATGCAGTCCATACACTGATAGGGTGCTATGCAGCACACTTGAGCCCTCTTTGGCCTAAGCTGGGCGAATTTGAGCGAAATTTCATTGGGGTTTGGGAATACTCTTATCCATTGGATGCATCTAGAAGTTTCCCAAGTTTATCTACTCCTTTGAGCTCGAATTTGGATGAGGTAGGGAGTTAAGGAACATCAATCCCTTTATCCCTTCTTCCATGGAACTAAATCCTAAGTTTGGGAGGGCATTCATTATCACCATTTATGGCATAACTTCCTTCATTCACCTATAAAAGACCACTCATCTAAGTGATCAAGGGCTGGAAATTATTGAATTATAGGGAGATGCTATTAGTATGAGACTTGAGTTGATTCCAAGTATTGTTGTGATGTCAAAATGTCTTGCTTGTTATGAGGAGAGGATGGGATTGAACTGGAGGAGTGATGCTGAATCGAGCAAATTGGGTTGTAACTCTTCCTTTTACTAATAAAGTGTTCAAAGCTTTTTACATATGCTTGTGTTATTCATTTATGCTTTCATGTGTGTATCATGTACTTGATTCCATGCTATGTTTAATAAATAGATCATTATCATATGCTTTGATCGGTTTTTGTCTTCTGTCTGTGTGCAGGTATTCTTCAAGCAGATTAAGTATGGAGAGGAGCGACAGAATTGATCAAAGGAGATAAGGAGTAAGTGAAAGCTACAGGTAGGCTTCTTTACCTCTTATTTAATCTGTTGATCATAGAAAAAGTAGAGACTATTTTGCACTGTTGTTCTAGACTTACCTACTAGTCTAGGGGTTTAAGGGTTTATCCGTAGACACTAAAACTTACCAAAACACATCTCCCGATCACTAATTCTATCTCTCTTAGCAAACCCCGCTCTAGAGAATAGAATGACTGATCACTTTAGTGTGTTCTCCAAGTGACACTCAAGCCTCCTCTTATACTCTTCCTGTTGACATATCAACGACCAAGATTAAGTCCTTAATCAACGACTAAAATTAGATCTAGCTTGATCCATGTCTTTTGGACCATTCTAACACAGTTTCATATTAATACACATTAATATTTTATCTTCCCTAAGTTTAGACTTAAGGACTCCATTAAAAATATTAATTATTTTAATATCTCCTGAACTGTTTAGAATCTGCCCAAACCCTTTCTAGGTATTGGAGATCTCATGTGCCCCAACCTCTCCTCCAATTTTTGTAGCTAGAATACATCCGATGCTACCCAAAATCAACACTCCCTCTTAGCAAGGAATATGCTCTAGCAATACTCCTCATTGAGTATTACTCTGATCATTCGACATCGGTTCCTGTGCTGATGTTAGGCCTTCCCGCCCAACATCCTCTACACTGTTGCATCCTGTACTGTTGTCCATGGTTCTGCCACTGCCACTGTTGCATCCGTACGACAGCTCCCTCTGCATCCGTGCTGTTGCTGGTCCTTTCTCCAACCATTGCATCCATGTTGCAGCTAGTCCTTTCTCCCAACACTGCATCTGTGTTGTTGCTACTCCTTTCTCCCAGCACTACATCCGTGTTGTTGCTGCTCCTTTCTCCCAGCACTGCATCCGTACTGCACCTCATCTCATCATGTTGCATCGTGCTACCCAGTCCTACACTGCAACTCAGTTACTGAGAAGTAAGTAAATGATCTCCCAATCTGACCTCCCTATTGGGCTAGAGACACCCACTGATGCTGAAGCTCCCTCTGTTGCTGAAAAGTGCTCCCTCTCTGACCTCTACACTGCTGCAACAACTCCCTGCATCTCGCATTGTTGCACACCTCTCTATGCCATCTTGCACTGGTGCAACACTCCTGTGCCTCTCACTCTGTTGTAGCCTGCTAGCCTCATGCTATCTCGGGACTCCTGCACTGTAGCTCTCTCTGCCACTCCATCCACACCCGTCTCTACTTGACTCAACCAGTCCTGCTACTCCTCTTCGGGGTTCCTGTAGCAAGGTCTAATCAAAGAGGTTGGATCCCTCGAGGATCCTAGCCCTTATCACCTGTAGTCCTCTTAACTACAGCTCGATGTCTCCCCACTTCTGCTCAAGTGGCGCATGTGCACTCATGGCACAATCATTGTCTGTCAAAACTTCCTTATACGTCCGTGATCGCGCTCCCTTAGTCTCGGAAGACTCTCCCTTACTCCTCTTCCTTGGACACTGGGTCGCATAATGACCTAACTCCCCACAGTGGAAGCACTTGATCTTGGAGAGATCCTTCTTCTTCTGCTTTTCCTGCTTTCCCTCAAATGCTAGGGCCACGTCTTCCTCCTGCTACTTGACTTTGATCCCCTTGCTGCTGCTACCCATCTTCGATTGTCGTCTGATCTCTTCCTACCGAAGAGTTGCCCACATCTCGTTCCAAGGTGGAAGTGTCCCTCTGCCTAGTATACTATGGAAAAATACCTCCCAGTCTTCTGAGACAGCATTCAGGGTTGTCCTCACCATCAGCTCCTGATCTGGTGTCTCCCCTATAGCAGTCAATTGATCTCGGATCTCAATCAGTCCTCCGAGGAAGGTGTCAATCGGTTCTCCCTTCTTCATCTGATATGACCTCAACAGATTCTCAAGCAGCATTCTTCTCTGCACAAAAGTATGCTGGTACAGCTTCCTGAGAGCCTCCCACATCTCAAATGTCGTTTCCTTCTCGGCTATGTGTGGTACACATGATCCTTGACCCCGTCAAGGATAATGCTCTTGGCCCTCGCCATCACCTCCTCAAACCTGTCATTATCATTGGGGTCGATTGGGATAGCTATTACCTTCAAGGTGAAGTTCTTGACACGATTCCTGTCAAGTACGGATAAGATTCTGGCCTTCCAGACTGCGAAGTTCGATGCTCCGTCCAGTCTATCCTGGTCTCTTACTCTGTGTAGTGCCATGATGCTCCTGTACTTCCCTCCTGGAAGTTTTGTTCGAATCCTCTGAGTCTCTACTTCCCGTCTGGAATTTCTCTTTTGGATTCCCTTTGAATCCTGATTTCCCTCCTAGAAATCCTTTTGCCGCTGTCGAGATGCCCCCTACTCTGATCGTCTTGTGCAACCGCACCACTGATTCGGGTTCCTCAGCTAGAAACCATCGATAGAAACTTCTCTGGCCTTGCTCTATCAAGTACTGTTCTGACTACAATACCTCACCAGCTCCACTATGCAATATTTTCGCAACCTTCTAAACCCCAGCAACCTGAAGGTGAGAGATCCTAGGCTCTACGCAATCCCGGCACCGCAACTCGACCTCCTCAGCCAACTGTGTCAGCCCTCCCAGCTACTGCGTAGCTCTGCGTCATTCTAACATAGCTAAGATTAGATCTCGCTTGATCCATGTCTTTTGGACCATTCTAACATAGTTTCATATTAATACACATTAATATTTTATTTTCCCCAAGTTTAGACTTAGGGACTCCATTAAAAATATTAATTATTTTAATATCTCTTGAACTTTTTAGAATATGCCCAAACCCTTTCTGGGTATTGACGATCTCATGTGCCCCAAACTCTCCACCAATTTTCGTGGCTATAGCACATTCGATGCTACCCAAAATCAACATGTGAGACATATTCCAACTCGTTTTGAAGGCCAGGAAACATCGATGATGGTGTTTTCCTCGATGGGGGGAAGATGTAACACCCCTCAGTGAAAAGTAAATATTTAATTTACTTTTACTGCAAAGGCTTGATAAATCATGGGCTATGTGAAAATCCTAGTGGAAAATTTTAATTTTTAAGTTTATTTTAATTTTATATAAAAGTGGTTATGGAAAGTCTTGGAATTCACAGGGAAAATACACTAAATGAAAAAGTTTTCACTAACCAGACAGTTAGAGGAAAGTTACTTCCTTCCTTAGAGAAAAATCATCTCATTTGGGAAAAGAAGCCAAGGAGGGTATGATAGGAAGACATGAGGCATCTAAGAAGGAAGAAGAGAAAATCGATACCTTGAATAGAACTGGTTGTCAACGCAGATTTTGAGGCTCCTTCAGCAGGATATTCGAGGCAGGTTTGGTCAGAGTTGAGGAAAAAAATTTCAGGGAAGATTTATGTTGTGTTTGGAACAAAATTCAAGGCATTGTCAGTGGGTTTTATGCACATAATTTGAGGCAAATCTCATGCTGAATTATATGATTGTATGGGGCACTAATTTCTCTGTAAACCTAGGCAGTGACATCAGCAAGAAAAGGGAGATAAGTTTGTTTTATTTCTGTTGTGTAGTCATTTATTTTAGAAGAAATTAAATCCTCTTTGAAGACTGGTTTTCCCCTTGTGGGTTTTTCCAGGGTCATTGGACCAAAAATAAGTGTCTCTTTTATTGTTATGTACTTGCATTTAATTTCTTGTATCAATTGATAATGTCTAAAGAGTAGAGTAGTCTTATGTTTCGAGTTAAATGCAAAGCTAACATTTATATCAACTTATTTTATGTTGGGCTTGGGTGTTAAACCTCATTCAAAAACTTGAAACTAGGTTGCGGATACAACATACAAAATTTCTACACCCAATTCTCCAAACTAGGACTTGTGAGTAAAACATGGCCTTGTACATTGATTCTTCCAAATTTTCCACTTTGAATACACTGAGATGGATAAAAATAATATAATGATCCAATCCAAATCATACACAATTTTTTTTTAATAATTAAAATGGCGAAACTTTACTTTCATAATTGCATATAATTGTTTGCATACTATATGTTTGCAAAACATATATTCTTTACCTTTTTTTTTAATCAAGAATTTTAAGTGACCCCCCACCCCACCAGGGACAACTCAATTGGTGATGATCGTGAAGATGAACTATTATGTTCCAAGAGGTTCCAAGTTCAAACCCCCCTGAGTTTATCCATGGGTCGTGTGTTAGGGGCGACGTAGTTCACCTATAGGTTATAGTGGTAGCGGTTGGAATTGACCCTGTGTCACACAAGTATGAGACTAAACAAATTGCCAATTCCTCTAGATACAACAACAACATAATAATAATAATAATAAAATCAATCATTTTAAGTGGTTGCAATATAGACAATTTTAATCTTTGAAAAATGATTTTAAATCTTTTTATACAAGTCAAAAAATTGAAATATTTTTTTTATATGCATATTTAAGGCTTTATATTTTACAATCCAATAAAATCTCTCTCTCTCTCTCTCTCTCTCTCTCTCTCTATATATATATATATATATATATATATATATGAATTGATATGAGAGAGAGATAAAACATTTATATGGTATGATGCTCAACATAATAAAGATTTGCAATTCCTTCCCTATTCAATATGGAAATGACATATGGCACTTCAAAAACCAAAACAAGATATGCAATGTTTTAATGTATGTGTGTGTGAGTGTGTGGTTTTAATAAAGAAATTATGAAATGTTAATGCATTATGCAAATTATGAAGGAAATCTAATACCAATCCAATACGAACTGTAAATTTCAGATAATAAATCCCGCTCGTTGATTTGAACAATAATATCAATAAGTTGTAAAGATGAAATATTACAATTGTTGAAGAAAATTCCTAGCATCTAGTTATAAACTTTATTTACATTTATCCTTCCTTAAATGGTGCAATTCACTTTCATGATATGGTTTAAATTAGAGAATTAATGTATTGGTTTATACCTACTCATCACTAAACATTAGAGGAAATTTCGGCCTAAAAGTGGCCTCCTAAGGAAAAATAATAAATAAGAGTTATAAATTTTGGAGGGAAACAAAGAAAACTACTTTTTTAAATTGTATTTTTGGCTTATCTATTTATACGTTTACTCAAATTTTAAGTGTAGACACTCGTTGGATGTAGAAGTGTAGACATCAAACGAGTACCCATTATGCATACTTTTGAGAAGACCCACATTTATAAAAGTTGAAGATACATTAAAAAACATGTTCAACACAATTTTTTTAATGTATCTTCATTTTTTATCAATGTGGATGTACTTAGAAGTACACATTTTTTAAATGTATCTTCAATTTTTATCAATGTGGATCTACTCAAAAGTATGCATAATGGGTACTCATTGCCACTCTTTTTTTATTTATCTTCAATTTTTATCAATGTGGGCCTTCTTAGAAGTATATATAATGAGTACTCGTTTGATGTGGAACTTAATTATGCATCTAATGAGTGTCTACAATTGAAATTTGAGTAAACCTATAATCAGATAAGTAAAAAATATAATTAGAAAAAATAAATTTTTTTCCCTCCAAAATATGTACATATACCTCTTTTTAAATTTAAAATATTTTGATTGGTTTACATATTATGTACGTGGAAATTTCATGGACACTTTTAGGCTTAAATTTCCTCTAATGAGCATTGGATGTATTAATTAAAGATAACGTATTTGTTTTGATCGTAATGAAAAGTATGAAGGAGTATTAATTAAGTATAATGTATGAATTTTTGTCTTAATTTACGTGAAAGCTTCATTTTAATTAATATTTAAAGGAAAAAAATGGAAAAATCAATTAAATTTAATTCCCTGGGATTGGTACTAATAGATAATATTCATAAATCCTGACTCACATCACATTTGGAGAGATAACAATTGCAAAATTGAATTCAATTCAATTCCCTCAAAATTTAATTCAATTCAATTCCTTTTAGATTTGGCATGGAAATGGCCTATGACACTTTAAAAAACAAAAAAATTACAATGTTGCACACTGTGTGTTTTGGGGATGGAATCCCACTCATTGATTTAAACAATAATATTAATAGGTTTTAAAAATGAAATATCATAAATGTTGAAGAAAGTTCCTTGCATTGAGGTAGAAACTTTGTTTACATTTACCTTTTTTTTAAATTATGTTACTTAATTCCATGATATGGTGTAAATTAGAGAATGGATGTATTGGTTTATACCCATTTGTAACTCAAAGAATTGGATGTCTTAATTAAGGTTAAAGCATTTGTTTCGATCATTATAAAAAGTATAATGAAGTATTAATTAAAAATAAAGAATGTATTTTTGTCTCTAATGCCCCTTTATGTGAAAGCTTCCCCTTTATGTGAGAACTTCAATAGTGATTGAGTTTTAAAAAGAGTAAAAATTTAAAAAAAAAATCAAAAATTTAATTCTTTTGGATTAATATTAATGAAAATATTTGATATTCAAAAAATACAATAGGTTAAGTCATTCAATTTATAAAAAAATCTTAGAAATACAAAAATGCAAATATTAAAATATCTATTATTTAATTTATTAGTAAATGAGGTTTCAAGTCATTTTTCCCTTTAGGTTAAAACTCTAGATTCAAATTTAAAGAAATAAAGAATGTAAAATTGAATTAATTTCTTCGCAAAATATAAAATAACTTTAACACCAACCCATATAATAATCCCACTTTTTTATTTAAAGAATATTGTCAATAAGTTTTAAAGATGAAATATTATAAATGTTGAAGAAAGATGCTGGCATATGGTTAGAAACATTGTTATTTATTGTTGTCTTTAATATCCTTTTATGTGAGAGTTTTAATTGTGATTGAGATTTAAAAGAAAAGATATTAAAAATTCAATTGAATTTAATTCTCTTTAATTGATATTGATAAATAGTATTTATGAAAAATATTAAAATGTAAATATTAATATGTTAGTTATTCAATTTATAAAAAAAAATTCTTAGAAATTTAAAACTGTAAATATAAAAATATTTTTTATTTAATCTATAAATAACAAAGTTTTCAAAGGGTAGTTCTATTGGTGATCAATGTGATATAAAGTCTTTGTGAATTGTGTGGTTCAAATTCAAATCTCCCCTAGAAGTTTTGTGATCCATCTAAGGGATGCACAAGGGTTCACCTAGAGGCTAGTGTTATGAACCAACTCACAGAAAGATAGAAAAGATAGATGAACGACTTCAAAATCAGCCTCTTCGAGGGGGCCTAATAGGCCATTTCCTGGCCTTGGCATTTTATTATCCATCTTGGTACGTGGATGGAATTTATATGAAAGACTTAGCGAATTGAAATATCGCCTATATCTAGATTATCTGGCAACGTCTACATGCTCGGTTGCGCACCGGAAAGCACCCCTTGGGGGCTTATATCTATATCTGGAGCAAGCTGAGGAGTACGGGGGGAGAGCGTGCGACACCTCACCATTTATCTACTCCTCTGTGGGCAGTGGACGGAACAGAACGAAGTGGGGACAGAACGAAGTGCTTAGCGGGGGGGTTAGCCGTAAGGAAGCGTGTGGTTAGGTGCGGTAAGTAGAGGTAAGGAGTGGTTGGGCAGTAAGGCACTTCTTTCTCCTTCTTTCTTCTTCAAGTTATTCCCTTGCACTAGGAAGCGCAAGCCCTCCGGGCCGAGAGAAAAAGATTCTTCCGAACCCCAGAGACAAAAGAGTAGAATTTAGACGCTCAAGCCCTTGAGCCAGGTCTTTATTGATTGAGGATGTCACTTGCTACGATTCCTAACCGGCATAACCAACCATAGTTAGGTTATCTGTAATGATGGTATCCATAATGTTGGGCCAATATAGATTCCGCTGCTGCCCCGCCTGTTTGTTTGCTAGAAGATGAGAATTCAAGTAGCGGGCAGGACCCAGCCAGATGCCCCGCTTTTCAAAAGGTAAGGTGAATCTCTCCATCTTCTTCTCTCACAACAAGACTAAATGGGGAAGGCGGAGGCGAGCTGGTGAATTTCGTACCTGAAAGTTTTCAAGGCTACCTTGCCCTCAGAAGCGCAAGCCCTCCGGACCTTGGTAAATCGGTCTCTCTTCCAGCTATGAGTCTCTATCACGCTTATTTCTAAAAGGTGAATGATTGGCCGAAACGTTCCTTGCCCCCATGAGGGACAAGCGGCAACCTCCTTTACATTACACAAATGAACAATTCTTGGATGATACAAATGACTAAACCTCATTTCTATATATAGGAGTCTAAGGGGTCACAATATAATCAAAGTCGACATAACAATAATAATATAAGGGCACAATAATAACAATAGTGGACTTCTATGGGGCACACTAATAACAATATGGGGACAATAGGGATACAATAATAACAATAAGGGCTACAATGACAATAGTAATGGGGGAATCACTAGTATTATAGGGACCTAACATGCCCCTCTCCTTCAAAAAAGTGTTGTCCTCAATGCTTGAGTAGTTATGGATGCTCCTATATAAAACTATCATTCTCCCATGTGGAATCTTCAGCGGGTAAGTTCTTCCACTTTATGAGATACTCCGAAATTGATCGATTTCATAGCTATCGAGTTCTTGTTTCTGTGATTGCTTCAGGTTCCAATATGATTTTTCCTTCCTTGTCAAGTTCTGGAAATATTGTTTGAACTCGGAGCTTGTCACCTATAACCTTATTTAAACATGAAACATGGAAAACTAGGTGCACTCGGGAAGTTGCATGAAGCTCCAATTTGTATGCCATAGTACCAATCTTTTGCAACGCCTTATATGGACCATAATACTTTGGTGATAATTTATTATCCTTCTTAGCTTGTTTTAGGGACAATTTTTTATATGGTTGTATCCGTAGGAATACTCAGTCACCTACATCAAAACTTCTTTCCGTATGATGTTGATCTGCCTATTGTTTCATTCTATTCTACACAAAGTGATTTTATCATTTAAGAGTTGGAGAACTTGTTGTTGATGCTCGATGTGATCTTCCATTGCTTGAACCTTAGAATTTTCTCTTAAATATGATGTGATGGATGGTGGATGATGTCCATAAAGTGCTATAAATGGGGTCATTTTTGTTGTAGTATGGAAGGAAGTGTTATACCACCATTCAGCGAAAGGAAACCATTTGACCCATTGTGTTTGTTTATCAAAGACAAAGCAACGAAGATATCTGTAAGAGCCCTATCCTAGGGTCTGCTAATAGAGCTATTTCTAAAGAATTTAAATGCAATAAGAGGCAATAATTTACTTACTTACAAGACTTTTAAACAACTTAAATTTACCATTTACATTCTAATCCTTATAACTTATGGTGAATATTTCATTCTAATAAAATTTACATGAGTAATCTATGGAGGAATACCTGTACTGGTAGCTGGTGGAGATGCCTTTGTCCTGCTGCTCCTACTGAATGCTCCTTTTGACGGACCTAAATGGATTTACCTCCCAGCCAACTAGGAAATAATCCCTAGCCCAGGAAACCTCCACAGGTTCCCTAGCCCTCCGAGCCCAAGTCCAACCAAATGTAGTGTGTGTGTCCAAGACGAATGATCCAGACTAAGATTAACAATATTTCTCTCCTCTCAACAACCCAAGAAACCTCCACAGGTTCTTAAGGTCTCCAAAAATCACAACAAATCCTAAAATCATAATCAACCCCCCAAAATCATAAGCAAGACCCAACCTCCCTTTTCTCCCTTCCCCCTTCCCTTTTATACCCTGCCTCTCTTATCCATCTCAACCACCCCTCATTAATGTCATTAACTTCTCATCCATCCTTACAGTTGACTTCTCTTCTCCCAAGTAAAGCTGGGAGTACATTTGAAAATGTGACATGAATATAAAATTGGAAAATTAATGAGAGAGGACCATGTCTTCTCCCAAGTAAATCTGAAAGTACATTTGGGAAAGTGAGATGAATATCTATATATATATATATATATATATGATAATTAAATGGAGAGGACTATGTCTTCTCCCAAGTAAATGTGAGGGTACATTGGGGAATGTGAGATGAATATATATATATATATATATATATATATATATATGATAATGAGTTGGAGAGGACCATGTCTTTTCCCAAGTAAGTGTGAGGGTACATTGGGGAATGTGAGATGTAATTAAATGGAGAGGACCATGTCTTCTCCCTAGTAAATGTGAGGGTACATGTTATGAAACCAGCTCACAAAAAGATAGAAAAGAGAGATCCACGCCTTAGAATTCAGCCTCTTCGAGGGGGCAACCTCCTTTACATTACATAAATGAACAATTCTTGGATGATACAAATGAAAAGACCTCCTTTTTATATATAGGAGTCTAAGGGGTTATAACATAATCAAAGCCGACATAACAATAATAATGTAAGGGCATAATAATAACAACAGTGGGCTTCTATGGGGCACAATAGTAACAATATGGGCACTACATGGGTACATCAATATAATAAGTGGGTTATACTAATAACAATAAGGGGTTACACTAGTAGTATAGGTGCCTAACATGCCCCTCTCCTTCAAAAAGCATTGTCCTCAACGCTTGAGTAGTTCTTGATGCTTCTATATAAAATTCTTGTCCTCCCATGTGGAATATTTTGCGGGTAAGTTCTTCCACTTGATGAGATACTCTGAAATTGATCGATTTCGTAGCTGTCGGGTTCTTGTTTCTGTGACTGCTCCAGGTTCCAATATGATTTTTCCTTCCTCTTCAATTTCTCGAAATATTGCTTGAATTGGGATCTTTTGCAACTTTTGAATAAGTGGCCATACTTCTTCGTTCTTCTTCCATTCATCCGTTGCATCGTTTATCCAATTTGGTTGGATAATATAAATAGCACAAAACAATGCTTCCACATCCTCATCCTCGAAGCGTCTTCCCATTCGGTAAGGTCGCCATTTTTTAAGTGCATGTAGTATTGCCAACATTTCCTTCTCATAAATAGCTTGCTTGAGATGTAGCAGTAAAAATACCCAATCACTTACATCAAAACATTTTTCACTACGATGTTGATCTACCTGTTGTTTCATTTGATTTTGCACCGAAGTGGCGTTATCCTTTAAAAGTTGGAGAACTTGTTGTTGATGCTCGATATGATCTTTCTCTGCTTGAACCTTTTTCTTCTTGATATGTCCTTCTATCTTTTGAGGAGTGGTAATTTCTTCCAATCCTTTACAAGATATGGTCGGATTCATTTCTTGATGCTCGATGTGATCTTTCACTTCTTGAACATTTTTCTTCTTGATGTGTCCTTCTATCTTGATAGTTTGAGGAGTGGTAATTTCATCCATTGAATTACAAGATATGGTTGGATTCATTTCTTCTTTCTCGATGTGATCTTTCACTTCTTGCACCCTTTTCTTCTTCATATGTCCTTCTATCTTGAGAGTTTGAGGAGTGGTAATTCTTACCAATGCTTTACAAGATATGGTCTGATTCATTTCTTCTTTCTCTGGGGTGGTGTCCTGACGTATATCCTCTTCTTTTGATGTTTCTTGATCCTTTTCTTCCTCCTCTTCATATTCTATGTAAAATAATTTCTTCTCAGCACACCTATGACCTTTAGTGCATTTGCTATCACAATTGTAACAAAGCCCCTTTTCTCTTTTTTCTTCCAATTGTTGTGGTGTAACCCTTGTAGGTTGTGGAAGGCTGGGAGAAACAACACTTCCATCTTTATAGTTGTGAGGGGTATGCTTCCTGGTTTCCATAATTTTGCTTTCCATTATGTCACAAAGCCCTTTTACTCTTTCCAATTGTTGTGGTGTTGCTCTAAAGAAGGTGTTGCTCTTTGTATCCTCATAATGTGCTATCATTTCCTCCGTGAAAATTGACCACGTAACAAGTTTTTTACGAGAACAAAGCCCTTTGTACCATAAAAATTGATCTGGTTCTAAATATGAAGATGCAATACATACCTTTTGTAAGAGTTGTACACCATGTATATCAAAATATTGCTCCATCTGAAGTATCCAATTTACCGGATCCTTGCCATCAAACTTCCTCATCTTGCTTTTTCTTGATTTTAGGAGCTCTACCTTGAAACGACTGTAACTCTGTACTTTCGGATCTTTAAGTCTAAAATTGTGACCTGTAGTAGCCCTCTGTGTTCTCTTTCCAATGCCACAAGTCTGATCCAAATTGGATTCTCCAAGAAAGAGTTATGCACAATCTCCCGTAGTGACCGGATTATAGACTAGTTCAGTAGAGCGAACTTGTATGAAGTGCCACGTGTCACTGTTTCAACCTTTGACTCTAAACAATATATATAAACAGAAACTACAGTCCGTCCTCTTTCTGTACCTTCTTACGAAATTTCAATCCGATGCTCAGAAAGAAAGTTATGACGATTTTCCCCAGGTCACCTGTTTTGAGTGTAATTCAGGAGTCTGCACAAAGACCAACTTACTCAGATCATATCTCCAAAAATATCACGTAAAAATCTCTGAAATTTGGACCCAAGGTTTATCGTCAATTCTTCTCAAATGGGTTTTTTTTTGCGACTTCTGAAACGTCACAGAAAAAAAGTTATAGCGAAAATGCCACGATGACTTGTTTGGAGCAGCGAAACCCTAGAATCCAAAGCTCTGATACCAAATGTTATGAAACCAGCTCACAAAAAGATAGAAAAGAGAGATCCACGCCTTAGAATTCAGCCTCTTCGAGGGGGCAACCTCCTTTACATTACATAAATGAACAATTCTTGGATGATACAAATGAAAAGACCTCCTTTTTATATATAGGAGTCTAAGGGGTTATAACATAATCAAAGCCGACATAACAATAATAATGTAAGGGCATAATAATAACAATAGTGGGCTTCTATGGGGCACAATAGTAACAATATGGGCACTACATGGGTACATCAATATAATAAGTGGGTTATACTAATAACAATAAGGGGTTACACTAGTAGTATAGGTGCCTAACAGTACATTGGGAAATGTGAGATGAATTCATATATTATTTGAAATAATGGGAGGAGACCATATCCTACCTAAGATTCAATTTGAGAAGGTAAGTTGGGAATTTGAATAATAGAAATCATGAATTTTATATTAGACCAATATTTTTAGATAACGTAAACATTAATAAAAATTTTAGGATAACATTAAGTGGGGCATTACATATACCCCTCCTTCAGAAAACTTTGTCCCGAAGTTAGAATGAAAAGATACAAGGAGTTCGAAAGCATAGAAAATCAGAGAGAGTTATAGCAATAAAATTTGATAAATCAAACAATGACATTACTTCCCATCAAGAGTCTCCAACTAATCTATATCCCCCTATCCATCCTGGCCTACTTCCATTCTCACTCTATCCGTCCTTTGCTGATTTATCAATGGCAACGACCATACTAACCACTGATAAAACCGACATGGTGGAAGCGTCGACTATGTCGACCCAACTTCCCTAGCAGGCAACTGGCAATCGTAATCACATGTCTAGGGGAGTGTGTCCACCACTGCCCTCCCATGATTCCAGGTTTCGGAGGATACACGGTGGGAAATGCCTCCACCCCTCCTTCAGAACTAGGGTCAATACCCTAATACGGACCACACTACAGAGCTGGTTGGACTTTTCATCGAACAATCCAGTCAGGTCGTCTTGCCACCTGTCATTTGCATTTTATTCATGTCATAAGAGTGCATATCAAGTAGACACCAAATGTAGTAGAATAATGTACATTATACCTTCCTCATGAGATGTCTCGTCCTTCCCTCAATGGAAGAGTAGATCTCAGCTATCATATAGTTCTTTTCCCCCTGTGGGTTAGCTCTCATTCATGCATTTATATAACAACAAGACATATAATCATCACATTATTAAGTATAGTATCCATGTGTCAATCTCGGAATTCTCACTAAGTCATTCATTTAAATAAATCATATCCACTTGAGCTATATATGAACCAAAATAATTCTGATAAGTTACGCACTAGATAATCCATCACTAAGTGAGTCATACATGTAGTCCAGACATCAACCATTTCTATCATCAATATCAAATATATCAATTGATTCATATAAGTAGTTTTATATGTTAAACCAAATGCATCAATATTACATAATGTTCATAAACAAATAACATGGGACTGCAAAATAGAACCTTAACATAGGTAGTTGTCTAAGTCAAAATAGGCATCACAAATGCTCAAAAAAAGTGAGGGGTAGTCATAACGCATAGTTTCTGCATCCTCCCAGGTAGCAGATCCTGGGCTATAAGTGATCAATGACATGGTGTGGTGTCTACTTCATGGAGGATGCCACTATCTTGTATCGACTATGGAGTTCACAATATCCTTGAGTATTATAATGTGAAAAAGGAGCAATCATGGGACCTAAGTTACTCCTTTCCTCGACATATTTTACCACTCTTCTTGTGAGCCTTTTCATTATTAATTTTACATACATGGCTTGGATTGCAAGTTTTGATTGGTTCATGATAATCCTCATTGACCCCTTGAAGATGAAGCAGTTCTTTGTTGATCGGGGTTTGCGATATTCAAAGTTCCTTTCATTTTGATAGATTGTGATTTAGCCAGAAACTGGGTAAGAGCTCATGAGGGGGGGTAGAGCTCAGTCTAGACTTTTGTCCATTCACTTTCTTTTATCACTGCCACCCTTTTTTTTTCCTTTTAACATTTGGCTCATGCTAGCGTTAAAGTGTTAAGAAATATATGCATTGCCTTGGGGAATGTGATTGTGTTTAGTATGAAACAATTTTATCAGAATTGGAACTGGTCCAAAAATGAAATTGCAAAATCTCAAACCTGACAAGAACTAGGGAAAAAAAAAATCAATCATATGTAAACAGTAAAAGACAAAATATTCAAATTTTAATAAAAGAATCATATATTCATGTACACCAATGTGAAGGTGAATATGGAAAAATCATTTGACACGAAATATGCAAAATTTTCTGGAGCATATAGCATGTGAGGGTGAATATAGAAAAATGGCATCAAGTGCAATTACATACATGAACCAAAATATACATAAACATAGAGGCTCTAAATGTCCTCTACCAAAAAAAAAAAAAAAAAAATCATACTACCACACATCCTCACAATCGTCTCCTAGATTGGGATCCTCATCAACACCCTCCGCATGCTATCGATGTCATCATCCTCTTGCTATGAATCAACTATATTTTCCAAAACTCCAAAATCTCCAAATGTGATTCTCCTTCAACGTGGTATGCTTAAGTAAATCCAAAATACCTCACTTATTGTGCAACAGAGATGTTTATGCCCTTAGTAGAAATTATTGTGATAGAGGCATGCATGCACCATCCTTGCTGGGTGTGCATTTCCATCTTAGCAAGGTGCCATCCTTTCAAAATTTAGATGTGCTTTTAGGCTAAGTGTTGTTTATCTTCGGTTAAGTTGCAACTCCAGATTCAGACAAAGCACATGGATTATGGATCTCCAGAATTACGTAGGGCACTATCTCCTTTTATTTTACCTAGTTTAGCTATAAAAAAAAAGAGTTTTTTGAGAATATCATTGGATTTGTCGTCCTTTTGAATTTAATTTCACTTGACTGGTCTGTTTCTGGAACTATGTAACAGCTCCAATTTATTCTCTACATATATGTGTAATTATAAAGTGAAAATAGTGACTGAGACTCTGGATATGGCCTTATCCAGAGATCAGAATAAGACTTCTCTTTCTGATCTGCTGAGATATCACTATATGCTTGAATGTAGCTGTTGCATTTATATAATTTCATATTTAATTCTTATTTAACATTGCTATGATGTAGTCTAATTTCCTTTATTTTGGTTTTTTATATTTCCACTTCAATTTTCTCCTATGTTTGTACCTTAATGGGATTCAATTTTCTCCTATTCTCCATTGCACCAAGGTATACACACAATTAGCAAGTCTAGCAACATGTCCACATAGCAACAATTATGACAACAATTTTCCTGGGTGCTTGTAAGCACCGGAGTGTGAGTGAGGTGCAGTTATGTAGAGAGGCAGATGGTGCATGCATGCTGAAGTTTTGCAACCATCAATTACAGTCAATTTATTGTTGTGCCAAATTTAAAAGGTTCCAGTTTAGATCAGTGGTCAGTTCATTGTTGTTCCAAACTAAAAAGTTCCAGTTTAGTTCAGTTTTCATTTTGATTTCAGTTCAGTAAGTTAGAACACATGCATGATCTATTCTTAGAGTAGGGCGCAGATACCTAGGTAGTTAGTTGTATGAGGAGTTTGAGTGAGGGTGCAGATCGCAAGGAATGTGCATGTATACATGCCATAATCATCCTCCAGTTGGGGTGCATGAACTCTAACATTATTACTCATGTAGGAAGGTGCACTGGCAGAATCTGCTTATCCTGGTCTGGTTTTTGACATCTCATTGACGAGAAGGTACATGCATGTGCATAGTTCTTTAGTGGGTGATCTTATCGAGGGAATTATCCCTAAAGGCTAGGCACATTAGTCTAGCCTAGCAGCACCACAGGGATGCACTGGTTTAGTTATTGTAAGTTGTAACCCTAATCTCTCTAGATCTATAAAGAGGGGCAGGACGTTTTGCAGATAGGAGTGTGAGACCGTCAATTTTTGAGCTAACTTTTGCTTTGTGATTCTTTCTTTTAAGTTAATAAACAAATGTGAAATTGGGAGATGCAATAACGCTTGCTGTCATAATTTAATAATTTATAGATGGAGATTTTATGCAGAGTTAGTACTAATAATCCAATGCTCCGAGTTTTCCATTAAACCAGTGTCTACAACTATGAAGTTTTCAGTCCAGATTTTTGAGTCTCAACTCTCAACAATACATTGTTTTGAAAGTAGTTTAGACTAGTTTTAGTTAGCATTTTTCTCATAAGAAGTGCAGATATGTGTACCATGAAATAAATTTCAACAATCTTAACCAATTGTTCACTGAAAATGAGTCACAGTCTACCAATTCCAAGTATTCCTATAGAACAATCAAGAGCACAAACTCTTCATGCCTACACTAGACTAGTGCTAGGGAATGGATTCCAAATTGATTGTAAGGTAGCGAAAGGAGATCATGATCTTGTGTGGTGTCTGGCTAAGAGGATTAGGCTTATAGTTGATTAGTAGTTGTGTAAGAAATCTGGAACAGTTTCCAATCATGGTAGTTGTATGGTTTTGACTGTTCTGCACATTTGGGGCTGGGTTAAGCAAGAAGGTAATCTAACAACCATCATTTGCCCTTGTGGTCTCATAGCTTTGCTTGCAAATGGAACCTACAATAGCATCCTATGGTTGGGTGGTGGATCACTCCTCTACGACCTATTTGGTGGATAATTCATGATAAAAGAAGAGTGTTTGTTTTATATATATGTGGTTTAACTATGTTCGTATATCTGTCAATTATATTTGAGAATTTTGTTAAGGGACTGACTCTAATTGATGGAAATGTCATTAAGAAGCTTGATAATGAATTTGGGGTGGATTTTTATAATGAATTATGGTTATGAAGGGTTATTTCCGCATGTTTAGAAATTCTAGGTTTTTTCATTAGAAGCCAAAGGGACTCAGAGCTGGTAAATCCAAATAGAAAATGTAGCAAAAAATTGATTGGAGTGCTACGATGGCCAAGGGAGGCAAGTCCGGGCACATTGCAATGAATGGAATGGGTGTGGGGGTGAAGAAGATCATATCAGACCCCGAGAATGGAAAAGAAAAACATAAGTCCACATGATCATAATTGAAACGCTTTTGCAGGGAAAATTGATGGGAGGCTTAATCACGGAAATCATGACAATCTATATAGTCAAGAAGGAAATCGTATCAATCAAGAATTACTTGAGAGATTTCCCAGTCCCAAGTTTGATGAGATCAGCAAGCCTCTAAACCAAGATATTGAATAGGCAAGCTTTCGTCTTTATTTTTATTAAATCCTATGAAGAATTATTAGAAAATCTGATTTTCCCCATTACACCTAGAAGGACTTGAATATGATTGGTTGTGTAAGATGAAACAGACACGTTTTGGTTGGTTCATTAGAAAAGCAGTTACTATCAATCACAGATAATTGGATACCTATTGTCAGTACATATGGTAAAACAAGTCTCCAAAACTCTAAATCAGGCATACCATGAACTCTTGAAAAGCTTTGGAGACAAACACAGGAGCATAGATCTGAAAGGCTAGAAAGGAATGGAAAACATGACTATAGGAATAATGACAGAACCCTACAGTTGGATCTTTTCATTCTACATTGTCCATCACTATTGGGTTTCTTTATGCTTAAGGAGATATCTCAAGTGATAAGAGTACAAACCAATGGTTAAGCAAGGACTATTCAAACAAATGTACACTAAATAATATACGTTGATAAAATGAATAGGATTCGATGATTGTTATAATGAGGGGTCCCATTATAAATACTAGGCGAGGTGCCCTTTCATATGAAGAGATGTCTCTTTGATAAGACACATTTCTACACATTTTAATTAATTATTACTTATTATTATGTTTTTTACATTGCCACACCCTTGAGGGATGCTTTGTCCTCAAAGCGCACTTAACTTTGACATATGTATACTTTGTCATTAGTAATTATTTTGGAATCAAGATTTATCAATTTCTTTTTCAAACTCCTTTCTATTTCTTTCTTTCTTTATTTCTTATCTATATATATATGTGTGTGTGTGTGTGTGTGTATGTTTTTGATTGGAAATTTGACACATATTTACCTCTTGCTGAAGAGTGATCTCACACTTCATATCGCTTACCCTCTTTCCTCTTGGGCTCACTCAATCTCAGGCTTAAGTAATTCCAACCACCTCTATAGCTTGTGAAATTCCTTCACTACCTAGTTGATTAGGTAATAAGATATAAAACACAAAGCAGTGGTTGGAATTTGGTGAATAGTGACACAGCCCTTTCAGTTTATAAACCAAGGAAAACCATCAACAAGTTCTATAGGTTTGGCTCTCTCACAACTCAGCATGGTTGGACTATAACTCAATATACAGTGCCTTCTCTCAGCACAAGGCACATGGTTATAACATAATGTAGTCACAAGGACAACATCATGAACACAATGAAAACATAAACATAACAACTATGTAACACTGGAAAATTTGGGTGAAGGAATGAAGAAAAAAACTTCTCTTGTTATAGGAAATAGTTGGGCGAGGACTTACATGGGAGATTATTCAAGCGGGAGAATAACATCTGACAGTCCACTTGCTAAAGGAATCATGTCTCAATAGTTCAAAAGGTATGTCACCCCATTAGCACACTCTACACTGGTTGAAAAACAATATCGGAGCATAATATAAGTACTTTAATGATTTACTAACAAATACAAGTGGGAGAAATATTGGATGTGCTCCACTAACTCAACTATCATGGCAAAGAAAGACATTGATTCCTATGTCACACATGCCCACTACTACAACCAAGTGGAGAACATGACACACATACCTCCATCTTTACTTACCAACTATCTTACACAAGTGGATAACATGAGAGGCCTTGTTGGGTCCCTATAATACTAGTGATTACCCCATTACTATTGTAGTTATACCCCTTATTAATATTGTTGTGCCCCTATTGCCCCCATATTGTTATTACTGTGCCCCATAGAATCCCTCTATTGTTATTTTTGTGGCTTTATATTATTATTGTTAGGTCGGCTGGATTATATTGTGACTCCTTAGACTCCTATATATAGAAAGGAGGTTTTTTCATTTGAATCATCCAAGAATTGTTCATTTATGTCATGTAAAGGAGGTTGCCCCCTCGAAGAGGCTGAATTCTAAGGCGTTGATCTATCTTTTCTATCTTTTCTTGAGCTGGTTTCATAACATTTGGTATCAGAGCTTTGGATTCTAGGGTTTCGCTGCTCCAAACAGGTCATCGTGGAATTTTCGCTATAAATTTTTTTCTGCGACGTTTCAGAAGTTGCAAACAAAACCCATTTGATAAGAAATCGTGTTGAACCTCGGGTCCGAATTTCAGAGCTTTTCGCGCTATATTTGCGGAGATATGATCTGAGGAAGTTGGTCTTTTTGCAGACTCCTGAATTACATTCCAAATTGGTGACCTGGGGAAAATCGTCATAAATTTCTTTCTGAGCATCAGATTGAAATTTCGTCAGAAGGTACAGAAAGAGGACGGACTGTATTTTTCTTGTATATATTTTTTAGAGTCAAAGGTCGAAACAGTGATACGTGGCACTTCATACAAGTTCTCTCTAATGAACTAGTCTATAATCAGGTCACTGCGGGATTTTGTGCATAACTCTTTCTTGGAGAATCAAATTTGGATCAGACTAGTGGCATTGGAAAGAGGACACAGAAGGCTACTACAGGTCACAATTTCAGAACTGGATGATTCGAAATTACAGAGATACATCAGATTCAATATCCGGCTTCTACAAAGTGAAAAAAGGTGTGTAGTTTCTTTTTTTTAAATTTTTGCGTAAGCTTGGCTTGAAGGAATTAAAAGGGCATAGTAAAGCATTATTATCAGTAATTGATGCCCTGAGGAAAGAAAATGCAAACACCTAGTAAGCAACCTGAAATCTGTAGCATGACTTATGAAGAAGAAATGCAACATGATATAGAAAAATTACGAGACCAAGTGCAACAAGTGTCACTTGCACAAAAAGGAACAGAATCTAAGATGGATGGTTTAAAGAAAAATGTAGAAGCTAAGATGGATGGTTTAAAGAAAGGCGTAGAAGCTAAGATGGATTGTTTAAGGAAAGGCGTAGAAGCTAAGATGGACGATTTGAAGATAGATTTGAAGAGAGACATGGAAGAATTGAAGAAGTTGCTACAAGAAAGGGTCACTAATGGTGAAAGGATAGTAAAGGAAACTCATGATGAGAACAAAAGAAATGTTAATCATGATTCCATAGACTCTAATGTTGGATCGAAGACCCACCATATTCCAAAAATCGATATGAGGAAGTTTGATGGCAAGGATCCCGCAACATGGATATTACAGATGGAGCAATTCTTTAATCTCAATAATGTGCAAAACACACAAAAGGTACGTATGGCAACTTTATATTTGGAACCAAATCAGTTTGTATGGTATCAATGGCTTTGCTCTCGTAAACAATTTATCACTTGGGCAATTTTTACGGAAGAATTGATAGCACATTATGAGGATACAAAAAGCAACATTTTTTTAGCCAATTGATAAGTCTCAAACAAAAGGGTTCAATAATGGAGCACATTGAGGAGTTCCAAAAATTGAACATAAGGGTAAAAGATATTCCAGAGGAGCATAGGATTGATGTGTTCATAGGGTCTTTAAAGGATAATATCCAACATGATGTTTGCCTTTGGGAACCTGATTCATTAGAGAAGGCATTCAGGTTAGCAAGAAAAATGGAAAGCAAAATTATGGCAACCAGGAAGCATACCACTCACAACTATAAAGACGGAAGTGTTGTTGCCCCTAGTCTTCCACAACCTATAAGGTTGACACCACAACAATTGGAAGAAAAAAGAGCAAAAGGGCTTTGTTACAGTTGTGATAGAAAATACACTAAAGGTCATAAGTGTGCTGAGAAGAAATTATTCTACATAGATTGTGAAGAGGAAGAAGAAAAGGAGCAAGAAAGGTCAAAAGAAAAGGATATACTCCAGGAACAAAGCCTAGATGAAGAACAAATAAATCCGACCATATCTTGTAATGCATTGGCGGGAATTACCACTCCTCAAACCATCAAGATAGAAGGACAAATCAAGAAGAAAAAGGTAATAGTGTTGATTGATTCAGGAAGCACCCACAATTTTATTCATTGTAAGGTAGCAAAAGAATTGAATTGCTTCCTATATCCAGCACCAGAGTGTCAAGTGATGATTGCAAATGGAGGAACAATAAATTTCTCTGGAAAGTGCCATAATATCAAGCTATCCATGGGAGAATATGTATTGACTAGCCCAATGCTTTCCATTCCAATGGGAGGTGTTGATGTTGTACTAGGAGTCCAATGGCTACAATCCTTGGGTACAATAGCTTTTAATTTTCAAGAACTTTTCATCAAATTTTCTACGGAAGGAAAGGAAGTTGAATTAAGGGGTATTGCAGGGAAACCAGGAAAGATAATCAGCTCTAATGGTATGACAAAGCTTCTAAAAAAGGAGCAAAGAGGTGTAATTGCACAATTATGTTCGCTAGATGTTTCCACATCGGAATCATCTATTTCTCCAGATCTCCAAAAAGTCATGGACAATCATTCCAAGGTATTTGAGACTCCCAAAGGTCTCCCACCTATGCGTGATCATGATCATGCTATTCATCTGATTCCAGGAAGTGTTCCTCCAAACATCAGGCCGTACAGATATCCCTATGTCCAAAAGAGTGAAATTGAACGTATGGTTGCAGAAATGCTAGAGGCTGGTATAATTCAACTGAGTCAAAGTTCTTTCTCTGCTCCAGTAGTATTGGTGCACAAGAAGGATGGATCATGGCGCATGTGTCCGGATTATAGGGAGCTCAACAAGCTCACTATTAAAGATAAGTTCCCCATTCCTGTCATTGATGAATTACTGGATGAATTGCATGGATCAATTTACTTCACCAAGTTGGATCTTCGTTCAGGATATCATCAAATCAGAATGAAGACTGAAGACATTCCGAAAAAAACATTTAGAACTCATGAGGGTCATTATGAATTTTTGGTCATGCCTTTTGGCCTTACCAATGCACCTTCAACATTTCAAGGTTTGATGAATTCAATTTTCAAACCATTCCTTAGAAAATTTGTGTTAGTATTTTTTGATGATATACTAATCTACAGCAAGTCTTGGAAGGATCATGTTGAACATGTTGACAGGGTGCTACAACTATTGGAGGAGAAACAATTATATGCAAAAAGATCCAAATGTTTCTTTGGAGTCCAAGAGGTGGAATATCTGGGTCATATTGTATCTCATGAAGGAGTTAAGGTAGACCCTAGCAAAATTAAAGCCATTAAGGAATGGAAAATCCCCACATCCATAAAGCATCTGCGAGGATTTCTTGGGTTGACAGGGTATTATCGCAAGTTTGTTAAGAATTATGGGAGAATAGCAGCACCTCTAACAACATTATTGAAGAAAGATGCATTTTCATGGACTCGGAAGCAACAAAGGCCTTTGAACATCTTAAAGAGGCAATGTGCCAAGCACCGGTCTTAGCTACACCGGACTTCACAAAAACCTTTATTGTGGAATGTGATGCTTCAGGAAATGGAATTGGTGCTGTTCTAATGCAAGATGAAAGACCCATTGCTTTTGAAAGTCGTCCAATCAAGGGAAAGTTTTTAAGCAAAGCTATTTATGAGAAGGAAATGTTGGCAATACTCCATGCACTTAAGAAATGGCGACCCTACCTAATGGGAAGACACTTCAAGGTAAAAACGGATCATGATAGCCTTAAATACTTTTTAGAACAAAGATTATCCTCTGAAGAGCAACAAAAGTGGGTCACAAAGATGTTGGGTTATGACTTTGAAATCATCTACAAAAAAGGGAAGCAAAATGTGGTGGCAGATGCACTCTCAAGAAAGGATGAGGATGTGGAAGCATTGTTGTGCGCCATTTCTATTATCCAACCAGATTGGATAAATGAAGCAAGGGAGGAATGGAAGAATGACGAAGAAGTGTGGGCACTTATTCAAAAGTTACAACAAGATTCCAGTACGTCTGATACATTTAGCTGGAAAAATGATTCGTTATGGTACAAAGATCGCTTATACCTCTGTAAGAATTCCCAGCTAAAACAAAAGATTCTTATGGAATTGCACACTTCTCCCTTAGGAGGGCACTCAGGATTTCTAAAAACTTACCACAGGGTTAAGAAGGAATTTTTTTGGGATGGCCTTAAATCAGATATTCAAAAGTTTGTGGCAGAATGTTTGGTTTGCCAACAAAATAAAGTTGAAACAATTAAGACATCGGTTCTATTACAACCTTTATCCATTCCAAGCCAACATTGGGAGGAGGTTTCAATGGATTTTATCACAGGTTTACCCAAGTCTGAGGGAAAGAGTGTCATCATGGTGGTAGTTGACAGACTTACCAAGTATGCACACTTTTGTGCATTATCACATCCATTTAAAGCCAGTACAGTTTCTACTGCATTTATGGAAACAATTCAAAAGCTACATGGAAACCCAAAGATTATTGTAAGTGACAGAGATCCCATTTTCACTAGAAATTTTTGGACAGAATTATTTTCTTGTCTTGGTACTCAGTTAGCTCATAGCTCATCTTATCATCCTCAATCTGATGGGAAAACTGAGATAGTAAACAAATGTTTGGAAGGATATCTTCGTTGCTTTGTATTTGATAAACAGACACAATGGGTCAAATGGTTGCCTCTGGCTGAATGGTGGTATAACACTTCCTTCCATACAGCAACAAAAATGACCCCATTTATGGCACTTTATGGGTATCAACCACCATCCATCACATCATATTTAAGAGAAAATTCTAAGGTTCAGGCAGTGGAACATCACATTGAACATCAACAACAAGTCCTCCAACTCTTAAAGGATAACCTCGTGTTGGCACAGAATAGAATGAAACAACAGGCAGATCAACATCGCAGTGAAAGAAGTTTTGATGTAGGTGATTGGGTATTCCTACGGCTACAACCATATAAGCAAATGTCCCTCAAGCAAGCTAAGAAAGATTATGGTCTGTACAAGGTGTTGCAAAAGATTGGTACTATGTCATACAAATTGGAGCTTCATGCAGCTTCTCGATTGCACCCAGTTTTCCATGTTTCATGAAAGAAGGCTATAGGCGACAAGCTCCCAGTTCAAACAATATTGCCAGAACTTTACGAGGAAGGAAAAATTATATTGGAACCGGAAGCAGTCACAGAAACAAGAACTCGACAGCTACGAAATCGATCAATTTCA
This sequence comes from Pinus tabuliformis, assembly GCA_031772625.1. NCBI lineage: Eukaryota > Viridiplantae > Streptophyta > Pinopsida > Pinales > Pinaceae > Pinus > Pinus tabuliformis. Next base: position 420,707,910 of record CM062819.1, on the reverse strand, counting down.
GAGTATCTTATCAAGTGGAAGAACTTATCTGCTAAAGATTTCACATGGGAGGATGAAAATTTTATGCAAAAGTATCCAGAACTACTCAAGCGTTGAGGACAACACTTTTTTGAAGGAGAGGGGCATGTTGGGCCCCTATAATACTAGTTATTACCCCATTACTATTGTAGTTATACCCCTTATTAATATTGTTGTGCCCCTATTGCCCCCATATTGTTATTACTGTGCCCCATAGAATCCCTCTATTGTTATTTTTGTGGCTTTATATTATTATTGTTAGGTCGGCTGGATTATATTGTGACTCCTTAGACTCCTATATATAGAAAGGAGGTTTTGTCATTTGAATCATCCAAGAATTGTTCATTTATGTAATGTAAAGGAGGTTGCCCCCTTGAAGAGGCTGAATTCTAAGGCGTTGATCTATCTTTTCTATCTTTTCTTGAGCTGGTTTCATAACAGGCCTAACCCCAAAAGTGGAGTATGATAGGCATCATAAGTAACTCTTTCATATTTTCCACCCCCATTTTCCCTTCTTGTTGGTTCATAGCATCCCCATATGCCCTGTAGTCTTTACCGTGTACATGCACGCGCGCACACACACAAACACATATATACATGCAATATAAGAACTTGACATCTCAGATTATAGACCTAACATGTCAACCTATGGAAACTAGAAAATGCCACTAAGTTTAGACGTCTCATTCCCTAGCCTTCCCCTTTGGCTCTAAGCTAGGAATTTGAACAAGATATTTACATCATTTAATTTATGGTGTATTACAAACTCAACGGGCATGGCCAAACACTTGAAAAAGAATTGCATCATTATCTATTCACGCAATCTAATCAAATATAACCTAGTTAATTCATAATATGGGTTAGAATCTTTTTTCCTAATCCCAATTAATCCCCATATTACCCATTATAAAGGAAGGAGAAGCCGTATGAGGCGGTATTCAAATCCAGAATATTACATCCCCATCAGTGCTATAGCACTGAAGATCGGCACAATTTTCATGTCATGAAGATAAAGTTGAATGATATTTTGGAAAAAAGTATGTATTTGGACTTTTTAACACATAAGTTTCCCATATAAGTTCAATTTTTAAAACCAGAACTTTTTTGAGTACATCTTCTTTGTTCCAATGTTCAAATCAGTCCAAGATCTTTTTCCAAAATTTGTTATAGCTGGACAGAAGGCCATCATATTCAGTGCATCAGTTCACATTTACACCAATAAATAGTGCAACATTCTTCTTCAGTTCAACAAATTTATCATGCACATGCGACATGCAATACCTTACACATGCATAGGGAGGAGAATGCCTCAGCAGGGTAACTTCAGAATCTGACACTTGCTAGTTTGGGAACTTTATATTTTTAGAAGGCTGATACTTCTGGAATCCAATCATATGCCTAGAAACCTTTTATGAAAATATGCATATGGTTCAATTTGGTGATGATCAAAGGACATGGAAATCAGGGCTGCTTCTTGTTTCTCTTTTTCTAATAATTGCAAGTACTCAAGGTCACTTTTCTAGTATAAAAAATTAGCTCATGATTTTTACTTTTCCCAAGGACAACAAATGTGGTGCAATCAACTTGTGGACATGTGTCATCCACTTGGAGGTGATGGAAGAGTTCGCCGCACTTGAGAGCAATCATGAGGGATGAACTAGCTTGTTGATATGCAACATCTACTCATGGCTAGTGCATCCACACTTGAGAGGATATCTTTGACTCTACCTGCACTCTCAGCAAGCTATTTTGAATTTGAGTTAAAATTATAGAAATATTTTATTCCATGAATTTTCCTCTGGAAACTTTACTCTCAGGGCAATCTTTCCTCAGAAATTCCCTTATCCATTCATAGAACGCTTTTACTCTTCCTTTCCTCTATCCATGGCATACTTTCTGTCAGTCTATTTTTGGTCACTTGCTTTACAGTTTCTAGACTCCCATTCTCAGCCTATAAGAGATGAATAGTTGATTGAGACAATCATTGACTATTTCTTGAGTCCAATTGCTATTAAATTCCATACTTTTGACTGCTTCCATGTCAAATTGAATAAGTGAATTTGTGAGTAAGTATTTGGAAGTCACTTTCATGGTGTTCATGTGATTTTGTCTGAAAGCATGACGTGGGTAAAGTACTTGAAGAGTGATAATTCATCCCCTGAAGTGTTAATGGTGTGATGTCGATATCTTCATCATTTGTATTAACAGGCTCTGGAAAAAAGTAAACTCTTTTCGCTACCAATTCTTGTTTAAGAATGAATCCAATTGATTTGATATGGAATTTTCTGAATCAATTGGCCTCAAGTATATCTCTTACATGATCAATTTTTTCTTCTTACTTGACTCCATGCTCATTTGATTTAAGGCACATGTAAAAAAAAGTAAATAGAAGAAGTTTGTTTGCCAATTTTTCAGATTTAGACTTGCAGATCTGTAACTCAGCCTTGCATATCTGAACTAAATAATTGCATATTTACGTGAGAATAACGTTGAGTTTATATCCTTACTGTAAATCTCAATTGTAATTGTTACAATCAAGCAGTTATTGCATAAAATCAAAGCTGATGGAGATTTATGGGAGTATATCTTGCAAATTTGAAGTATTTTGTAGTGCACAAGCATTTTACTTCAGCTCACTAGGGGATGCCATCTTGAGGCTAATAAGAACCAACCAAAGCAAGAGGTACTGTGTGAAGCAACACACACAATTTTCCCAAGTATTCATTCAAACCCATTGGAAATAAATTTCCAATGATCAATTTCATGCGGTAACAGGACTTCGAATGTGCATATACTTTCTCAGAAGCATATCCCTGACATCCCTTAGAACAATGTAGCAAAACTCAACATCGAACCAAAAAAAAAGGAGTCAACAGGGGTCTTTAACTCAGAAAAATGGGAAATCAGGAAACTATTCACCAAAATCTTGCAACTGTTAGCCCATAAAACTGTGACCATAAATTAGTAATTGTGAGGACGTAAACTTGATCAACTATCCCTAGTCTTCATATTCAATCTCCAATATGGACGAATTTCTCACCTCTAGATGAAACTGGTGGCTACACTTGAGCTTGGTAATTGACTTGTCGCCCTTGTCTGTAACCGCCTCCAAACAAACGAAACAGGAAACGGACCCTCCGGAGCATTGTAACGCCGACCCCGGGCCCCATTTCGGCCCTCTACTGCATGACTCCATTGTTTGGTATCATTCCTACTCTGGCCAAAAGTCACACTTGGAGAAAACAATTCTCTAGTTGGCTCAAAGTAGACAACTTTGCAGAGTGTGCCACCTATATCCATACTTGGAAAATAGGGCATGAGATGAACCGCTACTGCTAAGGTTATGAAGAGAGCCACGCTGAAGAAGAGCACTCTGTTCCAGTTGAGGTGCCACCCCGCCATCCCCATTGGAAGGAACAGAATAATGCAAGCTGCCAACATGCTCGCTAAGCTAAGGAGAACTAACTGACTGTCATACCAATCCCAATACTCTGAATTAATAAGGCCAAGAAATTATTCAAGAATGCTTTGAAAGCAAATTGTCTGATTGATGTTGTTGCTTTTACTGCCATTACTCATGGACTTTTTAGAGTAAGTAGACTCGAAGACGCATGCAACTTGTATAATGAAATGTGCCAGAATGGTGTGGCTCCCAGCCGCTATACATACAATGTCCTCTTGCAAGGCTTTTGCAAGGCACGGGATATGGAATCTGCAGAGAAGATGCATAGTGCCAGCTTTGGACTTGATATTGTTTCATTAAACACACTTGTAAACTTTTTGTGCAAGTCTGGTTATGTACATTTGGCTGCTGACCTGTTTACAAAAATGAACGTAGTAGGATTTGAGCCTAATGAAATAACTTATGGTTTGCTTGTTGATGGGTTCTGCTTAGCAGGAAGACCTGACAATGCTTACAAACTTCTGGAAAACGAGCTAGATTATTATGATTTCCCAATGCCGATTAACTCCACACTCATGATTTCAGTGTGAGTTCAAGGTGGGCTTTGGATGGCAATTTGAAGAATCCATATATTAGGATTATGACTCCTTACAAGGGTTACAAGCTCTTATAGCGGAATTTGGGTTTAGTGGGTTTTGGGTCCATATTTTGAACCTAAGCTTTGATACCATGTGTAAGAGCCCTATCCTAGGGTCTGCTAACAGATCTATTTTTGAAGAATTTAAATGCAATAAGAGGAAATAGTTTACTTACTTACAAGAATTTTAAATAAATAAAATTTACCATTTACATTCTAATCCTTATAACTTATGGTGAATATTTCATTCTAATAAAATTTACATGAGTAATCTATGGAGGAATACTTGTATCGGTGGCTGGTGGAGATGCCTTTGTCCTACTGCTCCTGCTGAACGCTCCTCTTGATGGACCCAACTGGATTTACCTCCCATCCAACTAGGAAATAATCCCTAGCCCAAGAAACCTCCATAGGTTCCCTAGCCCTCCAAGCCCAAGTCCAACCAGATGTAGTGTGTGTGTCCAAGATGAATGATCCAGACCAAGATGAACAATATTTCCCTCCTCTAAACAACCCAAGAATCCTCCACAGGTTCCTAAGGTCTCCAAAATTCACCACAAATCCTAAAATCACAATCAACCCCCCAAAATCATAAGCAAGACCCAACCTCCCTTTTCTCCCTTCCCCCTTCCCTTTTATACCCTCCCTCTCTTCTCCATCTCAACCACCCCTCATTAATGCCATTAACTTCTCATCCATCCTTACAGTTGACTTCTCTTCTCCCAAGTAAATCTGAAAGTACGTTTGGGAATGTGAGATATATATATATATATATATATATATATATATATATATATATATATATATATATATATGGAGAGGACTATGTCTTCTCCCAAGTAAATGTGAGGGTACATTGGGGAATGTGAGATGAATGTATATATTGATAATGAGTTGGAGAGGACCATGTCTTCTCCCAAGTAAGTGTGAGGGTACATTGGGGAATGTGAGATGAATTCATATATGTGAGTACATTGAATGTGAGATGAATTCATATATTAGTTGAAATAATGGAAGGAGACCATATCCTACCTAAGATTCAATTTGTAAAGGTAAGTTGGGAATTTGAATAATAGAAATCATGAATTTTATATTAGACCAATATTTCTCAATATTTTCAGATAATGTAAACATTAATAAAATTTTCAGGATAAGATTTAAGTGGGGCATTACAATATCCTTCCAAACATTTTTCTACTATCTCAGTTTTCCCATCAGATTGAGGATGGTAAGATGAGCTATGAGCTAAATGAGTACCGAGACAAGAAAATAATTATATCCAAAAATTTCCAGTGAAAATGGGATCTCTATCGCTTACAATAATATTTGGGTTTCCATGTAGCTTTTGAATTGTTTCCATAAATGCTGTAGAATTTGTATTGGCTTTAAATGGATGAGATAATGCACAAAAGTGTGCATACTTGGTAAGTCTGTCAACTACCACCATGATGACTCTCTTTCCTTCGAACTTGGGTAAACCTGTGATAAAATCCATTGAAACCTCCTCCCAACATTGGCTTGGAATGGATAAAGGTTGTAATAGACCTGGGGTCTTAATTATTTTAACTTTATTTTGTTGGCAAACCAAAAATTTCGCCACAAACTTTTGAATATCCGATTTATGGCCATCCAAAAAAAATCCTTCTTAACCCTGTGGTAAGTTTTTAAAAATCCTAAGTGCCCTCCTAAGGGAGAAGTGTGCAATTCGATAAGAATCTTTTGTTTGAGTTGGGTATTCTTACATAAATATAAGCGATCTTTGTACCATAACAAATCATTTTTCCAACTAAATGTATCTGATGTGTTGGGATCTTGTTGTAACTTTTGAATGAGTGCCCACACTTCTTCGTCATTATTCCATTCATCCCTTACTTCATTTATCCAATCTGGTTGGATAATAGAAATGGCGCAAAGCAATGCTTCCACATCCTCATCCTTTCTTGAGAGTGCATCTGCCACAACATTTTGCTTCCCTTTTTCGTAGATGATTTCAAAGTAATAACCCAACATCTTTGTGACCCATTTTTGTTGCTCTTCTAAAGATAATATTTGTTCTAAAAAGTATTTAAGACTATCATGATCCGTTTTTACCTTGAAGTGTCTTCCCATTAGGCAGGGTCGCCATTTCTTAAGTGCATGTAGTATTGCCAACATTTCCTTCTCATAAATAGATTTGTGTAAATACTTTCCTTTGATTGGATGACTTTCAAAAGCAATGGGTCTTTATTCTTGAATTAAAACAACACCAATTCCATTTCCCGAGGCATCACATTCCACAATAAAGGTTTTTGTGAAGTCCGGCGTAGCTAAGACTGGTGCTTGGCACATTGCCTCTTTAAGATGTTCAAAGGCATTTGTTGCTTCTCGAGTCCATGAAAATGCATCTTTCTTCAATAATGTTGTTAGAGGTGTTGTTATTCTCCCATAATTCTTAACAAACTTGTGATAGTACGTTGTCAACCTGAGAAATCCTCGCAGATTCTTTATGGATGTGGGGATTTTCCATTCCTTAATGGCTTTAATTTTGCTAGGGTCTACCTTAACACCTTCATGAGATACAATATGACCCAGATATTCCACCTCTTGTACTCCAAAGAAACATTTGGAGCTTTTTGCATATAATTGTTTCTCCTCTAATAGTTTGAGCACCCTGTCAACATGTTGAACATGATCCTTCCAAGACTTGTTGTAGATTAGTATATCATCAAAAAAAACTAATAAAAATTTTCTAAGGAAGGGTTTGAAAATGGAATTCATCAAACCTTGAAATGTAGAAGGTGCATTGGTAATGCCAAAAGGCATGACCAAAAATTCATAATGACCCTCATGAGTTCTAAATGTTGTTTTCAGAATGTCTACAGTCTTCATTATGATTTGATGATATCCTGAACGAAGATCCAACTTGGTGAAGTAAATTGATCCATGCAATTCATCCAATAATTCATTAATGACAAGAATGAGAAATTTATCTTTAATAGTGAGCTTGTTAAACCCCCTATAATCCGGACACATGCACCATGATCCATCCTTCTTGTGCACCAATACTACTGGAGCAGAGAAAGAACTTGGACTAGGTTGAATTTTACCAGCCTCTGGCATTTCTACAATGATACGTTCAATTTCACTCTTTTGGGCATAGTGATATATGTAAGGCCTGATGTTTGGAGGAACACTTCTTGGAATCAAATGAATATCATGATCATGATCATGATCACGAATAGGTGGGAGGCCTTTGGGAGTCTCAAATACCTTGGAATGATTGTCCAAGACTTTTTGGAGATCTGGAGAAATAGATGATTTCGATGTGGGAACCTCTAGTGAACATAATTGTGCAATTATGCCTCGTTGTTATTTCTTTAGAAGCTTTGTCATTTCGTTAGAGTTGGTTATCTTTCCCAGTTTCCTTGCGATAGCCCTTAATTCAACTTCCTTTCACTCTGAACAAAATTTGATGAAAAGTTCTTGAAAATTAAAAGCTATTATACCCAAGGATTGTAGCCATTGGACTCCTAGTACAACATTAAAACCACCCAGTGGAATGGAAAGCATTGGGCTATTCAATACATATTCTCTCATGATATTAGGGAACTTTCCAGAGCAATTTATGGTTCCTCCACTTGCAACCATCACTTGAGACTCTGGTACTGGATATAGGAAGCAATTCAATTCCTTGACTATCTTACAATGAATAAAATTATGGGTACTTCCCAAATCAATCAACACTATTACCTTTTTCTTCTTGATATGTACTTTTATCTTGATAGTTTGAGTGGTAATTCTAGCCAATGCATTACAAGATATGGTCAGATTCATTTCTTCTTTCTCTAGGGTTTGTTCATAGTGTATATTCTCTTCTTTTGATGTTTCTTGTTCCTTTTCTTCCTCCTCTTCACAATCTATGTAAAATCATTTCTTCTCAGCACACTTATGACCTTTAGTGTATTTGCTATCACAATTGTAACAAAGCCATTTTGCACTTTTTTCTTCCAATTGTTGTGGTGTCAACCTTGTAGCTTGTGGAAGGCTAGGGGAAACAACGCTTCCATCTTTATAGTTGTGAGTGGTAGGCTTCCTGGTTTCCATAATTTTTCTTTCCATTTTTTTTTGCCAATCTGAATGCCTTCTCCAATGAATCAGGTTCCCAAAAGCGAACCTCATGTTGGATGTCATCCTTTAAAGGCCCTATGAACACATCAATCCTATGCTCCTCTGGAATATATTTTACCCTTATATTCAATTTTTGGAAGTCCTCGATGTGCTCCATCATTGAACCCTTTTGTTTAATATTTATCAATTAGCTAAAAAAGGTGTTTCTTTTCGTATCCTCATAATGTGCTATCATTTTTTCCATAAAAATTACCCAAGTGAAAATTTGTTTATGAGAGCAAAGCCATCGATACCATACAAATTGATTTGGTTCCAAATTTAAAGTTGCAATGCGTACCTTTTATGTGTTTTGCACATTATGGCGATCGAAATATTGCTCCATTTGTAGTATCCATGTTACGGGATCCTTGCCATCAAACTTCCTCATATCGATCTTTGGAACATGGTGGGTCTTCAATCCAACGCTAGAGTCTATCAAATCATTATTAACATTTATTTTGTTCTCATCATGAGTTCCCTTTACTACCCTTTCACCATCAGTAAACATTTCTTGTAGCAACTTTGTCAAATTTGTCTTCAAATCTTCCATTTTTCCTTCCATCTTAGCTTCCACGTCATTCATCTTGGCTTCCACACCTTTCTTTAAACAATCCATCTTATCTTCCATGCCTTTCTTTAAACCATCCATCTTAGCTTCCACGTCATTCATATTAGCTTCCATGTCTTTCTTTAAACCATCCATCTTATCTTCCACGTCATCCATCTTAGCTTCCACGCCTTTCTTTAAACCATCCATCTTAGCTTCTGTTACTTTTTGTGAGAGTGAATTTTGTTACACTTCATCTCGTAATTTTGATATATCATGTTTCATTTCTTCCTCTTCTTCATGAGTCATGTTAGAGCTCTCAGGTTTCTTACTAGGTGTTTCTATTTTATTTCTGCGGGGCATCAATTAATGATAATTATGCTTCGCTATGCCCTTTGAATTCCTTCAAACTAATTTTTCAAACCAAACTTATGCAAAATTTTAAAAAAACTACACACCTTTTTTCACTTTGTAGGAGCTCTATATTGAACTGATGTATCTCTGAAATTCGGATCTCCAATGTCTGAAGTCACGAACTGTGGTAACCCTCTGAGTCCTCTTTCCAATGCCACCAGTTTGATCAAAATTATATTCTCCAAGAAACATTTGTGTCCAATCTCCCAAGATGACCTGATTATACACTTTTTCAGTAGAGCAAAATTGTACGAAGTGCCATGTGTCATTGTTTCAACCTTCGGACCTGGAAAAATGTACAGAAAACTAGAGTTTGTCCTCTTTCTGTAACTTCTTATAAAATTTTAATTTGATACTCTGAGAGAAAGTTATGGTTATTTTACCAAGGTCACTTGTTTGGGATATAATTCGGGATCCTGCAAAAACCCTAACTTCCTTAGATCATATCTCCGAAAATATAGCGAGAAAATATTTGAAATTCGAACTCGAGGATCATCGCGATTATGTCTCAAAATTCCGCGATGACTTGTTTGGAGTAGCGAAACCCTAGAATCCAAGCTTTGATACCAAATGTTATGAACCAATTCACAAAAAAAGATAAAAAAGATAGATCAACGACTTCAAAATCAGTCTCTTCGAGGGGGTAACCTCGTTTACGTTACACAAATGAACAATTCTTGGATGATACAAATGACTAAACCTCCTTTCTATATATAGGAGTCTAAGGCGTCACAATATAATCAAATCCAACATAACAATAATAACATAAGGGCACAACAATAACAATAGTGGGCTTCTATGGGGCACACTAATAACAATATGAGGACAATAGGGGCACAATAATAAAAATAAGGGCTACAATGAAAATAGTAATGGGGGAATCACTAGTATTATAGGGACCTTAAAAAAAAAAAAAAAAAATCAAGTCAATTTCCCTTTATGTGAGAATGCATATTAAAAGATAAAGAAAACAAAATACTCATAATTATGAAATATTAGACCTAAAAAAATGTAAATATTAATATGTTAATCATTCAAGTTTTATAAAAAAGAGACGGGATATGCAAAAATGAAAATATTAAAATGTTTTAAATAAAATAAATTTTTAGAGCCAATTCTAGAATTTTTTTTTTCTTGAGAAAAAAGACAAAAATCAGTGATTCCATTTAAAGTGTTGCACTTTAAATAGTATACTAGTGGAAATCCAAGTTTGACTTAGTGACATGTATAGGGAGATCAAATTTCTCAAGGTGCAAACCATTTTTAGATTGAAGAAATTTGGAAAAAGTTTGCACCTCAAGGAATTTAATCACTTAAGATACATGACAGTTCCTAATTTAAGATGGGTCCACACTAGTATTTTGTAATGTGTGCTTTAACCTTATTTTAGTCACAGATTATACTAATAAATAATATGTATTTATCACCACTATTTAAAATCAATGCTTTTAGCATTACCTTTGGGATATTTGATTGAAGATCTAACTCTATCAATCACCGGTCACAACTACTCTCTTATATGGGTGCGGGGTTTGGAAACTATATATATTCTAGGAGTAAATTGAAACAATATAGAGAGTGTTTGTTACAATGTTTTTTAACATTTTCGTGCTAAGAGATTAATGCATCATGATATTATTCTTGCAAAATTTGACACAACCCCATTCAATACTTTTATGATCTTTCCTATTGTGGTCTTCTTAGATATCAAATGTTGGCCTAACATCGTCTATGTAGTAGGGAGAACATGGGATCAATTCATGTTGGTATGTGAAAGGCCCTTTGTTGCTTCGCTTCATTAACCTTGACAATGATAAACTACTCTTTCATATCATAGCTTTAAGTGCATGCTCTTGACCTCTCCAAGGGTGACATAAAAAAGGTTATTCATACTAATAAATATAAATCCTATCTTCACTCCACACTATTTTAGCCTAGAAAATTGCTTTCTCCAAAACTCCAATGCTACCCATATTTTGTATCTCCATTGCAATGATGGGTCCATTCTACACCTCAGGTATAGTAGACTCTAGTTTTCTTGCAACTTGAGGGCCCCTTTTGCCTACCTTAGAGTTTGCTCCCAACAAATTTGCATAGAAATAGATCATCTTGATCCGAGTTGACTCAAATTTCATATTTAACCAAGATATTTTGCTTCCATGATGTAGTTAGAATTGAATTTTATAAAAGCATAAATGAAAATATATGCATGCTTAATAAAATGGAAACATAATGACTATCAACAAATCATAAACAAGAGACATTGATAATGGAGTTCGTCCAGTGTGGAATACTTCTTCGGGCTCGATGTCAAGATGGTGTTGGTCACTTCATTCAGTGCTAGAAATGGTGAAGATGTACATGGACTATGTTTTCTGTCATACAAGGACATGTGCCCTCTACATGAGTGGCAAAGTCTCTCCACGAGACGTTCTGCTAAAAGAACCATGACTTACAATAGACCTCCTATCAGCATGACATAATCTTACACATGGTGAAAACATAGTACATCTCATAGAAAATTATCAAAGAAGTACACGACAACAACACTTCATATACCTCAACTCTGATGTTGGTTGAAGAATATAATACTTAGTTGCTAGATCTGAATGCACCATCGAAATCATGGCGTCGAATGGCATAAAACTGATTGTCCATGCTTTGAAATCTGACATCGTCGCTCCAATATGAAAAATGGTTGAAAAATAGAAGGCTCAACCGCAACAAATGACTGCACCACTAAATTTTTGTCATCCAGAGGTGTAAAATCGACTATCCATTTGTCGAATTCTGACGCCGGAAAAATTTGGGCTTTTAGGAATCTTTTAGTTTCCCCCGTGATTCTCCAAAGATTCCCTCCTCTGGGTTGACTGGATATCTACAACTGAAATAAAAAAATTGATCTTTCCATTGAGATCCTTGCGAAATTCTGAGAAGAATGAGTATAAAGTCGGCTGCATTCTAGATCTGGGAAATTTCAGTGTGTAAGGAATCTATAAGATTCCCTCAAGATTCTCAAAGATTATCCTCCAATGGGAATCTGCAAATCCACTACTCAAAAGGTGAATCTGACCTCGCCTTTGCGTTCCTTGTGAAAATCTAAGAAAAATGACTGTAAACTTGATTACATTTTGACAAATGAAAATTTACCTCCCCAGAGAATCTTTGGGCATCAAGGAATATTCTTTGAGAATCTGTCTCGAAATGTGTGCCATCAATCTACCTCCTGGAATTGTGTCATGGTTCTGCACCACTCAAAGGCCTGAAATTAGGGTTCCGCTACCCTGTAATTAAAATATTATTATTTGTTGAAGAACGTGTCGGCTCCCCCCTCGCTGCACCGAAAAGGCGAGTTTATATGATGGTAAGGTGGCAGAGTTTACAAATCCACTGCCCATGGCATGATGGTTAGGCTGAGCTCTGGGGGATCAAATCCCGCCCCTTGCCGAAATCGGCACATACAATTATTTTGGCGCGATTTTGTTTTGTTTTAAACAGTTGTTGGCACGGATTGGTAACGGTTATGTGTTAAGTTTGGGGCTAACCACGTGGGCTGGGCAAGTTCGACCCCCGTTGGAACCCTTGTCTCCAAGCCCCGGTGTATTAAACAGGTCGTGGGCCACGGGATGGGGTTCCTGGTCAACTGGACCCTAGCCCCCTTAACATATATATTTGTTGGTTTAGTCTGGGGGTGGCAGGGTTTGACCGCCTGCCACCCCAACTTTATAATACATACATATATACATATATATATATATATATATATATATATATAAATATATATATATATATATATATATATATATATATATATATATATATATATATATATATATATAATATATATATATATATATATATATATTGACATGGACGATGGGGGTGGCGGTGGTGGCAACCCACCACTCCTATTTTATATTTTTTTCCCCTTTTTTTTAAACAATAATGGTAATTTTCGAATTTGTCTAAAATAAGGGTTATTAGAAAAATTAAGTAGGCCACAATTTCGCCTGTCCTGGTGGCTAGGTTCTGGTGACCGCTGTCGGTGCAATTTGTAGCACCATTAACCCTCCCACTTGGCCAAGTTAACCCTGAACTTTGATTGGCCCTATCTCCTCCATACGAGCTCAGATTTGAGTTTCATTCATACCGTTGGAATTAGGGCAACGAGCACTTCGATCTGGTGTTGGTTTGAGAGAAATATGACCACTTTGAATTTTGACCATTTATGAGCCCTCTTGGACTTCTGCATGTGTCTAGAGCCACCGTGATCAATCCTCCCAACTGAGGAGCTTTTCATCCTCCAAAAGCATGAAAATAATATGCAACTTCTTTGTTACTACCTTGTCTGCACTACAAGTGTCCTGATAGGTCACCCTTCCTTCTCCTTCACCTTTGTCCTTCGGAGCCATAAGCGATGAGCCGACACCTGCACCCTCTGCAAACTTGTAGTATGATTTTGCAAACTACATGCTTAATTTACATGACCAACTAATGACCTAAGCATCCCATACTTGCCACAAGTTTATAACACATACTCTGTGGTCAAGTTTACATCAAAATGGAAATAATACCCTAACTATCAAAACAAGGCCAAACATCATTGTTGCTTCAACAAGTGATGGAAAACACATTATCACTTTTACATTTTAAATTGCAACACATGATTTATAAAAATACGGCCATGATAAGCTATCTAAACTAGAAAAACCATTTCTTACTCAACAAAGTGAACCATGATGAATGTAGCGGATTTGCTTGTTGAACATTTTCACTAACTGGTTTCTGCACGGGTGCTTTGTCCTTAAGGCACTGCTTTATATGGAGCCTCCAACATGTGGCTCTTTGATGACTACCTTTGTTGCAATGACTACATAAAGTCTTCTTCCTCCAGATCTGCTTAACATCCTTCTTCTCTTGCTGTGGAGAAGGCCTTTCACGCCTCATCCTCTTTCGTGCTGCCATTCTCTTCCAACACTCATCAAATACATGGTTATGTAAACCACAAAAAGTACATGTTTTTCGATTCCATGATTTGCATTCATCATTAACAACATGATTGTAATCGAAATGAATAGTAGAATATTGAGACTCGTTATACCTTTCCTAGTTGTCTCTCGTGTAATTATGGCGATGAGAGCTTGCCTCAGCTCTTTCTCTGTAATGTGTACTGCCATGGGATGATGGTGATGTATTCCCATCATTCTCTTTCCTCGACTATTTTAACAATATCGTGGAAGCTTCAGACACCTTTGAGCATTCTTCTTTGATGTATCCCAAACCTGCGAATCTAGGTCTCTACACAAGCTCTAATGGTTGAGCCATGCCTTGGTCATTAACACTAAGGCCCTTCCCCTGATACCCCATTTTCTTTAATAGTTTGGAGCCGATTCCTGTGGTATGATTTTCAAAAACAATGAAATCAACATCAAATAACATACATGAAGTCAGAGAATTACTTTTTACCTCACATGGGTCACGCTGCATCTTTTCCAAGGCCTCGTCCTTAGCTTGCAGCTGGCGTAACAACATCTATTTCTCTTCTTTCTCTTCTTGTAGAAGCCTCCTTAATTCAGCAAGCTCTGCTTGAAGACTTCGGTCGTTTCACTTTAATTCTTCCAGGGCCTCATCTGTGGTTTGCAACTAACGCTGCAATCACTGCTTCTCCTCTTTCTCTTCTCTTAGAAGCATCTTCAATTCAGCGTTATCTCCTTGAAGATTCTGGTTGATCTCTTCATTCGAATGATGAGAAGCTGATGAAGGCGATGAGTGTACATTGGAAGACGTATATGAAGCATTTCTTTCTGCTTCTTTTTTCTCCTGTCTCTCATAAGCTTCATACATTATGTCCACCATTTTGGACATCCCGAGTAAGGCCTCATACATTTATTTGTCATCCTCCATTGTTGCACGCTCAGTCGTTCATGATCGCAATTCACATCAGTGAGAAGACCGAGATCGCTCTGATACCAAACTTGATCTGAGTTGACTCAACTTCTGGATTTAACCAAGATCTTTTGTTTCTGTGATGTAGTAAGAATTGCATTTTATAAGAGCATAAATGAACATATATGCATTCTTAAGCAAATGGAAACATAATGACGATTAGCAAATCATAAACAAGAGACATTGATAATGGAGTTCGTCCAGTGTGGACTACATCTCTGGGCTCGGTGTTAAGATAGTGTTGGCCGCTTCATTCAGTGTTGGAAATGGTGAATTTGTATATGGACTATGTTGTCTTTCATACAAGGACATGTGCCCTCTACATGAGTGGAAAACTCTCTCCGCGAGACGTTCCGCTACAGGAACTATCACTCACAATAGACCTCCTATCAGCATGACATAATCTTACACATGGTGACAATGAGTATCTCGTCATCATGGCATCAAAGGGATCTCAACCAAAACACCCATGGTGACAATGAGTATCCCGTCATCATGGCAACAAAGGAATCTCAATCAAATCATACATAACAATCCATGATGAATACACCTCACATGAAATAAACACAAAGATTTTGCGTCATACATCAAGCAGGAATCGAAACAACATAGTACATCTCACAACAAATTATCAAAGAAGTACATAACAACAACACTTCATATGCCTCAACTCTTATGTTGGTTGAGTAATAGAATACTTAGCTACTGGATCTGAATGCACCATTGAAATCGTGGTGTCGAATGGCATAGAATTGACTGACCATGCTTTGAAATTTGACACCATCGCTCCAATATGAAAAATCGCTGAAAAATAGAAGGCTCGACTGCAAAAACTGACTGTATCACTGAATTTGTGTTGTCGAGAGATGTAAAATCGACTATCCATTTGTTGAATTTTGATGTCGGCAAAATCTGGGCATGTAGGAATCTTTTAGATTCCCCTGTGATTCTCCAAATATTCCCTCCTCTGGGTTGACTGGGGAGCTTCAACTCAAATCAGAAAACTGATCTCGCCATTGAGATCCTTGCGAAATTCTAAGAAGAATGAGTATAAAGTTGGTTGCATTCTGGATCTGGGAAATTTCAACCTCCAAGGAATCTGGAAGATTCCCTCAAGATTCTTGAAGATTCTCTTCGCTGGGAATATACAAATCCACTGCTAAAAAGGAAAATCTGAGATCGCCATTGTGTTCCCTGCGAAAATATGAGAAAAATAAATGTAAACTTAACTACATTCTAACAAAATTATTGGGTGTGGACCCTAATTATCTTTTGTATTCAGAGGTATCGCCGCATTGGACCCCATTTCTTAATGTGGTGGCAACGCCGCCCGTAAATGTGCACCATCAAGGGGGGGACAACGATTATTTGGAGCCCCGCCTAGCGGGAGATCGGGGGCAGCCCCCCCAAGCTAAAAATAGATGTAAAATTGCCTTGTAAAATGTTGTAATTTCGTAGTCAATCTGGACCGTTCATTAGGCAAAAATCTGACAGTAGAAGTTATGTTTAATTTAGGGTTTTTTTTTTTTGCCCTAGAAGTCAACCCCTCGCTATATATGATGGAATTGTATTGCGGCTAGGGAGATCTATATTCTGAGCAAGCAAGAGAGAGGAGATTGTGTGAGAGAGAAGAGGGAATTACAACGGATCTGATGTAGGTTGTATCTCTTCATTTTGTTGGATAATATAAAAGGAAGGACTGGTTGTTTCTTTGTGGAGGTAGCGCAAATCAGGGGAACCACATATATCTATGTCTCTCTTATTTTATGCATTTTCTGTGTTTATATTTCTGAAATATTTTTATGTGTTCCATTGCTCTATAATATATAATTTTCTAACAAAAATGAAAATATACCTCCCCGGATAATCTTTAGGCATCAAGGAATATTCTCTGAGAATCTGTCTTGAAATGCGTGCCATCAATCTGCCTCCTAGAATTGTGTCATGGTTCTGCATTGCTCAAAGGCTTGGAATTAGGGTTTCGCTGCCCTGCAATTAAAATATTATTATTTGTTGAAGAATGTGTCAGCTCCCCGCTCGCTGCACTAAAAAGACGAGTTTATATAATGGTAGGGTGGCAGACTTTACAAAGTTGCCACCCATGGCACGATGGTTAGGTGGAGGAATGGAGGTGCAGAGGTCAGGGGATCAAATCTTGCCCCTTGCCAAAATGGGTGCATATGATTATTTTGGCGTGATTTTGTTTTGTTTTAAACAGTTGTTGGCGCAAATTGGTAACGGTTATGTGTTAAGTTTGGGGGGCAGCCAAGTGGGTCGGATAGGTTTGACCCCGCTGACACCCTTATCTCCAAGCCCCAATGTATTAAATGGGTTGTGGGCCACAGGGCAGGGTTCCCGTTCAACCGGACCCTGACCCCCTTAACATATATATCTATTGGTTCAGTTCGGGGGTGGCGGGGTTTGACTGCCTGCCACCTCAACTTTATAAGATATATATATATATATATATATATAGCCGACGGGTGTGGCGAGGGTGGCAGCCCGCCACCCTTGTTTTATAACTTTTTCCTTTTCTTTAAAACAATAATGGTCATTTTCGAATTTGTCTAAAATAATGGTTATTAGACAAATTAAGTAGGCCACAATTTCGCCTGTCCTGGTGGCCGAGTTTTGGCCACTGTTGCCGGTGCAATTTGTAGGACCATTAACCCTACCACTTGGCTGAACTTTGGATGGCCCTATCTCCTCCATACGATCTCGAATTTGAGTTTTGTTCTCAGCGTTAGAATCCGGACGACGAACACTTCGATTTGGCGCTAGTTTGAGAGCAATCTGATCACTTTGAATTTTGACAATTTTTGAGCTCTCTTAGACTTTTGCATGTGTTTAGAGCCACCTGGATCACATCTATTCCCTGTGAGCATCATATTTCTATTTGATCCTTAGAGCCTTACAACAAGGACTTCGTATTTCAATGCTCTCCACATACAAAATTAGATGACAATATCTTTATCTCTTGAAATATTGACTTTAGTCTCTTTGGGCACTCATGGATTATAAGCACTAGAGATGCTTTTCCCTCTTCCTATCAGACGGTTAGTTCCCTAAATGACGTGCACATTTACTTCCAACCATTTGACACTAATATGGGAAGAGACACCACGGCCAATTCCAAACTCACATGATAGGGATACCAAGTGTCATAGACCTATTGGTTGTCATAGCCTCTACCCACCACAAATTTATTTATAACCTTGAATGTTAAAAATGCTTCTCTAAAACAACATATTTAACCCATGTAACCTCTTCCTTGATTTTTTATTTATTTTCCCAAAACAATGTTCTCTTTAACACTTTTATTTTCCCAATAAAATATGCTTTGAATTTTCAGTTACCATTTTTTAATAATATATATTTATATCAATTTTAATTATAAATAAATGTTAATAATTAATTAAAATTTATACTAAAATTTATCAAATTATTTTGATTTTTATTATTTTTTATATTATTTATTTTATTATTCTCTCTTTATATATTCTTGGAAAGAGTTCTGAGGCTCGGTGAAAGAGTTAAAAACATACTCTATATATTCTTGGCATATTTTCTTACTCTATATATTCTTCGCATATATTCTTCAGTGAAAGTGTTCTGAGGCTCGGTGAAAAAGTTAAAAATGTACTCTATATATACTTCAGTGAAAGAGTTCTGAGGCTCGGTGAAAGAGTTAAAAACATACTCTATATATTCTTGGCATATTTTCTTACTCTATATATTCTTCGCATATATTCTTCGGTGAAAGTGTTCTGAGGCTCGGTGAAAAAGTTAAACACGTACTCTATATATTCTTCGGTGAAAGTGTTCTGGGGCTCGGTGAAAGAGTTAAAAACATACTCTATATATTCTTACTCTATATATTCTTCGCATATATTCTTCGGTGAAAGTGTTCTGAGGCTCGGTGAAAAAGTTAAAAACATACTCTATATATTCTTGGCATATATTCTTACTCTATATATTCTTCGCATATATTCTTCGGTGAAAGAGTTCTTAGGCTCGTTGAAAGAGTTAAAAACGTACTCTATATATTCTTCGGTGAAAGTGTTCTGAGGCTCGGTGAAAGAGTCTGCGGGTTGCGGTGGGCACGAGCGATCTGCAGTCAGTTACCAAAGATTACCAAGGGCAGACAGGCGATCTGTAGTCAAGTTTTCTGATATCAGGTGCACACATTCCTTATCTTTTTCTTTTTCTAATACATATTTGCTCATATAATTTCAAGTATGAATATTTCACCACAGTTACCAAAGATTACCAAGGGGAGACCTAGTACAGTTACTCTTCAAGGCCTTTATGAGTATATAGAGTCTTTAGAGAAACGTAGAGAAGAAAGAGAAGCCAAGCTACAAAAAGAGTTAGAAGCCATGCTGGAAAATAAATTTGCATCTCTTGAAGACACGATCCAAAAACAAATAGAAAATAAAATAGAACTACTAGAGAATAAAATGGAGGCAATGGAGACTAGACTGCAAGTTATAGAAAAACATAACCAAGATACTAACCAACCATCCCAGCAAGGAGATGCTGATACTTTAGAGAGTCTTAAAATGAAAGACATGACTAAAGAACTAGAAGAAAAAGTTAATAGCCGCCTCACCCTAAATAATGTGGTAGATAAGTTAGATATCAAACCAATTAAAGATGAAATGAAAAAATTAATAGAATTAGACCACGAACGTAACAAAAGGGCCTTAAACCTTATAATATTCGGTTTAAAAGAGGAAGTAGATGAGGATACTTTAGCCTTAGCCCAGACAGAACTACATAATAGATTACAAATTGAAACATTGTGTCTCACAGAAGCAACAAGGTTGGGGAAATTAACTGAGAATAAAGAAAGACTAATCCGCATAAAGGTGAGCTCCACTGATCATAAGCACGACATACTTAGTAAAACCTCAAGTCTAAAAGGAATGGGAATATTCATAAATGAAGATCTCATTCCAGAAGACCAAGCAGAATTAAGAAAGGAGGTTCAAAAGGTAAAAGAAGCTAGAAAGGAAGGAAAATGGGCAATAATCAGAAATAGAAAAGCCTTTATTCGAGATAGAAGCCAAAAAGATAGTAATCAATAGCAATTAAACATGCTCCGGATCCTTTCTTGGAATTGTCGGGGCTTCCCATGGAACAAAGGCCCCAAGCTAAGTTGGATTTCAAATGATGTTGATATTATTTTGCTTGTTGAAACTTGGGAGCACAAAGAATCTAAGGTCCCTAACATAGATGGCTTTACGCTATGGTCTACCTGGAACAAGCAATCCTCCCATAGAGGCATTGGGGGAATAGCTTGTTACATTAAGAAGAACATCTCCCCCCATGTTAGGATTTATAAAAACGACCCTCACAACCAATATAGTTGGATAGAGATCAAAGACATTAATAATAAAAAGTCCTACATAGCAATATGTTATTTTCCCCCCATTAATTCTAACTTCTATAAGAAGAAGAATCTAGATAAAACTAACCCTTACAATGGTTTAGAGAATGATATTTCTAGCCTAAGGAATGATGGTAATATCCTTTTAATAGGTGACTTTAATGCTCGAACTTCAAACAACCAAGCTATTATTCTAAGCAATCATTCCAACCCTAATCCTCTTTGGTTAGATGAAGACCCTACTCTGGCTAGCAGGTACAAAAGGAACTCTGAAGATCTCGGGGAAAATTTGTTTGGGTCGGAGCTAGTCAAGCTCTGTAGTGCACAGGATCTCATAATTTGCAATGGTCTAAAGAAGTGGCCCAATTCTAGCAAGATGACTTGCATCCATGGGCTTGGTAGCAGCGTGGTAGACTATGTTATTTCCGATCTCCCATTATACAATGAAATAATAAATTTTGACATCTTAAACGACCATGAACCTGACTCTGATCATAGGCCTTTACTTATAACTCTCAATTTTGTCATGCATAGAGTTCCCATAGAAAATAATACTTATAGCCAAAAGAACTTAATTTTTTATAGAAATAAAAATGATCTCTTTCTAAATGAATTAAAAACTAATTTTCTTCCTTTATCTAATATAGACAACATAGAAGACCTCTATCATAATTTTACTACAACCCTCTCATATTCTATTAACAAGTTCTCAATTGAAGTTTCAAATAATAAAAGAAATAGCAAAACCAATCCATGGTATGACAAAGATTGTAAAAGTGCAAGGAGAGCAATTAAGGAAGCTGTTGATGAATCTCTTAAAATGGACAAGATAAAAATATACAAAGCCCTAACTAAAAGGAAAAAGAGGCAGTACATTCGTCAAAGACAGGAGAATCTCTTACACCTCTCTAAGGTAGCTCCTAAGAAATTTTGGAGGCAGATTCTAACTAGGAAGACTAAGGATAATAATAAAATTGCTCTTTGCGATTGGAATTCCTATCTTAAAAAGCTTTATGAATCTCCAAATGTCATGGATAATTTGGAAACCCTTCTCACAACGAAAGAAGTTTTCTCTTTAGAAGACATTAAGTTTGGGGTTAATCGCCTCGCTAATGGGAAAGCTAAGGACATTGAAGGTTACCAAGCGGAAATCTTAAAAATTGGAGGTCCTGCCCTCATCCCCCACATCCACAAGCTTTTCAATCAAGCAGTCAAGCAAGGGTTCCCTAAACCTTGGACTGAGAGCCTCATTATCCCTATTTTTAAAAGTAGGGATACAAATAACCCCTCTAATTATCGAACAATTATGATCAGCCCTCTCTTAGCCAAGTTATATGGTAGTATTTTGGAAAAAAAGTTAAGCATATGGCTTGAAAGTGAAGGTAAGTGGGCTAAAGGCCAAGCAGGTTTCAGAAGGCATCACTCAACAACAGACCACCTTGTTACGCTTAGGATCATTGCGGAGGAATTTCGTAATGATAAATCCAATTTATTTTGTTTCTTTGTGGACTTTAGAAAGGCTTTTGATACGGTTCCTAGATCCAACCTTTGGAATAGATTAGAAGAGCTAAAGGTTCCTCTCGAGTTGAGAGCTGCCGCTATAAGGTTATATGAGAATGTAATTGCCAAGCTAAAGAGCAATGAAGGGTGGTCGAAAGATATTAAGTGTAACATCGGAGTTAAACAAGGTTGCCCCCTCTCCCCTACCCTATTTGGCATTTACATCGATAAGCTCGAAGGCTATTTAGAGGAAGCAGGATGTGATGGCACGATCTTAGCTGGGATAGTTGTCATCCTTCTTCTTTATGCTGACGATATTGTTCTTTTAGCAAGGTGCCCATCTGATCTTAATAAGCAACTCAGGCTTCTTAAGGATTTCTGCTCTACCATGGGTATGACTGTTAACATTGACAAAACAAAAGTTATGATTATCAAATCCAAGAAGGACACTTACGCTAATTTTATGTATGACAATAATAACTTGGAGGAAGTGTATTCTTACAACTACCTAGGAATTGATATTCATCACAAGCTCAACTGGAACCATAGCATTGAGAAAAGGATTAATGGGGGGTGGAAAGCTTACTATGGTCTTGAAAATAATTGTAAAATTGCAAACCTTGTAATGTGGGATAAAAAGAAGTTCCTCTTTGAAACTTTAGTCACTCCTGTTATCTTATATGGCTGTGAGGTTTGGGGTTGCAGCATCTCCAGAGAACCATGGAGAAAGATTGAGCAAATCCAGAAGCGTTTTATAACTTATAACCTGAAAATTAAAAGTAATACACCCTATCCTATTCTCCTTATAGAAGCAGGTCTTTCCCCTATTGAGAGCCTAGCTATGCTTAGGTTTCTGTTGTACAAGCACAAAATCAGTAACATAAACGATCATAGACTTCCTAAGCTAGCTTTAAATTCTAGCCAAAACCACCTAAGGCTCAATCGAGGGTGGCAAAAAGACACAAGGGCCTGGTTAAACTATTGGGAGATCAACGAAAATGATGCATTGCAAAACATAAATAACATTAAAGATATTGTTACTTCTAAGTTCAAAGAAAAAATGTGGTGTGAGAAAGACTTAGCGGCTAAAAGAAAATTAAGTTATTATAAGAAGGTCATCAACCCCACCCTAGAAGATCAAAAGTATCTCTCTATTTTAACTAGCTCAAAGAAGAAAATTAATATAGCAAAGATTAGAACGAATTCTCATGAGCTCCATAGTGAAACAGGTCGTTGGGCAGTTCCTAAAACGCCATGGACGAAAAGGATCTGCCATATATGTAAGAATAGGAACATCGAGGATGAAAACCACTTCCTCGTAGAGTGTCCCGCGTATAACCACATTAGATCTCAGTTTCACAATCTTTGTTACAATACTGACCTTCCTAGCCTTTTACAATGTCCAAATTATAGTGAGCTCGGGAGGCTTCTCTCCAAGCTTTTTGAGCATAGGAATAAAATCTTAAATCAAAATAGATAATTTGTTTCTTTAGGTCCGATAGACCATTATTTGGTCTCAGCGGACGTTAACCACCATCATCATCATCATATATATATATATATATATATATAATTTAACTATTACTAAAAAACAAAACAAAACACTTCTCCATTTACATAATTCAATTTTCAATTTTACACATTTTTTTTCATTCTTTATAACATTAAAAAAATAATAATAATAATTTAAAAATATTATAAAAATGTTCTTATAAAAGGGATATGAATGCTTTTAAAAATATATATTATGTAATGATAAAAGCCAAATTTGCATAGGGTAACTACGCAACTTAAACCAACATAAAATTATTGTAATATTTTAGATCATTGTTAATTTGATGGTGCAGAGGATTAGAGTACACCTATAATAACTTCCCCGTGTTAAAATTTAAACTAGAACAACACGATTTAAAATTTGTTAAATGTGAACCATGACCGCAATGTTTTCTCTAACCGACTCAAACAAAAGGCCTCATAGCATAATTTAACATGGAAACGTCGCTAATTTCCGTTGGAGATGGAGCGTATTTAACGCCCTTCCCTGGACCAAACACCGCAGTGGTTTCACTGCAGCGTCTTTTGTATTGCCTGGGCTTTTGTTTGATGTGGTTTCTTTGCAGGCTGCAGCGGCTTTTGTACGGGCTTGCCTTTTGTTTGATGTTTGGTGGTTCAGTAGAATGGCCATTCTCTTGTTTTTTCTTTATGGGCTTTTAAAAATAATTGTTTGATAAAAATATTCATAACAATAACTTAGATTAGGAAGTTTATTATATAATCTAATATATATAATATTTATAATTGAAAATAAATAAATATATATTATAAAATTAAGTAAATACATCTTAATTTCTTTTCAATCTCGAGTGCTAAATAAAATTGAATGTTAGTCTGGAATTGAGCTAGTTTTAGCTTAGTTAAACCAGAAAAGAAATCTATTGCGCTGAAATTTATTTATTAGGTATGTAATTTTGTATTTTTATTTATTTATTTACAGATTTTTTTAGGGATCATTATTATATACATATAATTTTGTATTGGTTTTGTCAGGGATCATTATTATATACATATAATTTTGTATTGGTTTTGTCTTTGTCTTTTTCTTTTTTTTAATAATTTCTTTACAATAATATTAAAGTTGAAAGGCATCAGGATTAAATAGGAATGCTATTTGTATTGGATTGTTAGCTACATTGCACTACTTTTGGGGGCAACGGACACACTCCAAATTTTACAGAGGAATACAAGTTGGGGACCAAAATATATATATATATATATATATATATTCACCATGTGCATAAAGATAAATCTTAATGATAAATATATTATTTTTTTCTACAAAATAATAATAAATATATTATTGCATTAAAATTATAAACATTGAACCAGCTAAGAAATCTCAAATTCATGTTAATAATTTCAAAACCAAATACATAATCTCAAATTCAAGTGGAAGTTTGTAGTTGAACAATGATGAGTCAAGAGCAGCATTGAGCAAGTGAACTATTCTCCTAGTGTGACACATGGTTTTTAGTTGGAGGGTATCCATCTATATGATAGTCCAAATGGTCTAGGGCTAAAACACTAACTCTTGCTAGTTTGACATTTCAAAGACCTAATTTGTCTTGCCATAAATGTCAAATAAAAAACTTGGGTTGAATTACTAGAGCTAGTTGTCTTGCTTGTTATTTATGGTCAAATCCAAAAGAAGATTCAATTTTATTATTCTTGGTTGACATTCTTGCATGAAAACTAATTCACCTTATTGGCAAACATGCTAATTTTTTCAAAATCAAGCCTTGGTTCAAATTCCTAATATTGTCAATCTCAACACCTAAATCAACCTCTCGGTTGTTAGATTTTTCAAATAAAAACTAAGTTTGACTCGTCAAACACACTAGATATTTTCCGGATCTAGTGAAAGTAAAAAAGGGTCTTTCTTACAATCACTACTATTAATATGGCCAAGTCAAAAAGTTCAACTTCCTTGGCATAATTAGCAAAGTTGCAAGGTGTGTTAGAGCCTTAAACATAGTGTGGTTTTTTACATCGGTCTGAGATGTAAATTAGTCTTGAATCTTGGTTTATTATTCTTAGACAAAGTAAGTGCAAAGAACAATTTTGGAAACATGGGCCTTAAGAGGAAATGCCCTGAAATGAGTTGTTCTTGTTAGCCTTTACTTCACAAAATAGGTTGCATTAAAAAATAAAAATTTCACTATTTAAAGGAAAAAATATGTCGTTGCTATGACAAAACATAACGAAGCAACAACCCAATAATTCCTTGCAAACAATCCTAAACATAGTTCAGAAACTTTCGTGTAGGTTATGAGTGGGTTTAGAAACTTGTTAATTGTGCCACATAGGAATAATTTCAATGACAGTCTACTTCACATAATTTCAATGACAGTCTACTTCACATTGAGGATAGAACTAGAAGTTTTTCATGAACAATAAATGTGTCCCTAATTCATGTCACAAGAAGTAAAGGTTGGCAGACTTTTTAATCATTTCTAAAAGGATGTCATTTTTAAGCAACAATAATTATAGTATGAAGTCCAACACTGAGAGTTATTGCTTCAAACAATTAAGTGACAGAGATAGGAGAAAATAAATGCCAACACTGAACAAAGTATTTTTAGCAGTTATATTTGAAACTTAACATACCGTTTTTTCCTTGGGGACGACAAAATGGTACTCGAAAAGTCCCCAAAATCTACACGGGATGGATTGGGAACGTCTTGGAAGTCCCTAAGTCACCAAAAAATTGGGGACATTCCCAACCCTTGTAAAAGTCCCTCGTATGCCAGAACTTCAGGTACGAGGGAGTTTTTGGTGGGGACTGGTCCTGTGCAACATAGATTGTTAGACACTAGAATTAGGGATATATGTTATTTATATTGAATTGTTGGTTTAAGAAAGGATAATTTTTTATAATTGAAAGATTTGTTAACTATATTGCTATTAAATATCATGGTTATGTAGTCTATTGTTTCATTTTTTGTTAGGGGTAGGTTACCTTAGGATGACTCATAAAACAATATAATCTATTATCTTTATTTCATCTTAGAAAGTGTTTGTGCTTTATTTTAAGGCAAGCTCTCCACTTAGAATTTGATGATTGGGAAAGCAACATCAAATGGTGTTCATTTTCACTTGTATCTTTCATTTTTGTTTAATTCGTTTCAATTTATATGTCTATTATTTCTTTCTTTTTTTTTAATTTCAAAATTTATGTAACTTAAAAGGAAAAATAAAGATCTAATCAAAGTTTTCCAGTGTAATTGAGAGGGTTTTGTGGTTGATTTTTTTTGAGAGAGGAATTGAGAAGGCAATGCATGATGCCTTGCCTAGCTAAGGATGCCTTACCTATGCTTCAATTTTTGTTTTCAGTTGGAACTTCCGGGGCTCATTAGAAAGTTTGCTTATTTGTTTTTTTTTGTTGGGTATAGTGACTAGGTTTGTCAAAATGAAATTAAACCTGTTGTGATATGTGTAATTTTCTCTAAGATCTAATATCTAGATGGATTTGGGTGTTTATTATATGTATGTGTATATTACTTCATATTGATGATATTTTCAGTTCTCATAAGCATTCACCATATTTTTGGTCAGGTGGATACACCATCTATGTAATGGAAATCATAAAATGTATTTTTGGATATATGTTGTTTTCATCAAATTGCTCATAATTAAGATTTTAAGACAATAAAATCTTGGTAATAGAAAAGCGTACAAAGTTAGGAAGCAAAACTAAATAAATACAAACTATGCAAAGAAATTTACATCTTAATTTCTTTTCAATGCCTCTGGGTGCTCAATAAAATCTAGTGTCAGTTGGGACCTGAACTAGTTTTAGGGGAAGGAATCTATTGAGCGGAACAAGTTATCTCACATTAATTAGTCTATAATAGCAACTTTTGCAAACTGACACTAGTATCCGCAGGTGTTTCAAGTAGCTTCTATATCTCAAGCATTGTGCAGGCATTTATCTGAAATAACACCTTTTTCAGATGAATTCTATCGTGGGCAAGGTGGCTTTGTGATGCTTCACTTATTTGAGGGAAGCACATTTTCTTGTTTTTCTTGAAGTAGCTGGTGGTGGTTATTTCAAAATTGTCGAGGTATTTATCGTAATTTAAGAGAAATTTTGGATTTTTTTCTTCAAAATTCCTGCGAGGATAAATTATAATGAATAGACTCTCTTAAATGTCTGTTATTAGAAGTCCAGATAGCAAATGAGAAGCCGTTCTAAAAATAGTTAATGAATTTTACTGCTATTAATGATTTGCGGCGTTGGACGGGAATATTTGGGGGCATTTGGAGTAATATATTTTTTAGTGGGGGAAGGAATCCCCGTTGAAGAATCATAATACATCATATATCGCCGAAGCGAGCAGATTTCATCATACAATATTATAAGTAAGCAGAACAGAATACGTCAACGAGCAGAATAAGTGAGCAGAACAGAATAGGTCAACATCGGAGCACATACATCATCATTGAATCATATCCTGCAGCAGCAATGCGCAGCACCGGAAGCAGAATACAGAATACGTGCAGAATACATGAATATCGGAACACATACACATACGTCATAATTGAATGATATCCTGCAGCAGCAACGCGCATCACCGGCAAAAATCGATCGTGGCTGGGGGTGCGAAAGCCAACTGCCCCCACCAGCGCATCATGCATAAATATTTAAAGGATCTAGATTGTGTTGAATGGGTCTGATCGGGATTTCATCCGGGTCAGCGATTTGGCGTAGTTTCAAGAAAAATAGTCATTGTTTTCTCCAGAGTATATGTTGGGCACTTGTACGGGACACGAAGCGCATTGTTACAAAAGGCAATATGGACGGGCATATTTGGGGAGGTATTTGAGTGAGTGAGTTAGGGAGGGGAGGTGCACGGATACTGATTTGAGGATTCTGGGCTGGCCGGTCTTCTGCTTTGGCTGGCCGATCCAGATGTTCCAGATCCCCCACGAGCAGATTTGAGGATTCTGGGCTAGCCGGTCTTCTGCTTTGGCTGGCCGATCCAGATGTTCCAGATACCCCACGAGCAGATGCAGTTGACCGAGCACAACCACTAGCAAAGGCAGATATATCTATAGACACTGACCATTCCATGAAAAAAAAAGCTGATTCCAATAGAATATTTCTGAGTTTTGTAGATGCCCAATCAGCTCCTCGGAGAATGTGATAGAATTACTAATACCCATTTGGAGTAACATATTGAAGCATAAATATTTAAAGGATCTAGATTTTGTTGTATGGGTCAGATTGGGACTTCATCGGTGTCGGTTATTTAGCGTAGTTTCAGAAAAAAATAGTCATTGTTTTCTACAGAATATATGTTGGGTACTTGGTACGGAACACCGAACTTTGATTGATCTCGATTACATATGAGGTATTACACAGCTCCTAGGAGAAGGTGATAGAATTACTAATATCCATGTAATGGCAAGAATAACAAGCTTGTCATAAGGCATTAAATGCTGGTTCACATGGATGATGGTCATACATAGTATGGCAAAGATCAGGGAGTGGCGACTCTTTTCCGACTGATGTGTTGGTCGACTACTCCGTCCCTCTACCGGCGTTCGTCTCCGTCCCGTCGACTACCGTTCTGTTTATATTTATTGATAGAAAGTGCAGGTTGTCCGGATCCATGTAACACAGGGGATGAGGATCACAAGGTCAGCAGTCGATTAGAAGTAGAATTTGGACTGTAAAGATCTATGGGCGTCGCAATTGAAATTTGAATTATTTAACAAATAAATTAAAAAACTGAAATTGTAAATAAAAAGGAACTCGATTCTACGACAATGAAAAATCTTGTTGTCAAAACTGCCACGTTGTGATCTCTCGTTGTATCTCTGGTTATCACGATCACTTAAAATACACACCCACGTTTATACGAATCAAAAGAAACACATCAAGTCTCGCTGTTATTCACATTTTTAAAACTTATTTCCTAACAAAGATTGAGTTTCGAGGACAACAATTTTTCAGGATTTATAATTGAATAACAAAGTTAAATAAACATCAATAATATTTTTAAATATTTAAATTTAACGGAGACTATTAAATTAAATTACTCGCTAAATCTAAACTCTATGGAATAATCATAATCATATACACGGATACGATACTTCTGCTCATTTTTGGTTGGTGATGTTGATTTGAGTTATTGAGTGATTACATGATTAATTAACATCAACTTGGCTTTTAATTCAATGTCTTTGTTAACATAACTATTCCATATATAACATTTCGTATTCAATATTATATTATATCCCAATATTTTAAAGAATAAACCTAAATGGAAAAAAAAAATATTTTATTGACAATAAAGGTTATAATGATTTTATTTTAAATATTAAATAAAAAATTATATTATTTATAAAAAAATATGTATTTTTTTAAAGATTAATATAGTAAAAAAAGAAAAGTGATACATATTATTATTAGAAAAAAATCTATTAAAAATAATAAAAAAATAAAATAAATATAATTGATTTTATATATATATATTCAAAGTGAATTTAAATTTATATTAAATTTATTTGAATTTAATTAACATATTTTGAAATCGTATTAATAAAATGGTTAAAAAATATTATCATATTTTCTTAAAAAATATAAAAGATATTAAAATCATATTAAAAGGAAAATAGTCAAAAAAAAAAAAAAAAAAAAGGAAAAAGTTAAAATGATAGGCAACAAAATCACAAAAAAAATTAACATGAAGTTGCCCCAATAAAATATTAATAGTGAAGAAGCCACAAACTTGAAATCCTTAATAATAACAAATAGAGTAGTCTAACTAGGCCACAATTTTACTTGAAAAATACTGCAAATTTCAACAAGATTTTGATTAAAATCCAGCAAAATTTTGGGGAAATCTAGGTTAAAGTTGTCAAGCTTCATGCTTTTGGGTCCTGCTAGGGTTTTTGATGGTAATCAACTTGCACTATCCAAAAAGTATTTAAACAACCTAAGGGTTGGATTTTTTTGAAAGAAAAAATGGTTGGATTCTGGCCAAAATTTGTTTTCCAAGCAAAATCATGATTTAGTTCTCGAATAGTAAGTGTGTTATTAAAGATATAATCGATCAAGGAACTGGAAATGTTTCTTTAATCATTTAATCGAGGGATAAGACTAGGTTGTATATTTGATTGTATTGTCATGAATTAAACATATCAAATTAAAAATGATTGGGATATTGTCTTACTCGTGTTTGTAGAGCTAATCTTATTTCCTCTAACTCAATGTCTCAGGAAATAATGGCCCAATTCCTAGCACATTATTTATTGGAAGGTGAATTTTTCAAAATAAAATCACACAGAGAATGAACAATGTTAGTTTGATCATGGATCCAAAAGCCAAGGTTAGTTTGTTTTGGAGACTGAATTGTCATGGAAGTAATGAGATTTCAAAATATTGAGGGAATGAATCATTCACTAGTATGGTTGCCAAAAAAGATGTTGATGTTATTATAAGATTAACAAATCAACTACCTGGAATATCGTTATCACAACGAGATAATGAGACATGCTAGCTCGTATATGAAGGGGTGTGGGATTATTTTATGTATTTTATGAATTTTTTGGATTTTTATCAAGTGTAGAAAAACATAGTAGTAATTAAAATAGTTGTATATACATTAACTACAATAATTACAATTGAAATAAAGAAATATGCAACGAAAATTCAAAATGAAAGATTAGACAAAAGTAGGGAACTAATCAGAGCCCAAGGTTTTGTACAACATAAGTTGTTATAATTACAAACAAGGTAGTAAGCTAATCAGGATTGGGGCAACAACCTTGTATCATGTAGAGCATAAACTACTAAAAAAATTAAGTAAACTGGTGAGAAATAGTATAAAACAAATCAGACATAGAGAGGTATATAAACAAGTATTTGATGAATCAATTGCCGATTTTTATTGAAATGAGACAATGACAATCAAAATTCTAAAATTCAATCCTTTGTGAAGACTTTTGACTAACCCAATCATAGACTATTGCAATGTAAAGCTATCATATATAATAATTCGAGCAAGAAACAAGAGTAGCAGCAAAATGAAATCCTTCAAGCTAGTAAGATGTGGCCAACTTGTTTTTCTGCAAATAACTAGTTGTTAGCACTGGCAATATATTAGTTTGACCTTCAAACAACAATAAAAATAATAAGAAAGACACAATATACCTAAATAATAATTACTAATTTCAAAAGATTCACCTAACTTGTTGCCCATAGATGATATAGATTTGTTGTCACCATCAGGATTAGCTTCAGAGTTTGTGAGAAACAATAAAAAATAGTGGCCAGAAGTTATAACATACCTCTCCCTCAACAGTTCTCCTTTTGCCTTCATATATTTATCCTCTTTTAAGAAGGCTTCAAGCAGTTTTGGTATTTTTCTTTAGTCTTAAAATGATTAGTTTCTTTAGTTTTTCTAATCAAAGCTGATGAGATAAATAAGAGGAGAAAATTTTAAAGGTTGTTAAAATAATTAAATTAAGACTAGACTCTAATAGGTGGGACCCTCTATAATCCATTTGATCAAGTTTCCTCTTTATTTTATCATAAATAGTCATTATGTGTCATTTATCTGTTGAACTTTTTCATTTCAAATTAAATTGTTGGTTGTAACTTATAACATAAATAAGAATTAACTATCACAAATAAACAACCACTGCATATAATGCATCATTAAAGTAATCATCACATAAACTAAAACAAAAATGACTCCTTGTACCTCCATGCTCCTTGCTACTCCATAAAACTCATATCCAAGTGGTACCACAAAATACAAAGTGTAATATTCACATAAATATAACCATTCTCCTCAAATTGATAAGTTGTCAAAATGATAAGCATAGCATCTGGTGATCAATTTAGATGGATAACCTCACCTCATAAACATATTAACACAACTGCAAGTTAAGGTAACTTGTACTGTAGCATAACTGAAGTGCATAAAAAAGAACCCTGACATTTCCTTTGCCCATGAGAAGGAGATGATTCTGCTTATTGCTCCTCTTGTTGTGGGTGTGAAGTGACTGAGTGAGATGGTGTGAGAGAAGAACCATAGGGTGAGGCTTATGTGTTTTGTTCTTGTTCACATGTAACTAGCATGGGAATGACTGGGCATTTTGATGGTTGAGAAATAGGCCCAACCATTATTACAAGCTGCTTAGAATTCTGATGTGTAAAAGGAGTATGATGAGCAGTAGGGGTGTTGTAGGAGGAGTGTGAGCCATTCGTGAGGCATCATATTGTAAGTGTGATATGTAGGAGTGGTGAGGGGGATTAGGTGGTAAAACAGTGGGCCAACCATGTATAGATTGCACAGGTTGTGCAAAAATCGTTGATCCCCAATCGTCATTATTTGGGTTAACAACAGGGGAAGAAACATGTGGGGGAACATGAAAGCCTATAAAGGGTTTTTGTACCAAAGGAGGTTGTTTTGTTTGTGATTGTACAATAGACAGATGTTCTATCTAGCCCAGCAAATTAATAACACCATTGTTAAGCAATTGTCTTAGTTCTTGGGGATTTGCATCGAAGTGGATAGAGACCCTTGGTCTCCTATCCCTTCTTACACCAAAATGTTGATCTCTATTTCTAGTCCTTCTTCGCCTGCCTCTCCCTCTGTTCATATTAAAAAAACTCATTCCGCAGAAATGAATGACTAATTACACACATGTGACTAATGATTCAAGTCCATTTGTTATTTCAAGAATGAAACACTGAGCTTGAAGAAAAAATAGAGGGAAAAAGTAATCAAATAAGGATAGGGAAAAACTTTGTATGCAGAAAGATGAATCTAGGCAACAACATGAACTTTTAAACAAATTTGATGGTAAATTCGAAGTAGATTCCTTTTCTCCTTTTTTATTTTACAAAAAAACAAATTCCAACATATATACAGAATCATGAGTCTTTGTAATAAAAAATAAAAGTAAGAGAAACAACACGAAGGGTCCATACTTTTTTTATTTTACGATTTTTAAAACAAACTTGTAATGGAGGACATGAAAACGAAGTGACACATCATAATTGAAAGATCCCAACAACAAAATTATACAATTTTCAACATAAGGTTGAATCAAGAACCCTAATGTAATGGTCCATTATGATTTGACAGTAAAACACTTACGGGTTGCCTCATAGGTAATTGTAATATGACAAGGGCTAAAATAGACTCAAAGAATGTTTAACTAAACCATACCATAATGTCTCAAGAAACATATAAACCCTCAGAGTTGCGGGTTTGTTTATTCAGTTGGAATGTGCATTCAGATTTTCCAATGACCACACCAAATGAAAATCTGAGCAATTCCCTGTGCATGGCCTTCACAATGGTTTTGTGCTCAGGACCCTGAGGCCATAGAGTTCTTGCATGCAGTTAATTAGAGTAAACAAAGAACAATACATTCGATGAGGAATAATAACAATAAACCCATTTTTAGCCATAAACACAAATCGTAACGACATAAAATATAGCGAGATGTGTTGACAGTTCTTGAGGAGGGAAAATAATATCATTTTTGTTCGGGCTGGTATATTGTAAGTAGGGGTTAATCCCTACTTGTTAACTAACAACTACATTCACATAAACTGCCATGACCATTATGGTAACACCTAAGTAAATGCCAAACCAATTAGCCCAAGGCTCGAAGGCCTCAAAGGCTCCAAGTCTCTAATGCACAGGGACTAAGCTTATGAAACCATGCAAATATTTTCTAACTGAACCCTAAGAGACACACAACCCAACAAATGAATTCTATAATCACCCAAGAAAGACCAACATGCATACATAGTTCGCAAACAGTCAAGGGGAAGAGGTTGAAAGAGGAAGGAAGAAAAATTTGTGTGCTTCACATGAAAACAATGGTGGTGTGTAGATACATACCTGGTGCAATGTGTAAAAAAGAAACTACGTTTATACACTCAATTCCACATCGCGTTATTGAACCATTGAAGCAATGAACTTTTCTACCAACATCTCATGAAACCAACCTCGTGGGGTAACGAGATTTGCAACATAATGAGTCAAGGCATTGGAGGGTTTTCAAAATTCCAAGCATCGAGAAAAGAACTGAAGGGTGGCAGAGTAAATGCTGGAGAAGAGCGAGGTAAGTATTGAGTTTCCAAAGTATAACATTTACGTGTCGAGGAGCTGACTTGGGTCTACAACGTGCCACGGAAGAGCTGCCAACCAATGAACTGATCAATCAAACCAATTAGAATGAGCCATATCACTTGCCCCATCACTCTATCAACGTAAATCAAAACACTGCATTAAGGCACAATGGGATGGGCATTGTATTGGAATGTGTAACATTTAATTAAATTGAAAGTTTGTTGTCGGAAAACAAATAGTTGCAATACTAATCTATGGATTCATGATATATTGATTCCGGAAAACAAATCGCTAAAATGTCACTCAAACATATGTCAATTCGAGGTTGAAATATTTGATAGTTGGCGTGCAAGATATATAACATCGGAAATCCAATTGCTGTATGACACATAAAATTTACACACAACTTTACAACATACTCACATACCAATTACCATAATGTTCACAATGCATAAATTTATAATCTTATATAAAATGTTTGTTCTCATGCAGTTAAAAAACAACTTCAACCACCCTTCAATCATACCATAAGCCATGTGATCACATATATATCCAAGCCATAATACATAGCTCTGATGCCATACAATTAATCATAATCAGTTATTCCTTGAATAATATTATTTGAGAGGTATATCTTTAGGAGAGGTCCCACCTATTAGGCCTTTTAACAAGACGTATTATTTAAGGGGTGGATTATTTTAGGCGTCACAATGGTTTGTGAATTTTGTTAGTATTGACCATCATCAACGAATTACAATATTGATTTGACTATTTTTTCCAGTATTTTAAAAAATTACTAAAACATTACCATAATCAAAATATTGATTTCAAAATGTGTATACTTTTGTAATTGATTTAAATGTATATTTCATTGATAATGAAGTTGCCATAAAATTCGGGAAATTTTTAGTAAGTTTTATTAAAGCTTAACCCATAATAATTTATATGATAGGGGTTTTGGTGTGAATCACATTATCAATCATCTGTCAAATAATGTGATTTACGCCGAAACCCCTATCATATGCTTGGTATGGATCACAGAAGCCTCAATTCTACAATAATAATTTGTTAATGAGAAAAAGTAAAACATTTGAAAGATTCATTGTTGGTGGTATTTTAACCCCCATCAAAAAATCGGAATGAAGAATATGGCATCTATACAAGAATTTAGAAAGAAAAATAATTCACGGGTTTGGAGGACCTTAGACTCTCTTAATAAGGTCAATTTATGTTAATATTGTGTTTTTTTATTTCCTTATTAGCCTTCTTTTCTCTTGTGGCTCACATAAGTGGTTTGTATAATAGTGGATGCTCTAAATCTACCAGCACTGGTGCATGCCTTATGACTTTCATAGAAGGGGGACCCCATAGATATGTAATAAAGAGCATGTTGTTTCTTCTATTTGGTACAACCCTAAGAACAACACTTATGCATCTTACATTACTCAACACCTGTAAGTAGCAACAATCACCATAATTTATCTAACCATTTAATCCATCAAACAACAACTTAAATCATTATCATACAATTACTTGTAGTAAGTCTCCCATATTGACTACTAATTAATTGGTTATAGAAGGCACAATAATCCATCTTTCATCCTACAACTAAAAATGAAGACCTTTTACTCGGCCCTGGTAAAGGAGGTTGAGGAGTGTAGAGTGTGTCTGAGGAGTCATTCCCATTGTATGAAATGGTTGTGGACAAGGAGGATAATAGTTCATCTGCAATGGTCTGGTTGTTGCATCCCATTCAATATCACACCATTTTGGATCTCTTGTATTTAGCCCCAGGATTCTACCGATTAATGACATAAATGACATCGTGGATAAACTCGTATTTAGGAACTCAACGACAATCCTACCATGGGTTCATTTCATTTCAAAAATCTTCTAGGCAACTGTTTAGTTTGAAATTTCATTTCAAAAATCTTGCGGGAAACCCTTTAGTTTGAAATCTTGGGCAGGCTGATAGCATTTGAAATTTTCGCACGAAGCTAGCATTGAATGTTATAATGGATTTGTCTTATCCTCCAACACTTGTGATCACATCTGGAGTCAAAGTTGTAAAGCAAGCTACCAAAAAAGCTGGAGCAGAGCGGCCGATAAATCGAGGGACCCTGGAGTTGTCAGACATGATCATGGTCATGTATGTATGGTGGGCATGCCATCAAGTACTATCATGGTATTGTTGGGATACCTATTGGTGTATTAAATAACCAATAACATGGTATTATTGCTCGTTGGTTTGGAAAATTGAAAATCTAGTTTATTGACTTGACTTGAGTGAGGTAGAGGAGCAAAGAAGGTTAATAAGGAAAATAAATCGCAATATTAATAGAACTTGACGTTATCAAGAGAGTCTAAGGTCCTCCAAATCTATGAATTATTTTTCTTTCTAAATTCTTGTAGAGATGTCATATTCTTCTTTCTGATTTTTGGATGGGGTTAAAAGGCCACCAATAGTGATTTTTTCAAACATTTTATTTTGGCTCATCAACAACCTATTATTGGTTAAGTTTTAATCAAACTTCCTAACAATTTCTCCATTTTTAGTTGTCCTTTTTATGGCAACTTCATTATCAATGAAATATACATTTAAATCAATTACAAAAGTTTACAAATTTTGATCTCAATATTTTTATTTTGGTAATGTTTCAGTGTTCTTTTAAATACTAAAAAAAATTGTCAAATCAATATTGGAACTCATCATTATTTTTTTTTTCTCGATTAAGACTAATTCTATTAAGCGGTAAAATATTGTACAAGTGGATACATTCCAGAGAAGCAAGAAACCGGCCACCAGAAATGATAGGACTATCAACCTCGGTTCCGGGGAATGAGATGAGCAAGCAAGGAGCTACAACTAGTCACTGTAAGCTTAAAGAAGCATAGAATGCTACCCGGAAAGAGTAGAGGCTTCAACACGAAGCTTTTTCCCTTTCCTTTTTTTAACTTCAACCCAGCCATTTTGGGGTGGATGGGCGATTACAACTTGAAGATTGGGGTCCTCCACAGGGGAGCCCTCCTTTTCTGAGTCCGAGGAGGAGGACAGATGGACACGTTTCTGTGCAATGGCTGAATCAGAGGGAGGCGCCTGGCCATCGGTGGAAGGGGCCACAAAAGGAGGGGCTTGATTCAAATCTTCATCGCTATCTTCGTCTTCAGAGCTGGAGGAATCAGATTCTGCTGCTGGAGGAGGAGAGCAGGGAGTCCATCGTTTGGACTTGGGCTTGGAGTCGTTGGCCTTGTTCTTTTTTGCCGGACGAGATGGGCAAGTATTCTGCAAATGCCCAGATTGGTGGCAATGGCGGCACCAAAAAGCAGTGTTCTCGTAATCCAGTGTCTGAGTCCAGACAAAGTCATTTATCTTGAGATTGATTTGTTCTGGAAGGCCTTTGCTCAGGTCCAACTCCGCACATAATCTTGCATATGAGTAGAGACCTTTGGACTCCCGCCAAAAATCTCCTTTGATGAAGCTGCCCAAGGTGTCTCCTATAGCTCTGAAGACACAAGTATTCCATAGGTGGGCAGGAAAATTTGGAAGCCGAATCCATACCGGTGTCTTGGTGATGACTGCCGTGGCTGGATCAAAATCTGGGAACCAGGGAGTCAGGAATAGCCCTGCCGTTCCCAAGAACCAAGGGCCTTCTTCTAAGGCCTTTTCATAGTGCTTAATGTTATCAAATAGAACAATGAAATAACCTTTCGAACAAAAAAAGACCTTACAGTGATGTGTCCAGTTTGCATGGATCCATGCATAGAGATCCTGAGATCGCGGCCATAATCCATTAAATCTGCAGATGATGGCTCTTTCTGCAAAATCTTGAAGCTGGGAGGCCAGCTCATCATGCATGAGTTCAACAGAGAAAAATTCTTCCATTTTATCAACCAAGAAGGCCTTAGATTTAAGGGCTTCCGGGTGTTTGGGGTTCTCGGCGTGAACTGCGTCCTTATATGAGAAAGGCTGAGTAGAGGAAGAATGTCCCACTGCTCCTCCTCTCAAACGAAGGGTTACCACCACTGTGTTGTTCCTGGAAATGCTGTAAGCAGAGAGGGAAAGAGGGTTTTCAAGCTGTTTACCTTGAAAGAGAAGTCGCAGAAGGCTGGATGGGATCCCCGTTCTGCGCTCTAGATTTAGTTTAAGATCCTGTACCAGATCTGAAGGGCGAACCCATTGCATGATGGTTCTGCCTGAAGGCGGAGAAATCTGGATCTGAAAGGAGTCAGATAAAGGCTTTGAACCCATGCAGATCTCTAGATCTGGCCAGAGCACGGGCTTTTCTGCCTTCTGGATGACCAGATCTGGCATATCTTTGTCAGATCTGAAGCTGAGACAACATTTTGGAGAGCAAGTGGTTGCCTTAGATCCAAACCCAGACCATGCGGATGATGCATTTTCTTGTTCTTTCTTGCTGGCTTCCAAGGTTGGCCCGGAAGGAAGCAAAGCCAGAGCTCTGGCTTTGAGATCTTGCAGCCTCTGCTGCTGAGGGTGCAGCGTTCGAATCCACCGGGGGATGCGCGTCCAAGCAAGCGCATCAGAGGCCCTGTCCGCTGTGGCGAGATCGAAATAGGTCTTCCTTTGTACGCTGCGCAGGACCCTGTCGGTGTCAGCGTAAGCACGAGCTTCGATCCCTCCGCCCGCTCTTCGATCAGTCCTCAATGTAGCCTGTTCCGCTGCGTCTTTTACAGCGAGGTATTTCCGCCTTGCTTCGGAAGACAGGGCTCGCATAACGGTGGGAGTTGGAACAGCGATAATACGAGGTCTCACATGTATGAGCGTCAATCGATCTCCCTCCAAAAGCAACCTATCCAGGGCCCATTTAACTGCATGCCTGCTGTTCTTATGCCTGCAACTACCCACAGCAACAACAACAGAAGAAGAAGCGGCCGCGGCAGCAGCAACATTTTGTTCAATCTCCTGCACCATCTTCGTCTCTCCTTGGAACTCATCATTATTAGTGGAGATTTAAATTTTATTTATTACTAATATTTACTAAAATTATTAGAAAAATAAATTCGATTTCTGAAAATCTATTAAAAGAATAAATTTATTTAATTTATTTTAATATTTTAAATGTGTAATTTAAAAAATGTATAATTTAAAAAATGTAAAAAAAAATTTAAACAAAGATAATTTTCATTCTTTATAATAAAGATTTACAAAAATATTATAAGCTCATTATGATGTGGTATAACTTTGTATTTCAAAATAAAATTAGTGAAAAATACAAATAAAAAATTAGCTTTTGCAATAAATTTAAATACATAATAATAGTAACAAAAAAATCATTTTAAATTATTATATGATTGTGAAATTGAATAATTATATATATATTTATGATAACAAAAATACAAATAACCATGTAGATATATGTAGTTACATTACAATATCTATTTAAAAATATTTTAATAATAATAATAAAAGGGAAGGTGTATATTTATATTTTTCTTTAATATTTTAATTTTTATATTGCATATGTTATTTATTTCATTTAATGATAAATGGATTATATGAAGTTTGGACCCTTCTTGATAGTTTAATTCTTAGAAGGTGGTTTCTATTGTCAACCCTAAAACTTGTTAGAGAAAAAAACACCAAACAAAACAATTAATCTATAATTTATGAATTTGTTTATTAATGGTTAAGAGCATGTGTTTCCTAGTAAGAGGTCAAAGGTTCAAAGCAAGAGGGGATGCCTTCATAGACTTTAGCACAATCCCTTTCAGAACGACATTCACTGCCGATTTGAGGAAATGTAGCAACACTCCTAGTTACTCTAGTAGGCTTGCTACCGAAGATTGTGCTAACTAGATTGAGAAGTGGGATGCTCTTGCAAGATAAAGGCTATCAATTTGGTGAGTTCAACATTTTGTAATTGTTTATATATCCGAGCACCCCTGGATGCAAGAAATCATGAAATGATGAAATCTGAAACTACCTCCTTCCTCTCATTTGGACATCTCAGAAGGCTTGATTTGTTTTTGGCTTCTCATCTGATTCGATATAATTATCTTTGTTTTACATATTAATTTATTTTTCACATATTTATTTAATAAATATAAAATTAAAATAATTATATATTAATATAATTTTAATATAAATATATTATTAATAATTATATTTTAAAATAAATAAATATATAATTTTTAATAATAATAAATAAATATATTTATTAAAATAAATAAATATTATTAATAATTTTATATTTTGTATTAAATATATAATTATATAATAATAAATATTAAATTAAAATTAATTAATAATTATTATTAAAAAATATAAAATATATAATTATATAATCATAAATATGAAATTAAAATTAATTAATAATTATTATAAAAAAATATAAAATATTAACAATAATAAAGTAAATAATAATTAATAAAATATGAATACAATTTAGCCGCTCATCCCTGTAAAAAATATATTAGATTCTAAAATGTGTGTTCAGAGAACTTAATCACCGTAATATATCATTTGTGTAGCATCACTAGACTTGTATATTTAGCTCGGAAGGAGCGAAAAAAAGGACATCTCGATCCATCCATACACTATCTGCCCCTTCGTAATATTTTATTTAGTTATTTTTAGTTTATAGATTTTTTTTATGAGGATCATTATTCTATTATATACCAGTATGTAATTTTGTATGGTTTTGTTTTGCTCTTCTTTTTCTTTTTTCTTTTTAATTTAAGTTTTGTGTAAAAGTTGAAAGACACTAAAATTAAGTATATAAGTTATTTATATTGAATTCTGGATTTAAGAAGAGACCATCTTTTATAATTGAAAGAATTTTTTATCATGTTTTTATTTAATATCATGGTTATATAACTTTTTGTTCCATCTTCTATTAGGAACATGTTGATTTATATAAAAATATTATTTATTATTTTTATTTCATCTTGGAAAAGTGTTTTGTATAGTGTTTTAATGCAATTTCTTCTCCACCTTAGAATCTAGAGATTGAAATCAGATGTGCTCATTTTAATGGGTATCTTTCATGTTTTTTTAATTCTTTTTAATTTATAGGTTTATTAAATTTTTTTTTTAATTTCAAAATTTATGTAATTTGAAAAGGAAAAAAAACATCCAAGAGTTTTCCACTGTGATTGAGAGTGCTTTTGTGGTTAATTTGTGATGCAAAGAGGAATTGAAAAGGAAGGGAATGATGTCTTGCTTATGCTCCATTTTTTGAGGGTAATTAAGGATATCCTACCAATGCTCCAATTTTTGCTTTTAGTATGATTTACTTCCCATTTTGCTCTTCAATTGGCTATTTATTAGAATGTTTGTTTTTTTCTTCTTCTTTTTTTGGTATACTGAAGAAGTTCATCAAAATGAACTTAAAACCCATTGTGATACATGATTATGTGTGACTTTTAGACATAAGCAATCAA
Organism: Pinus tabuliformis; assembly: GCA_031772625.1. NCBI lineage: Eukaryota > Viridiplantae > Streptophyta > Pinopsida > Pinales > Pinaceae > Pinus > Pinus tabuliformis. The sequence continues at coordinate 420,665,844 of CM062819.1, read as the reverse complement.
TCAATCATTTTTGGATATATGTTAGTTTCATCAAATTGCTCATAATTAAGATTTTAAGACAATAGAATCTTGATAATAGAAAAACAAACATGGTTAGGAAGCAAAACTAAATTGTCATCTTTAACATATGCATTACATATAATTATGAATATAGTTGTATTATATATAAGTCTTATTGGAAGAGAAAGTGTGAAAAAGGTTTGCCTAATAAATTTATAATTAAATTAGAATAAAATTAATTTATAATATAAATTAGAGTATTTATATAAATTAAATGATTGGTCACATATAATTAGAATAAGATTAATTTATAATATAAATTAGAATAGTTATATAAATTAAATGATGAGTAAATCTAACAGTTATCAATTTTTAAGAACAATTTTTGTAAAAATGTTCATAACAATAAAGTGAATTTTAAAATTTATTATATAATCAATATAAATTATATATATATGAAAAATAAATAAATAAATACATATTATAAAATTAAGATAAATAAATACATATTATAAAATTAATTAAATCTTTTATACGGAAAGAAATTTACACTTTAAATTATTTTTTAAGAAATTTACATCTTAATTTCTCTTTGATCTTTCTGTGCTTAATAAAATCTAGTGTTAGTTTGGACTTTAGTTAGTTTTACCTTAATTAAACTGGAAAAGGAATCTACTAAGATGAACAAGCCATTTCACATTAATTAGTCTGAAAGAGCAACTTTTGCAAAATGACATTTGTCTGGCACAGGTGTTTCAAATATCTCAATCATTGCGCAGGTGTTGCATCTCAATAATTTCACAGGCCTTTACTGAAAATTAATTTGAAACAAAAGGAGTTGTAGAGCAGCAAGTCCTTGCCTGTTGGAGTAAACAACCTGCTTGTGCTATTGGATATAGTTTGTTGAATGCAACATGGGATATATTAATGGTCTTGAACAGGGCAATTGATGGTGCTAGAGAACGTTTTGGATGCTACTTCTATCACTCATAACAAGAATTGCATCACACAAAAGAAGAATCCTATACCAGGCTACATGAATTTTCGCTTCATATATTTAGATGTAAGGGAGTCATTGATTTTCGTTGCTCATTGGGATGATATAGCTTACTTTCATAGCTTACATTTTCAAGTGATAAAAGTGTTATGGTTCTGGTGGTATTTGCATAGGGACTCCTGCGTTAACCACCTGTGGGGTTATTGAGATGACTTTATTAAAGTTGTAGATTTTGTCCATGAGGGGGAGCCAAATAGCCATTGAGGCTAAGGTAATTGTGCAAAGTACAAAATTATAAAATATTAAGAATTTATTAAGTCAGAAAATTTCCAACAACGAAATAGCATTTTTGATCTCAAAAAGTAGGTTGAATCATTTTCTAGCCAATTTCCATTGCCTAGTGTTGGCACTGAAAATCCTTGTTAGAGATATGACGTGCTCACAACCTCAGAAGTTCCCTTTATTAACTTTTAGGTTGGGCTTCAGTGATGATATCGAGGTTGTTACGAAGGTTGGGCTTCAGTGATGATATCCAGGTTGTTAAGAATTGGTTCCATGAGTAGATTATGAGTAGATTATGAGTATATTATAGTGATGAATAATGGAATCTAAATTTTATCCTATTACCTTGAATAGAAAGACCTCTAGTCCTGGACAGGTCTTGTGCATTTTCACATTAGGTTTTAGTGAGAACAAAGCCTTCTTAGCGTTGATTATATTCATTGTATGTTGAATTTGAAGGTTGGAACTGACATAATTTTTCCTTTAGTATTGGTTGTCGTGAAGCTTGATTTGTTATCAAACAATCGATTTATCCTCATGCAATTCCTATTATTTTGTTTTCATTAAATCTTTACAGATGTTTAAAATTCAAACTAATATATGTAAAAATGAGGCAAAAACAAACTTGGAGATAGAAGTCATTCAAGATAGCCTCTAGTAAAATTCACTAAAATGCAGGGACATAATTTATTACTGGACAGACCAATAGAGGGCACACGTAGATTTGTATGGCATAAATTTGCAGATTCAAACTAATGTATAGAAAAAGGAGGCAAATACAGACTAAGAGATAGAAGGCATTCAAGATAGCCTCTAGTAAAATTCACTGAAATGCAAGGACATAGTAAAATTCGCTAAATGCAGAGACATAATTTATGACCTCAACAATTTAATTATTAAAACAAACCATGAAAATGCAAGTTTAAATAGATTATACAAATGGAAATAAAAATGGCAAAGTACAAAATCCATGAAAATACATTTGTTTCAAAATAGAAGGGATAATAGTGACAAACGTGCTGTGAAGGATGCAAGTGGCGACATTTTGTTGCTTTTAAAATGGAATACATTACTTCATTATTCCAGAAACACAAATTTTGTTAGTTCAATCAATTAGATATACTCAAGCTTCAACAGCTACAATTGCAGGACATGCAGGACAAATGGGAGTCATGATGTGGTGTTTTTGACATCCTATCCACATTGGCAGCCATAAGTTCTAAACTCAGAATTGATATTTGTGAACATAAAACTAACAACTTGAAACTATGTGATCTCATACAGGTATAAATGATTCAAATTCATGAATCAAACATAATCGTAAAGAAACTGAAACAACAAGTAAAACATGATATTTACAAGCAAGCATTTCAGGAAAATAAAGTGATTCATTAAATAAAACATGACAAAAATCTTCTTGGCAATATATACAAAGAGGAGCTTGTGTGCTTATTATCTTGCATCAATTCTATAACTTGATGTTTCTAGTGTGCAATTTATTAGTGAACATCGTGCTTTGGGAGCTCTATTCAATTCTAGAAAAAGTAAAAAAATAGAGTATCAATTTGTATGTAAGAAAATTGTATCAAGTTAGAGGAACATTGTTTTTTCTTGCACTAGTAGGCATTTCCTCAGAAGGATCCTTGTAATATAATTATGAGTAGTAGGATTCTCTGTATACATAGTCGAGCAGAGCCTCCCTGATGCACTTAATTAAGCAAATTTTTGAATTCCAACATGCTTCCATCCACAGATAAAGTTGACAGGGAGAATTAGTACAAGACAGAGTGAAGCAATTGGACGAACATTTCTTTTCCTTGCTCTAGTAGGCATTTCCTTAGGATCATCCTTGTAATCTGATTTCTAAGAAGCAGGATTCTCTATTTACATAGTTTAGTAGAGCATTTTGATTTCTAAAAAGCAAGATTCTTTGTTTACATAGTTGAGTAGAGCATCCCCAACAAGAGCACCTAATTTGGATGTCTCTAGTTGGTGATGTAGCTTGGGTTAGAGTGTCTTGATGGGGCTTGGAGAGAGTATCTAATGGGAAGTGGCAGCAATAGAGGTTATGGGTTTTCTGAAGGAAGGAAGGAAGCTCTGGCTTTGTAATTTCATTATTTCCAGAGACCAAAGCTCTGTTACTCCTCCTTTATTACAGGGTTTAACTTGGGCAATTCAGGGGGCAGTCTGGTCTTTTTGGGTACTAATCAGTTCGTATTGGTTTCAATCTCATTACAAAATCTCCTGTTGTTGCTACTTAGATGACATCAATGTAGTGTCGGCATCAGGGCATTTTCAGTTCTCTGTCCTTCTTTCTGTGGATACTGGGATCTTCAGGGGTTGTCTCTGTCCAGTTGCCTACTCATCACCCCTGAAGGGAAAGCTAGACAATTTATGTGTGAAGGTTATTAGAAAAATTTGGTTCTGCATGGCGCTCAGACAACGTTTACCTAGTCGCAGGGTAGGCTCAACAGGGGCTTCCTCCTCTAGTCAACATCGTCTTTTTGGATGGGAATCGTTGTCCAATTTTTTTGATGTTGTGCCTCTGGAGGTTCAGTCAGAGATTTAACGTCTGGAAGAAAAATAATTTGGAGAGAAAATGTATGACTCTGACTCAGAAATCAACGTAGGCAAAACGAACTAGGTTCTCGACCCAGGCAAATGGAGGAACAGAATGTTACACTTTCTACACTCAATATTTCAACACCGACAGATGGACATGCTGCTACATATGGTGTTATGTGGCAAACATGTGGACAACTATAAGTTTTTCATTAGCCAAGAGTAGATGAAGAGGATTATGCGGGATATTTGATATGATTTGGAAGAGATAGTGGTGTGCTTGAACAAGATTGAGCGCTACATCACTACAAATTCAGATTGAAATTCTACTGCATCGCAGAATGGTGAGGTAATCATCAATGCTACCCTTGTCAACATGGATTATTCTAGACGAACGAATTTTATTTCATTTTTCTGCTATCTGGACTTGTGCTTTGTGAGGTTTTTTGTTTCTTATGTGCTTGTGTTACCTATATTTCTCTTATGTCTTTATTTTTCGTTGATATCATATGCATTGTGGGCTTGCAACTCTGTCTCGAAATGATTTTTGTAAGGTCCTAAGTTATCCAATTGTTCCTACACTCTAAGCTTTGTTGTGCACAATTTTTTTGTCATCTCTTCTAGAAAAACTAGTAGCCAATTTTGGTTTTGGGATGTCAATAAGATTTCTTATGGTGGCCCTAGCCCATACACTGACTCAAAGCATCTCAGTTGTAATCTGGTTTGTCACTAAATATCAATAAAAAAAATTCGTTAGATTTACAAAAAAAAAATAGAGTTGAAAGACATTAGATTTAGGTATATATGTTATTTACATTGAATAGTTGATTTAAGAAGGGACAATTTTTTATAATTTAAGGATTTTTTTAACTATGTTGCTATTTAATATTGTGGTGGTACAGCTTATTGTTTCATATTCTTTCAAGAGCATGCTTCCTTAAGATGACTTCTATCTTGGAAACTGTTTTGTGCAATATTTTATCACAAGCTCTCCACCTTCAAATTTGGAAATTGGGGAAGAAATGTTGGATGTGTTCATTTTCACTAGTATCTTTCATTTTTGTTTGATATTCAATTGATAGGTTTATTAAATTTTTCTTTAATTTGAAAATGTTACTTTAGAAGGAAAAATAAACATCCAATTAGAGTTTTCCACTGTAATTAAGAGGGATTGAGTGGAATTGAAAAGGCAATGAAGGATACTTTGCCTATGCTCCAATTTTTGTGGCAGCTAAGGATGTCTTGCCTATGCTCCAATCTTTTCTTTCCCTAAGATTTTCTTCCCATTTTCCTCTTTAATTGGCTGCTTAAGATTTCCCATTTTTCTCTTCAATTGGTTACTTCAGATTTTCTTCCCATTTTATTCTTCAATTGGTCGCTTAAGATTTTCTTCCCATTTTGTTCTTCAATTGGCTGCTTATTAGAAAGTTTGTTTGTCTATTTGTTTTTTGGGTATATTAAGGACTTGCTAGAATTAATTAAAACCCATTGTGATATGTGATTATGTGTGAATTTTAGACATTGAAGTGGCAACCAATTATCCAAGACTGAGATCACTTTGGATGTATATTGTATGTATTTGTAGTTTAGTTCCCATTTATGATATTTTCAGTTCTCATAGGCATTCATAGTATTTTTGGTTAGAAAAGTATAAAATTTATGGAAATAATAATATTTTTTTTAGATATATGTTATTTTCATCAAAGTGCTCAAATTAAGATTTTAGGACAATATAATTTTGGTAATACAAAAGCAAACAAAGTTAAGAAGCAAACCTAATTTGCTATCTTTAACATGTGCATTACATATAATTATGAATATGGTTGTATTATATGTAAGTCTAACTAGAAGAAGATAGTGTGAAAGAAGTTTAATTTTAAAATTTTATATTATTTTTAATTTATAGTTAAATTAGGGTAAAGATTAATTTATAATATAAATTAGAATAGTTATATAAATTAAATTATTGTTTGCATATAATTATGAATTTGGTTGTATTCCTTGTATTATATATAGGTCTTACTAGAAGAGGATAGTGTGAACAAGGTATATGTTAAAATTTTATATTATCTTTAATTTATAGTTAAAATAGAGTAATTTATGTTTGTTTGTAAGTCAACTTTTTTTATTATATCATGAGACTATTACATCGTTGTCGGAGAGTGCAAAATTGGCCTCACTCCAAATGGATTTGTTCATCTTCATATACAAACAGAACAAAAGGAGAGAAACTTTAGAAAACAAGGCCTCATTACATCCATAGCCCACCATGAGAAAAATTTACCCAAAAAGTATAGACAACCAGTAATCATCTGTGCATCTAAGGAGGAGGGGCGAGGTTGACCTTTGCTGCTTGGACAACATTTTTTAATGGTGAAAGGCTTCATGGATGTGAGATTCGATGTGAGCCATTCAAGTCTCAAAGTTATCCATGCAGGCCTCGAGATGCCTTTCCTTCCTTCCCAGTGTGTCTTGTCGGTCCCAGATGCGACGCTAATTCTGGATAATGATAGCCAAGAAACTGAAAAATTCAACATTGCCCTCATTCTGAGCTTTTGATAGTTGATCGACTGTGCACTAGAGCAGGTGAATTTGAGCTTAAATAACATCAAAAGGGGCAGGTAAATTCACTCGTCCAAACGAGTACCTAATTGGAGGATCAAATTCTCCATCCCCTCATGCTCCTCTCTTCCCTGATTTCTTCCACCCCTTCCCGGTTTTCCTCATTGCTGCAACATTTGGACAAACCTTATTTCACCTTGAAACCTTGTTGGTATGGCTTTCCTTGCTACCACACAAGAACTCCTCCCAATAGGCACCCCAACTCTCCTCAAACTTCTTAATGTGCCGCTAGAAGGTAATATCTTTCCTACGTTGAACTGAGCGCTAACTTTTGTTATGTCAACAACCAACTTGAAGCTACAACACACTACATCACATTTAGCAGGGTTTCAAATTGAGGGCTTGACTCTAACTTCACTGAGATCCAGCCACAAGATTGGTGAGTTTAAAAACCTCTGCCACTAAGAGTGTTGAGTTTTGTCTCTGTAAGATTCACTTCTCAACTTCATTTTCAATCAGTCTTTTGTCAGAAATTTTTGGTGTCTTGAGGTCTTTTGCCAAGATAAACCCCACTATACTCTATTTTCTGATTTTTACAGTTGAGATAACCTAGAAGAGGTAACCAAGGCAACTAGTGTACGTATTTAGTGTATGTAAATGTGCAATGGTAAGTGTTAATTTTATCTGCCATTCTCTAAGACATTCACTGCATTCTTGCCTTGATTAGGTAACTACATAATCTGTATCTATTAGCGTTAAATTAGAGTATGCAGAACAAAAATTATATTATTTTTAATTTAAAGTAAAATTATTGTGAATAATTAATTTAGATGTAATTTGATTTTTAATATATATTTTTTAATTTTATATAAAATTTTAAATTAAATATATGGTATAAGAGATTAAATTTTTTAATATTGTGTTTTTCGTATTATATATAATTTTATAATAATATTTTATTTATAAGAATGTAATATTTTTTGTTAATATATTAATTTTTAAATTTAAAAAATGTTATTCATATTAACAAATATAAAGTTTACCTTCACTCCACACTATTTTAGCCTAGAAAATTGCTTTCTCCAAAAATCCAATACTACCCATATTTTGTATCTCCATTGTAATGATGGGTCCATTTTATCGCTAAGGTATAGTAGACTTTAGTTTTCTTGCAACTTGAGGGTCCCTTTTGCCTACCTTAGAGTTTTCTCCCAACAAAAGTGTATAGAAATATATCATATATTCCTTGGGAGCATCATATTTTCAATATTTGATTCTTAGAGCCTTACAACAAGGAATTTGTATATCGATGCTCTCCCTTTTGCCTACCTTAGAGTTTTCTCCCAACAAAAGTGTATAGAAATATATCATATATTCCTTGGGAGCATCAAATTTTCAATATTTGATCCTTAGAGCTTTATAACAAGGACTTCGAATTTTGATGTTCTCCATATACAAGATTAGATGACAATATATATTTTTTCCCCCTAAGAAAAAATCGTAATTTCATTATAAAGAGGAAATTACATGCTGTAGATGTTGATGCATATGTTGTGCATGATCAAAATCATGTATAACAGTGATGTTGCCTTTGTCCACGCAGGGGGCAACGGAAATAAAAAAATAACTGAGAGTCATATGATAAGTAACTGTAAAACATGTATAGAGACAGTATGTACAACCAAAAAAGGCATATGCCTGATCAAAAAAATATGGACATAACTAGTATCACTAACTAAATTAAACATTCATATCCATAAAAGGCCTATGATAATATTGATAGAAGCTTTCTCCTTCTTGTTCTCTGATCATTCAGAAGCCCGGCTCCCCGATCGCAGCCTCTTTGGATAAGCTGTCAACAGCTCCGTTCTACGCCCTGTATATATGTGAACAAGTGAAGGTGCCAAAATGTGAGATCAATCTCAGTCTCATCCAAGATGTGTAATAATGTATATGTAGAGCATCTAGATTTCCTGTTTAGCCAATCACAAATTATTTTAGAGTCCCCATATAGTTGTAATTCTGTGAAATTTTTCTGCAATGCGTATTGTATGATATGTTTAGCGGCAAGGAGCTCGGCTAAGTTGTTTGTGCATCTGTGGAAACCAATCAGCATGTTGTAAGAATGGTGATGGGATAGGTGAAGAATAGCCCCCCCTCCACAGCCTTGCTCTTGGGCTGCACCGTCAAAAAAAGCCCAAGGTTTGTTGTGATTTATTTTAAGATAAGAGGGGTTGCGCCTATTACTGGGAGGAGGATCATTCGTGATGAGTAAGTAATCTGCAATGACTTTTGTTGCCAGGACAGCCCAATTTGGTACTAAATCCTGAAATATATTGCGATTCTTAGCAATCCAAATTGTCCAGTAGGTTAGTAGTGGAAGATTCTGAATCTTTTGTGTTGAGGAGGTGTGATACCAGACTTGCCAGGCAGCCAAGATAGAGTTCCCAGCCCAGGTAGCAGTAGGAATGATTTGCTGTAGAATAAGTTTCCACAAGTTACAAGTTGTTGAACATTCTAAAAAAAGGTGAGAAGTGGACTCATTTGCCTACTTGCATAAACAGCACCAGTGGGGCCCATGATGTGCTCGCTTGAGAAGGTTTTCTCCAGTAGGAATTTTTTTCTGGAGGATGATCCACATTAAGAGTCTAGTTCTGGGGGGGGCCTCGTGTTTCCATAGGTGTCTCCACCAGTCAACAAGTAGTAGAGGCTTCCTTGGTGCTGCCAAAGTCAAATAACCATCCTTTGGGGTATATTTGCCATTTTTTGAAAGAGACCAAATAATCTCATCATCCCCTTCAATTATACAGATGTGGGCATCCATGAGGGCTTGGGTGTACTCCTCCCATTGCTATGACCAAATAGGAGGAATGTTTAACTGATCTGCAGATTTCTAGGCTTGATGAAGGAAAGTGGAATTTTCCAGGTCAACAATCTGAGATATATATGTGAAATTCTGTTGCTGGAGATACTGAATGAGATCCCTAGGTAATCGATGCATGTACTCGCATCCCACCCAAGGATCAAGACCAATTCGAACAATGTGTCCTGATCGGATTCTCCATGTGATACCGTCCCTGATCGGGCTTAAAGCCTTAAGTACAGCCTTCCAGATGATTGAGACACCGGAGGTACTTGGATGGGCTCTCCTAATCCAGTCCATGATGTGAAGGGGATCTATGTATTTGGCATATGTGACCCTCGTCCATAGGCTGTTTGTTGCTACCAATTTCCAGCCGAGTTTTGCAGCAAGTGCTAAGGAGAAATCCTCTAATTTTTTTATGCCCCACCCACCCCATTTTTGTGGTAAATTCAGGGCCTCCCACCTGACCCAAGCAAATATCCTTCCCTGTTTGTTCCCTTGCCAAAGAAACCTACAACAGAGGGCTTGAATTTTGTTGAGAATGCCTCTGGGTATCCAGGCCAAGGACATCCAATATACCGGGGTGGCTTCCAGGACACTTTTAATAAGAGTGAGTCTTCCAGCCCACGAAAGATATTTGAGGTACCAAATATTTAGCCTTTTCTCCATCTTGGAGATGAGCCAAGTCCAGACAGCAATTTTATAACCCAATGGCTTCAACTTGTATCCCAGATATTGTAGTCCATCTGCTAAATGCAGCTGTGTGAAGTGGAAGTGTTGAAGTGCAAAGATTATCTTGTGCGAGGTACATTCAATTGTTGTCAAGGTAGACTTGCTGTCATTTATAATCATTCCTGTTGCCACTTGGAAGAGGGTGAAATTATCCTTGATGATACTAATGTCCCTAATACTGCCATTGATAAAGACCAGGATGTCATCAACAAATAAATGGTGTGTCAGGGTGCAACCTTCTGTTATCTTTATGCCTTTTAGTTTGCCCTTATGATGCTTGTCTTTGATGAGATTGCTGGGGCCTTCCATGACTAGAAAGAAGAGCAATGGCGAGAGGGGACATCCCTGTCTCAACCCCCTTCTAGAGGTAGAAAAAGGAGATGCACTTCCATTCACCAGGACACTGAAGGGGATATTAGTAATGCAGCACATGATCCATTTAATGAATGAGTAAGGGAAGCCTAAATGAGTTAACAACATTCTAATATAAAGCCAATTTACTTTGTCGAAAGCTTTTGATAAATCGACCTTCAAAATCATACCTTTGCCTCGCCTTGAGTGTAAAGTATGAATTACTTCCTGGGCAGTGCTAACAGCTTCATGGATCTGTCTGTCTTGTAGGAAAGCAAATTGTTCCGGTGAGATATGGTTAGAGAGGATGGGCTTCATTATGTTGGCAATAATCTTGGCAATGATCTTATATATGCAATTGCAGAGAGATATGGGGCGAAAGTCCTCGAAAGAGTCCGGCTTGTCCTTCTTCAGAATGAGTGCAAGGAAGGTAGAGGTAATAGAATTTTCAAGAAATCCTCTGATTCTCAAATCCTCAACAATTCTGAGCAAGTCTTCCCCAATGATGTCGAAGAAGCCAAGTAGAATTCCACCGACCAACCATCAAGCCCCGGAACCATTTTAAGGTATGTTCCAATTCTTCCAGAGTGACTACCTTAATTAATTCATCTCCTTCTCCAGGATCCACATATCTAGGAAAGAGTTGTGCCACCCTGATGATTTCTACAATATTTATCTCCCTGGGGGCTTGGTATGCACTTTTGAAATGTGAGGAGGCTAGTTCAGCAAGTTGGGGGAAAGTATTTAAAACCTGCCCCTGATCATTTTGTAGTTGCCAAATGGTGTTTATCACCTTTCTTCCATTGGCGAATTTATGGTAGAATTTGGTGTTTTCATCACCTTCAAACATCCATATGGCTCTGCTCCTCAAGTGCCAGCATTCCTCATTTTCCTTAAGAATTTTAGCTCTCTTTGCATAATGAGAAACCATCCTATCCTTATGTTCTTTTGAGGAGAAGATGCCTCCTAGATTATTCCCAAAAGCGGGAATGACAATTTCAATTTTATCGAGAGCTTGATCCTCCTAAATTCTTTTGTTACGAGCCCAAAGTTTTGACATCTTCTTAAGGGCTGTAAGATTTTGTATAAATATTCTAGTGCTGTCTTCTCTTCTTCCAGGGGGGTTTGCTCTCCAAAAGTCAAAGACCAATTTTTTATAAGAGTTGTCCTTAAGCCAAACAAAGCAGAACTTAAAGGGTCCTTTAGGTTTTTCTCTCCCCCCTTCAATTTCCAGGTAAATGGGAAGGTGGTCAGATAATCCACCAGTGCCAACCTAGTGTCTGATTTGGAGCCACAAGTCCAAAACCTTTTCTTTGACAAGGAAGCGGTCAAGTCTGCGAGCCAGACTATCTTCTCTAGTCCTGTTGTTCCTCCAAGTAGCTTGCGGTTTGGCAGAGGGGATATCTATCAGATGATGGGCATCCAGTTCGGTTAAAGAGTAATCTAAGAGAGAGTCTCTCTAAGCCCTGTGACCCCAGGATTCAACATGTCCAATGGAAAAATTGAGGTCCCCCCCCAGGATCAAGTGGTCGAACATAAGTGAATCAGAGCTTAGGAGATTCTGCCAAAAAGGAGGTTTGTTCAGGCACAGGCCATAAACATTTAAGATTCGAAAATGTATCCCCAGTTCAGCCGAAAATATGCATGCTCCAAGATGACCCGACCCACCCTATCCATTGTGTAATTTGATGGTATGGGAGTTGAAGCCTAAAGCAAGTCCACCCGACCTCCCATGCGCATCAAGACCAAAAAATATCCACCCAAGGAGCATTTTTTTGAGAGACTGTTCAATGTCTAAAGTAGGTCCCAAGGTTTTTTGCAGAAAGATAATATCAAGCGGAGCATTTTTTAGCGATCGACGAAGTGCTAGTTTCTTGTCAGGCCTAGCCAGCCCTCTATAGTTGAAGGAGAAAATCTTCATGGAGGGGGGGTAAGCTGGGATTCTCTTGCTCTAAGCGTCCGTGGGATGGTGGATTGTACCCCCAAAGCAATCTCATCTTCAGCTGTTCCTTTGGATTTAGAAAGGAAGGAGGGTCGACCCCTCTGAATTTTAGGGGGAGGGGGAGAGTGTAGGAGTTCAAGCCCAAACTGATCCTGGGCTTGTCTCTTGGATTTCGAGCGGGTCATGTATCTCCCAGGAGGGGGGACCTGTAGGGAAGGAGTAGTAGACGGGGGAAGAGAAGGTGGATTCAGGGAGGGTGCAGGGGAAAAAATGGGGGCAGATCTAATCGGGTAGGTGAGAGGAGTTGTTTTAGGGGAGATTGCACTGAAATCCTGATGCAGATGATTTGATGAAGGTTTTATTACATGCAGTGCAGATAAAGTACTAGATAAAAGACAATCAAAATTTGAAGTACTGCAAGTGGGAATAGGGATGGAAGAAGAGTTCATACCCGTCGAGGGCAGGCCCTCGGATGGTGACTGTGGACGAGATGAGGGAGGCTGTGAACGATTAGGAGGTCGCCTGCGCTTCTTCGGCTGTGGAGGAGCCATTACCTCTTCTGCTGGAGTCTTCTGCTGTCTGACTGGGATCTCAACAACATCCAGGTCCTGTGAGGCTAAGGGAGCTTGATTCCTGTGCTGTGCCTCCTGATGAGTGTGCTGATGGGAGGCCACATCCTGTTCTGTGGCCTGTTTTTTCTTCTTTTTCAAAGAGGACAGTCCTTAAAAAGATGCCTGACCTTATGGCATCGAAAAGGAACGCCCTCGTAGTCCAGCAATTGCCGTCTTGTGTGGTTCCTCCAGCGTATGTCAATAAACTCAAGTAAACCCTTAGACAGGTCCAAATGTACCAATATCCTTGCAAAAGCTAATTTCCCAGAGGTCAGGTATGAGTCATCAAATGTGAGGTAAGTGTCGAGTGCATTTCATATATGCATGAAGACATCCTTTGTCCAGAAATGCAATGGAAATTCGAGCAAGCGGACCCAAATCGGACCAGCACCCACCCTCTCTCACGCAGGGTCGAAGAGGGGAGTCCATTGGCGGAGGAGGACCAGGGCAAGATCTAGGTGCCAAACCGTGGACAACACCCAGTTGGTGTGCTCCAAGCTGCTGAAGTGTAATGCGAACCACCCTTTGACCAAGGTTTGCACCTTCGAAATCTCCTTCAGATTTTCTCCCCAAACCTCCGAGACCCATTGCTGCAGTTTGGCCACACTGTAATGTCTACCTCGCACACGGTCGACCAAGACCTTCGCTGCTATGTCCATGGCGTCTAGTAATTTTATATCTTCAACAATATTAAGGGGCAATGCACATGCACGAATCTTTGGACCCCGATTCTTTCTTGAATGCCCTGAAACCCCAACGTCCATCGCCTCCTGTGTCGAAGCGGGAATTGAAGGTCCCAGTGAAGAAACCCTAGGGTTTTCCGACGCCTCCTACGGGATGGTAGCAAATATACCAGAGATGGGATCGATGCGTGTGAAATGCCCTCGAAAGAGAGCCGAGGTTGTCCGTGGAGCAATATGACCCGAGTCTACCTCTGTCGAGTCTTGAGGGAGGTTAGGGGAAAAGAACTCGGGAACCGCCGAATGAGAGTTTAGTACATTTTCAGAAGCTAAGGTTTGGACAACAGGCTTGAGCAGCGGAGCAAAGAGTGCTTGGGAACACGACAAAATAGCCTAAGAAATGAGAATAGGGGGAGAGGCCGCTTCCTCAGGAAGGGTAACCGGCAAGATGTGAGGGCAGGTTAGCGGAGGTAGGGTTTCAACCTCATCAGTCAGTTTGGACATGAAGGGGAAGAGATTGGTTGCGGTGGTCCTGGTGGGGGTCCATGAGGGCACATCCTCCAAAGGGTCCAGGAAATCGCCTAGGTCATCCATGAAAGTCGAGGGAAGTTATGACATCCGCCAGACCAGGACAGCAAAACAACAACAAACCGTGGTTCACTGCCGGGGAGGTTTGTAAACCAGAGTGGGAGAGGGTAAAGCGTAAATAGCTAGAGGTGGTCAAGGCACATAACCGGAGCAAGTAAGTAAACACTGGAGGGTGCGAGGGTTGTAAGCGGGTTAAGGGGGCAAGTGCAAGTGGGCTTCCATGGCTAAGTTCAGCCAGAGGTCATGGCATCAAAGCCCAGGAACCGCTCGTCCCAAATGACAATATATTTATCTCTTGATATATTGACTTTAGTCTATTTGGGCACTCATGAATTATGATGACTAGAGATGTTTTTCCCTATTCCTATCAAACGGTTAGTTCCCTAAAGAACATGCACATTTACTTCCAACACTTTGACACTAATATGGGAAGAGACACCATAGCCTCTCACCCACCACACATTTATTTATAACCTTGAATGTTAAAAATGCTTCTCTAAAACAACATATTTAACCATGTAACATCTTTCGTAATTTTTAAAAAAAATTTCAACTTGATCAAGTTTCTTCTCTTTTAACACTTTTATTTTCCCATAAATGTACTTTGCCTTTTCAGTTATCATTTTTGAATAATATATCTTTTATATCAATTTTAGTTATAAATAAATATTAATAATTAATTAAATTAAAAATTATACCAAAATTTATCAAAATACTTTGAATTTCATTATTTTTTCTATTATATATATATATATATAGAGTTTAACTAAAAATACACTTAATTTACATAGTTAAATTTTCAATTTTATACAATATTTTTTTCATTTTTCATATAATAATAATTTAAAAATATTATAAAAATGTTTTTATATTTTAAAAAATAATAGATTAAGTGAGTCTAATAATTAAAAGCATGTATTTTTTTTGAGAATCCTTACCAATTCAAAAAAAATTAGATAATAATAATAATAAAATAACTTTGCCTGTTGGTCAATCACTGTTTTGGAATCACCAAAGATAGAAATAGCCTGTATATCAAAGTAGATGCAGAAAGCGAGGAGGCCCGCTAAAGCCCTTGTTTCAGCCGAACTATTTGTGCCCTTTCCGCGATTCCATGATATAAAAATTGAAGCTCCTCCTCCATTAAAATGTGAACCCCGCATTAAAATTAGAGTATGAAAATTAAAAATTATATTATTTTTAATTTACTGAAATTGTGTGATTAATTAATTTAGATGTATTTATTGTGAGATTAACTAATTTACATGTATTGTTAATATATTAAAATAAATTTAAGTTAATATATTTTATAAATGTTTTACTTTATTAATTTTATATTAAATTTTGAATTAAATATATTGTATAAAAGAAAAGTGTTACACTTATTAATATTGTGTTTTTAATGTGTATATGTAATGTGTATATATAATTATAATGGTCTAATAATTTTTTACATCACTACTTTTTATCTATCCATTAAGTCACTTATGATATAAGTAATTATTTAATAAACATACCGTTTTATTTATATGTTTATTATAATTAATAATAATTAGTAATACTTATATTTTATAAAAAATTTAATATTAATCCTATTCACATTATTTTAATTTTCAACTTCCAATGGCGCGATCTCGGCCTGTGCGGGTCTCATCGACTTCTCCATTTCTGGGTACGATTATAGAGGGTCACCTTTCCTCCTATACGGACGCCAGACGAAGGAATAGTCTTTTCCCCGATTTACTCTAGTGGGCATGCTACCGAAGATTGTGCTGACCTGATTGAGAAGTGGGAG
This sequence comes from Pinus tabuliformis, assembly GCA_031772625.1. Lineage (NCBI taxonomy): Eukaryota > Viridiplantae > Streptophyta > Pinopsida > Pinales > Pinaceae > Pinus > Pinus tabuliformis. The sequence goes on along the minus strand of CM062819.1, from coordinate 420,649,879 downwards.
GCTCTTGCCAGATAGAGGGTTATCAATTAAAATAATATTAATATTTATTAATAATATTTATATTAAATATATAAATATTTAATAATAAAAATTAAAATAAAATTAATTAATAATTATTATCCACAAAATATATAATTAATAATAAAATAAATAATATCTCATAAAATATGAATACAATTTTAAGCCACTTATCTATTATAGATAAAAAATGTATTAGATTCTAAATTGTGTATGTGGAGAACCTAATCACCTTACTATATTTATTGTATTACTAGATTTGTATATTTAGCATTTGAAAGTGAGGGTAGCTGCTAGCCTTATAAACTTGTTTATAATGACAACGATAAAATATAACATCTCCAGCCATTCATACACCATTTGTGTCTTGGTTATTCTATACAAGTATGTAATTTTGTATTTTTGCAGGAAAATTATTATACAAGTATGTAATAATGACAACGATAAAAGATAACATCTCCAGCCATTCATACACCATTTGTGTCTTGGTTATTCTATATAAGTATGTCATTTTGTATTTTTTGCAGGACCATTATTATACAAGTATGTAATTTTGCATTGGTTTTGTTTTGTTATTTGTTTTTTACTTAAAAGATTTATTTACTGGAAGAGATAATATTTTATAATTGAAAGATTTCTTAACTATGTTTCTATTTAACACCATGGTTATATAACTTCTTGTTCCATTTTTTATTAGGAGCATGTTTCTTTAAGATGACTTATATAACAATACAATCTATTATCATTATTGCATCTTGGATGGTGTTTTGAGTAGTATTTGAATGCAATCTCTTCTCCACCTTAAAATTTGGCGAATGGGGAAGCAAAATTGGATGTGTTCATTTTCACCGGTATCTTTCATGTTCATTTGGTTCTTTTCAATTCATAGGTTTATTAAAAATAAATTCTTTAATTTCAAAATTTATGTAATTTTAAAATGAAAAATAAACATCCAATGAGAGTTTTCCATTGTAATTGAGAGTGTTTTTGTTGTTAATTTGTGCAAAGAGAGATGCCTTGCTTATGCTCCAATTTTGCTTTTAGTAAGATTTACTTCTCATTTTCCTTTTGAATTGGTCATTTATTAGAAAGTGTTTTTTTTTTTAGTGAGGACATTTGTCAAAATGAAATTAAAACCCATTGTAATATGTGATTATGTGTGATTTTTAGACATTAAAGAGACAACTGATTGTCTAAAATCTAGTGTATATTACTTAGCATTTATGACATTTTCAGTTCTTATAAGTAGTTGCTGTAAGTACACCATCTATATAATAAAAATCATAAAACTCATTTTTGGATATATGTTAGTTTCATGAAATTACTCATAATTAAGATTTTAAGACAATAAAATCTGGGTAATAGAAAAACAAATAAAATTAGAAAGCAAAACTAATTTGGGATCTATAACATGTCCATTACATATAATTATGAATCTGGTTGCACATGAGTGCATGGCTCAGCGGATGGGGCAGTCGGCTAACTCGCACCCTGCCCGCGTTGGAACCCCCTTCGTGTTGCTGCTCTAGGGTTAGGTAGTTATACAATAACCATGAAATTGGAGTATCATTAGGGTTAAATTAGAGTATGGTTAATATAGAGTAAATAAATTGGAATAAAGTTAAATTTAAATGAGAGTGTAAATTAAAAAGTTAAATTTAAATGAGAGAGTAAATTAAAAAAATTATATTATCATTATTATTTTTAATTGAGAGTGAAATTACTGTGGCATTAATTTAGATGTATTTTTTAAGTATATTAAAATAAATTTGAGTTAATATGTTTTATATATATATTATTTATTAATTTTATATAAAATTTTAAATTAACTATATTATATAAGAGAAAAGGGTTGGATTTTTAAATATTGTGTTACATATATATATAGATAATAATTTATTTAGAAAAATGTAATAGATTTTTATTTAATATAGTAATTTTTTAATTTTAATTAGAATTAATTTTTAGTATATTAAAATTAAAATTAAAATTTAAATAAGTTATAATTTATAATTATGAATCAGTAAATATAATATAAGTAAGAAATATTTAATATTATTTTAAATTTAAATTTTATTTTTTACAATAAATGTAATTTAAGATAATTACAAGTAAGAATTAACTATTTAATATTATCTTTTATTTTAACATAATTATTTTTAATATCTAATTTATTAAGATGGTATTTTAAATTTCAAATTAACTATTAATAAATATTTAAAATTGCATTATTATTTTAAATATTTTTTTATTGATGATGATGATGATAGTTAACGTCCGCTGAGACCAAATAATGATCTATCGGACCTAAAAATACAAATTATTTATTTTGATTTAAGATTTTATTCCTATGCTCAAAAAGCTTGGAGAGAAGCCTCCCGAGTTCACTATAATTTTGGCATTGTAAAAGGCTAGGAAGGTCACTATTGTAACAAAGGTTGTGAAATTGAGATCTAATGTGGTTGTATGCAGGGCACTCTAAGAGGAAGTGGTTTTCATCCTCGATGCTCCTATTCTCACAAATATGGCAGATCCTTTCCATCCATGCCGTTTTAGGAACTGCCCAAGGGCATGTTTCACTATGGAGCTCAAGAGAATTCGTTGTAGATGATCATAAGTTATTTAATAAAATAAATTTATAATGATGATAAATTTTATGAAAATATATACACCTCAGCTTTCTTTGAATTTGAATTTATATTCTTTTAAAAATAAATTTAAATTTGTTTAATAAAGTAAACTTATAATGATAATTAATTTTACTAAAGCGAATATACTCTTACTTTTCTAAATTTGAATTTATACTCTCTTGAAAATAGATTTAAATACTTACTTAGTAAATTATATTTTCTTAATAATTGAAAAAATCAAATATTACTTTATTCAACTATTTTTAAATCACTAATGTTTTTTATATATCTTTTATTATAAATGATAATAATTACCCATACTTGTATTTTATATAAAAAGTTTAATATAAAGCTATTCACATTATTTAATCTGCCACTTCCGACCGTGCGAACCGGGCCCCGGCGAGTGCTGTCGTAAGGGTTCCTCTTATCGGCTCCGCCTCCGATTCCTGCTACTTTGAATGAATAATTTCTTCCCCAATTTATGCCCGTGGCCGTTCTATTGAAGATTGCGCTAACCTGATTCAGAACTGCGAGGCTCATGAAAGACATAGGACTATCAATTTGGTGAATTCTACATCTTTTTGTTATATATATCGTGGCCCCCTTCGATAAATAAAAGAACTCATGGAATGATGAAATCTCAAACGGCTTTCTTCCTCTCTTTTTGAGATCCCAGAAGGCTTTGATTCGTTTTTACTCTCTATCCTCTGTTTTACAGGTTAATTTATCTGTTTGCATATTTACTTAATAAATTTAAAATATAAATAATTATATATTTATATAATTTTAAAATATATATATTATTTATAATTATGTTTTCAATTAAATATATTAATTAAAAAAAATAAAATTATATTTATTAAACTAAATACACTACTAATAATATTTAAATTTTATATTAAATATATAATTATTTAATAAATATTAATTTAAAATTAATTAATAATTATTAGATTAGATTCTAGATTTTAGTGTGTATTCCACACGGGAGAACACCGTACCGTACCATTTCCGTCTTTTCTTTTGAAGGAGTTGGTGGCCTATTTCAAAATTTTGCAGGTATTTCCCTAATTTAATTTATTTAAGGGAAAATTTGGCTTTTTTTTTGAGTTTAATGCGAAGATAAATTATAATAACTGAAAAACAAAGAAATAATAAATGCACGCAAGTATTAAAGACAAAAGAGAATAGGAATATATCGAAATGTAAAGTTCTTGAGCAGGAAACTGGGAAAAATGAGTAACAGAGGGTAGAGCTGACTGTTAGATCAGAGCATACATAACACATAGCGGAGAGCTGACTGTTAGATCAGAGCATACATAACACACAGCAGATTTATACTCAGAGACAGACAAATGGAGAAATAACAAGATTATTCAATCAGAAACAGCGGAATAGATAAAACAATCACTTGAAAACAGAAATCACTTTGCATTACATAAGAGGTTTGGGCCTTGGCTTGCAATCAGTGGCCAGAGAAATTACAAATTTATAGAGGCAAAAGAAGGATCTAGAATCCTGTATGTGATTCAAATGGAGATCTGGAATGAACTAGAAACTAATGGCGGTGTAGAAAGATCTAGAATCTTGAATATCTAGAAAGATCTGATCTAAAAGAATTTAGAACCCCGCGTGAATTTGGCTTCACACTTAACATTCTCCCACTTGAAGCCAAATAAGAGTCATCAAGTCACACGGAGTCCTACCATGCCTCTACATAACTCATGTTTATTTCGTGGTAGAATCTTAGTGAGTATATCAGCAAGGTTCCTTTCTGTATGGATCTTTTCCAAGGATAACTATTCTTTTTCCAACACATGCCAGATCCAATGGTACCTTAAGTCAATGTGCTTGGTTTTTGAATGAAACGTTGGGTTTTTCGCCAAGTGAATGGCACTATGACTATCACAATACAACACATACTTGTCCTGCTTTATTCCTATCTCTCCTAGGAATCGTGCATCCACAACATCTCTTTACAAGCTTCTGTTGCAGCTATGTACTCTGCTTCTGTTGTAGAGAGGGCTACTATTCTTTGTAGCCTTGACACCCAAGATACTGCTGCACCTGCAAATGTATACAAATAACCTGTAGTGGACTTTCTGGTATCCATATCTCCAGTCATATCCGCATCTGTAAATCCTTCAAGAACAGTCTCATCATGACCAAAACATAAACAATAATGACTAGTACCCTTGAGATACCTCAAAATCCATTTTACTGCTTGCCAATGTTGTTTGCCTGGATTGGCAAGGAACCTACTCACTACTCCCACTGAATATGCAATGCCTGGTCATGTGCATACCATGGCATACATCAAACTGCCAACTGCTGAAGCAGAAGGAATCTTACTCATCTCTTCCTTCTCCTTGTCATCACTAGGACATAATTCAGTACTCAACTTGAAGTGGGCTGCAAGGGGTGTACCAACTGGCTTGGCATCCTTCATATTAAACCTATCAAGCACCTTCTTGATATATTTTTCTTGTGACAGCCACAACCTTTTGTTTTTCCTGTCATGCATAATCCGCATGCCCAATATCTGTTGTGCTAGTCTCAAATCCTTCATTGCAAAATTGCTACCCAAATCCTTCTTCAACCTATTGATCTTATTCTTATCATGCCCAACATTCAACATGTCATCCACATATAACAATAATATGATATACTTTCCTTGATCATACCTCTTGATATAGACACAATGGTCAGCTTCCAACCTATGAAAACCATGTTCCAACATGAATGAATCAAATTTCTTGTACCATTGTCGAGGTGCCTATTTCAACCCATAGAGACTCTTCTTCAACCTACAAACAAGGCCTTCTTTGCCTTCTTCTATGAAGCCTTTTGACTGCTCCATAACCATATATAATTATTTACATGCTATATGTTTGCGAAACATATATTCTTTACCTTTTTCTTTAATCAAAAATTTTAAGTGAGTCCCCCTAGGGGCAACTCAATTGGTGATGGGCATGAAGATGAACTATTATGTTCCTATAGGTTCCAGGTTCAAATACCCCTAAGTTTACCTGTGGGCCAAATGTTGGAGGTGACATGTTTCACCTAGAGGTTATAATGGTAGTGGTTGGAATCAACATCGTGTCATGCAAGTACAAGAATGGCCCAATTTTTTATTCCTCATGATGATGATGATGATGATGATGGTGGTGATGGTGATGATGATCAAGAATTATAAGATTTTTTTTATATAAGCGAAAAAGTTGAAATAAAATTTGTATATTCATATTTAAGGTTTTATATTTTACAAACCAATAACATACTTTAATATCAATTCATATATATATATAGAGAGAGAGAGAGAATTTATATGGTATGATGCTCAACATAATGAAGATTTGTAATTCCTTCAATATTCAATATGGGAATGACATACATCTTGCATTGTATGTGTGTGTAAGTGTGTGGTTTTAATAAAGAAATTATGAAACGTTAATACATCATGCATATCATAAAAAAAGCCTAATACAAATCCAATATGAACTATTAATTTCGGATAATAAATCCAACTCATTGATTTGAATAATAATATCAATTAGTTTTAAAGATGAAATATTATAATTGTTGAAAAAAGTTCCTTGCATCTAGCTACAAACTTTGTGTACATTTACCTTTTTAGAAATGGTGCTATTCGATTTCTTGATATGGTTTATATTCAATTTCTTGATATGGCTTAAATTAGAGAATGGATGTATTGGTTCATACCCACCTATAACTACAAACATTGGATGTATTGGTTCATACCCACCTATAACTACAAACATTGGATGTATTAATTAAAGATAAAGCAATTGCTTTTGTAATGAAAAGTATGATAGAGTATTAATTAAAGATAATGTATGGATTTTTGTCTCAATTTATGTGAGAGCTTCATTGTGATTGAGATTTAAAAGAACCAAAAGATGGAAAAATCAATTGAATTTAATTCCCTTGGATTGGCATTAATAGGTAGTACATAACTCCGGACACATATTTAGAGAAATAAAAATGACAAAAGTGAATTCACTTCAATTCCTTCCATATTCAATATGGAAATGGCATATGACACTTTAAAAAACAAAAAAAATACAATGTTGCACACTATGTGTGTAAGGGGGGATCCCACTCATTAATTTAAAGAATAATATCAATGAGTCTTAAAGATGAAATTTCACAAATGTCAAAGAAAATTCCTTGCATCAAGAAGGGGGGGTGGTGAGGAATCTCACTCATTGATTTAAAAAATAATATCAATAAGTCTTAGAGATGAAATATCACACATGTCGAAGAAAGTTCCTTGCATTGAGCTAGAAGTTTTGTTTACATTTACCTTTTTCTTTAAATTGTGCTATTCAATTTCATGACATAGTGTTAATTAGAGAAGGGATGTATTGGTTTATACCCATCTACAACTCAAAGAATATTTATTTTGATTGTAATAAAAAGTATGGTGGAAACTTAATTAAAGATAAATAATGTAATTTTGTATTTAATGCTCCTTTGAGTTCGAATTGTGATTGAGATTTATTAGAGAAAAAGGAGAGGAAAATTCAATTCAATTTAATTCTTTTAATTGATATTAATAGATAATATTTATAAAAAGCCTAGATATTCAAAAAAGGAAAATATTAACATTAGATTTCCATATATTTTAATGTTTTTCCTAAAATATATTTATTAATTTGTCAATAACCATAAAAAATATGTTTTTATATTGTAATACCATTCTCTTCCAAATCACTTGGAAGGTGTCTTACATATCTCACATTCATTCAAAGGGGGCTTTTAGTGAATAACGAGGTTCGCGAAACATTAATATATGTATAATGGATTCATGCATATTTTTATTTGTATCCTCTAAATTATTTTTTAAAAAATACCTTTTATTTCAATACACAACCTCAAGATTTAACTTAGAATTGATTAGACAAAATGAAAACAAAAACAAAACAAAAAAATTAATATTGAAAAAAATCAGATATATATATAAATGTTATTTATTCAACTTTAATAAAATATTAAAATATTAATTGTTTAATTTATGAATAATAAATATAGTTTCAAGTCATGTTAAAACTGTGGACTCAAATTTACAGCGATAAAGAATGTAAAATTAAATTAAATTCCTTCCATATTCAAAATAGAAATGGCACTTTAAAAAGTGAAAAAAGAATGTTAGTGCCTATATGTTTGTGCACATGTGGTTTTAATAAAAATTTTATGAAATGTTAATACATTATAAAAAAATAAATAAAATTAATTAATTAATTAACACCCATCCATATGAACATTGATCTTTGATAATAAATCCCACTTTTTTATTTGAACAATATCAATAAGTTTTAAAGATGATATATGATAAATGTTGAAGAAATGTGCTTGCATCCTGTTAGAAACGTTATTTGTCTTTACCTTTTCTTAAATTGTGCTACTAAGTTTCATAATAGAGTGTAAATTAGAGAATGGATGTATTGGAATTTATTCTCACCTATAACTCAAAGCATGGAAGATAAAGCATTTGTTTTGATGGCAATGAAATATTAAATAAGGATAAAGTATGTCATTGTTGTCTTCAAAGCTTTTCTGTGTGAGAGCGCCATTGAGATTTAAAGAGAAAAGTAACGGAAAATTCTTTTCTGTGTGAGAGTGCCATTGAGATTTAAAGAGAACAGTAATGGAAAATTCATTTGATGTTAATTTTTTTTAAACTAATATTGATAAATGATATTTATGAAAAATATTAAAAAATGTAAATATTAACATGTTATTCATTCAATTTATAAGACAATCTTAGAAATGAAAAAATTAAATATTAAAATGTTTGTTATTTAATTGATTTATAAATAATAAAGTCCCCGAGGGGGCAACTCAATTGACAATCTTTATGATATGAAGTGTTTGTGAAGTGTGTGGTTCAAGGTTCAAATCCCCCCATGAAAGCATTATGATCTGTGGATGGGGGTGCACATGGGTTCACCTAGAAGTTTAGTGGTAGTGGTAATAATCAACCCCTTGTCGTGCAAGTATAAGCCCGACTTAGTTGTCAATTCCTGTAGGCAAAAGAAAAAAAAAATGAAAAAAAAAAGTTTCAAGTCATTTTTCCCTTTATGTCGCAACACCCAACTCATATTTAAAGAGATAAAGAATGAAAAAATGAATTCAATTCAATTCCCTCAAATTGATGTTGATATATAATACTCATATTTATGAAAAGTAGACATACAAAAATGAAAATATTAATAAGTTAGTCATTCAAGTTTTATAAAAAGAGTTGGGATATGCAAAAATGAAAATATTAAAAACGTTTTAAATAAAGTAAAATTTAGAGCCAATTGTAGATTTTTTTTCTTGAGAAAAAAGACAAAATCACTGCTCATTTAAAGTGTTGCACTTTAAATAGTATATAGACTAGTGTAAATCCATCTTAACTTAGTGAAATGCATAAAGAGAGAGATCAAATTTCTCAAGGTGCAAACCTTTTTTTAGATTGAAGAAATTTGAAGAACGGTTTGCACCTCAAGGATTTTGATAACTCTAAATACATGATAGTTCCTAAGTTAAGAGGGATCTCCACTAATTTTTTGTAATTCGTGCCTTAACTTGATTTTAGTCACAAATTATAATAAGTATATGTATATATCACCACTGTTGAAAATCAATGCTTTTAGAATTAATTTTGGGATATTTGATTGAATATCTACCTATTTCAATCACTGGTCACAACTACTCTCTTGTATGGATGAGAGGTTTGTGAACTATATATATTTTGGGAGTACAGTGAGACAAGGTAGATAGATTATATGTCACAATGTTATTTGAACATTTTCATGCCAAGAGATTAACGCATCATGATATTTCTCTTGCAAAATTTGCCACAACCTCATTCAATATTTCTATGATATTTCTTATAGTGATAATGACATAGGCTCTAACAAATGGGAAACTAATAGATTGACATTCTTAGATATCAAATTTTGCTCTCAAATCCTCTATGTAGTAGGCAAAAATTGGGATCAATTCATGTAGGTATGTGAAAGGCCCTTGGAACAATGTTGCTGATATATATATATATATATATATATATATATATATATATATATATATATATATAAGCTTTACACCAAATTTAGTAAGTATATGGAGAGCAAGATTAGAATCAATTTCAAGAATATAGAAAAGGAATGTTGGCAGCTTTTGAATCTATTGTATCTAATAGACGTGGGGGGGACTCAAGATGTGTGAGTTACAGACTTGTAATATTGAATCATGGAATGATTCACTAATTGGTTTATTTTATAAATGCCTCACAATTTGAAAGATTAGGTTTGATCAAAATCAAGATGACATGATAATTTTGATTAATTGAAATGATTGTTGGTGCAATGAGATGAACATGAATAGATGCAAGCGAGATCCCTTGGGAAATTTAGTAGGATTGTAGGAAATTATATACATAAGTTAAGGCCAAATGATACAATCGTAATCTACAAGAGAAATATCTTAACATGGTTGTTATTGGTTTTAGAAGATAGCATAAGCTAGAAAGGAACAACATAGGAAATATGCTTGATAATTATACACGTAATGATGAATGTGTATATTGAATACTTTGAGGAGTTTTTTGTCCTGATGTGGATGGAAGGATTGAAGATGGATATAAGTATAAAAAAAATGTGAGTAGAAATAGGTAGATGTTTGAGTGGGTAATTAAGGAAACGTGGCACAAGAAAATTAAAAAATATGATGAAAATGTTGGTATCCTATTAGCAAAAACGTTACCTATTCTTGTTGACATGGGAAGGGCAACATGCCATCCATCAATGTTACCCTAGAAAAGTACTTAAGGAACTTTAATATGACTTTTATAGACGCAAATGAAGTCTTGTCAAATAGTTGATTAGAATGAACATATGCTTATAAAATTATTATGTCAAGAAAACCACACTAACATATTGTGTTGAGGCCGCTGACAAGCATGTATACGCAAGAGGGAAGGACCCCATAACTAATTGCACTTCAACTACAAGGGGAAACACATGTGACCTCTAGGCACCTTAAATAATAAATTGCATCATACAAAGGGAAGTAAATCCAAGAAATGAGTTGTGAAAACTCATAGGTAAGGTGTGTCGGAGCAATCTTCATTCCTTAATGATTTCGTATGGCAACCTAACTGATTTTGGATAGGCAAGGATAATTGATAATGGAAGCATACGAAATTGTGAAAGGTAAAAACATTGCAATATGATTTGTAACCTCATGTGAGAAGGTATAATGTTATAATATGCGAGACTGGTATTGTTTGTCTAAAACTGCATGCTGCTAATTATGTGGGATATTTGAATCAAATACCACCTATATGACATGTGATGATTTCCTGTCAATTTAATTTTACAGATTGTGGGACCCATGTTGAGGGCCCAAGTATGAATGCATCATGTACTTAAAAGTTTATTTTCTTTAATGATAATATGCATATGATCAGTTATGTAATTTACAGTGGAAAAATGTCTGAAAGAGAATTTCACTTAGCAGACAGTTATGGAAAGTTGTGAAAGTCTAGGAGACCTTGGCTTGATGGCAGTTGCCTGCCCAGATGGGTTGACGGTGATTCACTTCCCAAATTTCCTCTCCGTGGACATAGATGATCTTAGTAATGGAAAATAGTTGGCCAAGAGGGTGAGAGGGGAAAAAGCCCGAGGAAACTTTGTTCATTTTGGATCTTGTTGGAGGAGGCCCAGAGAGTGAGTTGTTGAGCTCTAAATTCCTCACAGAAAAGACGTTGTGGGAGGAATAGGCAAGACGTTTCCAAGAGGAATCATGTATTAGACCTGGTAAGGTCTATATCAGAGAACTGTCTGGATGTGAAAATGGCTCAATCTGGTTGTGGAAACCAATTCCCATTGGTTGGGAGGAGCATTCTTTTTCCATTGTGGTTCTCATAACAGAACAAGTTAACTAATTAGATAAATGCTGTGTTAAAAATAAACTTTCTATATAATTGTGTAAATATTTTATGTAGATATAGACAAGAAAGGATCTTAGTGCTCAGAAAGGAATTATTGGAAGTGTAAGTTCCTTTATTGTATTACCAATCTTATGAATGTCTTTAGTTGGAGCTAAGACAGTGTGCACGTGGCACAATGATTTATCATTTTGATTATTAGAGGGTTGTTGGTCTGAAATGTATAGTGGGACCATATGGTGGGGTCCTTGTCATTTGTCATAGCCATTTGGTAAGTAAAAATGATTTATGTCCATTGTTCATGAGATTACAATGATGTTTCTAACTCTTATTGAGTGCAAGTTACTAACCCTTGTTGGGTTGTGATGCATTCTAATGACCTTTGTTGGGTATATAAATAACAACTGATAGCGTTTGTAATGAAGATCGAAACAATATGTATACATTCTTAAATAATGATTGATGCAAACTAATGACCATAATGATTGTGAATCTAGGTCAAACCGGGCAGAGGAATCTTGGTCGAATCTATAACATTCTCGATCAGGAAAAAATGAATGCTATAGAAGCAAGCATATACCCAAGTTAAGAAGAACTTCAGCCAGAAGAGGCTACCTGGGAAGATAAGGATAAATATTTTGTGTGTGATGTTGAAGTTTCTAAGTTTACTTAGTTAGAAACCCTCCATGCACTTTATCTGATTTATTCCTACCTACTTGTTATGTTTCTTAACAAGTTATTTACAATGTAAATACTGAAAATAAATGCTAGTGCATGATCAACATATTATAGATCAACAACTAAAAGAAACAGAAACAAACACACCATATGACACCATTATTTTTCGACTAATGTCCCCAGAAAAACCCAATGTGGGAAAACCAGTGCAACTATCTGAGGGTTTCCTTATTAAGCAATATTAGAGTACAATATGGGTGCCGAAACTCACCTACCCAACAGAGAATTTCCTTGGCAGTAATACCTCTCAATTTCTAACAAATCTACTGGCTGAAACCTCGGATAATCCTTCCGGCAACTACTCAGCACCAATCTGCCCCAGAAACCCCAGTGTCAGCCTCTCTCTGGAATGTGTCAGCGCCTCTATGCCTCATGTTGGCCTTGCGTCGCCTTGGATGGGTCTGCGTCAGCCCTAGGATGCCCTGCGTCAACCCTCCGGCCCTCTGCGTTAGTCACACTTGCCTCTCTAAGGCTCTACGCAGCTCTCGGCTGCCTCTACGTGGCCCTGCGTGAGCCTTGGCTAGCTCTGCATCACTCTCCTTAGCTACTGCGCTGCTCTCCCAGCACTATCTATGCCTCTTTGTGTCTTTGTACTCAAATTCCCCTCAGCTGCTGCATCTTGTTATAGATCCATTTGATCACAATAACCCCAACCTACGGATCAGTACTATTAGGGCCCATAAAACCCTAATTCAGTGGTTACATGCCCTAAAGAAGTAAACCATCAGAATGCTTAGCTTCCCAGCAAGTTCCATGACTAAAATCATCCAAAAATTGCCTCTAAGAAGATTAGCGTAAGCAGGCCTTCATTAGGGTGCACTGTAATGTAGCCATACACTGATAGGGTGCTATGCAGTGCACTTGAGCCCTCTTTGGCCCGCGCTGGGCGAATTTGAGCGAAATTTCATTGGGGTTTGGGAATATTCTTATCCATTACATGCATCTAGAAGTTTCCCAAGTTTATTAACTCCTTTGAGCTCGAATTTGAATGAGGTAGGGAGTTAAGGAACATCAATCCCTTTATCCCTTCCTCCATGGAACTAAATCTTAAGTTTGGTAGGGCATTCATTATCACCATTTATGGCATAACTTCTTTCATTCACCTATAAAAGACCACTCATCTAAGTGATCAGGGGCTCGAAATTATTGAATTATAGGGATATGTTGTTAATATGAGACTTGAGTTGATTCCAAGTATTATTATGATGTCAAAATGTCTTGCTTGTTATGAGGAGAGGATGGGATTGAACTGGAGGAGTGACGTTGAATCGAGCAAATTGGGTTGTAACTCTTCCTTTTACTAATAAAGTGTTCAAAGATTTTTCCATATGCTTATGTTATTCATTTATGCTTTCATATGTGTATCATGTACTTGATTCCATGCTATGTTTCATCTATAGATCATTATCATATGCTTTTATTGGTTTTTGTCTTTTGTCTGTGTGTAGGTACTCTTCAAGCGGATTAAGTATGGAGAGGAGCGACAAAATTGATCAAAGGAGATAAGGAGTAAGTGAAAGCTACAGGTAGGCTTCTTTAACTCTTATTTAATTTGTTGATTATAGAAAAAGTAGAGAATGCTTTGCATTGTTGTTCTAGACTCAGCTACTAGTCTAGGGGTTTAAGCGTTTATTCGTAGACACTAAAACTTCCCTAAAAAAATTAGTGACTCAGCTAGCGAGTGAATCATCTTTCCTAGTAGCTAATCCACCTCCTTAGACGCCTTGACATACTTTACTTGTTGTAATTCAGCATTTTGCATTGAATTTTGGTCAAAATTTGAGGTTAGATGACTTTTGAGTGGCTTCATAGGAATCAGTGCAGGCTAGCCTTAGAGACAGTGCGCTAAAATGCACCCTCCAGTTAGAGACAATGCACTGTAGCGCAGTTACCCCCGCTTTGGCCTGCGTTGATCTTCCTAAGGTCAGATTCCCACCCTTGGAATTAATTTTTTTGCCAAAATTGTTATGATTGCTTGTTTGCTGATTGTAAATGGATGTCATGTCTCAGAAAATAGGTTTTCATCTCCTTAGCTAGCCCTACTTAGATTAGGATTGATAAATGTTTCTTATGTATTTACTTTGTCATTTTCAATCTATAGTCAAAAGTTAGTGTTTTGCTTGAATGATCTTTGTCGAAAGAAAGTGTCGTAAAATCGTATTTTCCTTCGAAAATTGAATTGTCGTAAAGTCTTCATTCATGAAAGATCGATTGATTGATGTGTGCATATGATTAGTCTTTTCGTTGAAAGTGTCGTAATTCCTCATTTATTTGAAAACGAAAGTGTCGTAAAGTCTTCCTTTCCTTGAAAAGAAATTGTCGCAAAATCATCATTTTTATGAAAAGAGTTTATTGATCGATTGTGCATTAGTTTTCCTTTTTGTTCATTCACATTAAGGGAAATAAAAAAGAAATACATCCATGTTGCATTGAAAAATCTTGTGAATGCTTGAATGGAATAGCTATCGAAATTGCATTAGATGTGCTCTTTGCTCTTTGTCAAAGATCTGATTGCTCTATCCCTACTAGCTAAGGATTTTCATTGTTAAATTGAATGGAAAGAATGCTTATCATATTAGTTGCATTTTAGGAATTGCAACATACATCACGTGGTGAACCTTGAAAGGAAAATTCTAAAGAAGATCAACTTAAACTTTATCTGAATTTACCTAATGGAGCATTGTCACCTAACGAAAAACATTTATAGGTCTAGGCTAGAGACGTGTTCCAGCGTCGTAAAAAAAGCAATTGTTGCTAACTTGTCTACAATACATCTCGAGTGTGATACCTCATTCCACATACGTGAGTATATCGTAGCTCGTCCACGTGCCTTCGGGTATATATGGTGGTGTTACAGTACGTAAAGTATATGGGAATGCTCTCACTGTGCGGTTTTTCATTAGACAGCGCTTATACAGATTGGGCCTCCATGTACTTTCAGGTATATATGGGAGGAAAACTCTAGGTTGCTATCCATCCTTAGGTAACCGAGTCAGCTGCCTTGTACACTGTGATACACCGAACACAGCATTCGGGGAGATTGCCTGCCCGTACTTCTTAGTTCGCCAGGAGGTATTCTGCAGTTCACAGTTACTTGGTAATCCTTTTGCCTAGAACATTCCTCTTTTGTTTTGTTATGTTACTTAGATTAAAATAATTATAATTGATCGCAGATAACATCCTCCATGCTCGCTCCTTAATTGTTCTCAGGTTGAAACATATGGCGACAAATCCGAAGTCCACAGATCAAGGAATTCCTTTTGATGGGAATCCTAGTCCTTTTCTTTCTTTCAGAAATATTGGTGCTCCTTATATGGCTACATTGTCCCTTCCGAGATTTATCATTGGCTTGCTAGTATGGTTGTTTTCAACCTCCTTGGTTCAAAATGTCATGATTTCTCCGCAATCGAGTACACCTCCAACTGGACAAAATCAACCTCCAGTTGATCCTAAGGTTGACCCTTTGCCTTCTTCCTCAGTTATTTCTTTCTCCCCTTCTTTCTCTTCGCTTGGTGAAAGTAATGGTACTAGTAACTAGGAGGCTAAGAAGAATAAGGAAGGGATGAAGAAGAAGAAGAAGCAAATTCAGCAGAGAGACAACCAAGCAACCATTGCTTTGAATGCAACATCTGATGAGAAACCATCCGTCAAGCCTCACAAAGTTCTATATCCATGCAAACTTTGTGCGGGAGACCGTCTTCTTCGAAATTGTCCTGATATTCCTCAAATCTTAAAAGAATGGTCTTCTCGTTCACAACATCCCGTGTCATCAACTTCTCGAGATCATGTTGGTGACACACCATCAACTGGTGGTAGTAAAGTTCATGGAAAGAAGGGTGAAGTTAAGTTTCCCTGTAGGTTATGTGAAGGGAAACTCTCCCTAAATCCTTCACTAGTTGATGAATTGACTGACCAAAATCAACCTTCGGTCGAAACCACTCTCTCTGAAAGGGAATCCTATGAGTCTATACCTGACCCAAATCAACAGGTCGAGGTAACAGTTGACCCAATTTCACCTTCGCTTAATCACACCTTTCCCGAAGAGAGTGAATATAATACCACTCAGGTTCTTTTTGATTCTTCAAATTCTAATGAGGTTGGGGGTAGTCCTCCTGTTCCATCAAGACAGGAGGACAATCCTCCCGCTCTCGTAACTCAAGGGGTTAATTCTCTTGTTTCTACGGTACCCCCTCCAAGTAGTCTGGTCACTTTCTTTGACTGGAATCAACTAGCTGGATTCTGTCTTCCTTCTTATGTGCCTTTCTAGATCATAATACAAGTTTGTAATATGATTGTATCTGACACTATTATAGATGAAGGTGCATCAGTGAGAATCCTTTCCTCAACTACTTGGCAAGCGCTTGGTTCGCCGCCACTTGTGCTTGTTACCCAGAATCTGTTGGGTTTTAACAGAGGAACCAGTCAACCATTAGGGATCCTCCCTCAGATACCTATTACTTTGGGAGGAAAAATCATTTATCTAAATCTGATGGTAGTCCCAGGTCCTTTAGATTACAATTTACTTCTTCGGCACGACTATGTTTATGGCTTGGGAGCTATTGTTTCCACACTCTTTCGAGTGATTTGTTTCCCGCATCAAGGCAGAATTGTCACCGTTGACCAACTTTCATTTCCCGGTCCAAATATGGCTTCCAATCAACCATCTTCCCTAAATGGTACTTTTGTACCAATGGTATCATCCCCGCCACGGGTTAATTATGTGGAAACCCATTCCATTCCTACATCAACTAACGATCAATTCAGTGATGTCGTACATCATGTACTGGGGGCATTGGAACCAGATCTCTCCTTCATGACTTCTTATGGGTTGTGATCGAATTACGAGGATGGTTTTTTTACTATGTCAACCTCGACAAAAAATGAAACAGTTCCTGTGAGGATAGTTCTTTTACTGTGTCAACCTCGTTAAAAAATGAAACAGTTCCCACGAGAACAGTTCCTGGTCTTGTGTCAACCTCGTTAAAAAATGAAACCAAGGAACATGAGGATAATTCCTGGTCTTGTGTTAACCTCATTTAAAAATGAAACAAGGTCCCAAGTTCTAATTCGAGTCTTTGATTAGATCTCGTAAAATCCCAGTCGAGTCTTTCACTTGATCTCGTAAATGAACCTTCATTCCATCCACCTGATAGCCATAAGTAGCCTACTTAGGCGAATTTAATGAAGCTTGGGGGGCGTGCACCTAATGGTAAAGTTAAGTTTTCATGTAGGTTATGTGAAGGGAATCACCCCATTCACCTTTGTCCCTATCTGGACGAAGCCAAAAAGGTGTTGGATAACTGTCCTGCTTCACCGCAGTGACTTCCATCTGGTTACAGGAGACTCTCCCTTTCATCATGTTGGGGGCATGTAAACCAATCTCAAGTATAGTTTCTCGTTTTAAGCTTGTGTAAAAGTGAAACTGAATTCAAGCATAGTTTTTCATTTTAATTTTGCGTAAAAATGAAACTGAATCCAAGCATAGTTTTTCGTTTCAAGCTTGTGTAAACATGAAATTGAATCCAAGCATAGTTCCCTAGGGTTCAAGCTTGTGTAAAAATGAACCCATTTCCATTTTTAACCCTCGTGATTGCCATTCTATTAGCCTCTTTCATCAAATTAGCCTTGGTTGTTTTCATCCCATCGCCACCATCCCTTTGGCCGATCATACGCTTTCACTTGGTTGTTTTACCCTTTTATGAGGAACAGTTGCAATGAGTGGTCTTATTAGCTAGCCTCTTCACATAAACCAACATGTTTTGAGAAGTTCCAAAATCACCGGGACCAGTTGCTTTCCTAGACACCACTCGTTCCTCAAAATGGAGTCCTCTTTAAGCTCTTTCAGACTCTCTAAACATGGAAAGATTGTCGAGCGCTTGTCCTTTCTATCTCGTTAAAGGATTAGAAACAATATCTCTCTTGTATTATTTTACGCTTTTTCAGACTTGAGAGATTATTTCACGAAAAAGAACTTGTGAAGTTTCCTTTTCGTCCCTTTTCAAACTTTCTAAACATGAAAAGGACCAAGTTATCTTTGTTGTTAAACTTGTTAAAAACATCAAATGGTGACAAACTTGTCCATCTAGACAAGACCAAGTTTCACCTTTGCTAGACTCGTTAAAGCATCAAATAGCGATGGATTCACCCGAAGGGTGGAATTATACAACAAGCATATGTTATCCTCCTCAAGAGTGATAAAAAATAAAGAAGTACTAGTCAGCAATGATTGGGGAAAATTGGAAAAAGGGGAAAACACTTTATGGTAGCAAGTCGCTCTTGAACATGACACTTTCACCTCATCATCGTGACTATGTGGGTTGGGTCATTCAGCTTGATGGTTATCACACCGTTGGTCTATCATACCATCCATTACTTTGTTTTGGGTCAATGCTACCAATTCATCTTAGTGTCACCGACATGTTCAAGAGAAGTCATTCAGTTCAAACTTCATCCTTTGCAATACTGTAAACCTTCATTTTCATGACCGCCATTCCTGAACCTTCTGTCATCAGTCGATTTTTCATCTCCAAAATCATTTACCTCATTTTCATCTCCAAAATCATTTACATCAAGGCCCTCCTGCGACAAGTCACTTCTTGTTGACATTAGCACATCATCCAAGAAGTTGACTTAGAAACACCCCTTCAGTACCTTGAGGCTTGCATACATCAATGGCAGGTTTCTCGCTTCTGGCGATAGGTTGACATCACTGGCCTTCGACCGAAAGACTTTGTATGGTGTTCGACATCAAATCATTTATTCACACCATGCGAAATGTACATTAGTACCTTGAGGGTCATTATCATTATCGGTGATTCCTCTCGCTCCTGTTAACGGCTTACATCATTGGTTGGTAATCAGACGATGTCTTCCCATGTTCGACTTCAGATCATCTATTCACATGGTTAGACTTGTACTTGAGCGAAACATTGAACAAGATTGAAAACCCCAGATCTAGTTTCATCCAT
The DNA here is from genome assembly GCA_031772625.1 of Pinus tabuliformis. NCBI lineage: Eukaryota > Viridiplantae > Streptophyta > Pinopsida > Pinales > Pinaceae > Pinus > Pinus tabuliformis. The sequence continues at coordinate 420,630,557 of CM062819.1, read as the reverse complement.
CCAGGCTGCAATATTTTCAGGTGTAATAAATCAAATGTACAATGGCCTTATATTCATGGTCATCCATTCATGGGTCTATATATGTAAACGACTATATTTGTACATGTAATGAAAGTTCATAAGCTGAGCATGGGTATGCTTTCCCTCAGCAAGTTCATGAGAAAAAATCAAATTATCATGATATATGTAATGTGATTGATGCAGGTTACCTTCTGCTTCGAAACCTCCTCTCCACATGATAAAGCATTTCACTCGACATACATATTTATGACTTCATGCTTTAGAGGGAAACTGTTACAGATCCATTTGGGCACATCAACCCCAACCTACAGATTAGTACTATTAGGGCCCATCAAACCCTAATTTAGTTGTTACATGCCCTGAATAATTCAACCATCAGAATGCCTAGCTTCCCAGCAAGTTCCATGACTGAAATCATCCAAAAATTGCCTCTAAGAAGATCAGCGCAGGTAGACCTTCATTAGGGTGCACTGCAATGCAGTCCATACACTGATAGGGTGCTATGCAGCACACTTGAGCCCTCTTTGGCCTAAGCTGGGCGAATTTGAGCGAAATTTCATTGGGGTTTGGGAATATTCTTATCCGTTGGATGCATCTAGAAGGTTCCCAAGTTTATCTGCTCCCTTGAGCTCGAATTTGGATGAGGTAGGGAGTTAAGGAACATCAATCCCTTTATCCCTTCCTCCATGGAACTAAATCCTAAGTTTGGGAGGGCATTCATTATCACCATTTATGGCATAACTTCCTTCATTCACCTATAAAAGACCACTCATCTAAGTGATCAAGGGTTGGAAATTATTGAATTATAGGGAGATGCTATTAGTATGAGACTTGAGTTGATTCCAAGTATTGTTATGATGTCAAAATGTCTTGCTTGTTATGAGGAGAGGATGGGATTGAACTGGAGGAGTGATGCTGAATCGAGCAAATTGGGTTGTAACTCTTTCTTTTACTAATAAAGTGTTCAAAGCTTTTTACATATGCTTGTGTTATTCATTTATGCTTTCATGTGTGTATCATGTACTTGATTCCATGCTATGTTTAATAAATAGATCATTATCATATGCTTTAATCGGTTTTTGTCTTCTGTCTGTGTGCAGGTACTCTTCAAGCGGATTAAGTATGGAAAGGAGCGACAAAATTGATCAAAGGAGATAAGGAGTAAGCAAAAGCTACAGGTAGGCTTCTTTACCTCTTATTTAATCTGTTGATCATAGAAAAAGTAGAGAATGTTTTGCACTGTTGTTCTAGACTTAGCTACTAGTCTAGGGGTTTAAGGGTTTATCCGTAGACACTAAAACTTCCCAAAACACATCTCCTGATCACTAATTCTATCTCTCTTAGCAAACCCCGCTCTAGAGAATAGAATGACTGATCACTTTAGTGTGTTCTCCAAGTGACACTCAACCCTCCTCTTATACTCTTCTTGTTGACATATCAACGACCAAGATTAAGTCCCTAATCAACGACTAAAATTAGATCTAGCTTGATCCATGTCTTTTGGACCATTCTAACACAGTTTCATATTAATACACATTAATATTTTATCTTCCCTAAGTTTAGACTTAAGGACTCCATTTAAAATATTAATTATTTTAATATCTCCTGAACTGTTTAGAATCTGCCCAAACCCTTTCTGGGTATTGGAGATCTCATGTGCCCCAACCTCTCCTCCAATTTTTGTAGCTAGAATACATCCGATGCTACCCAAAATCAACACTCCCTCTTAGCAAGGAATATGCTCTAGCAATACTCCTCATTGAGTATTACTCTGATCATCCGACATCGGTTCCTGTGCTGATGTTAGGCCTTCCCGCCCAACATCCTCTACACTATTGCATCCTGTACTGTTGTCCATGGTTCTGCCACTGCCACTGTTGCATCCATACGACAGCTCCCTCTGCATCCGTGCTGTTGCTGGTCCTTTCTCCCAGCATTGCATCCATGTTGTTGCTAGTCCTTTCTCCCAGCACTGCATCTGTGTTGTTGCTACTCCTTTCTCCCAGCACTACACCCGTGTTGTTGATGCTCCTTTCTCCCAGCACTGCATCCGTACTGCACCTCATCTCATCATGTTTCATGGTGCTACCCAGTCCTACACTGCAACTCAGTTATTGAGGAGTAAGTAATTGATCTCCCAATCTGACCTCCCTATTGGGCTAGAGACACCCACTGATGCTGAAGCTCCCTCTGTTGCTGACAAGTGCTCCCTCTCTGACCTCTACGCTGCTGCAACAACTCCATGCATCTCGCATTGTTGCACACCTCTCTGTGCCATCCTGCACTGGTGCAACACTCCTGTGCCTCTCGCTCTGATGTAGCCTGCTAGCCTCGTGCTATCTCGGGACTCCTACACTGTAGCTCTCTCTGCCACTCCATCCACACCCATCTCTACTCGACTCAACCATTCATGCTACTCCTCTTCGGGGTTCCTGTAGCAATGTCTAATCAAAGAGGTTGGATCCCTCGAGGATCCTGGCCCTTATCACCTATAGTCCTCTTAACTACAGCTCGATGTCTCCCCACTTCCGCTCAAGTGGCGCATGTGCACTCATGGCACAATCATCGTCTGTCAAAACTTCCTTCTACGTCCATGATCGCGCTCCCTTAGTCTCGGAAGACTCTCCCTTACTCCTATTCCTTGGACACTTGGTCGCATAATGACCTAACTCCCCACAGTGGAAGCACTTGATCTTGGAGAGATCCTTCTTCTTCTGCTTTTCCTGCTTTCCCTCAAATGCTAGGGCCACGTCTTCCTCCTGCTACTTGACTTTGATCCCCTTGCTACTGCTACCCATCTTCGATTGTCGTCTGATCTCTTCCTACCGAAGAGTTGCCCACATCTCGTTCCAAGGTGGAAGTGTCCCTCTGCCTAGTATACTCTGGACAAATACCTCCCAGTCTTCTGAGACAACATTCAGGGTTGTCCTCACCATCAGCTCCTGATCTGGTGTCGCCCCTATAGCAGTCAACTAATCTCGGATCTCAACCAGTCCTCCGAGGAAGGTGTCAATCGGTTTTCCCTTCTTCATCTGATATGACCTCAACGAATTCTCAAGCAGAATTCTTCTCTGCACAGAAGTATGCTGGTACAACTTCCTGAGAGCCTCCCACATCTCAAATGTCGTTTCCTTCTCAACTATGTGTGGTACTACATGATCCTTGACCCCGTCAAGGATAATGCTCTTAGCCCTCGCCATCACCTCCTCAAACCTGTCATTATCATTGGGGTCAATTGGGATAGCTATTACCTTTAAGGCGAAGTTCTTGACATGATTCCTGTCAAGTACGGATAAGATTCTGGCCTTCCAGACTGCGAAGTTCGATGCTCCGTCCAGTCTATCCTGGTCTCTTACTCTGTGTAGTGCTATGATGCTCCTGTACTTCCCTCCTGGAAGTTTTCTGTTCGAATCCTCTGAGTCTCTACTTCCCGTCTGGAATTTCTCTTCTGGATTCCCTTTGAATCCTGATTTCCCTCCTAGAAATCCTTTTGCCGCTGTCGAGATGCCCCCTAATCTGATCGTCTTATGCAACTGCACCACTGATTCGGGTTCCTCAGCTAGAAACCATCGATAGAAACTTCTCTGGCCTTGCTCTATCAAGTACTGTTCTGACTACAATACCTCACCAGCTCCACTATGCAATATTTTCGCAACCTTCTAAACCCCAGCAACTTGAAGGTGAGAGATCCTAGGCTCTACGCAATCCCGGCACCGCAACTCGACCTCCTCAGCCAATTGTGTCAGCCCTCCCAGCTACTGCGTAGCTCTGCGTGAGGCTTCTATTGTCTTCCTTCGCCTCTGCGCTACCTCTTCTCGGCTCACCCTTGATGACACAGGCACTGTGTCACCCATCCTTATTATTGCTCTACTAGAAACAACTTCTGTCACCTCAAGACAACTGTTTTATGCTACTATTGCTCCGCTTGACTGATGTCCTTTAGTCCTCCTGTGATCTGCAATCATGCTCTGATACCATGTTGAAGTTTCTAAGTTTACTTAGTTAGAAACCCTCCATGCACTTTATCTGATTTATTCCTACCTACTTGTTATGCTTCTTAACAAGTTATTTACAATGTAAATACTGAAAATAAACACTAGTGCATGCTCAAGATATTACAGATCAACAACTAAAAGAAACATAAACAAACACACCATATGACACCATTATTTTTGGACTAATGTCCCCGGAAAAACCCAATGTGGGAAAACCGGCGCAGCTATTTAAGGGTTTTCTTATTAAGAAATATCATAGTACAATCTGGGTGTCGAAACTGGCCTACCCAACATAGAATTTCCTTGGCAGTAATACCTCTTAGTTTTTGACAAATCTACTAGCTGAAACCTCGGATAATCCTTCCGACTACTACTCAGGACCAATCTGCGCCAGAAACCCTAGCGCTAGCCTCTCTCTGGACTGCGTCAGCCCATCTCTGCCTCAAGCTGGCCCTGCGTCACCCCGTATGGGTCTGCGTCAGCCCTGGGATGCCCTGCGTTAGCCCTCTGTCCCTCTACGCCAGTCATGCTAGCCTCTCTAAGGCTCTGCGCAGCTCCTGGCTACGTCTGCGTGGCCCTGCGTGAGCCTTGGCTGGCTCTGCGTCACTCTCCTTGGCTACTGCGTTTCTCTCCCGGCACTATCTCTACATCTCTGTCTCTCTGTACTCAAATGCCCCTCAGCTACATCTCTTGATCACTAATTCTATCTCTCTTAGCAAACCCCGCTCTAGAGAATAGAATGACTGATCACTCTGGTGTATTTTCCAAGTGGCCCTCAAGCCTCCTCTTATACTTTTCTTGTTGACATATAAACGGCCCAGATTAAGTCCCTAATCAACAGCTAAGATTAGATCTCGCTTGATCCATGTCTTTTGGACCATTCTAACACAGTTTCATATTAATACACATTAATATTTTATTTTCCCCAAGTTTAGACTTAGGGACTCCATTAAAAATATTAATTATTTTAATATCTCTTGAACTGTTTAGAATATGCCCAAACCCTTTCTGGGTATTGACGATCTCATGTGCCCCAAACTCTCCACCAATTTTCGTTGCTATAGCACATTCGATGCTACCCAAAATCAACATGTGAGACATATTCCAACTCGTTTTGAAGGCCAGGAAACATCGATGATGGTGTTTTGCTCGATGTGGAGAAGATGTAACACCCCTCAGTGAAAAGTAAATATTTAATTTACTTTTACTGCAAAGGCTTGATAAATCATGGGCTATGTGAAAATCCTAGTGGAAAATATTAATTTTTAAGTTTATTTTAATTTTATATAAAATTGGTTATGGAAAGTCTTGGAATTCACAGGGAAAATACACTAAATGAAAAAGTTTTCACTAACCAGACAGTTAGAGGAAAGTTACTTCCTTCCTTAGAGATAAATCATCTCATTTGGGAAAAGAAGCCAAGGAGGGTATGATAGGAAGACACGAGGCATCTAAGAAGGAAGAAGAGAAAATCGATACCTTGAATAAAACTGATTGTCAACGCAAATTTTGAGGCTCCTTCAGCGGGATATTCGAGGCAGGTTTGGTCAGAGTTGAGGAACAAAATTTCAGGGAAGATTTATGTTGTGTTTGGAACAAAATTCAAGGCATTGTCAGTGGGTTTTATGCACATAATTTGAGGCAAATATCATGTTGAATTATATGATTGTATGGGGCACTAATTTCTATGTAAACCTAGGCAGTGACATCAACAAGAAAAGGGAGTTTGTTTTATTTCTGTTGTGTAGTCATTTATTTTAGAAGAAATTAAATCCTATTTGAAGACTGGTTTTCCCCTTGTGGGTTTTTCCAGGGTCATTGGACCAAAAATAAGTGTCTCTTTTATTGTTATGTACTTGCATTTAATTTCTTGTATCAATTGATAATGTCCAAAGAGTAGAGTAGTCTTATGTTTCGAGTTAAATGCAAAGCTAACATTTATATCAACTTATTTTATGTTGGGCTTGGGTGTTAAACCTCATTCAAAAACTTGAAACTAGGTTGGGGATACAACATACAAAATTTCTACACCCAATTCTCCAAACTAGGACTTGTGAGTAAAACATGGCCTTGTAGATTGATTCTTCCAAATTTTCCACTTTGAATACACTGAGATGGATAAAAATAATATAATGATCCAATCCAAATCATACACAATTTTTTTTTAATAATTAAAATGGCGAAACTTTACTTTCATAATTGCATATAATTGTTTGCATACTATATGTTTGCAAAACATACATTCTTTACCTTTTTTTTAATCAAGAATTTTAAGTGACCCCCCCACCCCACCAGGGACAACTCAATTGGTGATGATCGTGAAGATGAACTATTATGTTCCAAGAGGTTCCAAGTTCAAATCCCCTGAGTTTATCCATGGGTCGTGTGTTGTGGGCGACGTAGTTCACCTATAGGTTATAGTGGTAGCGGTTGGAATCGACCCTGTCACACGAGTATGAGACTAAACAAATTGCCAATTCCTCTAGATACAACAACAACAACAACAACAACATAATAATAATAATAATAATAATAAAATCAATCATTTTAAGTGGTTGCAATATAGACAATTTTAATCTTTGAAATATTTTTTTTTATATGCATATTTAAGGCTTTATATTTTACAATCCAATAAAATCTCTCTCTCTCTCTCTCTCTCTCTCTCTCTCTCTCTATATATATATATATATATATATATATATATTATATATATTGATATGAGAGAGAGATAAAACATTTATATGGTATGATGCTCAACATAATAAAGATTTGCAATTCCTTCCCTATTCAATATGGAAATGACATATGGCACTTCAAAAACCAAAACAAGATATGCAATGTTTTAATGTATGTGTGTGTGAGTGTGTGGTTTTAATAAAGAAATTATGAAATGTTAATGCATTATGCAAATTATGAAGGAAATCTAATACCAATCCAATACGAATTGTAAATTTCAGATAATAAATCCTGCTCGTTGATTTGAACAATAATATCAATAAGTTGTAAAGATGAAATATTACAATTGTTGAAGAAAATTCCTAGCATCTAGTTAGAAACTTTATTTACATTTATCCTTCCTTAAATGGTGCAATTCACTTTCATGATATGGTTTAAATTAGAGAATGAATGTATTGGTTTATACCCACTCATCACTAAACATTAGAGGAAATTTCGGCCTAAAAGTGGCCTCCTAAGGAAAAATAATAAATAAGAGTTATAAATTTTGGAGGGAAACAAAGAAAACTACTTTTTTAAATTGTATTTTTGGCTTATCTATTTATACGTTTACTCAAATTTTAGGTGTAGACACTCGTTGGATGTAGAAGTGTAGACATCAAACGAGTACCCATTATGCATACTTTTGAGAAGACCCACATTTATAAAAGTTGAAGATACATTAAAAAACGTGTTCAACACAATTTTTTTAATGTATCTTCATTTTTTATCAATGTGGATGTACTTAGAAGTACACATTTTTTAAATGTATCTTCAATTTTTATCAATGTGGATCTACTCAAAAGTATGCATAATGGGTACTCATTGCCACGCTTTTTTTTATTTATCTTCAATTTTTATCAATGTGGGCCTTCTTAGAAGTATATATAATGAGTACTCGTTTGATGTGGAACTTAATTATGCATCCAATGAGTGTCTACAATTGAAATTTGAGTAAACCTATAATGAGATAAGTAAAAAATATAATTAGAAAAAATAATTTTTTTTCCCTCCAAAATATGTACATATACCTCTTTTTAAATTTAAAATATTTTGATTGGTTTACATATTATGTACGTGGAAATTTCATGGACACTTTTAGGCTTAAATTTCCTCTAATGAGCATTGGATGTATTAATTAAAGATAACGTATTTGTTTTGATCGTAATGAAAAGTATGAAGGAGTATTAATTAAGTATAATGTATGAATTTTTGTCTTAATTTATGTGAAAGCTTAAATTTAATTAATATTTAAAAGAAAAAAATGGAAAAATCAATTAAATTTAATTCCCTGGGATTGGTACTAATAGATAATATTCATAAATCCTGACTCACATCACATTTGGAGAGATAAAAATTGCAAAATTGAATTCAATTCAATTCCCTCAAAATTTAATTCAATTCAATTCCTTTTAGATTTGGCATGGAAATGGCCTATGACACTTTAAAAAACAAAAAAAGTACAATGTTGCACACTGTGTTTTTGGGGATGGAATCCCACTCATTGATTTAAACAATAATATTAATAGGTTTTAAAAATGAAATATCATAAATGTTGAAGAAAGTTCCTTGCATTGAGGTAGAAACTTTGTTTACATTTACCCTTTTTTTAAATTATGTTACTTAATTCCATGATATGGTGTAAATTAGAGAATGGATGTATTGGTTTATACCCATTTGTAACTCAAAGAATTGGATGTCCTAATTAAGGTTAAAGCATTTGTTTCGATCATTATAAAAAGTATAATGAAGTATTAATTAAAAATAAAGAATGCATTTTTGTCTCTAATGCCCCTTTATGTGAAAGCTTCCCCTTTATGTGAGAACTTCAATAGTGATTGAGTTTTAAAAAGAGTAAAAAAAAAAAAATCAATAATTTAATTCTTTTGGATTAATATTAATAAATAATATTAATGAAAATATTTGATATTCAAAAAATACAATATGTTAAGTCATTCAATTTATAAGAAAATCTTAGAAATACAAAAATGCAAATATTAAAATATCTATTATTTAATTATTAGTAAATGAGGTTTCAAGTCATTTTTCCCTTTATGTTAAAACTCTAGATTCAAATTTAAAGAAATAAAGAATGTAAAATTGAATTAATTTCTTCCATAGTCAAAATGGAAATGGCACTTTCAAAAGAAAACAAAATAAAATAATAATGTTGTACCCATATGTTTATGCATGTGTGGTTTTAATAAAGAAATTATGAAAGGTTAATACATCACGCAAAATATAAAATAACTTTAACACCAACCCATATAATAATCCCACTTTTTTATTTAAAGAATATTATCAATAAGTTTTAAAGATGAAATATTATAAATGTTGAAGAAAGATGCTTGCATATGGTTAGAAACATTGTTATTTATTGTTGTCTTTAATATCCTTTTATGTGAGAGTTTTAATTGTGATTGAGATTTAAAAGAAAAGATATTAAAAATTCAATTGAATTTAATTCTCTTTAATTGATATTGATAAATAGTATTTATGAAAAATATTAAAATGTAAATATTAATATGTTAGTTATTCAATTTATAAAAAAAAAATTAGAAATTTAAAACTGTAAATATAAAAATATTTTTTATTTAATCTATAAATAATAAAGTTTTCAAAGGGTAGTTTTATTGGTGATCAATGTGATATGAAGTCTTTGTGAAATGTGTGGTTCAAATTCAAATCTTCCCTAGAAGTTTTGTGATCCATCTATGGGATGCACAAGGGTTCACCTAGAGGCTAGTGTTATGAACCAACTCACAGAAAGATAGAAAAGATAGATGAACGACTTCAAAATCAGCCTCTTCGAGGGGGCAACCTCCTTTACATTACACAAATGAACAATTCTTGGATGATACAAATGACTAAACCTCATTTCTATATATAGGAGTCTAAGGGGTCACAATATAATCAAAGTCGACATAACAATAATAATATAAGGGCACAATAATAACAATAGTGGACTTCTATGGGGCACACTAATAACAATATGGGGACAATAGGGACACAATAATAACAATAAGGGCTACAATGACAATAGTAATGGGGGAATCACTAGTATTATAGGGACCTAACATGCCCCTCTCCTTCAAAAAAGTGTTGTCCTCAATGCTTGAGTAGTTATGGATGCTTCTATATAAAATTATCATTCTCCCATGTGGAATCTTCAGCGGGTAAGTTCTTCCACTTTATGAGATACTCCGAAATTGATCGATTTCGTAGCTATCGAGTTCTTGTTTCTGTGATTGCTTCAGGTTCCAATATGATTTTTCCTTCCTTGTCAAGTTCTGGAAATATTGTTTGAACTGGGAGCTTGTCACCTATAACCTTATTTAAACATGAAACATGGAAAACTAGGTGCACTCGGGAAGTTGCACGAAGCTCCAATTTGTATGCCATAGTACCAATCTTTTGCAACGCCTTATATGGACCATAATACTTTGGTGATAATTTATTATCCTTCTTAGCTTGTTTGAGGGACAATTTTTTATATGGTTGTATCCGTAGGAATACCCAGTCACCTACATCAAAACTTCTTTCACTATGATGTTGATCTGCCTGTTGTTTCATTCTATTCTACACAAAGTGATTTTATCATTTAAGAGTTGGAGAACTTGTTGTTGATGCTCGATGTGATCTTCCATTGCTTGAACCTTAGAATTTTCTCTTAAATATGATGTGATGGATGGTGGATGATGTCCATAAAGTGCTATAAATGGGGTCATTTTTGTTGTAGTATGGAAGGAAGTGTTATACCACCATTCAGCCAAAGGAAACCATTTGACCCATTGTGTTTGTTTATCAAAGACAAAGCAACGAAGATATCTGTAAGAGCCCTATCCTAGGGTCTGCTAATAGATCTATTTCTAAAGAATTTAAATGCAATAAGAGGCAATAATTTACTTACTTACAAGACTTTTAAACAAATTAAATTTACCATTTACATTCTAATCCTTATAACTTATGGTGAATATTTCATTCTAATAAAATTTACATGAGTAATCTATGGAGGAATACCTGTACTGGTAGCTGGTGGAGATGCCTTTGTCCTGCTGCTCCTGCTGAATGCTCCTTTTGACGGACCCAACTGGATTTACCTCCCAGCCAACTAGAAAATAATCCCTAGCCCAGGAAACCTCCACAGGTTCCCTAGCCCTCCGAGCCCAAGTCCAACCAGATGTAGTGTGTGTGTCCAAGATGAATGATCCAGACTAAGATGAACAATATTTCTCTCCTCTCAACAACCCAAGAAACCTCCACAGGTTCTTAAGGTCTCCAAAAATCACAACAAATCCTAAAATCACAATCAACCCCCCAAAATCATAAGCAAGACCCAACCTCCCTTTTCTCCCTTCCCCCTTCCCTTTTATACCCTCCCTCTCTTCTCCATCTCAACCACCCCTCATTAATGTCATTAACTTCTCATCCATCCTTACAGTTGACTTCTCTTCTCCCAAGTAAAGCTGGGAGTACATTTGAAAATGTGACATGAATATAAAATTGGAAAATTAATGGGAGAGGACCATGTCTTCTCCCAAGTAAATCTGAAAGTACATTTGGGAATGTGAGATGAATATATATATATATATGATAATTAAATGGAGAGGACTATGTCTTCTCCCAAGTAAATGTGAGGGTACATTGGGGAATGTGAGATGAATATATATATATATATATATATATATATATATATATATATATATATTGATAATGAGTTGGAGAGGACCATGTCTTTTCCCAAGTAAGTGTGAGGGTACATTGGGGAATGTGAGATGTAATTAAATGGAGAGGACCATGTCTTCTCCCTAGTAAATGTGAGGGTACATTGGGAAATGTGAGATGAATTCATATATTATTTGAAATAATGGAAGGAGACCATATCCTACCTAAGATTCAATTTGAGAAGGTAAGTTGGGAATTTGAATAATAGAAATCATGAATTTTATATTAGACCAATATTTTCAGATAACGTAAACATTAATAAAATTTTCAGGATAACATTAAGTGGGGCATTACATACACCCCTCCTTCAGAAAACTCCGTCCCGAAGTTAGAATGAAAAGATACAAGGAGTTCGAAAGCATAGAAAATCAGAGAGAAATCAGACAATGACATTACTTCCCATCAAGAGTCTCCAATTGATCTATATCCCCCTATCCATCCTGGCCTACTTCCGTTCTCACTCTATCCGTCCTCTGCTGATTTATCAGTGGAAACGGCCATACTAACCACTGATAAAACCGACATGGTGGAAGCGTCGACTATGTCGACCCAACTTCCCCAGCAGGCAACTGGCAATCGTCATCACATGTCTAGGGGAGTGTGTCCACCACTGCCCTCCCATGATTCCAAGTTTCGAAGGATACACGGTGGGAAATGCCTCCACCCCTCCTTCAGAACTAGGGTCAATACCCTAATACGGACCACACTACAGAGCTGGTTGGACTTTTCATCGAATAATCCAGTCAGATCGTCTTGCCACCTGTCATTTGCATTTTATTCATGTCATAAGAGTGCATATCAAGTAGACACCAAATGTAGTAGAATAATGTACATTATACCTTCCTCATGAGATGTCTCGTCCTTCCCTCAATGGAAGAGTAGATCTCAGCTATCATATAGTTCTTTTCCCGTTGTGGGTTAGCTCCCATTCATGCATTTATATAACAACAAGACATATAATCATCACATTATTAAGTATAGTATCCATGTGTCAATCTGGGAATTCTCACTAAGTCATTCATTTAAATAAATCATATCCACTTGAGCTATATATGAACCAAAATAATTATGATAAGTTACGCACTAGATAATCCATCACTAAGTGAGTCATACATGTAGTCCATACATCAACCATTTCTATCATCAATATCAAATATATCAAATATATCAATTGATTCATATAAGTAGTTTTATGTGTTAAACCAAATGCATCAATATTACATAATATTCATAAACAAATAACATGGGACTGCAAAATAGAACCTTAACATAGGTAGCTGTCTAAGTCAAAATAGGCATCACAGATGCTCAAAAAAAGTGAGGGGTAGTCATGACGCATAGTTTCTGCATCCTCCCAGGTAGCAGATCCTGGGCTATAAGTGATCAATGACATGGTGTGGTGTCTACTTCATGGAGGATGCCATTATCTTGTATCGGCTATGGAGTTCACAATATCCTTGAGTATTATAATGTGAAAAAGGAGCAATCATGGGACCTAAGTTACTCCTTTCCTCGACATATTTTACCACTCTTCTTGTGAGCCTTTTCATTATTAATTTTACATAAATGGCTTGGATTGCAAGTTTTCATTGGTTCATGATAATCCTCATTGACCCTTTGAAGATGAAGCAGTTCTTTGTTGATCGGGGTTTGCGATATTCAAAGTTCCTTTCATTTTGATAGATTGTGATTTAGCCAGAAACTGGGTAAGAGCTCATGAGGGGGGGTAGAGCTCAGTCTAGACTTTTGTCCATTCACTTTCTTTTATCACTGCCACCCTTTTTTTTTCCTTTTAACATTTGGCTCATGCTAGCGTTAAAGTGTTAAGAAATATATGCATTGCCTTGGGGAATGTGATTGTGTTTAGTATGAAACAATTTTATCAGAATTGGAACTGGTCCAAAAATGAAATTGCAAAATCTCAAACCTGACAAGAACTAGGAAAAAAAAAAATCAATCATATGTAAACAATAAAAGACAAAATATTCAAATTTTAATAAAAGAATCATATATTCATGTACACCAATGTGAAGGTGAATATGGAAAAATCATTTGACACGAAATATGCAAAATTTTCTGGAGTATATAGCATGTGAGGGTGAATATAGCAAAATGGCATCAAGTGCAATTACATACATGAACCAAAATATGCATAAACATAGAGGCTCTAAATGTCCTCTACCAAAAAAAAAAAATCATACTACCACACATCCTCACAATCATCTCCTAGATTGGGATCCTCATCAACACCCTCCGCATGCTATCGATGTCATCATCCTCTTGCTATGAATCAACTATATTTTCCAAAACTCCAAAATCTCCAAATGTGATTCTCCTTCAACGTGGTATGCTTAAGTAAATCCAAAATACCTCACTTATTGTGCAACAGAGACGTTTATGCCCTTAGTAGAAATTATTGTGATAGAGGCATGCATGCTTGAACATGCATGCACCATCCTTGTTGGGTGTGCATTTCCATCTTAGAAAGGTACCATCCTTTCAAAATTTAGATGTTCTTTTAGGCTAAGTGTTGTTTATCTTCGGTTAAGTTGCAACTCCAGATTCAGACAAAGCACATGGATTATGGATCTCCAGAATTACGTAGGGCACTGTCTCCTTTTATTTTACCTAGTTTAGCTCAAAAAAAAAATTCTTTTGAGAATATCATTGGATTTGTCGTCCTTTTGAATTTAATTTCACTTGACTGGTCTGTTTCTGGAACTATGTAACAGCTCCAATTTATTCTCTACATATATGTGTAATTATAAAGTGAAAATAGTGACTGAGACTCTGGATATGGCCTTATCCAGAGATCAGAATAAGACTTCTCTTTCTGATCTGCTGAGATATCACTATATGCTTGAATGTAGCTATTGCATTTATATAATTTCATATTTAATTCTTATTTAACATTGCTATGCTGTAGTCTAATTTCCTTTATTTTGGTTTTTTATATTTCCACTTCAATTTTCTCCTATGTTTGTACATTAATGGGATTCAATTTTCTCCTATTCTCCATTGCACCAAGGTATACACACAATTAGCAAGTCTAGCAACATGTCCACATAGCAACAGTTATGACAACAGTTTTCCTGGGTGCTTGTAAGCACTGGAGTGTGAGTGAGGTGCAGTTATGTAGAGAGGTAGATGGTGCATGCATGCTGAAGTTTTGCAACCATCAATTACAGTCAATTTATTATTGTGCCAAATTTAAAAGGTTCCAGTTTAGATCAGTTGTCAGTTCATTGTTTTTCCAAACTAAAAAGTTCCAGTTTAGTTCAGTTTTCATTTTGATTTCAGTTCAGTAAGTTAGAACACATGCATGATCTATTCTTAGAGTAGGGCGCAGATACCTAGGTAGTTAGAGCACTTGTATGAGGAGTTTGAGTGAGGGTGCATATCGCAAGGAATGTGCATGTATACATGCCACAATCATCCTCCAGTTGGGGTGCATGAACTCTAACACTATTACTCATGCAGGAAGGTGCACTGGCAGAATCTGCTTACCCTGGTCTGGTTTTTGACATCTCATTGACGAGAAGGTACATGCATGTGCCTAGTTCTTTAGTGGGTGCTCTTATCGAGGGAATTATCCCTAAAGGCTGGGCACATTAGTTTAGCCTAGCAGCACCACAGGGATGCACTGATTTAGTTATTGTAAGTTGTAACCCTAATCTCTCTAGATCTATAAAGAGAGGCAGTACATTTTGCAGATAGGAGTGTGAGACCGTCAATTTTTTAGCTAACTTTTGCTTTGTGATTCTTTCTTTTAAGTTAATAAACAAATGTGAAATTGGGAGATGCAATGGCGCTTGTTGTCATAATTTAATAATTTATAGATGGAGATTTTATGCAGAGTTAGTACTAATAATCCAATGCTCCGAGTTTTCCATTAAACTAGTGTCTACAACTATGAAGTTTTCAGTCCAGATTTTTGAGTCTCAACTCTCAACAATACATTGTTTTGAAAGTAGTTTAGACTGGTTTTAGTTAGCATTTTGCTCATAAGAAGTGCAGATATGTGTACCATGAAATAAATTTCAACAATCTTAACCAATTGTTCACTGAAAATGAGTCACAGTCTACCAATTCCAAGTATTCCTATAGAACAATCAACAGCACAAACTCTTCATGCCTACAGTAGACCACTGCTACGGAATGGATTCCAAATTGATTGTAAGGTAGCGAAAGGAGATCATGATCTTGTGTGGTGTCTGGCTAAGAAGATTAGGCTTATAGTTGATTAGTAGTTGTGTAAGAAATCTGGAACAGTTTCCAATCATGGTAGTTGTATGGTTTTGACTGTTCTACACATTTGGGGCTGGGTTAAGCAAGAAGATAATCTAACAACCATCATTTTCCCTTGTGGTCTCATAGCTCTGCTTGCAAATGGAACCTACAATAGCATCCTATGGTTGGTGACACTTTGTGTGTGTGTGTGTATGTTTTTGATTGGAAATTTGACACATATTTACCTCTGGCTGAAGAGTGATCTCACACTTCATATCGCTTACCCTCTTTCCTCTTGGGCTCACTCAATCTCAGGCTTAAGTGATTCCAACCACCTCTATAGCTTGTGAAATTCCTTCACTACCTAGTTGATTAGGTAATAAGATATAAAACACAAAGTAGTGGTTGGAATTTGGTGAATAGTGACACAACCCTTTCAGTTTAAAAACCAAGGAAAACCATCAACAAGTTCTATAGGTTTGGCTCTCTCACAACTCAGCATGGTTGGACTATAACTCAATCTACAGTGCCTTCTCTCAGCACAAGGCACATGGTTATGACATAATGTTGGCACAAGGACAACATCATGAACACAATGAAAACATAAACATAACAACTATGTAACACTGGAAAATTTGGGTGAAGGAATGAAGAAAAAAAACTTCTCTTGTTATAGGAAATAGTTGGGCAAGGACTTGCATGGGAGATTATTCAAGTGGGAGAATAACATCTGACAGTCCACTTGCTAAAGGAATCATGTCTCAATAGTTCAAAAGGTATGTCACCCCATTAGCACACTCTACACTGGTTGAAAAACAATATCGGAGCATAATATAAGTACTTTAATGATTTACTAACAAATACAAGTGGGAGAAATATTGGGTGTGCTCCACTAACTCAACTATCATGGCAAAGAAAGACATTTATTCCTATGTCACACATGCCCACTACTACAACCAAGTGGAGAACATGACATGCATACCTCCATCTTTACTTACCATCTTACACAAGTGGATAACATGATAGGCCTTGTTGGGTCCCTATAATACTAGTGATTACCCCATTACTATTGTAGTTATACCCCTTATTAATATTGTTGTGCCCCTATTGCCCCCATATTGTTATTACTGTGCCCCATAGAATCCCTCTATTGTTATTTTTGTGGCTTTATATTATTATTGTTAGGTCGGCTGGATTATATTGTGACTCCTTAGACTCCTATATATAGAAAGGAGGTTTTGTCATTTGAATCATCCAAGAATTGTTCATTTATGTAATGTAAAGGAGGTTGCCCCCTCGAAGAGGCTGAATTCTAAGGCGTTGATCTATCTTTTCTATCTTTTCTTGAGCTGGTTTCATAACATTTGGTATCAGAGCTTTGGATTCTAGGGTTTCGCTGCTCCAAACAGGTCATCGTGGAATTTTCGCTATAACTTTTTTTCTGTGACGTTTCAGAAGTTGAAAAAAAAACCCATTTGAGAAGAAATCGTGCTGAACCTTGGGTCCGAATTTCAGAGCTTTTCGCGCTATATTTGCGGAGATATGATCTGAGGAAGTTGGTCTTTTTGCAGACTCCTGAATTACATTCCAAACAGGTGACCTGGGGAAAATCGTCATAACTTTCTTTCTGAGCATCGGATTGAAATTTCGTAAGAAGGTACAGAAAGAGGACGGACTGTAGTTTTCTTGTATATATTTTTAGATTCAAAGTTCGAAACAGTGATACGTGGCACTTCATACAAGTTCGCTCTACTGAACTAGTCTATAATCAGGTCACTGTGGGAGATTGTGCATAACTCTTTCTTGGAGAATCCAATTTGGATCAGACTAGTGGCATTGGAAAGAGGACACAGAAGGCTACTACAGGTCACAATTTCAGAACTGGATGATTCGAAATTACAGAGATACATCAGATTCAATATCAGGCTTCTACAAAGTGAAAAAAGGTGTGTAGTTTTTTTTTTTTAAATTTTTGTGTAAGCTTGGTTTGAAGGAATTCAAAGGGCATAGTAAAGCATTATTATCGGTAACTGATGCCCCGAGGAAAGAAAATGCAAACACCTAGTAAGGAACCTGAAAGCTCTAGCATGACTCATGAAGAAGAGGAAGAAATGCTACATGATATATCAAAATTACAAGACCAAGTGCAACAAGTGTCACTTGCACAAAAAGGAACAGAATCTAAGATGGATGGTTTAAAGAAAGATGTAGAAGCTAAGATGGATGGTTTAAAGAAAGGCGTAGAAGCTAAGATGGATTGTTTAAAGAAAGGCGTAGAAGCTAAGATGGACGATTTGAAGATAGATTTGAAGACAGACATGGAAGAATTGAAGAAGTTGCTACAAGAAAGGGTCACTAATGGTGAAAGGGTAGTAAAGGAAACTCATGATGAGAACAAAAGAAATGTTAATCATGATTCCATAGACTCTAATGTTGGATCGAAGACCCACCATATTCCAAAAATCGATATGAGGAAGTTTGATGGCAAGGATCCCGCAACATGGATATTACAGATGGAGCAATTCTTCGATCTCAATAATGTGCAAAACACACAAAAGGTACGTATGGCAACTTTATATTTGGAACCAAATCAGTTTGTATGGTATCAATGGCTTTGCTCTCGTAAACAATTTATCACTTGGGCAATTTTTACGGAAGAATTGATAGCACATTATGAGGATACAAAAAGCAACACTTTTTTTAGCCAATTGATAAGTCTCAAACAAAAGGGTTCAATAATGGAGCACATTGAGGAGTTCCAAAAATTGAACATAAGGGTAAAAGATATTCCAGAGGAGCATAGGATTGATGTGTTCATAGGGTCTTTAAAGGATAATATCCAACATGATGTTCGCCTTTGGGAACCTGATTCATTAGAGAAGGCATTCAGGTTAGCAAGAAAAATGGAAAGCAAAATTATGGCAACCAGGAAGCATACCACTCACAACTATAAAGACGGAAGTGTTGTTGCCCCTAGTCTTCCACAACCTATAAGGTTGACACCACAACAATTGGAAGAAAAAAGAGCAAAAGGGCTTTGTTACAGTTGTGATAGCAAATACACTAAAGGTCATAAGTGTGCTGAGAAGAAATTATTCTACATAGATTGTGAAGAGGAAGAAGAAAAGGAGCAAGAAAGGTCAAAAGAAGAGGATATACTCCAGGAACAAAGCCTAGATGAAGAACAAATAAATCCGACCATATCTTGTAATGCATTGGCGGGAATTACCACTCCTCAAACCATCAAGATAGAAGGACAAATCAAGAAGAAAAAGGTAATAGTGTTGATTGATTCAGGAAGCACCCACAATTTTATTCATTGTAAGGTAGCAAAAGAATTGAATTGCTTCCTATATCCAGCACCAGAGTGTCAAGTGATGATTGCAAATGGAGGAACAATAAATTGCTCTGGAAAGTGCCATAATATCAAGCTATCCATGGGAGAATATGTATTGACTAGCCCAATGCTTTCCATTCCAATGGGAGGTGCTGATGTTGTACTAGGAGTCCAATGGCTACAATCCTTGGGTACAATAGCTTTTAATTTTCAAGAACTTTTCATCAAATTTTCTACGGAAGGAAAGGAAGTTGAATTAAGGGGTATTGCAGGGAAACCAGGAAAGATAATCAGCTCTAATGGTATGACAAAGCTTCTAAAAAAGGAGCAAAGAGGTGTAATTGCACAATTATGTTCGCTAGATGTTTCCACATTGGAATCATCTATTTCTCCAGATCTCCAAAAAGTCCTGGACAATCATTCCAAGGTATTTGAGACTCCCAAAGGTCTCCCACCTATGCGTGATCATGATCATGCTATTCATCTGATTCCAGGAAGTGTTCCTCCAAACATCAGGCCGTACAGATATCCCTATGTCCAAAAGAGTGAAATTGAACGTATGGTTGCAGAAATGCTAGAGGCTGGTATAATTCAACCGAGTCAAAGTTCTTTCTCTGCTCCAGTAGTATTGGTGCACAAGAAGGATGGATCATGGCGCATGTGTCCGGATTATAGGGAGCTCAACAAGCTCACTATTAAAGATAAGTTCCCCATTCCTGTCATTGATGAATTACTGGATGAATTGCATGGATCAATTTACTTCACCAAGTTGGATCTTCGTTCAGGATATCATCAAATCAGAATGAAGATTGAAGACATTCCGAAAACAACATTTAGAACTCATGAGGGTCATTATGAATTTTTGGTCATGCCTTTTGGCCTTACCAATGCACCTTCAACATTTCAAGGTTTGATGAATTCAATTTTCAAACCATTCCTTAGAAAATTTGTGTTAGTATTTTTTGATGATATACTAATCTACAGCAAGTCTTGGAAGGATCATGTTGAACATGTTGACAGGGTGCTACAACTATTGGAGGAGAAACAATTATATGCAAAAAGATCCAAATGTTTCTTTGGAGTCCAGGAGGTGGAATATTTGGGTCATATTGTATCTCATGAAGGAGTTAAGGTAGACCCTAGCAAAATTAAAGCCATTAAGGAATGGAAAATCCCCACATCCATAAAGCATCTGCGAGGATTTCTTGGGTTGACAGGGTATTATCGCAAGTTTGTTAAGAATTATGGGAGAATAGCAGCACCTCTAACAACATTATTGAAGAAAGATGCATTTTCATGGACTCCGGAAGCAACAAAGGCCTTTGAACATCTTAAAGAGGCAATGTGCCAAGCACCGGTCTTAGCTACACCGGACTTCACAAAAACCTTTATTGTGGAATGTGATGCTTCAGGAAATGGAATTGGTGCTGTTCTAATGCAAGATGAAAGACCCATTGCTTTTGAAAGTCGTCCAATCAAGGGAAAGTTTTTAAGCAAAGCTATTTATGAGAAGGAAATGTTGGCAATACTCCATGCACTTAAGAAATGGCGACCCTACCTAATGGGAAGACACTTCAAGGTAAAAACGGATCATGATAGCCTTAAATACTTTTTAGAACAAAGATTATCCTCTGAAGAGCAACAAAAGTGGGTCACAAAGATGTTGGGTTATGACTTTGAAATCATCTACAAAAAAGGGAAGCAAAATGTGGTGGCAGATGCACTCTCAAGAAAGGATGAGGATGTGGAAGCATTGTTGTGCGCCATTTCTATTATCCAACCAGATTGGATAAACGAAGCAAGGGAGGAATGGAAGAATGACGAAGAAGTGTGGGCACTTATTCGAAAGTTACAACAAGATTCCAGTACGTCTGATACATTTAGCTGGCAAAATGATTCGTTATGGTACAAAGATCGCTTATACCTCTGTAAGAATTCCCAGCTAAAACAAAAGATTCTTATGGAATTGCACACTTCTCCCTTAGGAGGGCACTCAGGATTTTTAAAAACTTACCACAGGGTTAAGAAGGAATTTTTTTGGGATGGCCTTAAATCAGATATTCAAAAGTTTGTGGCGGAATGTTTGGTTTGCCAACAAAATAAAGTTGAAACAATTAAGACACCGGGTCTATTACAACCTTTATCCATTCCAAGCCAACGTTGGGAGGAGGTTTCAATGGATTTTATCACAGGTTTACCCAAGTCTGAGGGAAAGAGTGTCATCATGGTGGTAGTTGACAGACTTACCAAGTATGCACACTTTTGTGCATTATCACATCCATTTAAAGCCAGTACAGTTTCTACTGCATTTATGGAAACAATTCAAAAGCTACATGGAAACCCAAAGATTATTGTAAGTGACAGAGATCCCATTTTCACTGGAAATTTTTGGACAGAATTATTTTCTTGTCTTGGTACTCAGTTAGCTCATAGCTCATCTTATCATCCTCAATCTGATGGGCAAACTGAGATAGTAAACAAATGTTTGGAAGGATATCTTCGTTGCTTTGTATCTGATAAACAGACACAATGGGTCAAATGGTTGCCTCTGGCTGAATGGTGGTATAACACTTCCTTCCATACAGCAACAAAAATGACCCCATTTATGGCACTTTATGGGTATCAACCACCATCCATCACATCATATTTAAGAGAAAATTCTAAGGTTCAGGCAGTGGAACATCACATCGAACATCAACAACAAGTCCTCCAACTCTTAAAGGATAACCTCGTGTTGGCACAAAATAGAATGAAACAACAGGCAGATCAACATCGCAGTGAAAGAAGTTTTGATGTAGGTGATTGGGTATTCCTACGGCTACAACCATATAAGCAAATGTCCCTCAAGCAAGCTAAGAAGGATAATAAATTATCACCAAAGTATTATGGTCCGTACAAGGTGTTGCAAAAGATTGGTACTATGGCATACAAATTGGAGCTTCCTGCAGCTTCTCGATTGCACCCAGTTTTCCATGTTTCATGTTTAAAGAAGGTTATAGGCGACAAGCTCCCAGTTCAAACAATATTGCCAGAACTTGACGAGGAAGGAAAAATTATATTGGAACCGGAAGCAGTCACAGAAACAAGAACTCGACAGCTACGAAATCGATCAATTTCAGAGTATCTTATCAAGTGGAAGAACTTATCCGCTGAAGATTCCACATGGGAGGATGAGAATTTTATGCAGAAGTATCCAGAACTACTCAAGCGTTGAGGACAACACTTTTTTGAAGGAGAGGGGCATGTTGGGTCCCTATAATACTAGTGATTACCCCATTACTATTGTAGTTATACCCCTTATTAATATTGTTGTGCCCCTATTGCCCCCATATTGTTATTATTGTGCCCCATAGAATCCCTCTATTGTTATTTTTGTGGCTTTATATTATTATTGTTAGGTCGGCTGGATTATATTGTGACTCCTTAGACTCCTATATATAGAAAGGAGGTTTTGTCATTTGAATCATCCAAGAATTGTTCATTTATGTAATGTAAAGGAGGTTGCCCCCTCGAAGAGGCTGAATTCTAAGGCGTTGATCTATCTTTTCTATCTTTTCTTGAGTTGGTTTCATAACAGCCCTAACCCCAAAAGTGGAGTATGATAGGCATCATAAGTAACTCTTTCATATTTTCCACCCCCATTTTCCCTTCTTGTTGGTTCATAGCATCACCATATGCCCTGTAGTCTTTACCGTGTACATGCACGCGCGCACACACACAAACATATATATACATGCAATATAAGAACTTGACATCTCATATTATAGACCTAACATGTCAACCTATGGAAACTAGAAAATGTCACTAAGTTTAGACGTCTCATTCCCTAGCCTTCCCCTTTGGCTCTAAGCTAGGAATTTGAACAAGATATTTACATCATTTAATTTATGGTGTATTACAAACTCAACGGGCATGGCCAAACACTTGAAAAAGAATTGCATCATTATCTATTCACACAATCTAATCAAATATAACCTAGTTAATTCATAATATGGGATGAATCTTTTTTCCTAATCCCAATTAATCCCCATATTACCCATTATAAAGGAAGGAGAAGTCGTATGAGGCGGTATTCAAATCCAGAATATTACATCCCCATTAGTGCTATAGCACTGAAGATCGGCACAATTTTCATGTCATGAAGATAAAGTTGAATGATATTTTGGAAAAAGTATGTATTTGGACTTTTTAACACATAAGTTTCTCATATAAGTTCAATTGTTAAAACCAGAACTTTTGTGAGTACATCTTCTTGGTTCCAGTGTTCAAATCAGTCCAATATCTTTTTCCAAAATTTGTTATAGCTGGACAGAAGGCCATCATATTCAGTGCATCAGTTCACATTTACACCAATAAACAGTGCAATATTCTTCTTGAGTTCAACAAATTTATCATGCACATGCGACATGCAATACCTTACACATGCATAGGGAGGAGAATTCCTCAGCAGGGTAACTTCAGATTCTGACACTTGCTAGTTTGGGAACTTTATATTTTTAGAAGGCTGATACTTCTGGAATCCAATCATATGCCTAGAAACCTTTTATGAAAATATGCATATGGTTCAATTTGGTGATGATCAAAGGACATGGAAATCAGGGCTGCTTCTTGTTTCTCTTTTTCTAAAAATTGCAGGTACTCAAGGTCACTTTTCTAGTATAAAAAATTAGCTCATGTTTTTTACTTTTCCCAAGGACAACAAATGTTGTGCAATCAACTTGTGGACATGTGTCATCCACTTGGAGGTGATGGAAGAGTTCGCCGCACTTGAGAGCAATCATGAGGGATGAACTAGCTTGTTGATATGCAACATCTACTCATGGCTAGTGCATCCACACTTGAGAGGGTATCTTTGACTCTACCTGCACTCTAAGCAAGCTATTTTGAAGTTGAGTTGCAATTATAGAAATATTTTATTCCATGAATTTTTCTCTGGAAACTTTACTCTCAGGGCAAGCTTTCCTCGGAAATTCCCTTATCCATTCATAGAACGCTTTTAATCTTCCTTTCCTCTATCCATGGCATACTTTCTGTCAGTCTATTTTTGGTCACTTGCTTTACAGTTTCTAGACTCCCATTCTCAGCCTATAAGAGATGAATAGTTGATTGAGACAATCATTGACTATTTCTTGAGTCCAATTGCTATTAAATTCCA
Source organism: Pinus tabuliformis (assembly GCA_031772625.1). NCBI lineage: Eukaryota > Viridiplantae > Streptophyta > Pinopsida > Pinales > Pinaceae > Pinus > Pinus tabuliformis. Next base: position 420,606,379 of record CM062819.1, on the reverse strand, counting down.
TACTTCTGACTGCTTCCATGTCAAATTGAATAAGTGAATTTGTGAGTAAGTATTTGGAAGTCACTTTCATGGTGTTCACGTGATCTTGTCTGAAAGCATGATGCAGGTAAAGTACTTGAAGAGTGATCATTCATCCCATGAAGTGTTAATGGTGTGATGTCGATATCTTCATCATTTGTATTGACAGGCTCTGGAAAAAAGTAAACTCTTTTCGCTACCAATTCTTGTTTAAGAATGAATCCAATTGATTTGATATGGAATTTTCTGAATCAATTGGCCTCAGGTATATCTCTTACATGATCAATTTTTTCTTCTTATTTGACTCCATGCTCATTTGATTTAAGGCACATGTAAAAAAAAGTAAATAGAAGAAGTTTGTTTGCCGACTTTTGTTTGCCAATTTTTCAGATTTAGACTTGCAGATCTGTAACTCAGCCTTGCATATCTGAACTAAATAATTGCATATTTACGTGAGAATAACGTTGAGTTTATATCCTTACTGTAAATCTCAATTGTACTTGTTACAATCAAGCAGTTATTGCATAAAATCAAAGCTGATGGAGATTTATGGGAGTATATCTTGCAAATTTGAAGTATTTTGTAGTGCACAAGCATTTTACTTCAGCTCACTAGGGGATGCCATCTTGAGGCTAATAAGCACCAACCAAAGCAAGAGGTATTGTGTGAAGAGACACACACAATTTTCCCAAGTATTCATTCAAACCCATTGGAAATAAATTTCCAATGATCAATTTCATGCGGTAACAGGACTTCGAATGTGCATATACTTTCTCAGAAGCATATCCCTGACATCCCTTAGAACAATGTAGAAAAACTCAACATTGGACCAAAAAAAAAAAAAGGTGTCAACAGGGGTCTTTAACTCAGAAAAATGGGAAATCAAGAAACTATTCACCAAAATCTTGCAACTGTTAGCCCATAAAACTGTGACCAGAAATTAGTAATTGTGAGGACGTAAACTTGATCAACTATCCCCAGTCTTCATATTCAATCTCCAATATGGACGAATTTTTCACCTCTAGATGAAACTGGTGGCTACACTTGAGCTTGGTAATTGACTTGTCGCCCTTGTCTGTAACCGCCTCCAAATAAACGAAACAGGAAAAGGACCCTCCGGAGCATTGTAACGCCGACCCCGGGCCCCATTTCGGCCCTCTACTGCATGACTCCATTGTTTGGTATCATTCCTACTCTGGCCAAAAGTCACACTTGAAGAAAACAATTCTCTAGTTGGCTCAAAGTAGACAACTTTGCAGAGTGTGCCACCTATATCCATACTTGGAAAATAGGGCATGAGATGAACCGCTACTGCTAAGGTTATGAAGAGAGCCACGCTGAAGAAGAGCACTCTGTTCCAGTTGAGGTGCCACCCCGCCATCCCCATTGGAAGGAACAGAATAATGCAAGCTTCCAATATGCTCGCTAAGCTAAGGAGAACTAACTGACTGTCATGCCAATCCCAATACTCTGAATTAATAAGGCCATGAAATTATTCAGGAATGCTTTGAAAGAAAATTGTCTGATTGACGTTGTTGCTTTTACTGCCATTACTCATGGACTTTTTAGAGCAGGTAGACTCGAAGACGCATGCAACTTGTATAACGAAATGTGCCAGAATGGTGTGGCTCCCAACCGCTATACATATAATGTCCTGTTGCAAGGCTTTTGCAAGGCACGGGATATGGAATCTGCAGAGAAGATACTCGAGAAGATGCATAGTGCCAGCTTTGGACTTGATACTGTTTCATTAAACACGCTTGTAAACTTTTTGTGCAAGTCTGGTTATGTACATTTGGCTGCTGACCTGTTTACGAAAATGAAGGTAGTAGGATTTGAGCCTAATGAAATAACTTATGGTTTGCTTGTTGATGGGTTCTGCTTAGCAGGAAGACCTGACGATGCTTACAAACTGCTGGAAAATGAGCTAGATTATTACGATTTCCCAATGCCGATTAACTCCACTCTCACGATTTCAGTGTGAGTTCAAGGTGGGCTTTGGATGGCAATTTGAAGAATCCATATATTAGGATTATGACTCCTTACGAGGGTTACAAGCTCTTATAGCGGAATTTGGGTTTAGTGGGTTTTGGGTCCAGATTTTGAACCTAAGCTCTGATACCATGTGTAAGAGCCCTATCCTAGGGTCTGCTAACAGATCTATTTCTGAAGAATTTAAATGCAATAAGAGGCAATAGTTTACTTACTTACAAGACTTTTAAACAAATAAAATTTACCATTTACATTCTAATCCTTATAACTTATGGTGAATATTTCATTCTAATAAAATTTACATGAGTAATCTATGGAGGAATACTTGTACCGGTGGCTGGTGGAGATGCCTTTGTCCTGCTGCTCCTGCTGAATGCTCCTCTTGATGGACCCAACTGGATTTACCTCCCAGCCAACTAGGAAATAATCCCTAGCCCAAGAAACCTCCATAGGTTCCCTAGCCCTCCAAGCCCAAGTCCAACCAGATGTAGTGTGTGTGTCCAAGATGAATGATCCAGACCAAGATGAACAATATTTCCCTCCTCTCAACAACCCAAGAAACCTCCACAGGTTCCTAAGGTCTCCAAAAATCACAACAAATCCTAAAATCACAATCAACCCCCCAAAATCATAAGCAAGACCCAACCTCCATTTTCTCCCTTCCCCCTTCCCTTTTATACCCTCCCTCTCTTCTCCATCTCAACCACCCCTCATTAATGCCATTAACTTCTCATCCATCCTTACAGTTGACTTCTCTTCTCCCAAGTAAATCTGAAAGTACATTTGGGAATGTGAGATGAATATATATATATATATATGATAATTAAATGGAGAGGACTATGTCTTCTCCCAAGTAAATGTGAGATGAATGTATATATTGATAATGAGTTGGAGAGGACCATGTCTTCTCCCAAGTAAGTGTGAGGGTACATTGGGGAATGTGAGATGTAATTAAATGGAGAGGACCATGTCTTCTCCCTAGTAAATGTGAGGGTACATTGGGGAATGTGAGATGAATTCATATATTAGTTGAAATAATGGAAGGAGACCATATCCTACCTAAGATTCAATTTGTGAAGGTAAGTTGGGAATTTGAATAATAGAAATCATGAATTTTATATTAGACCAATATTTCTCAATATTTTCAGATAATGTAAACATTAATAAAATTTTCAGGATAAGATTTAAGTGGGGCATTACAATATCCTTCCAAACATTTTTCTACTATCTCAGTTTTCCCATCAGATTGAGGATGGTAAGATGAGCTATGAGCTAAATGAGTACCGAGACAAGAAAATAATTATATCCAAAAATTTCCAGTGAAAATGGGATCTCTATCGCTTACAATAATATTTGGGTTTCCATGTAGCTTTTGAATTGTTTCCATAAATGCAGTAGAATTTGTATTGGCTTTAAATGGATGAGATAATGCACAAAAGTGTGCATACTTGGTAAGTCTGTCAACTACCACCATGATGACTCTCTTTCCTTCGAACTTGGGTAAACTGTGATAAAATCCATTGAAACCTCCTCCCAACATTGGCTTGGAATGGATAAAGGTTGTAATAGACCTGGGGTCTTAATTATTTTAACTTTATTTTGTTGGCAAACCAAAAATTTCGCCACAAACTTTTGAATATCCGATTTATGGCCATCCAAAAAAAAATCCTTCTTAACCCTGTGGTAAGTTTTTAAACATCCTGAGTGCCCTCCTAAGGGAGAAGTGTGCAATTCCAAAAGAATCTTTTGTTTGAGTTGGGTATTCTTACATAAATATAAGCGATCTTTGTACCATAACGAATCATTTTTCCAACTAAATGTATCCGATGTGTTGGGATCTTGTTGTAACTTTTGAATGAGTGCCCACACTTCTTCGTCATTATTCCATTCATCCCTTACTTCGTTTATCCAATCTGGTTGGATAATAGAAATGGCGCAAAGCAATGCTTCCACATCCTCATCCTTTCTTGAGAGTGCATCTGCCACAACATTTTGCTTCCCTTTTTCGTAGATGATTTCAAAGTAATAACCCAACATCTTTGTGACCCATTTTTTTTGCTCTTCTAAAGATAATATTTGTTCTAAAAAGTATTTAAGACTATCATGATCCGTTTTTACCTTGAAGTGTCTTCCCATTAGGCAGGGTCGCCATTTCTTAAGTGCATGTAGTATTGCCAACATTTCCTTCTCATAAATAGATTTGTGTAAATACTTTCCTTTGATTGGATGACTTTCAAAAGCAATGGGTCTTTCTTCTTGAATTAAAACAACACCAATTCCATTTCCCGAGGCATCACATTCCACAATAAAGGTTTTTGTGAAGTCCGGCGTAGCTAAGACTGGTGCTTGGCACATTGCCTCTTTAAGATGTTCAAAGGCATTTGTTGCTTCTCGAGTCCATGAAAATGCATCTTTCTTCAATAATGTTGTTAGAGGTGTTGTTATTCTCCCATAATTCTTAACAAACTTGCGATAGTACGTTGTCAACCTGAGAAATCCTCGCAGATGCTTTATGGATGTGGGGATTTTCCATTCCTTAATGGCTTTAATTTTGCTAGGGTCTACCTTAACACCTTCATGAGATACAATATGACCCAGATATTCCACCTCTTGTACTCCAAAGAAACATTTGGAGCTTTTTGCATATAATTGTTTCTCCTCTAATAGTTTGAGCACCCTGTCAACATGTTGAACATGATCCTTCCAAGACTTGTTGTAGATTAGTATATCATCAAAAAATACTAATAAAAATTTTCTAAGGAAGGGTTTGAAAATGGAATTCGTCAAACCTTGAAATGTAGAAGGTGCATTGGTAATGCCAAAAGGCATGACCAAAAATTCATAATGACCCTCATGAGTTCTAAATGTTGTTTTCAGAATGTCTACAGTCTTCATTATGATTTGATGATATCCTGAACGAAGATCCAACTTGGTGAAGTAAATTGATCCATGCAATTCATCCAATAATTCATTAATGACAAGAATGAGAAATTTATCTTTAATAGTGAGCTTGTTAAACCCCCTATAATCCGGACACATGCACCATGATCCATCCTTCTTGTGCACCAATACTACTGGAGCAGAGAAAGAACTTTGACTAGGTTGAATTTTACCAGCCTCTGGCATTTCTACAATGATACGTTCAATTTCACTCTTTTGGGCATAGGGATATATGTAAGGCCTGATGTTTGGAGGAACACTTCTTGGAATCAAATGAATATCATGATCATGATCACGAATAGGTGGGAGGCCTTTGGGAGTCTCAAATACCTTGGAATGATTGTCCAAGACTTTTTGGAGATCTGGAGAAATAGATGATTTCGATGTGGGAACCTCTAGCGAACATAATTGTGCAATTATGCCTCGTTGTTATTTCTTTAGAAGCTTTGTCATTTCGTTAGAGTTGGTTATCTTTCCCAGTTTCCTTGCGATACCCCTTAATTCAACTTCCTTTCATTCTGAACAAAATTTGATGAAAAGTTCTTGAAAATTAAAAGTTATTATACCCAAGGATTGTAGCCATTGGACTCCTAGTACAACATTAAAACCACCCAGTGGAATGGAAAGCATTGGGCTATTCAATACATATTCTCTCATGATATTATGGAACTTTCCAGAGCAATTTATGGTTCCTCCACTTGCAACCATCACTTGACACTCTGGTGCTGGATATAGGAAGCAATTCAATTCCTTGACTATCTTACAATGAATAAAATTATGGGTACTTCCCAAATCAATCAACACTATTACCTTTTTCTTCTTGATATGTACTTTTATCTTGATAGTTTGAGTGGTAATTCTAGCCAATGCATTACAAGATATGGTCAGATTCATTTCTTCTTTCTCTAGGGTTTGTTCCTAGCGTATATTCTCTTCTTTTGATGTTTCGTTTTCCTTTTCTTCCTCCTCTTCACAATCTATGTAAAATCATTTCTTCTCAGCACACTTATGACCTTTAGTGTATTTGCTATCACAATTGTAACAAAGCCATTTTGCACTTTTTTCTTCCAATTGTTGTGGTGTCAACCTTGTAGCTTGTGGAAGGCTAGGGGAAACAACGCTTCCATCTTTATAGTTGTGAGTGGTAGGCTTCCTGGTTTCCATAATTTTTCTTTCCATTTTTCTTGCCAATCTGAATGCCTTCTCCAATGAATCAGGTTCCCAAAAGCGAACCTCATGCTGGATGTCATCTTTTAAAGTCCCTATGAACACATCAATCCTATGCTCCTCTGGAATATATTTTACCCTTATATTCAATTTTCGGAAGTCCTCGATGTGCTCCATCATTGAACCCTTTTGTTTAATATTTATCAATTGGCTAAAAAAGGTGTTGCTTTTCGTATCCTCATAATGTGCTATCATTTCTTCCATAAAAATTACCCAAGTGAAAATTTGTTTATGAGAGCAAAGCCATCGATACCATACAAATTGATTTGGTTCCAAATTTAAAGTTGCAATGCGTACCTTTTATGTGTTTTGCACATTATGGAGATCGAAATATTGCTCCATCTGTAGTATCCATGTTACGGGATCCTTGCCATCAAACTTCCTCATATCGATCTTTGGAACATGGTGGGTCTTCAATCCAACGTTAGAGTCTATGAAATCATGATTAACATTTATTTTGTTCTCATCATGAGTTTCCTTTACTACCCTTTCACCATTAGTAAACATTTCTTGTAGCAACTTTGTCAAATCTGTCTTCAAATCTTCCATTTTGCCTTCCATATTAGCTTCCATGTCATTCATCTTAGCTTCCACACCTTTCTTTAAACCATCCATCTTAGCTTCCATGCCTTTCTTTAAACCATCCATCTTAGCTTCCACGTCATTCATATTAGCTTCCATGTCTTTCTTTAAACCATCCATCTTATCTTCCACGCCATCCATCTTAGCTTCCACGCCTTTCTTTAAACCATCCATCTTAGCTTCTGTTACTTTTTGTGAGAGTGAATTTTGTTACACTTCATCTCGTAATTTTGATATATCATGTTTCATTTCTTCCTCTTCTTCATGAGTCATGTTAGAGCTCTCAGGTTTCTTACTAGGTGTTTCTATTTTATTTCTGCGGGGCATCAATTAATGATAATTATGCTTCACTATGCCCTTTGAATTCCTTCAAACTAATTTTTCAAACCAAACTTATGCAAAATTTTAAAAAAACTACACACCTTTTTTCACTTTGTAGGAGCTCGATATTGAATCTGATGTATCTCTGAAATTCGGATCTCCAATGTCTGAAGTCACGAACTGTGGTAGCCCTCTGAGTCCTCTTTCCAATGCCACCAGTTTGATCAAAATTATATTCTCCAAGAAAAATTTGTGTCCAATCTCCCAAGATGACCTGATTATACACTTTTTCAGTAGAGCGAACTTGTACAAAGTGCCATGTGTCATTGTTTCAACCTTCGGACCTGAAAAAATGCACAGAAAACTAGAGTTTGTCCTCTTTCTGTAACTTCTTACAAAATTTTAATCTGATACTCTGAGAGAAAGTTATGGCTATTTTACCAAGGTCACTTGTTTGGGATATAATTCGGGATCCTGCAAAAACCCTAACTTCCTTAGATCATATCTCCGAAAATATAGCGAGAAATATTTGAAATTCGAACTCGAGGATCATCGCGATTATGTCTCAAAATTCCGCGATGACTTGTTTGGAGTAGCGAAACCCTAGAATCCAAGCTCTGATACCAAATGTTATGAACCAATTCACAAAAAAGATAAAAAAGATAGATCAACGACTTCAAAATCAGTCTCTTCGAGGGGGTAACCTCGTTTACGTTACACAAATGAACAATTCTTGGATGATACAAATGACTAAACCTCCTTTCTATATATAGGAGTCTAAGGCGTCACAATATAATCAAAGCCAACATAACAATAATAACATAAGGGCACAACAATAACAATAGTGGGCTTCTATGGGGCACACTAATAACAATATGAGGACAATAGGGGCACAATAATAAAAATAAGGGCTACAATGACAATAGTAATGGGGGAATCACTAGTATTATAGGGACCTAAAAAAAAAAAAATCAAGTCAATTTCCCTTTATGTGAGAATGCATATTAAAAGATAAAGAAAACAAAATACTCATAATTATGAAATATTAGACCTAAAAAAATGTAAATATTAATATGTTAATCATTCAAGTTTTATAAAAAAGAGACGGGATATGCAAAAATGAAAATATTAAAATGTTTTAAATAAAATAAATTTTTAGAGCCAATTCTAGAATTTTTTTTTTCTTGAGAAAAAAGACAAAAATCAGTGCTTCCATTTAAAGTGTTGCACTTTAAATAGTATACTAGTGGAAATCCAAGTTTGACTTAGTGACATGTATAGGGAGATCAAATTTCTCAAGGTGCAAATCATTTTTAGATTGAAGAAATTTGGAAAAAGGTTTGCACCTCAAGGAATTTAATCACTTAAGATACATGATAGTTCCTAAGATGGGTCCACACTAGTATTTTGTAATGTGTGCTTTAACCTTATTTTAGTCACAGATTATACTAATAAATAATATGTATTTATCACCACTATTTAAAATCAATGCTTTTAGCATTAATTTTGGGATATTTGATTGAAGATCTAACTCTATCAATCACCGGTCACAACTACTCTCTTATATGGGTGTGGGGTTTGGAAACTATATATATTCTAGGAGTAAATTGAAACAAGATAGAGAGTGTTTGTTACAATGTTTTTTAACATTTTCGTGCTAAGAGATTAATGCATCATGATATTATTCGTGCAAAATTTGACACAACCCCATTCAATACTTTTATGATCTTTCCTATTGTGGTCTTCTTAGATATCAAATGTTGGTCTAACATCGTCTATGTAGTAGGGAGAACATGGGATCAATTCACGTTGGTATGTGAAAGGCCCTTTGTTGCTTCACTTCATTAACCTTGACAATGATAAACTACTCTTTCATATCATAGCTTTAAGTGCATGCTCTTGACCTCTCCAAGGGTGAGATAAAAAAGGTTATTCATACTAAGAAATATAAATCCCATCTTCACTCCACACTATTTTAGCCTAGAAAATTGCTTTCTCCAAAACTCCAATGCTACCCATATTTTGTATCTCCATTACAATGATGGGTCCATTCTACACCTCAGGTATAGTAGACTCTAGTTTTCTTGCAACTTGAGGGCCCCTTTTGCCTACCTTAGAGTTTGCTCCCAACAAATTTGCATAGAAATAGATCATCTTGATCCGAGTTGACTCAACTTTCAGATTTAACCAAGATATTTTGCTTCCATGATGTAGTTAGAATTGCATTTTATAAGAGCATAAATGAACATATATGCATGCTTAATAAAATGGAAACATAATGACGATCAACAAATCATAAACAAGAGACATTGATAATGGAGTTCGTCCAGTGTGGAATACGTCTTCGGGCTCGATGTCAAGATGGTGTTGGTCACTTCATTCAGTGCTAGAAATGGTGAAGATGTACATGGACTATGTTTTCTGTCATACAAGGACATGTGCCCTCTACATGAGTGGCAAAGTCTCTCCACGAGACGTTCTGCTACAAGAACCATGACTTACAATAGACCTCCTATCAGCATGACATAATCTTACACATGGTGACAACATAGTACATCGAGACAACATAGTACATCTCACAGAAAATTATCAAAGAAGTACATGACAACAACACTTCATATACCTCAACTCTGATGTTGGTTGAAGAATATAATACTTAGTTGCTAGATCTGAATGCACCATCGAAATCATGGCGTCGAATGGCATAAAACTGATTGTCCATGCTTTGAAATCTGACATCGTCGCTCCAATATGAAAAATGGCCAAAAAATAGAAGGCTCAACTGCAACAAATGACTGCACCACTAAATTTTTGTCATCAAGAGGTGTAAAATCGACTATCCATTTGTCGAATTCTGACACCGGAAAAATTTGGGCTTTTAGGAATCTTTTAGTTTCCCCCGTGATTCTCCAAAGATTCCCTCCTTCGGGTTGACTGGAGATCTACAACTGAAATAAAAAAAACTGATCTCGCCATTGAGATCCTTGCGAAATTCTGAGAAGAATGAGTATAAAGTCGGCTGCATTCGAGATCTGGGAAATTTCAGCGTGTAAGGAATCTAGAAGATTCTCAAAGATTATCCTCCATTGGGAATATGCAAATCCACTACTCAAAAGGTGAATCTGACCTCGCCTTTGTGTTCCTTGTGAAAATCTAAGAAAAATGATTGTAAACTTGATTACATTTTGACAAATGAAAATTTACCTCCCCAGAGAATCTTTAGGCATCAAGGAATATTCTTTGAGAATCTATCTCGAAATGTGTGCCATCAATCTACCTCCTGGAATTGTGTCATGGTTCTACACCACTCAAAGGCCTGAAATTAGGGTTCTGCTACCCTGTAATTAAAATATTATTATTTGTTGAAGAACGTGTCGGCTCCCCCCTCGCTGCACCGAAAAGGCGAGTTTATATGATGGTAAGGTGGCAGAGTTTACAAATCCACTGCCCATGGCATGATGGTTAGGCTGAGCTCTGGGGATCAAATCCCGCCCCTTGCCGAAATGGGCACATACAATTATTTTGGCGCGATTTTGTTTTGTTTTAAACAGTTGTTGGCGCGGATTGGTAACGGTTATGTGTTAAGTTTGGGGCTAACCACGTGGGCTGGACAAGTTCGACCCCCGTTGGCACCCTTATCTCAAAGCCCCGGTGTATTAAACAGGTCGTGGGCCACGGGATGGGGTTCCTGGTCAACTGGACCCTGGCCCCTTAACATATATATTTGTTGGTTTAGTCTGGGGGTGGCAGGGTTTGACCGCCTACCACCCCAACTTTATAATATATATATATATATATATATATATATATATATATATATTATATATATATATATATATATATATATATATATATATAGATAGATATATATATTTATTGACATGGTCGATGGGGGTGGCGGTGGTGGCAACCCACCACTCCTATTTTATATTTTTTTCCCTTTTTTTTAAACAATAATGGTAATTTTCGAATTTGTCTAAAATAAGGGTTATTAGAAAAATTAAGTAGGCCACAATTTCGCCTGTCCTGGTGGCCAGGTTCCGGTGACCGCTGTCGGTGCAATTTGTAGCACCATTAACCCTCCCACTTGGCCAAGTTAACCCTGAACTTTGATTGGCCCTATCTCCTCCATACGAGCTCAAATTTGAGTTTCATTCGTACCATTGGAATTAGGGCAACGAGCACTTCGATCTGGTGTTGGTTTGAGAGAAATATGACCACTTTGAATTTTGACCATTTATGAGCCCTCTTGGACTTCTGCATGTGTCTAGAGCCACCGTGATCAATCTTCCCCACTGAGGAGCTTTTCATCCTCCAAAAGCATGAAAATAATCTGCAACTTCTTTGTACCTTGTCTGCACTACAAGTGTCCTGATAGGTCACCCTTCCTTCTCCTTCACCTTTGTCCTTCGGAGCCATAAGCGATGAGCCGACACCTGCACCCTCTGCAAACTTGTAGTATGATTTTGCAAACTACATGCTTAATTTACATGACCAACTAATGGCCCAAGCATCCCATACTTGCCACAAGTTTATAACACATACTCTGTGGTCAAGTTTACATCAAAATGGAAATAATACCCTAGCTATCAAAACAAGGCCAAACATCATTGTTGCTTCAACAAGTGATGGAAAACACATTATCACTTTTACATTTTAAATTGCAACACATGATTTATAAAAATACGGCCATGATAAGCTATCTAAACTAGAAAAACCATTTCTTACTCAACAAAGTGAACCATGATGAATGTAGCGGATTTGCTTGTTGAACATTTTCACTGACTGGTTTCTGCACGGGTGCTTTGTCCTTAAGGCGCTGCTTTATATGGAGCCTCCAACATGTGGCTCTTTGATGACTACCTTTGTTGCAATGAGTACATAAAGTCTTCTTCCTCCAAATCTGCTTAACATCCTTCTTCTCTTGTTGTGGAGAAGGCCTTTCACGCCTCATCCTCTTTCGTGCTGCCATTCTCTTCCAGCACTCATCAAATACATGGTTATGTAAACCACAAAAAAGTACATGTTTTTCGATTCCATGATTTGCATTCATCATTAACAACATGATTGTAATCGAAATGAATAGTAGAATATTGAGACTCGTTATACCTTTCCTAGTTGTCTCTCGTGTAATTATGGCGATGAGAGCTTGCCTCAGCTCTTTCTCTGTAATGTGTACTGCCATGGGATGATGGTGATGTATTCCCATCATTCTCTTTCCTCGCTATTTTAACAATATCGTGGAAGCTTCAGACACCTTTGAGCATTCTCTTTGGTGTATCCCAAACCTGCGGATCTAGGTCTCTACACAAGCTCTAATGGCTGAGCCATGCCTTGGTCATTAACACTAAGGCCCTTCCCCTGATACCCCATTTTCTTTAATAGTTTGGAGCCGATTCCTGTGGTATGATTTTCAAAAACAACGAAATCAACATCAGATAACATACATGAAGTCAGAGAATTGCTTTTTACCTCACATGGGTCACGCTGCATCTTTTCCAAGGTCTCGTCCTTAGCTTGCAGCTGGCGTAACAACATCTATTTCTCTTCTTTCTCTTCCTGTAGAAGCCTCCTTAATTCAGCAAGCTCTGCTTGAAGACTTCGGTCGTTTCACTTTAATTCTTCCAGGGCCTCATCTGTGGTTTGCAACTAACGCTGCAATCACTGCTTCTCCTCTTTCTCTTCTCTTAGAAGCATCTTCAATTCAGCGTTATCTTCTTGAAGATTCTGGTTGATCTCTTCATTCGAATGATGAGAAGCTGACGAAGGCGATGAGTGTACACTAGAAGACGTAGATGAAGCATTTCTTTCTGCTTCTTCTTTCTCCTGTCTCTCATAAGCTTCATACATTATGTCCACCATTTTGGACATCCCGAGTAAGGCCTCATACATTTTTTTGTCATCCTCCATTGTTGCACACTCAGTCGTTCATGATCACAATTCACATCAGTGAGAAGACCGAGATCGCCTTGATACCAAACTTGATCTGAGTTTACTCAACTTCTGGATTTAACCAAGATCTTTTGTCTCTGTGATGTAGTAATAATTGCATTTTATAAGAGCATAAATGAACATATATGCATTCTTAAGCAAATGGAAACATAATGACGATTAGCAAATCATAAACAAGAGACGTTGATAATGGAGTTCGTCCAGTGTGGACTACATCTCTGGGCCCGGTGTTCAGATAGTGTTGGCCGCTTCATTCAGTGTTGGAAATGGTGAAGTTGTATATGGACTATGTTGTCTTTCATACAAGGACATGTGCCCTCTACATGAGTGGAAAAGTCTCTCCACGAGACGTTCCGCTACAGGAACTATCACTCACAATAGACCTCCTATCAGCATGACATAATCTTACACATGGTGACAATGAGTATCTCGTCATCATGGCATCAAAGGGATCTCAACCAAAACACCCATGGTGACAATGAGTATCCTGTCATCATGGCAACAAATGAATCTCAATCAAATCATACATAACAATCCATGATGAATACATCTCACATGAAATAGACACAAAGATTTTGCATCATACATCAAGCAGGAATCGAAACAACATAGTACATCTCACAACAAATTATCAAAGAAGTACATAACAACAACACTTCATATGCCTCAACTCTTATGCTGGTTGAGTAATAGAATACTTAGCTACTGGATCTGAATGCACCATTGAAATCGTGGTGTCGAATGGCATAGAATTGACTGACCATGCTTTGAAATTTGACACCATCGCTCCAATATGAAAAATCGCTGAAAAATAAAAGGCTCGACTGCAAAAACTGATTGTATCACTGAATTTGTGTTGTCGATAGGTGTAAAATCAACTATCCATTTGTTGAATTTTGATGCCGGCAAAATCTGGGCATGTAGGAATCTTTTAGATTCCCCTATGATTCTCCAAATATTCCATCCTCTGGGTTGACTGGGGAGCTTCAACTCAAATCAGAAAAATGATCTCGCCATTGAGATCCTTGTGACTGAACCGAAACTCTTCGCAGTCACTGAACCGAAACGTGTCTTCGCAGTGATGAAACGTGTCTTTCTTCTTGGTTTCCTGTCTTTCTTCCTGCCTGAGGGCCGCGTAGCCAGCGCAGCCTTGTGCTGTTATATCACTATTTCTACTGTCTGCTTCACACATGGGATTTCTGCTCTTCTGGTTGCAAAATTCTTAGCGGTCAGTGTTTCTTGCCCTTCTTTCTTTATGCTTTCTGATTTATGTAAGCCATTCTTCCTCTTATGGTTTCTGATTTATTCTTTTAAAGCTGTTATGGTTTGATTTGTTCTTTGCTCTGCTTTCAGTAAGCCCTGTACTATGTTTTCTATATGTGCAAATAGCTTGAATCATGAAGATAATATGTATGTTTAACCAGTGGTGTCAGCCTCGCTGCAAACAGTGCTTTAAATCTCAATCATGCAATCGGTGCATTGAATATAGGTCTCAGCACAGATCCATCTGCTGAGGTTGTTGAGCACCCTATGCTCTACAATCCGGATGCACGTAGAGGATCAATCAACAATTCCTTTGGATATCAGTGCATTGGAATTAAATGATGAATTGGGTGGACGGAATAAAGACCTCAGCGCAGTCCCATCTAAACCCTGATTTGATATGAGATTATTGGGTGCACTAATTATGGACCTTAACGCAAACCCATCTAAACCCCGCTTGGATATAAGTTACTGGATAAATTTAATATAGACGTTGGCACACACCCATCTAAACACTGATCTGATTAGAGGTTGCGAAACTAAATGATGCATACCTCAATTTCACATAAATGGCCGATGCAACTGTTCCAAAAGTTAACCCAAGGTCTGCCCCAAAAGGTACTTCTTCTACTTCTGGTTCAAGATTTGTTCAATAGGCTTCAAGATTTCTCCAAAAAACTCTCCAAGATGTTGATTCAAGGCTTATTCAAAAAGCTTCAAATTTTGTGCAAGAGATTGATACATAATGTCTTTAGAAGCTGCTCCAAAGCTCTTCAAGGGTTACTGAGAGTCATTCCAAGTACATCACTCAACATCACTGGTTTGATATCATTGCACTGGTCAATGTTCTGATTTGGAGCTCAAAACATAGAACCTATTTGCACAAACGCATTGATTCCTCACAATGTTCCACTATTCATCACTTATTCCATTGTACATACCGAAACTTACTTCGGACTTGCATCAACTGAGCATGGCCAGTTTTCCTAATCAGCAGAGATCTAAGCCTTGCATATTACCCTTTGCAATCGACTTCTTAAACTGTTCAATTAAACTGTTATATGTACCTTCGCTGACAACTTGAAGGAGGTCTGAAATTTTTATTCACAATCTGTCTAAATTTATAGTATGCCCCAGCTCTCTAGTAATTGTTCCCGTGGTATTGTTGGAGGATAGATCGATGTTTGATACTTCCAACAGTCTCTAACTCAGTTTCGAATTCCCGCAAGCTTTGTGGATAGTGTGTGTATAGTCTTTTAATAGCAACTGACTTACAGTTCTTAAGATCACATCTGTAAGCTGTGCTTGTAGCACCCTTGCCAATTATGAATTTCTCATTCAACTTTTCGGTCATTCTCATTATATCATCATACATGTATAGGGCCATATCCATGTGCAATATTACAAGCCTTGGAGAACCTGGTCAGGACATGCAAGAATCTTTTAACAAGAGGCATAGATATTGATGGTGAGATGATAGCTTTACTCTGAGAAATAACAAATTTGAAATGAGGCATAACACCTTGACCCGTTTTGCTTGATGACCCTTTAGTGAATGGTTTATGTTGATTTGAAAGGTAGAGAGCGATGGTGATTACACACACTAATATCACTGAACCTAATGAGATGCAAACAATAGCTGTTGTTCACACAGAAGCTGTCCATTTACACAGTCAATAGATAACATTATGAATATAATCTAAAGGATATTTAATACAAATCTATGGAATCTTATTTGTAATATCTAGTTCTGTTATCACCTTTTGGTTGTCTGGAAGATATCCCACAAAGTCATCCAATCCAATAGCCACAGAGACCTGGATTTCCAACAAAACTGAAGCAAAAATCGTTCCCATCAGATAAAATGTACAGACTTGAGAATATCAAGAAGAAAACTGAATTTGATCTAGAAATAAAATGTGTTCATTATATCTATACCTTTCTGGGGTAAACCTTGTAAAGTTCTATGTGACAGGAATATTCCCAGACAAATTGTTCATTCACAGAAAATGTCTTCAAAGTTTTCTGATCGCCCCGCGATTTTAATTGTTGCCGATTTTTCTTTTTGGGATCTTGCTTTTTGATGTCTGGAACTACACTTGATCATGTATGAGGAGTAATGGGTTCCTGTTTTCTCAAGCCCTCCAGGACGGTATTTTGTCATATCACTGTTTATTTTCTGTGAATGATATTTACTTCACATCATTATCACCGATAACAATGCATAAATCCCAATCTATTAGCGTAGTTGTAGTTGTGGAAAACCCATCCCAGCCGCATTTTAAAGTAGCGAGAAAAACCCCTAATGAGGGCAAGATGGTTAGGCTACAACTATGAGTCTTGAGTTTTGAAAATGGCTATCAAAGCAAACCTTATCTGACTTGACACTGATTTGGGGTTGTTCTGGAACTATTAGTTTGAACTAATGTATAGTCTTTTGACACTGGTTTGGGGTTGTTCTGGAACTATTAGTTTGAACTAATGTATAGTCTTTTGACACTGGTCTGGGGTTCCGGAACTATTAGTTTGAACTAATATATAGTCTTTTGGCACTGGTTTGGGGTTGTTCTGGAACTATTAGTTTGAACTAATGTATAGAATCTTTTGACACTGGTTTGGGGTTGTTCCGGAACTAATGTATACAGTCTTTATAGATTTTTGAGGCTATGTCTACCCATATGTTTTTTATATACATCCCTTACCAAACAATTTGAATACATCAATCTTACCATGCCATTCTCCCTGTGGAGTTTTTGTCTTATTAGATTACCCAGGCTTTTTAGGATTGCCTAAATATGTATCTTTTGATTACATCCCCTACCAAAACCATACGAATACATCCTTTTACTAAACAAAATCTCTTTGAGCACTCTGTTTTGAACTATGCTCTCAGGTTATTCAATCAGGCTTTGATGTGCATCTATATATATTTCCCATGTAACGAAGTACAACCTTATATTCTAGCTATACTCTCAATTACTGAGTATAAGTAGGGTAAAATGTTTTTAAATATGAAGGTCTTACAACAAGGTGGCTGGAAGTTCTTGTAACGAGATCCAATCTTGTTAACTTGGGAAGTAATTTGAGTCATAAAATGTATTTATATATTTTACTTCTGAAATCACTATTTAAGTTTGCAAAGTTATACATATTCTAATTTTAGTGTGCAAAGTCATGCATATTCTATCTGTAAATTTGAATTGATAACTTTTGAATGATGCAACATATTTTTTTAACCATCAAATTATATTAAAAGATGATATTAAACTACTTGTTCTCAGATCATCTTGCATGTAGTTTAATCTCTGTTTTGTTATTGCTTTTTAGGATTGCCTAAATATGTATCTTTTGATTACATCCCCTACCAAAACCATACGAATACATCCTTTTACTAAACAAAATCTCTTTGAGGACTCTGTTTTGAACTATGCTCTCAGGTTATTCAATCAGGCTTTGATGTGCATATATATATATTTCCCATGTAACGAAGTACAACCTTATATTCTAGCTATACTCTCAATTGCAGAGTATAAGTAGGGTAAAATGTTTTTAAATATGAAGGTCTTACAACAAGGTGAATGGAAGTTCTTGTAACGATATCCAATCTTCTTAACTTTGGAAGTAATTTGACTCATAAAATGTATTTATATATTTTACTTCTGAAATCACTATTTAAGTTTGCAAAGTTATACATATTCTATTTTTAGTGTGCAAAGTCATGCATATTCTATCTGTAAATTTGAATTGATAACTTTTGAATGATGCAACATATTTTTTTAACCATCAAATTATATTAAAAGATGATATTAAACTACTTGTTCTCGGATCATCTTGCATGTAGTTTAATCTCTGTTTTGTTATTGAATTTCTCCCTACCTTTATCTGAGAAAATCCATTTTTTACTATATGTGAAGCAGTTGCAAACTAATTTGTAGTTGTTGTTCAACTTTCAGCGTTGAAGGACATTTCTGGACGTTCTCTGTATTGCTTCAACTCCGGTAACAACCTTAATCTCCTTTGCGAGTTTTTGCTTCATTTCTATTTCATCCATGTACCATGATAGAAAATCCTCTTCCATCAATTGTACATTAGCCACTCAGCAACTATAGAGTCTTACTTGAAAGCAGAAAGTGTTTTTCATATATTTAACATTATGTATATTATAGAAGTAAAAGATGAATCTTTTATCATATTGTTCAAGTTCCTTTGGAGACAATGCTTAATAGTAAGTGGGTATTATGGTAAACATTTTTATTTGCTGGGGCACCCACATTTCCCTAGGATTTTATAACATAAGAAAACCTTTAAATCCCTGCAAAACCTTCCTCGTGAGGATTAGATTGTGTGGATTATGTTGGGTTTTCTTCTCGCAAAGACTATTAATTTGCATAGCACTGTGCAGCTTATGTTGGTTACTCACACAACAATGTTAAATACAGATACTTTGCCTTGGCCTACTATGTTTTGTCACTGGGCAATCCAACTTTCAGCATTGAGGGACATTTCTGGGCGTTTTCTGTATTGCTTCATCTCCGGTAACAACCTTAATCTCCTTTCCGAGTTTTTGCTTCATTTCTATTTCATCCATGGGCCATGATACAAAATCCTCTTCCATCAATTGTACATTAGCCACTGGTCAATGTTCTGATTTGGAACTCAAAACATAGAACCTATTTGCACAATCGCATTGATTCCTCACAGTGTTCCACTATTCATCATTTATTCCATTGTACATACCGACACTTACTTCGGACTTGCATCAACTGAGCATGGCCAGTTTTCCTAATCAGCAGAGATCTAAGCCTTGCATATTACCCTTTGCAATCGACTTCTTAAACTGTTCAATTAAACTGTTATATGTACCTTCGCTGACAACTTGAAGGAGGTCTGAAATTTTTATTCACAATCTGTCTAAATTTATAGTATGCCCCAGCTCTCTAGTAAACAATAGCTGTTGTTCACACAGAAGCTGTCCATTTACACAATCAATAGATAACACTATGAATATAATCTAAAGGATATTTAATACAAATCTATGGAATCTGATTTGTAATATCTAGTTCTGTTATCACCTTTTGGTTGTCTGGCAGATATCCCACAAAGTCATCCAATCCAATAGCCACAGAGACCTGGATTTCCAACAAAACTGAGGCAAATTTCGTTCCCATCAGATAAAATGTACAGACTTGAGAATATCAAGAAGAAAACTGAATTTGATTTAGAAATAAAATGTGTTCATTATATCTATACATTTCTGGGGTAAACCTTGTAAAGTTTTGTGTGACAGGAATATTCCCAGACAAATTGTTCATTCACAGAAAATGTCTTCAAAGTTTTCTGATCGCCCCGCGATTTTAATTGTTGCCGATTTTTCTTTTTGGGATCTTGCTTTTTGATGTCCGGAACTACACTTGATCATGTATGAGGAGTAATGGGTTCCTGTTTTCTCAAGCCCTCCAGGACGGTATTTTGTCATATCACTGTTTATTTTCTCTGAATGATATTTACTTCACATCATTATCACCGATAACAATGCATAAATCCCAATCTATTAGCGTAGTTGTAGTTGTGGAAAACCCATCCCAGCCGCATTTTTAAAGTAGCGCGAAAAACCCCTAATGAGGACAAGATGGTTAGGCTACAGCTATGAGTCTTGAGTTTTGAAAATGGCTATCAAAGCAAACCTTATCTGACTTGACACTGATTTGGGGTTGTTCTGGAACTATTAGTTTGAACTAATGTATAGTCTTTTGACACTGGTTTGGGGTTGTTCTGGAACTATTAGTTTGAACTAATGTATAGTCTTTTGACACTGGCCTGGGGTTCCGGAACTATTAGTTTGAACTAATATATAGTCTTTTGGCACTGGTTTGGGGTTGTTCTGGAACTATTAGTTTGAACTAATGTATAGAATCTTTTGACACTGGTTTGGGGTTGTTCTGGAACTAATGTATACAGTCTTTATAGATTTTTGAGGCTATGTCTACCCATATGTTTTTTATATACATCCCTTACCAAACAATTTGAATACATCAATCTTACCATGCCATTCTCACTATGGAGTTTTTGTCTTATTAGATTACTCAGGCTTTTTAGGATTGCCTAAATATGTATCTTTTGATTACATCCCCTACCAAAACCATACGAATACATCCTTTTACTAAACAAAATCTCTTTCAGCACTCTGTTTTGAACTATGCTCTCAAGTTATTCAATCAGGCTTTGATGTGCATATATATATATATATATATATATATATATTATATATATATATATATATATATATATATATATATATATATATATATCTATATTTCCCATGTAACGAAGTACAACCTTATATTCTAGCTATACTCTCAATTACAGAGTATAAGTAGGGTAAAATGTTTTTAAATATGAAGGTCTTACAACAAGGTGGCTGGAAGTTCTTGTAACGAGATCCAATATTGTTAACTTGGGAAGTAATTTGACTCATAAAATGTATTTATATATTTTACTTCTGAAATCACTATTTAAGTTTGCAAAGTTATACATATTCTATTTTTAGTGTGCAAAGTCATGCATATTCTATCTGTAAATTTGAATTCTAAATTTGAATTGATAACTTTTGAATGATGCAACATATTTTTTTAACCATCAAATTATATTAAAAGATGATATTAAACTACTTGTTCTCGGATCATCTTGCATGTAGTTTAATCTCTGTTTTGTTATTGAATTTCTCCCTGCCTTTATCTGACAATATCCATTTTTTACTATATGTGAAGCAGTTGCAAACTAATTTGTAGTTGTTGTTCAACTTTCAGCGTTGAAGGACATTTCTCGACGTTCTTTGTATTGCTTCAACTCCGGTAACAACCTTAATCTCCTTTCCGAGTTTTTGCTTCATTTCTATTTCATCCATGGACCATGATAGAAAATCCTCTTCCATCAATTGTACATTAGCCACTCAGCAACTATAGAGTCTTACTTGAAAGCAGAAAGTGCTTTTCATATATTTAACATTATGTATATTATAGAAGTAAAAGATGAGTCTTTTATCATATTGTTCAAGTTCCTTTGGAGACAATGCTTAATAGTAAGTGGGTATTATGGTAAACATTTTTATTTGCTGGGGCACCCAATTTGCCTAGGATTTTATAACATAAGAAAACCTTTAAATCCCTGCAAAACCTTCCTCGTGAGGATTAGATTGTGTGGATTATGTTGGGTTTTATTCTCGCAAAGACTATTAATTTGCATAGCACTGTGCAACTTATGTTGGTTACTCACACAACAATGTTAAATACAAATACTTTGCCTTGGCCTACTCTGTTTTGTCACTGGGCAATCCAACTTTCAGCATTGAGGGACATTTCTGGGCGTTTTTTGTATTGCTTCATATCCGGTAACAACCTTAATCTCCTTTCCGAGTTTTTGCTTCATTTCTATTTCATCCATGGGCCATGATACAAAATCCTCTTCCATCAATTGTACATTAGCCACTGAGCAACTAAAGAGTCTTATAAATTTCATTCAAAATTATTTTCCGATTGAAATGATTCAGTTCAATATATGCTTTCTTGATAATTTAAACTTTATTCCTTTGTGTTAAACTAATGCAAAGTGGTGCCATCGTGGCTGTCTTGTTTTTAGTGAACAGACTCTAGAAAATCTTAGATACAAACTTCAATACCTTTGCTTATGTCTGTCTGAATTCTGGACTAGTCATATCCCTGTTTTGATATTATATTCCACTTGGCATTTTTTTTGTCATCCACACATTAAGAAAGCGGAAAACAAATACATGCATGTACATTTACATTTAGAATGCATGCGGAAATTGATTTAGGACTTTGCGTGTGCTCTCTGCTCTATGTTGAAACAGTTTCGCTTCTCTTTCCTTAGTAGCTAGGATTTTCACTGCAAAAAAGAAAGTAAACGATTGTTTATCATCTTAGATTGCATATTTAGGAATTGTATATGTACATCACGCGATCAACCTTAAAGGAAAACTTCTTAAGAAAGATCAATTGTAAAATACATTTCAATAAACATAAAAACTCTTTGGAACCTAACGCACACCATTTAGAAGTCTAGGCTAGAGATGTTTCCGGTGTCGTAAAGCCTGGTAACTATCACTTTCATCGTAGGTTGGGTGATTCCTCCTCTTTGAAATGACAAGTGCCAGTACGGACTTGTGCTCCCACGTACCGTCGAGTATATATTGGGAGACCACAATAGGCTATATCCTTTATCCTTAGGAAGCCGTGTCTGCCGCCCTATCGATCGCAATGCACTGAACACAGCATTCGGGAAGATTGACTGTCGTACCATAAAAAGTATTCTGCAGTTTTGCGATTGGTTTGGTAATCCCCCTGTCTAGATATCCAGAGTAGTCACTTTCGTTCCTTTTCGGACTCCTTAAAAGAAAAGGACCATCTGAGCACTTGTCACTTCAGGCTCGTTAAAAATCGAAGGCGACTAGAGTCATCTTTAGCTTTTTCTCGACTCTTAAAAATTGAAAAAGCAAATTGTGTCAAAGTGTCATAAAATTTATTTAAATCGGAATAACCTCATTGTTCCCTCGTTGGTCTTAGGGTAGGAAAATGGAGTCCACCAATCAAGGATTTCCCCTTGGAGGAATCCTGCTCCCTTTTCCTCTAGGGGAGATGTTGGTGCACCTCATATGGCTACATTGACCCTTCCAGGGCTTGCAATTGGCCTGCCAATATGCTTTTTCTCGACCTCTGTCGTTCAAAACACCGTGATTCTTGAACAATCAACTCAGCAACCAGATGATACTAGAGTTGCCCAAATCGAAGGCGACTAGAATCATCTTTAGCTTTTTCTCGTCTCTTAAAAATTGAAAAAGCAAGTTGTGTCAAAGTGTCATACAATTTATTCAAATCGGAATAACATCACTGCTCCCTCGTTGGTCTCAGTTTGACAAAATGGAGTCCACCAATCAAGGATTTCCCCTTGGGGGAATCCTACTCCCTTTTCCTCTAGGGGAGATGTTGGTGTACCTCATATGGCTACATTGTCCCTTCCAGGGCTTGCACTTCGCCTGCTGGTATGGCTTTTTTCGACCTCTGTCGTTCAAAACACCATGATTCTTGGGCAATCAAATCAGCAACCAGATGATACTAGAGTTACCCCCAAACCTTCTATTTCGTTTGTTTCTCCCTCTCCTTCCTCTGCGCTTCATGGAAGTATGCTTAAAAAAAAATGAACGTATAAAAGTTGTTGTAATAAATATCTTTCTTCATTATGTTTACAAGCTTAGATGCCCACTCATTTAGAAAAAAACTGAACATGCTTCTTTCAACATTTTTGTGTTTTGTTTTGTACCAGAAAATGACATCAAACCTCACTGAAAAATGCTATTTCCTCAATGTTATCTAGATCAACTCATATTCAACCATACCTACAAATTGCTGAACTTGAGCCAATACAATCAATGCAAAATTCAACTCCACGATATCGTACTGCAATTTCAGACGGAACACATAAGAAACACATCATGCTTCCAAAAGATTTCAATGATCTCGTAGCAACAGGATTGCTACAAAAGGGTTCTATTATAAATGTTAAAAGTTGGACTACCTCAGCTATTGGTCCTTCAACGTAAGTTTGTTATAAATTTCTTATTTCAAATTTAACATTTTTTTATTTATAAAACAACCGCTTCTAACAGTTATTCCTTTGACTCTCATTTGTCGTGTAGGTCTATAAAGCTAATAGACTTTGAAATATCTACTTCATTTGCACCCTTAATTAGCAATCCAAAAACTATGAGTATCCCCATCACATCTGATGAAAACTCTCCATCCTCATCGGATCCACATCCTCCATAAAAAAGGCACTGCCCTCTTCCAACTACTCCAACCCCGTCCGTTCAACCAGTTCAAATTCCCATCAAATCGTTAAACCCTTACCACTCAAACTGGTGCATAAAAGGATACGTCCAAAGGAAAACAGCTCTTCGACAGTTTCAGAATCAATACGGACCCGGTAAAGTGTTTGGTTTTGACCTGTTCGATACAGAGGGTGGAGAAATACATATTACATGTTTCAACAATGTCGCAGATTATTTTTTCGACAAAATCCAAAATGGAAATGTCTACATTGTCTCTAAAGGGAATGTAAAAATGGCTAATAAGAAATACAACCACTTGAGCAATGACTGGGAAATTTTGTTGAATGCAACATCTACCATAGAACATGTTGCCAGCGAAAAAAAACATAATCCAACAGTGTGATTCAATATAAAATCAATTGATGATATCAGAACAACAAATGTCAACTCCATTATTGATATTCTTGGTGTTGTCACAGACATTTCCAGTGTATGCACTATACGTAGAAAGGATGGCTCTGAAGTCAATAAACAAACAGTACAGCTTCAAGACATGTCAGGGTATAGCATAGATGCAATCTTTTGGGGAGATAATTTTAATGTCGTTTCACAGGAAATCTCCTCCCTATGTGCTACAGGAAATAACCCCATCATTGCAATCAAATCTGCACGTGTTGGAGAATTTAATGGAAAAATTATCGGCACTACAACGAGATCCATTGTTCTTGTAGATCCTGACATTGAAGAGGCCCATGCGCTAAAGTCGTGGTTTAAAAAAGAAGGCTCGACTGCAGCTTCTACATCTTTGACAACAAGATCTCCTTTTGGCCACCAACAAAAAAAAAAACAATTGCTGACATTTACAGTATGGATTCCTTAGAGAAACCAACATTTTTCCAATTAAAGGGCACAATAACAAAAAATGGTATGGATAGTTTTTACTACATTTCTTGCCCGTCGATTGTTGGTGGGAAAAAATGCATGAAAAAACTTATTCCACAAAATACAGGGATGTGGTTCTGTCCAAAATGCAACGCTGAAGTAAGCGACTGTGATTACAGATACTTATTGAAAATCGACATACAAGATCACACTGGTGAATTGGCTTCAACTGTTGCTTTCGAAGACGCGAGCTCTACAATTCTTGGAAATAATGCCAAAGACTTCTATCTATTATCTTCAGATCCAGAACTAATCAAGGAAATTGTCTCTAGAGCTCTATGGACAGATCATATCTTCACACTATCGGTGAAGACATAAACTTTTAAAGAAGTCCCACGATTGAAATGTGTTATCATAAAAGAAGAAAAATTGCATTTCACGACAGAATGCAACAACATCCTTCGAGAAATTCAGAGCATCTCGACATTGTAGATAAATATTGCAGAATGTGTTCCTTGCTTTTTGGCAATTCCTATTGTCCAATTTTATAAATACAACTTTACAAGATATATTGTTGCATGTCTTGTTATGAAATTTTCTTATATACCATTGAAATAAATATTCGTTCTCCATTGTATTTAGCATTATGTTAGTAGACAAAATCACATTTTTTTTTCCTTTTATCAGCTTTACACATGAAACTACCTACATGTATGAAGAAAAAATACTAATATGTTCTTTCAAAAACATTTCTCAAATAAAAAAATTCACATGGCACTGTTCAGAACTTAGATTTTTTCCCCTCCTTTCGCTTTCGCTTGCATTTTTTACCCTTCTTTCGCTTTCATACAATAACATGGTTGTTGTCTCCAAATAACATTCTTCTTTTACCCTCCCTTGCTTATAGGTACCATAAGTTTTGTGAATGGCTTCTTCTTCTAATAATGAACGTGCTCGAAGATACTATGCAACAAATAAAGAACGAATAAATGCACGGCGCTGTGAGCTTTACCAAGCAAAAAAAAACATCATAGAATGTCAAAAACACAAAAAACAAAAGGGTGACCAACCTTCCTCGTCTGAAATGGCCCACCCTGAAAACAATCCTCCCTTGCAATTATCAGACTCTTTATCTTCTCAGCAAACCTCTCAAACAAATACATCCATGCCTCATTGCCCTAACCCCTCCTTCGCACATGCTTTCAGCAACATTTATACTGATCAAGCACATCGAGATTTGCGTTCAAAGCTTGATAAGCTTCCACCTAAATTCCCATGCTCCATTTGTCTTGAATCATATCCTGGAATACATATCAGCAATTCCAACCACATGTATTGCTGCTCCAGATGCGCCTCTGAAACAAAGGGTCATCGCTTCTCATTATCAAACAACATGGACCCTGGCCCTCAACCAACTACCCTTACGTCTCTTTCACAAATAGAAGAAATGCTCATTGCTAGGGTTAACCCTATACTGCAGGTAACACATGCACGTGGTGGCCAGTATAAATACAGTGGCCACACAATTTGTTTTCCTCAAGACATTACAAAAATCGCAAACATGTTGCCACGTCGTGTTGAGCACTTGGACATCCTAATTGTCACGTGTCATAGTAATGACCATAAGGCTTATGATTTCATTGTCAGTAGACATCGCGTTCTCGCTGCATTGGAATACAAATTGGCTAATGACCCATACTATAAGAATGTTCGTATTGATTCCAACGCACTGGCATCCTTACCAGCAATCCCCACCGATGTCTCCTCCTCCCTTCACCATTCCAATACTACAGAAACCACTGTTCGCCTTCCACTTGAACCACCCCATGAGCTCACCGAAGATTTCACAGACCCATCCGCTGGCCAAACATCATCGTTCGTACCCATCATACCCAATACAAATACAGAAATCCAAGAAATCCGCCATTATTTGCATGCTTACAACCACCAATCTGATACTACAATTGAGTGGCCAACAATTGGTTTATCGCCAGTCAATGAATACAACACAGAAGGTCTACTCTCTATGGCTTTCCCCGCCCTTTTCCCGACAGGTGCTGCAATGCCAAATCAGCCAAGAATGAAAGCAGTGCAGTTACATGAATATGCACTTCATCTCATACGTTACTACGATAACAGATTTGGAAGCCACCCACGCTTTCGTTATTACATATATAATCTCATGATGCGGCATCGCAGTCAAGCAACAACGTCGATTTTTGTGAAAAAAAACATCACAGATAACTTTCCAATATCTATTCAAGATCTGAACATTCGATTAGAACAATTTCCAGATGAGCAATTGGTAGAGCAAGTCGTGCGATTCAGTAGCTCTTTACGTGGAACAAGGTCATTTTGGCACAAAGCTAAAAATGAACTAATGGACATGATATCTCAACTCGGTTACCCGACGTTCTTCTTCACATTAAGTGCAGCTGATACAAAATGGCCTGATCTTCATGCAGTCATGCCCGTATGTCTTCCTACTGATATTGGAAAACAACAAAAGTGGAGAAATGATAACAATATCTCTAACCCACATTTAACATCACTATATATGCACCATAGATTCACAGCATTTCGTGAGATTATCTTAGAGAAACACTTGAATACAAAAGATTACTGGTACAGGTACGCATTCTACCGCATTTTTTTCCTCCAAGAACTCTAAACAACATTCCTCACCTATTGCAAAATTATCTTACAAAAACGCATACTTGTTAGGTATGAATGGAAACATAGGGGATCTGCGCACATCCATGGTTACCTTTGGATAGAAAATGCACCTGATATGGAGAATCTCAACTGGGAAGACACAAAAGCAGTCGATATTGCAAGGCAGTTCTTCGACAAATATATTTCCGCTTGGAACCCTCGTGCTCCTTCGACTTCAAACCAACCAAATGCTTGGACAAATCCCGAAGACCCTTGCCTGTTTTCCACACCGCAAATCTTCAGAACCAATCCTTTCAGTGACTATGAACAACTCGCCAATTGTGTTGAACGTCACACAAAATGCTCAGAAAGCACGTGCCTAAGAAAAAATGGATCCTCACTCCAATGTCGTTATAAAGCATCGTGGGAATTACATCCAAAATCGGCCTTATTCATTGATTCCAATGGCCAAAAAACATACACCCCTGCTCGGAACGACGATCGACTCAATAGCCATAACCCTACCATCCTATCTATTTGGCGTGCAAATGTTGACTGCCAACCAGTACTCTCCATACACGCTGTACAAAAATATATCGCCAAATATGCATCCAAAGCAGAAAAAATATCTGAAAGCTTCCACGACATGCTACGTAGAATTGTCCTGGATTCACCCATTGCTGACCCAGCAACATCCGCATTTCGAAAATTTCTTGCAGAAACCCTTGTTGATCGTGACATTGGAGCACAAGAAACCTGCCATATGCTGCAAAAATTACCATTAACATTATGTAGTCGGCCATTCATTTCTTTAAATGTAAACCAAAAAATTCTTATGCGCCTTCCACAAACGGACACCACCTCCACTACATCCCCGCACTTCATAGATACATATATCCAGCACCCTTCCACCCTAGAGTCCACATCACTAATAGAGTTGGCAAGATCTTGGTCATATGATCCTCGTCGCAAAACAAACAAATGGAAACAAAGGCCTACAAAAGCAATTGTTCGGGTCATACCACGTTACTCCTCCATACCATCCACAACAGAACCTTGCTACGCTGACTTTTGTAGGGTTGAACTTATGCTATACAAACCTTTCCGCCGTATCGTACAAGATATAGGAGATTCTGCTGTAGAATTCATCGCAAATTGGCAAACATTTCGCCCATTCTATAATCCTTGGCATCAACACCGCACACTATCTGATATTGAATCTGTCACAAATGATACCTCAACTATGAATGAAGCCAATCCAACAGACACCATGGAAATAAATGAATGGGAATTACTTTCCCAATTACACCCTACAAATGAGCTTCTCATAAACGACCTTGACATGCTTGGTCTTCATGGCTTTGATGACACCCATAACTGGAATCATACCATTATCCCATTGGATCTACAAAATAATGCAATACAATTCATTGAGAATAGCCGCTCCATCCACCGCATTCTTCAAACACATCAACATACCCTGCCGACCCTTACTACATTATCTCCAATGCAAAGAAAAGCTCTAAATATTATTTTTAATCATTTTGCTAGGAAGGATTATTTACCCGCTCTCAGAATGATAATACAAGGCACTGCTGGTACGGGAAAATCCCTCCTTATTAATTGCATCAAAGATATGCTCATAGGCCTTGCAAGCCTGGAACCTTCACCGATCATGCTCCTCGCCCCTACAGGGGTTGCTGCCTTCAACATACAAGCATCGACAATCCATTCTGCTTTGCACCTTCCTATAAAGGATCTTATGCCGTTAGAAGGTAGTGCTCTTGCAAAATTCCAAGAAGAACTCAGGCATATAAGATACATACTAATCGATGAAATGAGCTTCATTGGGCCAAAGCTTCTCAGCCATATTGATGAACGTCTTCGCGAGGCATTTCCCCACCAAAGAAACACTCCTTTCGGTGGTTGTTCCATAATATTGGTTGGTGATCTCGGTCAGCTACCACCCGTCAAAGACATACCTCTATATGCAGGGACGAGCCACGGAAGTGCACTGTGGAACACCTTCAACACAGTCATCACATTAGACACAATATTTCGTCAACAAGGCGACGACATCGCACAGGTTACTTTCAGGAACATTCTCCAGAACATTAGAGATGCAAATCCAACAATCGACGACTACAACGTACTCATGTCGCGCACAGATTCCTTTTTATCAGAAGAAGAAATATGTTCATTCCATGATTCCATGCATCTATTTCCAACAAATGCTCAAACAATGGTCCATAATAAGCAAATGATGAAATCTCTAAACACTCCTGTCGCACGATCCATTGTTGAAGATGACAACACATATTCCAGTCTTTCCTCTGAATATGAGCAACTTGAGCGAATTGTATTGCTATGCAATGGCGAAAACGTTATGTTGACTTCCAACCTTTGGGTTTCAGCCGGTCTTGTTAATGGTTCCCTTGGAAAAATTGTAACCATCTTTTACAAAGAATCAACTGCACCACCACAAATTCCAACATTTGTTGTCGTAGATTTCCCCAAGTACATTGGGCCTCCTTGGGATGAAAGAAACCCCACTCACTTGCCTATTCCAGCAGTAAAAATAAATGGTCGTTCACAAATTCCACTGAAGATGGCTTGGGCTTTAACCATACATAAATCTCAAGGTATGACACTTCCAAAAGCAACAATTGACATTGGAAAAATAGAACGTCAAGGTCTCACATTCACAGCTATTTCAAGAGTGCCTTCTCTACAAGATCTTCGGATTAACCCCGCATTCAGTTTCGATCGTTACAGTAAAATGAAGGACACCAAAAACATTGCTCGCAGAAAACACGCAGAAGAAATTCTCCGTTCAATGCCGCCTCCAGATAATCTGCTCCAACCCGTACTTTGACATCACCAAAAGGTTTCCTCGATTTATTTACCTCATTCTATTTCATAACATACTTTTCATATCTTTCAACAACAACAAACTTTAATCAATATTAGTAAATAAGCAAATATTAGAATGTCTTTATATTATCTGTACATCTCATTCTAACCTTTTCTTTCTTTTGCAGCAGGCCACATGGGCTCAGAAATAACATACCTGCACAACTACATGTAGATTGGCAAGCAAAAAAACTGCATCTCCAGCTGTGCATTGACCTCCAATGGTGTTCAATATGCCGTTATTCACCATGCATCTTCCACTAACAATATATGGATCCCCATAGCAAAGGTAACTTCATTACCATTCATTCCAGATTCATTTTGACACAACTCACCTGCAGAGTATTACTAATAAATTTCTGCAACTGATTTACATATTACTAATTCTAACAAAATATAAATTTTGCAGGTCCATTGCTGCTTCTTCAGGCCTTCGCTACCTCCACCATGTTTTCGTACAACTTCAAATATGGAATGACAAGCACAATGTTCTTTAGACTATTATATTCCTTCTCGAACCTCTTTTGTTACAATTCATTGTTTGTATTTTCCATTTCAAACTTGAAAAAGGATGTTTCAAGATCAAATACCGTTTTCATTGTTTGTTTCCTCACAACTATTTGTGTTTTCCATTTCAATCTTTAAAAAGGATGTTACAACACACTATTTGTATTTTCCATTTCAAACTTTAAAAAGGATGTTACAATACACTCTTTGTATTGCCCATTTCACACTTAAAAAAGGATGTTTCAACATCAAATACCATTTTGATAGTTCATGTCCTCACAACTATTTGTGTTTCCCGTTTCAAACTTAAAAAGGGATGTTTCAAGATCAATGCCATTTTGATAGTTTATGTCCTCACAACCATTTCATTGTCAATGGGTTTTAACATATTTTGTTTACAAAATCAATTGACTTTAATGTTTATAATACATGTTTTCAATATATCTTCATATTAATTTAATTTTCAATTTGAGTAATGGTTTCTTAAATAGCCCTTTCCAAATCAATATGGTTGCTCGGTTGTTGTTCGCATATTAATTTAATTTCCATTTGAATAATGATTTCTTAAATAGCCCTTTCCAAATCAATATGGTTGCTCGGTTGTTGTTCGCATATTAATTTAATTTCCATTTGAATAATGATTTCTTAAATAGCCCTTTCCAAATCAATATGGTTGCCCGGTTGTTGTTCGCATGGATTCATTCATTTATCTTCACCTTTAACTCCACAATTTTTACCAACTACAAACAAAGGTCTCTAAACAGGTTCAATGCATATTTATGGCTGCTTGCATTCCATTTCAACGGTTTTAGGCATCGCTCCCTCAAATTAAAACTCTAATTCATCGACCCTTGCTTCCAAAAAAGCCCGCAAAAGCCTATTCACGTTTCAATATTCTTCCACACACTATGCCTTACGGCGTTTCCTTTGCAACACTAGGTGCAAATGCTAGTTTTAAGGCAAGCTCTCCACTTAGAATTTGGTGATTGGGAAAGCAACATCAAATGGTGTTCATTTTCACTTGTATCTTTCATTTTTGTTTGATTCGTTTCAATTTATATGTCTATTATTTCTTTCTTTTTTTTAATTTCAAAATTTATGTAACTTAAAAGGAAAAATAAAGATCTAATCAAAGTTTTTCAGTGTAATTGAGAGGGTTTTGTGGTTGATTTGTTTTTGAGAGAGGAATTGAGAAGGCAATGCATGATGCCTTGCCTAGCTAAGGATGCCTGACCTATGCTTCAATTTTTGTTTTCAGTTGGAACTTCGGGGGCTTATTAGAAAGTTTGTTTATTTCTTTTTTTTGTTGGGTATAGTGACTAGGTTTGTCAAAATGAAATCAAACCTGTTGTGATATGTGTAATTTTCTCTAAGATCTAATATCTAGATGGATTTGGGTGTTTATTATATGTATGTGTATATTACTTCATATTGATGATATTTTCAGTTCTCATAAGCATTCACCATATTTTTGGTCAGGTGGGTACACCATCTATGTAATGGAAATCATAAAATGTATTTTTGGATATATGTTATTTTCATCAAATTGCTCATAATTAAGATTTTAAGACAATAAAATCTTGGTAATAGAAAAACATACAAAGTTAGGAAGCAAAAATAATTGGTTATGCACAATACATATGATTATGAATATAATTATATTATAAACAAGTCTTAGTAAAAGAGAATAGAATAACATTAACAAGGTTTATGTTAAATTTTTATATCATTTTTAATTTATATTTAAATTTAAGTAAAATTAATTTATAATTAATTTAATTTAATTATATAAATTAAATGATCAATAGTCATTAATTTTAAAATAATTTTTTAGTAAAAAATTTAAATAAAAATTCAAAATTCATTCTATAATCCAATATGAATAAAATATATAATACATTTATACACCCACGTTTATACGAATCAAAACAAACACATCAACTCTCGCTGTTATTCACATTTTTAAAACTTATTTCCTAAGAAAGAGTGAGTTTCGAGGACGACAATTTTTCAAGATTTATAATTGAATAACAAAATTAAATAAATATTAATATTATTTTTAAATATTTAAATTTAACGTAGAATATTAAATTAAATTACTAGCTAAACCTAAACTCTATGGAATAATCATAATCTTATACACGCATACGATACTTCTGCTCATTTTTGGTTGGTGATGTTGATTTGAGTTATTGAGTGATTATATGATTTATTAACATCAACTTGGCTTTTAATTTAATGTCTTTGTCAACATAACTATCCCATATACAACATTTCGTATTCAATATTATATTATATCCCAATATTTTAAAGAATAAACATAAATGGTAAAAAAATATATTTTATTGGGAATAAAGGTTATAATGATTTTATTTTAAATATTAAATAAAAGAATTATATTATTTATAAAAAATATGTGTTTTTTTAAAGATTAATATAGTAAAGAAAGGAAAAGTGATACTTAATATGATATAATAATAATAATAAATTTATTAAAAATAATAAAATAAATATAATTGATTTAATCTCCTAATGTCATGGATAATTTGGAAATCCTGCTCACAACGAAAGAAGTTTTCTCTTTAGAAGACATTAAGTTTGGGGTTAATCGCCTCGCTAATGGGAAAGCTAAGGACATTGAAGGTTACCAAGCAGAAATCTTAAATTTGGAGGTCCTATCCTCATCCCCCACATCCACAAGCTTTTCAATCAAGCAGTCAAGCAAGGGTTCCCTAAACCTTGGACTGAGAGCCTCATTATCCCTCTTTTTAAAAGTGGGGATACTAATAACCCCTCTAATTATCGGACAATTATGATCAGCCCTTTCTTAGCCAAGTTATAAGGTAGTATTTTGGAAAAGAATTTAAGCATATGGCTTGAAAGTGAAGGTAAGCGGGCTAAAGGCCAAGCAGGTTTCAGAAGGCATCACTCAACAATAGACCACCTCATTACGCTTAGGATCATTGCGGAGGAATGTCATAATGATAAATCGAATTTATTTTATTGCTTTGTGGACTTTAGAAAGGCTTTCGATACGGTTCCTAGATACAACCTTTGGAATAGATTAGAAGAGCTAAAGGTTCCTCTCGAGTTGAGAGCTGCTGCTATAATATTATACGAGAATGTAATTGCCAAGCTAAAGAGCAATGAGGGGTGGTCGAAAGATATTAAGTGTAACATCGGAGTTAAACAAGGTTGCCCCCTCTCCCCTACCCTATTTGGCATTTACATCGATAAGCTCAAAGGCTATTTAGAGGAAGCAGGATGTGATGGCATGATCTTATCTGGGATAGTCATCATCCTTCTTCTCTATGTTGACGATATTGTTCTTTTGACAAGGTGCCCATCTAATCTTGATAAGCAACTCAGGGTTCTTAAGGATTTCTGCTCTACCATGGGTATGACTGTTAACACTGACAAAACAAAAGTTATGATTATCAAATCTAAGAAGGACACTTACGCTAATTTTATGTATGACAATAATAACTTGGAGGAAGTGTATTCTTACAAGTACCTAGGAATTGATATTCATCACAAGCTCAACTTGAACCATAGCATTGAGAAAAGGATTAATGGGGGGTGGAAAGCTTATTTTGGTCTTGAAAATAATTGTAAAACAGCAAACCTCGTAATGTGGGATAAAAAGAAGTCCCCCTTTGAAACTTTAGTCACTCCTGTTATCTTATATGGCTGTGAGGTTTGGGGTTGCAGCATCTCCAGAGAATCATGGAGAAAGATTGAGCAAATCCAGAAGTGTTTTATAACTTATAACCTGAAAATTAAAAGTAATACACCCTATCCTATTCTCCTTATAGAAGCAAGTATTTCCCATATGAGAGCCGAGCTATGATTAGGTTTCTGATGTACAAGCACAAACTCAATAACATAGACGATCATAGACTTCCTAAGGTAGCTTTAAATTCCAGCCAAAACCACCTAAGGCTCAATCGAGGGTGGCATAAAGACACAAGGGCTTGGTTAAACTATTGGGAGATCAACGAGAATGATGCATTGCAAAACATAAATAACATTAAAGATATTGTTACTTCTAAGTTCAAAGAAAAATGTGGTGTGAGAAAGATTTAGCGGCTAAAAGAAAATTAAGTTATTATAAGAAGGTCATCAACCCCACCCTAGAAGATCAAAAGTATCTCTCTATTTTAACTAGCTCAAAGAAGAAAATTAATATAGCAAAGATTAGAACGAATTCTCATGAGCTCCATAGTGAAACAGGTCGTTGGGCAGTTCCTAAAACGCCATGGATGGAAAGGATCTGCCATATATGTGAGAATAGGAACATCGAGGATGAAAACCACTTCCTCTTAGAGTGCCCCGCGTACAACCACATTAGATCTCAGTTTGACAATCTGTGTTACAATACTGACCTTCCTAGCCTTTTACAATGTCAAAATTATAGTGAGCTCGGGAGGCTTCTCTCCAAGCTTTTTGAGCATAGGAATAAAATCTTAAATCAAAATAAATAATTTGTTTCTTTAGGTCCAATAGACCAATGTTTGGTCTTAGCGAACGTTAACCATCATCATTATCATCATCATCATCATCATATATATATATATATATATATATATTCAAAGTGAATTTAAATTTATATTAAAATTATTTGAATTTAATTAACATATTTTGAAATCATATTAATAAAATCGTTAAAAAAATTATCATATTTTCTTGAAAAATATAAAAGATATTAAAATCATATTAAAGGGAAAATAGTCAAAAAAAAAAAAAAAAAAAGGTTAAGATGATAGGCAACAAAATCACAAAAAAAGTTAAGATGAAGTTGCCCCAATAAAATATTAATAGTGAAGAAGCCACAAAATTGAAATCCTTAATAATAACAAATAGAGTAGTCTAACTAGGCCATAATTTTACTTGAAAAATAGTGCAAATTTCAACAAGATTTTGATTAAAATCCAGCAAAATTTTGGGGAAATCTAGGTTAAAGTTGTCAAGCTTCATGCTTTTGGGTGCCGCGAGGTTTTTGATGGTGCTGAATCAACCTGCACCATCCAAAAAGTATTTAAACAACCTAAGGGCTGGAGTTTTTTGAAAGAAAAATGGTTGGATTTTGGCGAAAATTTGTTTTCCAAGCAAAATCATGATTTAGTTCCCAGATAGTAAGTGTGTTATTAAAGATATAATCGATCAAGGAACTGGCAATGTTCCTTTAATCATTTAATCGAGGGATAAGACTAGGTTGTATATTTGATTGTATTGTCATGAATTAAACATATCAGATTAAAAATGATTGGGATATTGTCTTACTCGTGTTTGTAGAGCTAATCTTCTTTCCTCTAACTCAATGTCTCAGGAAATAATGGCCCAATTCCTAGCACATTATTCATTGGAAAGTGAATTTTTCAAAATAAAATCACACAGAGAATGAACAATGTTAGTTTGATCATGGATCCAAAAGCCAAGGTTAGTTTGTTCTAGAGATTGAATTGTCATGGAAGTAATGAGATTTCAAAATATTGAGGGAACAAATCGTTCACTAGTATGGTTGCCAAAAAAGATGTTGATGTTATTATAAGATTAACAAATCAACTACCTGGAATATCGTTCTCACAACGAGGTAATGAGACATGCTAGCTCGTATATGAAGGGGTGTGGGATTATTTTATGTATTTTATGAGTTTTTTGGATTTTTATCAAGTGTAGAAAAACAAAGTAGCAATTAAAATAGTTGTATATACATTAAGTACAATAATTACAATTGAAATAAAAAAATATGCAACATATAAATAGAAAATTCAAAATGAAAGATTAGACAAAAGTAACGAACTAATCAGAGCCCAAGGTTTTGTACAACATAAGTTGTTATAATTACAAACAAGGCAGTAAGCTAATCAGGATTGGGGCAACAACCTTGTAACATGTAGAGCATAAACTACCAAACAAAAATTAAGTAAACTATTGAGAAATAGTATAAAACAAATTAGACATAGAGAGGTATACAAACATGTATTTAATGAATCAATGACCAATTTTTATTGAAATGAGACAAAGTACTGCCAAAATTCTAAAATTCAATCCTTTGTGAAGACTTTTGACTAACCCAATCATAGACTATTGCAATGTAAATCTATCATATATAATAATTCGAGCAAGAAACAAGAGTAGCAGCAAAATGAAATCCTTCAAGCGAGTAAGATGTGGGCAACTTGTTTTTCTGCAAATAACTAGTTGTTAGCACTGGCAGTATATTAGCTTGACCTTCAAACAACAATAAAAATAATCAGAAAGACACAATATACCTAACTAATAATTACTAATTTCAAAGGATTCACCTAGCTTGTTGCCCGTAGATGATATAGATTTGTTGTCACCATCAGGATTAGCTTCAGAGTTTGTGAGAAACTATAAAAAATAGTGGCCATAAGTTATAACATACCTCTCCCTCAACAGTTCTCCTTTTGCCTTCATAGATTTATCCTCTTTTAAGAAGGATTCAAGCAGTTTTGGTATTTTTTCTTTAGTCTTAAAATTATTAGTTTCTTTAGTTTTTCTAATCAAAGTTGATTAGATAAATAAGAGGAGAAAATTTTAAAGGTTGTTAAAATAATTAAATTAAGACTAGACTCTAATAGGTGGGACCCTCTATAATCCATTTGATCAAGTTTCCTCTTTATTTTATCATAAATAGTCATTGTGTGTCATTTATCTGTTGAACTTTTTCAGTACAAATCAAATTGTTGGTTGTAACTTATAACACAAATAAGAATTAACTATCACAAATAAACAACCACTGCATATAATGCATCATTAAAGTAATCATCACATAAACTAAAACAAAAATGACTCCTTGTACCTCCATGCTCCTTGCTACTCCATAAAACTCATATCCAAGTGGTACCACAAAATACAAAGCGTAATATGCACATAAATATAACCATTCTCCTCAAATTGATAAGTTGTCAAAATGATAAGCATAGTATCTGGTGATCAGTTTAGACGGATAACCTCACCTCATAAACATATTAACACAACTGCAAGCTAACTAAGGTAACTTGTACTGTAGCATAACTGAAGTGCATAAAAAGGAACCCTGATCATTTCCTTTGCCCATGAGAAGGAGATGATTCTGCTTATTGCTCCTCTTGTTGTGGGTGTGAAGTGACTGAGTGAGATGGTGTGTGAGAAGAACCATAGGGTGAGGCTTATGTGTTTTGTTCTTGTTCACAGGTAACTGGCATGGGAATGACTGGGCATTTTGATGGCTGAGCAATAGGACCAACCATTATTACAAGCTGCTTAGAATTCTGATGTGTAAAAGGAGTATGATGAGTAGTAGGGGTGTTGTAGGAGGAGTGTGAGCTATTCGTGAGGCATCATATTGTAAGTGTGATATGTGGGAGTGGTGAGGGGGATTAGGTGGTAAAAAAGTGGGCCAACCATGTATAGATTGCACATGTTGTGCAAAAATCGTTGATCCCCAATCGTCATTATTTGGGTTAACAACAAGGGAAGAAACATGTGGGGGAACAAGAACGCCTATAAAAGGTTGTTGTACCAAAGGAGGTTGTTATGTTTGTGATTGTACCATAGACTAAGGTTCTATCTAGCCCAGCAAATTAATAACACCATTGTTAAGAAATTGTCTTAGTTCTTGGGGATCTGCATCAAAGTGGATAGAGACCCTTGGTCTCCTATCCCTTCTTACACCAAAATGTTGATCTCTATTTCTGGTCCTTCTTCGCCTACCTCTCCCTCTGTTCATATTAAAAAACTCATTCTGCAGAAATGAATGACTAATTACACACATGTGGCTAATGATTCAAGGCCATTTGTTATTTCAAGAATGAAACATTGAACTTGAAGAAAAAATAGAGGGAAAAAGTAATCAAATAAGGATAGGGAAAAACTTTGTATGCAGAAAGATGAATCCAGGCAACAACATGAACTTTTAAACAAATTTGATGGTAAATTCAAAGTAGATTCCTTTTCTCCTTTTTTATTTTACAAAAAAACAAATGCCAACATATATACAGAATCATGAGTCTTCGTAATAAAAAATAAAAGTAAGAGAAACAACATGAAGGGTCCATACCTTTTTTATTTTACGATTTTTAGAACAAACCTGTAATGGAGGAGATGAAAACGAAGTGACACATCATAATCGAAAGATCCCAACAACAAAATTATACAATTTTCAACATAAGGTTGAATCAAGAACCCTAATGTAATGGTCCATTATGATTTGACAGTAAAATGCTTACGGGTTGCCTCATAGGTAATTGTAATACGACAGGGGATAAAATAGACTCAAAGAATGTTTAACAAAACCAGGCCATAATGGCTCAAGAAACATATAAACCCTCAGAGTTGTGGGTTTGTTTATTCAGTTGGAATGTGCATTCAAATTTTCCAATGACCACACCAAATGAAAATCTGAGCAGTTCCCTGTGCATGGCCTTCACATGGGTTTTGTGCTCAGGACCCTGAGGCCCTAGAGTTCCTGCATGCAGTTAATTAGAGTAAACAAAGAACAATACACTCGATGAGGAATAATAAAAATAAACCCATTTTTAGCCATAAACACAAATCGTAACGACATAAAATATAGCGAGATGTGTTGACAGTTCTTGAGGAGGGAAAATAATAACATTTTTGTTCAGGCTGGTATATTGTAAGTAGGGGTTAATCCCTACTTGTTAACTAACAACTACATTCACATAAACTGCCATGACCATTATGGTAACACCTAAGTAAATGCCAAACCAATTAGCCCAAGGCTCGAAGGCCTCAAAGGCTCCAAGTCTCTAATGCACAGGGACTAAGCTTATGAAACCATGCAAATATTTTCTAACTGAACCCTAAGAGACACACAACCCAACAAATGAATTCTATAATCACCCAAGAAAGACCGACATGCATACATAGTTCGCAAACAGTCAATGGGAAGAGGTTGAAAAAGGAAGGAAGAA
Organism: Pinus tabuliformis; assembly: GCA_031772625.1. Lineage (NCBI taxonomy): Eukaryota > Viridiplantae > Streptophyta > Pinopsida > Pinales > Pinaceae > Pinus > Pinus tabuliformis. The sequence continues at coordinate 420,566,341 of CM062819.1, read as the reverse complement.
AAATCTGTGTGCTTCACATGAAAACAATGGTGGTGTGTAGATACATACCTGGTGCAATGTGTAAAGAAGAAACTGAGTTTATACACTCAATTCCACATCGCGTTATTGAACCATTGAAGCAATGAACTTTTCTACCAACATCTCATGAAACCAACCTCGTGGGGTAACAAGATTTGCAGCATAATGAGTCAAGGCATTGGAGGGTTTTCAAAATTCCAAGCATCGAGAAAAGAACTGAAGGGTGGCAGAGTAAATGTAGGAGAAGAGCAAGGTAAGTATTGAGTTTCCAAAGTATAACATTTACGTGTCAAGGAGCTGACTTGGGTCTACAACGTGCCACGAAAGAGCTGCCAACCAATGAACTGATCAATCAAACCAATTAGAATGAGCCATATCACTTGCCCCATCACTCTATCAACGTAAATCAAAACACTGCATTAAGGCACGATGGGATGGGCATTGTATTGGAATGTGTAACATTTAATTAAATTGAAAGTTTGTTGTCGGAAAACAAATAGTTGCAATACTAATCTATGGATTTCTGATATATTGATTCCGGAAAACAAATCGCTAAAATGTCACTCAAACATATGTCAATTAGAGGTTGAAATATTTGATAGTTGGCGTGCAAGATATATAACATCGGAAATCCAATTGTTGTATGGCACATATAATTTACACACAACTTTACAACATACTCACATACCAATTACCATAATGTTCACAATGCATAAATTTATAATCTTATATAAATGTTTGTTCTCATGCTCTTAAACAACTTCAACCACCCTTCAATCATACCATAAGCCATATGATCACATATATATCCAAGCCATAATACATAGCTCTGATGCCATACAATTAATCATAATCAGTTATTTCTTGAATAATATTATTTGAGAGGTATATCTTTAAGAGAGGTCCCACCTATTAGGCCTTTTAACAAGACGTATTATTTAAGGGGAGGATTATTTTAGGCATCACAATGGTTTGTGAATTTTGTTAGTATTGATCATCATCAACGAATTACAATATTGATTTGACTATTTTTTCCAGTATTTTAAAAAATTACTAAAACATTACCATAACCAAAATATTGATTTCAAAATGTGTAAACTTTTGTAATTGATTTAAATGTATATTTCATTGATAATGAAGTTTCCATAAATAAGAGGGAAATTTTTAGTAAGTTTTATTAAATCTTAACTAATAATAATTTATATGATAGGGGTTTTGGTGTAAATCACATTATCAATCATTTGTCAAATAATGTGATTTACGCCAAAACCCCTATCATATGCTTGTTATGGATCACAAAAGCCTCAATTCTACAATGATAATTTGTTAATGAGAAAAAGTAAAAAATTTGAAAGATTCATTGTTGGTGGTCTTTTAACCCCATCCAAAAATCGGAATGTAGAATATGGCATATATACAAGAATTTAGAAAGAAAAATAATTCACGGGTTTGGAGGACCTTAGACTCTCTTAAGAAGGTCAATTTATGTTAATATTGTGTTTTTATTTCCTTATTAGCCTTCTTTGCTCTTGTGCCTCACATAAGTGGTTTGTACAATAGTGGATGCTCTAAATCTACCAGCCCTGGCGCATGCCTTATGACTGTCATAGAAGGGGGACCCCATAGATATGTAATAAACAGCATGTTGCTTCTTCTATTCGGTACAACCCTAAGAACAACACTTATGCATCTTACATTACTCAACACCTGCAAGTAGCAACAATCACCATAATTTATATAAGCATTTAATCCATCAAACAACAACTTAAATCATTATCATACAATTACTTGTAGTAAGTCTCCCATATTGACTACTAATTAATTGGTTATAGCAAGCACGATAATCCATCTTCCATCCTACAACTAAAAATGAAAACCTTTTACTCGGCCCTGGTAAAGGAGGTTGAGGAGTGTAGATTCTGCCTGAGGAGTCATTCCCATTGTATGAAATGGTTGTGGACAAGGAGGATAATAGTTCATCTGCAATGGTCTGGTTGTTGCATCCCATTCAATATCACACCATTTTGGATCTCTTGTATTTAGCCCCAGGATTCTACCGATTAATGACATAAATGACATCATGGATAAACTAGTATTGAGGAACTCAACGATAATCCTGCCATGGGTTCATTTCATTTCAAAAATCTTCTGGGTAACTCTTTAGTTTGAAATTTCATTTCAAAAATCTTGCGGAAAACCCTTTAGTTTGAAAACTTGGGTAGGCTGATAGCATTTGAAATTTTTGCACAGAGCTAGCATTGAGTGTTATAATGGATTTGTCTTATCGTCCAACACTTGTGATCACATTTGGAGTCAAAGTTGTAAAGCAAGCTACCAAAAAAGCTGGAGCAGAGCGGCCGGTAAATCGAGGGACCCTGGAGTTGTCAGACATGACCATGGTCATGTATGTATGGCGGGAATGCCATCAAGTACTATCATGGTATTGCTGGGATACCTATTGGTGTATTAAATAACCAATAACATGGTATTATTGCTCGTTGGTTTGGAAAAATGAAAATCTAGTTTATTGACTTGACTTGAGTGAGGTAGAGGAGCAAAGAAGGTTAATAAGGAAAATAAATCGCAATATTAATAGAACTTGACGTTATCAAGAGAGTCTAAGGTCCTCCAAATCTATGAATTGTTTTTCTTTCTAAATTCTTGTAGAGATGTCATATTCTTCTTTCTGATTTTTGGATGGGGTTAAAAGGCCACCAAGAGTGATTTTTTCAAACGTTTTATTTTGGCTCATCAACAACCTATTATTGGTTAAGTTCTAATAAAATTTCCTAACAATTTCTCCATTTTTAGTTGTCCTTTTTATGGCAAATTCATTATCAATGAAATATACATTTAAATCAATTACAAAAGTTTACAAATTTTGATCTCAATATTTTTATTTTGGTAATGTTTCACTATTCTTTTAAATACTTAAAAAAATTGTCAAATCAATATTGGAACTCATCATTATTAGTGGAGATTTAAATTTTATTTATTACTAATATTTACTAAAATTATTATAAACATAAATTCGATTTCTGAAAATCTATTAAAAAAATAAAATTAGTTAATTTATTTTAATATTTTAAATGTGTAGCGAGGCAGGCTAACTATGTACCGTCGTGCCCTGCATACATATTGGGTCCTCAAACACCTCCTTGCCAAAGCTCTGGAGCAGGTGGCGTCGGAAATGCTGGAGATTGCGCAAGCATCAGCAATTGCAAAACAGGAAGCTGCAAGTATGGAGGAGCTGGTGCGACAGCAGAATGAACTCCTCAAAGAAATTAAAACAATGCTGACGGAGATGAAGAAAGACAGAGACAGCAACGCAAGGGATCGTGGATTTGCAGAGAATTAAAAGGCTGGTTTCCTGTTTCTTTTTCTGTTTTAGAAAGTCAATATTTTGTGTTTTGGGTCTATAGTAGATTTGAAAATGTTTTTTGGGTCTATAATAGATATGAACAGTGCTCTAGGTAGGAACAGTAGGACTGAGAAAAACTGGTTCACTTTTTGGACAATTGGGGGAAAGAGGTGTTTTAGTCTTGTGATAATGAACAATGCTCAAAATGATAACTTCATTGACTCTTGGAAGGATAGGAGCCAACAGATCTGGTTTCCCCTCGGGGCAGATTGAGGCTCCTCTGTTTTGTACTATATATGTTTATAATTAATAGATCTACCGCAGCTTACAAAAAAAAAAATATTTTAAATGTGTAATTTTAAAAATGTATAATTTTTTTTAATAAAGATAATTTTCATTCTTTATAATAAATATTTACAAAAATATTATAAGCTCATGATGATGTGGTATAACTTTGAATTTCAAAATAAAATTAGCGAAAAATACAAATAAAAAAATTAGCTTTTGCAATAAATTTAAATACATAATAATAGTAAAAAAAAAATCACTTTAAATCATAATATGATCGTGAAAATTGAATAATTGTATATATATTTATGATAACAAAAATACAAATAACCATGTAGATATATGTATTTACATTACAATATCTACTTTAAAATATTTTAATAATAATAATAAAAGGGAAGGTGTATATTTATATATTTTTTTAATACTTTAATTTTTATATTACATATGTTATTTATTTCATTTAATGATAAATGGATTATATGAAGTTTGGACCCTTCTTGATAGTTTAATTCTTAGAAGGTGATTTCTATTGTCAATCCTAAAACTTGTTAGAGAAAAAAACACCAAACAAAACAATTAATTTATCATTTATGAATTTGTTTATTAATGGTTAAGAGCATGTGTTTCCTAGTAAGAAGTCAAAGGTTCAAAGCAAGAGGGGATGCCTTCATAGACTTTAGCATGATCCCTTTCAGAACGACATTCATCGATTCGAGGAAATGTAGCAACACTCCTAGTTACTCTAGTGGGCATGCTACCGAAGATTGCGCTTACCACATCGAGAAGTGGGGAAATGTAGCAACACTCCTAGTTACTCTAGTGGGCATGCTACCGAAGATTGCGCTTACCACATCGAGAAGTGGAACGCTCTTGCAAGATAAAGGGCTATCAATTTGGTGAGTTCAACATTTTGTAATTGTTTATATATCCGAGCGCCCCGGGATGCAAGAAATCATGAAATGGTGAAATCTGAAACTACCTCCTTCTTCTCATTTGGACATCTCAGAAGGCTTGATTTGTTTTTGGCTTCTCATCTATATAATTATCTTTGTTTTACATATTAATTTATTTTGCACATATTTATTTAATAAATATAAATATAAAATAATTATATATTAATATAATTTTAATATATATATATATTATTGCCCATGGGGCTTTGGATTGACGGTGAATGGGTGCGTTGTTAAGGCACTCCTTGCGATAGGTCACTGGTTCAATTCCCCATGGGTACTTAGTTTAGTCTTAACCTAGAAAAAAAATATAAATATATTATAATAATTATATTTTAAAATAAATAAATATATAATTTTAAATAATAAATAAATATATATTTATTAAAATAAATAAATATTATTAATAATTTTATATTTTGTATTAAATATATAATTATATAATAATAAATATTAAATTAAAATTAATTAATAATTATTTTTAAAAAATATAAAATATATAATTATACAATCATAAATATGAAATCAAAATTATTTAATAATTATTATAAAAAATATATATCTAAAATATTAACAACAATAAAGTAAATAATAATTAATAAAATATGAATACAATTTAGCCACTCATCCCTGTAAAAAATATATTAGATTCTAAAATGTGTGTTCAGAGAACCTAATCACCGTAATATATCATTTGTGTAGCATCACTAGACTTGTATATTTAGCTCGGAAAGGAGCGGAAAAAAGGACATCTCGATCCATCCATACACTGTCTGCCCCTTCGTAATATTTTATTTAGTTATTTTTAGTTTATAGATTTTTTTTATGAGCATCATTATTCTATTATGTACCAGTATGTAATTTTGTATGGTTTTGTTTTGCTTTTTCTTTTTCTTTTTTTGAAAGACACTAAAATTAAGTATATAAGTTATTTATATTGAATTCTTGATTTAAGAAGAGAATCTTTTATAATTGAAAGAATTTTTTTATCATGTTTCTATTTAATACCATGGTTATATAACTTTTTGTTCCATATTCTATTAGGAACGTGTTAGATTTATATAACAAAATAATCTATTATTTTTATTGCATCTTGGAAAAGTGTTTTGCATAGTGTTTTAATGCAATTTCTTCTCCACCATAGAATCTCGAGATGTGTTCATTTTAATTGGTATCTTTCATGTTTTTTTAATTTATAGGTTTATTAAATTTTTTCTTTAATTTCAAAATTTATGTAATTTCAAAAGGAAAAGAAACATCCAAGAGTTTTCCACTGTGATTGAGAGGGCTTTTGTGGTTAATTTGTGATGCAAAGAGGAATTGAAAAGGAAGAGAATGATGTCTTGCTTATGCTCCATTTTTTGCGGTAACTAAGGATATTTTACCAATGCTCCAATTTTTGCTTTTAGTATGATTTACTTCCCATTTTGCTCTTCAATTGGCTATTTATTAGAATGTTTGTTTTTTTCTTTTTCTTTTTTTGGTATACTGAAGAAGTTCATCAAAATGAACTTAAAACCCATTGTGATACATGATTATGTGTGACTTTTAGACATAAGCAATCAATCAATCATTTTTGGATATATGTTAGTTTCATCAAATTGCTCATAATTAAGATTTTAAGACAATAGAATCTTGATAATAGAAAAACAAACATGGCTAGGAAGCAAAACTAATTTGTCATCTTTAACCTATGCATTACATATAATTATGAATATAGTTGTATTATATATAAGTCTTATTGGAAGAGAAAGTGTGAAAAATGTTTACCTAATAAATTTATAATATTTAATTTATAATTAAATTAGAATAAAATTAATTTATAATATAAATTAGAGTATTTATATAAATTAAATAATTGGTCACATATAATTAGAATAAGATTAATTTATAATATAAATTAGAATAGTTATATAAATTAAATGATGAGTAAATCTAACAGTTATCAATTTTTAAGAACAATTTTTGTAAAAATGTTCATAACAATAAATTGAATTTTAAAATTTATTATATAATCCAATATAAATTATATATATATGAAAAAATAAATACATATTATAAAATTAAGATAAATAAATACATATTATAAAATTAGGTAAATATTTTATACAGAAAGAAATTTACACTTTAAATTATTTTTTAAGAAATTTACATCTTAATTTCTCTTCGATCTTTCTGTGCTTAATAAAATCTAGTGTTAATTTGGACTTTAGTTAGTTTTACCTTAATTAAACTGGAAAAGGAATCTACTAAGATGAACAAGCCATTTCACATTAATTAGTATGAAAGAGCAACTTTTGCAAAATGACATTTGTCTGGCACAGGTGTTTCAAATATCTCAATCATTGCGCAGGTGTTGCATCTCAATAATTTCACAGGCCTTTACTGAAAATTAATTTGAAACAAGAGGGGTTGCAGGGCAGCAAGTCCTTGCCTGTTGGAGTAAACAACCTGCTTGTGCTATTGGATATAGTTTGTTGAATGCAACATGGGATATATTAATGGTCTTGAACAGGGCAATTGATGGTGCTAGAGAACGTTTTGGATGCTACTTCTATCACTCATAACAAGAATTGCATCACACAAAAGAAGAATCCTATACCAGGCTACAAGAATTTTCGCTTTATATATTTAGATGTAAGGGAGTCATTGATTTTCGTTGCTCATTGGGAGGATATAGCTTACTTTCATAACTTACATTTTCAGGTGATAAAAGTGCTATGGTTCTGGTGGTATTCGCATAGGGACTCCTGCGTTAACCACCTGTGGGTTTATTGAGATGACTTTATTAAAGTTGCAGATTTTGTCCATGAGGGGGCGCAAATAGCCATTGAGGCTAAGGTAATTGTGCAAAGTACAAAATTATAAAATATTATAGAATTTATTAAGTCAGACAATTTCCAACAACGAAATAGCATTTTTGATCTCAAAAAGTAGGTTGAATCATTTTCTGGCCAATTTCCATTGCCTAGTGTTGGCACTGAAAATCCTTGTTAGAGATATGACGTGCTCACAACCTCAGAAGTTCCCTTTATTAACTTTTAGGTTGGGCTTCAGTGATGATATCCAGGTTGTTAAGAAGGTTGGGGTTCAGTGATGATATCCAGGTTGTTAAGAATTGGTTCCATGAGTAGATTATGAGTAGATTATAGTGATGAATAATGGAATCTAAATTTTATCCTATTACCTTGAATAGAAAGACCTTTAGTCCTGGATAGGTCTCGTGCATTTTCACATTAGGTTTTAGTGAGAACAAAGCCTTCTTAGCGTTGATTATATTCATTGTATGTTGAATTTGAAGGTTGGAACTGACATAATTTTTCCTTTAGTATTGGTTGTCGTGAAGCTTGATTTGTTATCAAACAATCGTTTTATCCTCATGCAATTCCTATCATTTTTTTTTCATTAAATCTTTACAGATGTTTAAAATTCAAACTAATATATGTAAAAATGAGGCAAAAACAAACTTGGAGATAGAAGTCATTCAAGATAGCCTCTAGTAAAATTCACTAAAATGCAGGGACATAATTTATTACTGGACAGACCAATAGAGGGCACACATAGATTTGTAGGTCATAAATTTGCATATTCAAACTAATGTATAGAAAAAGGAGGCAAAAACAGACTAAGAGATAGAAGGCATTCAAGATAGCCTCTAGTAAAATTCACTGAAATGCAGGGACATAGTAAAATTCGCTAAATGCAGAGACATAAAATATGACCTCAACAATTTAATTATTAAAACAAACCATGAAAATGCAAGTTTAAATAGATTATACAAATGGAAATAAAAATGGCAAAGTACAAAATCCATGAAAATACATTTGTTTCAAAATAGAAGGGATAATAGTGACAAACGTGCTGTGAAAGATGCAAGTGGCGACATTTTGTTGCTTTTAAAATGGAATACATTACTTCATTATTCCAGAAACACAAATTTTGTTAGTTCAATCAATTAGATATACTCAAGCTTCAACAGCTACAATTGCAGGACATGCAGGACAAATGGGAGTCATGATGTGGTGTTTTTGACATCCTATCCACATTGGCAGCCATAAGTTCTAAACTCAGAATTGATATTTGTGAACATAAAACTAACAACTTGAAACTATGTGATCTCATACAGGTATAAATGATTCAAATTCATGAATCAAACATAATCGTAAAGAAACTGAAACAACAAGTAAAACATGATATTTACAAGCAAGCATTTCAGGAAAATAAATTGATTCATTAAATAAAACATGACAGAAATCTTCTTGGCAATATATACAAAGAGGAGCTTGTGTGCTTATTATCTTGCATCAATTCTATAACTCGATGTTTCTAGTGTGAAATTTATTAGTGAACATCGTGCTTTGGGAGCTCTATTCAATTCTAGAAAAAGTAAAAAAATAGAGTATCAATTTGTATGTAAGAAAATTGTATCAAGTTAGAGGAACATTGTTTTTTCTTGCACTAGTAGTCATTTCCTCAGAAGGATCCTTGTAATATAATTATGAGTAGTAGGATTCTCTGTATACATAGTTGAGCAGAGCCTCCCTGATGCACTTAATTAAGCAAATTTTTGAACTCCAACATGCTTCCATCCACAGATAAAGTTGACAGGGAGAATTAGTACAAGACAGAGTGAAGAAATTGGACGAACATTTCTTTTCCTTGCTCTAGTAGGCATTTCCTTAGGATCATCCTTGTAATCTGATTTCTAAGAAGCAGGATTCTCTATTTACATAGTTTAGTAGAGCATTCTGATTTCTGAAAAGCAGGATTCTTTGTTTACATAGTTGAGTAGAGCATCCCCAACAAGAGCACCTAATTTGGATGTCTCTAGTTGGTGATGTAGCTTGGGTTAGAGTGTCTTGATGGGGCTTGGAGAGAGTATCTAATGGGAAGTGGTAGCAATAGAGGTTATGGGTTTTCTGAAGGAAGGAAGGAAGCTCTGGCTTTGTAATTTCATTATTTCCAGAGACCAAAGCTCTGTGAAGACTCAATGAAATCATCACACGAATAACATCATTAATTCGTGACAGGATATTGAAGGCAAGGCTTTCCAACACCCTGGAGTATCTTTTCAAAATTAAGTGGCCAGTATCCTCTAACATCACAATGCACCAACAATATTAGGAGATAGAAATTGTTTCCTATAAACTATATATAGCATAGTTTTGTCTCTACAGAGGTTCAAATAGTGCTACTTTGCCTTTGGGTTAATGGCGACTCTTTTCTAACCTCATTCACAGGAGAAGGCCACCACCTTTTTAGTTTCATAAAAGATGAGTCAATCTTTTCATACCAAGACCTGGGTGCTTGCTTTAGTCCATAAAGTGCTTTTTTCAATTTACAGACTAAATGTTCTTTCCATTTCTAGACAAACCCTTCAGGTTGCTCTAAATAAACCTCCTTTTTTAGTTCTCCATTTAAAAATGCAGACTTTACATCTAGTTGGTGTATCATCCAATGTTTCTTAGTAGCTAGAGCAATTAACATTATGATAGTGTTTAGTCTAGCTACAGGGGTGAAGGTTTCTTCAATCTATACCTTCTTTTTGTGAATACCCCTTTGCTACCAATCTAGCTTTTAATTTTTCTATGGTTCCATCTGCATTAATCTTTGGTTTGTATAACCATTTACAACCTATGGTTTGTTTTCCTTTAGGAAGTTCAAGTAGATCCCAAGTCTTTATAGATTTTTGAGGCTATGTCTACCCATATGTTTTTTATATACATCCCTTACCAAACAATTTGAATACATCAATCTTACCATGCCATTCTCACTATGGAGTTTTTGTCTTATTAGATTACTCAGGCTTTTTAGGATTGCCTAAATATGTATCTTTTGATTACATCCCCTACCAAAACCATACGAATACATCCTTTTACTAAACAAAATCTCTTTGAGCACTCTATTTTGAACTATGCTCTCAAGTTATTCAATCAGGCTTTGATGTGCATATATATATATATATATATATATATATATATATATATATATATATATATATTTCCCACGTAACGAAGTACAACCTTATATTCTAGCTATACTCTCAATTACAGAGTATAAGTAGGGTAAAATGTTTTTAAATATGAAGGTCTTACAACAAGGTGGCTGGAAGTTCTTGTAACGAGATCCAATATTGTTAACTTGGGAAGTAATTTGACTCATAAAATGTATTTATATATTTTACTTCTGAAATCACTATTTAAGTTTGCAAAGTTATACATATTCTATTTTTAGTGTGCAAAGTCATGCATATTCTATCTGTAAATTTGAATTCTAAATTTGAATTGATAACTTTTGAATGATGCAACATATTTTTTTAACCATCAAATTATATTAAAAGATGATATTAAACTACTTGTTCTCGGATCATCTTGCATGTAGTTTAATCTCTGTTTTGTTATTGAATTTCTCCCTACCTTTATCTGACAATATCCATTTTTTACTATATGTGAAGCAGTTGCAAACTAATTTGTAGTTGTTGTTCAACTTTCAGCGTTGAAGGACATTTCTCGAAGTTCTCTGTATTGCTTCAACTCCGGTAACAACCTTAATCTCCTTTCCGAGTTTTTGCTTCATTTCTATTTCATCCATGGACCATGATAGAAAATCCTCTTCCATCAATTGTACATTAGCCACTCAGCAACTATAGAGTCTTACTTGAAAGCAGAAAGTGCTTTTCATATATTTAACATTATGTATATTATAGAAGTAAAAGATGAGTCTTTTATCATATTGTTCAAGTTCCTTTGGAGACAATGCTTAATAGTAAGTGGGTATTATGGTAAACATTTTTACTTGCTGGGGCACCCACATTTGCCTAGGATTTTATAACATAAGAAAACCTTTAAATCCCTGCAAAACCTTCCTCGTGAGGATTAGATTGTGTGGATTATGTTGGGTTTTATTCTCGCAAAGACTATTAATTTGCATAGCACTGTGCAACTTATGTTGGTTACTCACACAACAATGTTAAATACAAATACTTTGCCTTGGCCTACTCTGTTTTGTCACTGGGCAATCCAACTTTCAGCATTGAGGGACATTCTGGGCGTTTTTTGTATTGCTTCATATCCGGTAACAACCTTAATCTCCTTTCCGAGTTTTTGCTTCATTTCTATTTCATCCATGGGCCATGATACAAAATCCTCTTCCATCAATTGTACATTAGCCACTGAGCAACTAAAGAGTCTTATAAATTTCATTCAAAATTATTTTCCGATTGAAATGATTAAGTTCAATATATGCTTTCTTGATAATTTAAACTTTATTCCTTTGTGTTAAACTAATGCAAAGTGGTGCCATCGTGGCTGTCTTGTTTTTAGTGAACAGACTCTAGAAAATCTTAGATACAAACTTCAATACCTTTGTTTATGTCTGTCTGAATTCTGGACTAGTCATATCCCTGTTTTGATATTATATTCCACTTGGCATTTTTTTTGTCATCCACACATTAAGAAAGCGGAAAACAAATACATGCATGTACATTTACATTTAGAATGCATGCGGAAATTGATTTAGGACTTTGCGTGTGCTCTCTGCTCTATGTTGAAACAGTTTCGCTTCTCTTTCCTTAGTAGCTAGGATTTTCACTGCAAAAAAGAAAGTAAACGATTGTTTATCATCTTAGATTGCATATTTAGGAATTGTATATGTACATCACGCGATCAACCTTAAAGGAAAACTTCTTAAGAAAGATCAATTGTAAAATACATTTCAATAAACATAAAAACTCTTTGGAACCTAACGCACACCATTTAGAAGTCTAGGCTAGAGATGTGTTCCGGTGTCGTAAAGCCTGGTAACTATCACTTTCATCGTAGGTTGGGTGATTCCTCCTCTTTAAAATGACAAGTGCCAGTACGGACTTGTGCTCCCACGTACCGTCGAGTATATATTGGGAGACCACAATAGGCTATATCCTTTATCCTTAGGAAGCCGTGTCTGCCGCCCTATCGATCGCAATGCACTGAACACATCATTCGGGAAGATTGACTGCCGTACCATAAAAAGTATTCTGCAGTTTTGCGATTGGTTTGGTAATCCCCCTGTCTAGATATCCAGAGTAGTCACTTTCGTTCCTTTTCGGACTCCTTAAAAGAAAAGGACCATCTCAGCACTTGTCACTTCAGGCTCGTTAAAAATCGAAGGCGACTAGAGTCATCTTTAGCTTTTTCTCGACTCTTAAAAATTGAAAAAGCAAATTGTGTCAAAGTGTCATAAAATTTATTTAAATCGGAATAACCTCATTGTTCCCTCATTGGTCTTAGGGTAGGAAAATGGAGTCCACCAATCAAGGATTTCCCCTTGGAGGAATCCTGCTCCCTTTTCCTCTAGGGGAGATGTTGGTGCACCTCATATGGCTACATTGACCCTTCCAGGGCTTGCAATTGGCCTGCCAATATGCTTTTTCTCGACCTCTGTCGTTCAAAACACCGTGATTCTTGAACAATCAACTCAGCAACCAGATGATACTAGAGTTGCCCAAATCGAAGGCGACTAGAATCATCTTTAGCTTTTTCTCGTCTCTTAAAAATTGAAAAAGCAAGTTGTGTCAAAGTGTCATACAATTTATTCAAATCGAAATAACATCACTGCTCCCTCGTTGGTCTCAGTTTGACAAAATGGAGTCCACCAATCAAGGATTTCCCCTTGGGGGAATCCTACTCCCTTTTCCTCTAGGGGAGATGTTGGTGTACCTCATATGGCTACATTGTCCCTTCCAGGGCTTGCACTTCGCCTGCTGGTATGGCTTTTTTCGACCTCTGTCGTTCAAAACACCATGATTCTTGGGCAATCAAATCAGCAACCAGATGATACTAGAGTTACCCCCAAACTTTCTATTTCGTTTGTTTCTCCCTCTCCTTCCTCTGCGCTTCATGGAAGTATGCTTAAAAAAAAATGAACGTATAAAAGTTGTTGTAATAAATATCTTTCTTCATTATGTTTACAAGCTTAGATGCCCACTCATTTAGAAAAAAACTGAACATGCTTCTTTCAACATTTTTGTGTTTTGTTTTGTACCCGAAAATGACATCAAACCTCACTGAAAAATGTTATTTCCTCAATGTTATCTAGATCAACTCATATTCAACCATACCTACAAATTGCTGAACTTGAGCCAATACAATCAATGCAAAATTCAACTCCACGATATCGTACTGCAATTTCAGACGGAACACATAAGAAACACATCATGCTTCCAAAAGATTTCAATGATCTCGTAGCAACAAGATTGCTACAAAAGGGTTCTATTATAAATGTTAAAAGTTGGACTACCTCAGCTATTGGTCCTTCAACGTAAGTTTGTTATAAATTTCTTATTTCAAATTTAACATTTTTTTATTTACAAAACAACCGCTTCTAACAGTTATTCCTTTGACTCTCATTTGTCGTGTAGGTCTATAAAGCTAATAGACTTTGAAATATCTACTTCATTTGCACCCTTAATTAGCAATCCAAAAACTATGAGTATCCCCATCACATCTGATGAAAACTCTCCATCCTCATCGGATCCACATCCTCCATCAAAAAGGCACTGCCCTCTTCCAACTACTCCAACCCCGTCCGTTCAACCAGTTCAAATTCCCATCAAATCGTTAAACCCTTACCACTCAAACTGGTGCATAAAAGGATACGTCCAAAGGAAAACAACTCTTCGACAGTTTCAGAATCAATACGGACCCGGTAAAGTGTTTGGTTTTGACATGTTCGATACAGAGGGTGGAGAAATACTTATTACATGTTTCAACAATGTCGCAGATTATTTTTTCGACAAAATCAAAAATGGAAATGTCTACATTGTCTCTAAAGGGAATGTAAAAATGGCTAATAAGCAATACAACCACTTGAGCAATGACTGGGAAATTTTGTTGAATGCAACATCTACCATAGAACATGTTGCCAGCGAAAAAAAACATAATCCAACAGTGTGATTCAATATAAAATCAATTGATGATATCAGAACAACAAATGTCAACTCCATTATTGATATTCTTGGTGTTGTCACAGACATTTCCAGTGTATGCACTATACGTAGAAAAGATGGCTCTGAAGTCAATAAACAAAAAGTACAGCTTCAAGACATGTCAGGGTATAGCATAGATGCAATCTTTTGGGGAGATAATTTTAATGTCGTTTCACAGGAAATCTCCTCCCTATGTGCTACAGGAAATAACCCCATCATTGCAATCAAATCTGCACGTGTTGGAGAATTTAATGGAAAAAATATCGGCACTACAACGAGATCCATTGTTCTTGTAGATCCTGACATTGAAGAGGCCCATGCGCTAAAGTCGTGGTTTAAAAAAGAAGGCTCGACTGCAGCTTCTACATCTTTGACAACAAGATCTCCTTTTGGCCACCAACAAAAAAAAAAAACAATTGCTGACATTTACAGTATGGATTCCTTAGAGAAACCAACATTTTTCCAATTAAAGGGCACAATAACAAAAATTGGTATGGATAGTTTTTACTACATTTCTTGCCCGTCGATTGTTGGTGGGAAAAAATGCATGAAAAAACTTATTCCACAAAATACAGGGATGTGGTTCTGTCCAAAATGCAACGCTGAAGTAAGCGACTGTGATTACAGATACTTATTGAAAATCGACATACAAGATCACACTGGTACATATAAGCTTTTTGTTGTGAACAATACCCTCTAAAGGTACATATGATGGCTTTTGAATCTAGTTTTCTCCTATCCTCCTTTGGAACATGGGCAAATGCTTTAGACCCAAATACTCTTAAATGTTTTACTGTAGGCTTAAATCCATATACTGCTTCATAAGGAGTTTTAAACTCAAGACTCTTTGTAGGACTCCTATTTTTCAAATAAACTGCAGTATTCAATGCTTCAGCCCAAAAACCATTCGACACATTCTTACCTTTCAACATGCTTCTAGCGCATTCCAGCAGTGTTTTGTTCTTTCTTTCAGTTACTCCATTTTCTGTGAAGTATGGGGTACTGTGAACTGCTACAATATTCCATGGTCTTACAATACCTGATAAGCTCATCTTTCCTGTATTCTCCCCCTTGATCGGAGAGGAGAATTTTTATCTGCTTCCCTCTTTTCCTTTCAATCATATTCCTGAACTGCTTAAAGTATTCAAATGCGTGACTCTTCTTACTGAAGAAATACACCCAAGAAATCTTTGTGCAGTCATCAATAAACAGTAAAAAATATAGTGCACTGCCTAATGATTTTGTTTTCATGGGTCCACACAGGTCTGTATGCACTAATTCAAGTATATCCCTCTGTTTCTTTTCTACTCAAATAGGGAATTCTTCTCTATGCTTTTTTCCTAATGTACACGCATCACAATCATTATGTACTTGCTTTAGCATAGGAAGATCTCTTACCATTTCCTTCTTATGTAGTAACAGCAAATCATTGTAGTTGATATGACCAAAACTCTGATGCCATAGCTCTTCTGTAGTCAAACTCATAGCTATCAAAGGCTCGAACTGGTGCAGGTCTTACATCCAACTTGTACAGGCCTCCTGTTCGGATTCCTGTAGCAATTGTCTTCATGCCATCTAGCAGATCTTTAATTTAACAATTAGATTTAAAAAATTCAACTTTAAGATCTTGATTTGTGATCATGGATACAAAAATCAAGTTCTTTGTTACACCGGGCACATACATAACATTATGAATTTGTTTTACATTACCATTAGGTGGAATGATAAAAAATTTCCCACACCCTTTGATCTAATGACTTCTATCATCACCTAGGTAAATCTGTGCTCCTTCGTTGATTTCTTTAAAATCTTCGAACTAATGCTTATTCCCTGTCATATGTGTTGATGCTCCTGAATCTACATATCAGATGTTTGCATCAACATTCTCATCAAATCTGCGATAAACAATCTGAAATTATGCACATGATTTTCATTCGCGAGATGACCTACATGTCATTTCTGCTTCTGTTTTTCTTCATGATATTTCTTCTTCTTGCACTCACTGGCAATAAGACCAAGTTTTCCGCAATAAAAACATTTAATTTCAGATTTGTTTCTATTCGGATGCATACCTTGGGTTTGATTCTGTCTTTTCTGTGAATGTGCTCCATTTTGCTGTTGCGGATTTCCTTTCCCTTTGAAGAAGTTCTTCTTCGCCATCAATGCAAGATCGATACTCTGGGGCTTCAGAGTCGATCTTCTTTCTTCTTCTTGCATCAGTATTCCTGTCAGCTTTTCAAACTTCGGGATTTTCTCTCTCGCATTTATCCCAGTGATGAACATTTGGTAGTCATCAATCACACCATTCATGGTAATTGTTACAAGATCTGTATCGTCAACTGTATGACTAATGTCTGCCAATTTGTTCTCCAGATCTTTGATCCTTGCTATGAAGGCAACAATTTTTTCATTCTCCTCCATCTTCAGGGATAAGATCTTGTTCTTCAGAAACAGAAGACGATTTGTATTCTTGATCTCATACAAATCCTTCAGAATTCCCTAGATCTCGTTAGTTGTCTTACACTCTCTGATTTGTGGTATGATGCAGTCTTTCACTAACATCTTCAACAACGTCTTTGCTCTACCTTCTCTCTTCTCCCAATCTAGGATCGATGCTGATCCAATCGCTGGATTCGGCTCATCCCCGTTTACAATTCTTCAAGCACTTTACACTTCTAACATAGTCTGCATCTTGAATTTCCAATTTGCATAATTGGAACCATCGAGCTTGTTATGCTCATTCAAGCATGCTTCAAACATATTATTATTCATCTTGGCGATTTAGACAAAAAAATTTGACAGGTAAAAGAAGATGTTAGATTTACCCCAGATCTGTGACAAAGACAGATCATTGATCTTCAATGTTGTTTGATCTCACAGCACACCCACAGATCACCGTGGCTTCCTTCACAGCCTCCAGACAACCTTCTGTTGTCAGCCTTTACAGCCTTCTCCAAGATGCAGCCTTCTCTCGGCCTCCACGGAGCCTTTTTGTTGTTTACACGATCGTCGCAGATGTACACCACTTATCTGAGACATCGTCGCAGATGTACACCACTTATCTGCGACATCGTCGTAGCTATACACCTAATATCAGAGACGGTGATGTTAAGGGTGATTGAGTAATCGTCGCGTTTATTCTCCTGAAACCTGCGACGATTTCGGTTTAGTCGCACCCTCCTCTTGGTGTACAGGTTCCTTGGCCCTAACGCTTTGATACCATGATAAAAATGGCAATGTTGTATTAAAAGAAATAAAACCCACTGGTCAGCTCTACGAAAGAGAGTCTGAACCAGGAGAGTCTGGCTTTGCAGAACGCTCTACATTGTTCATGTACATCACACATTATATAGTAATCATGGTTTTAGGGAAGTTAAAACAATAACCTAAGAAATAGAAACTAATTCCTATCCTGAGGTCATGTGAACCAACTTACATTATTGTAGGATATTCTCCATTATCTTCAACATCATTGACGTTCTTGATGGTATAGGATTGCTTTGAATGATAGTTTGCTAGCGACACATACCCTAAATTTTCAAATTGGTTAGAAAGTCTAAAGCCTTTGCAAAATAACCCATTTACGGAAAAGGTTCGAAAGTGGGATGCATGTGGGCCATAAAGAATAAGCAATAGGAAAGAGAGGGGCATAAGTTAAGCGATCATCATTCTATTATTGGTGGGCACTAAAGATAAATAAGAGAGAGTTGTTTTTTCAGGCTTCAAGATTGGTCTAGCATTAAAAGAATCTGATAAATTAAGAACTGGTAAAGGAACGATGTAAGTTATATATGCCTCTAAATCCTTGTATAATAACTCCTATTGAGTAGCAAGATCCATATGGTATAAAGGGTTAATAAATAGGATAGATGGGTATAGGCAATAAGTGCTAGACCATACTAGTAGCAATAAATAGCATCTAAGCCTGTAGGTGATGTCAAAGTTTATGGCAAGCACTAACAAGGTAAAGGAGGTAGTGTTTCTCATGGGCTAGCAGAAAGAAAGGGTGCTTGAACGGGGCTCTCTCGTTTATATACATGTCCCGGTGAAGTTTGACTAAGTCTAAGTAAATGCTTGGGACCAAATAAATAGATTACGTTTTTATAGGACCCGGACAACCTGGATGGGAAGAATGAAACCACTGTAGCTATATATCACCATGTCCTTTGTTTGTTCATACCCTTAGATACTTGTATTAAGCCAAATTGTTGATTTAAAGCATTTTAGGTTATTCTCCATATCCATCCAAATGAAAACATGAAATGCGAATGTTTTTCAGGCGGGTGGCAGAGGCATATGCAGGTGAGGTGAGACCTTGTTCATGTATTTTATTATTAATAAACATGGCCATTTAATAATGTTGATCTATTATAGGCAGAACACCTTCAATTATTGCTTTGAGGAGCACTTTTATCCGTTGCTATGATGTTTGGCGAGAGGATAGAGCCAGGGAGATAAAATAGGGAATGGTATTCCGGGAGGGAATAGGCGCCATTCACTTAGAATAAAGATCAATAATAGATGGAAAGGATTTACACAAGACCATAGAGCGAGAGAGAGCCTTGGCTTACCTGCTTAAGCGTGCCCTTCTATCGCACCTATATTCCTTTTTGTTCAGTTACATCCAGTATAAGTTCTGCTTCCAACTACCCATGGGGGAAAGGATTTACACAAGACCACAGAGCGAGAGAGAGCCTTGGATTACCTGTTTAAGCGTGCCCTTCTATCGCACCTATATTCCTTTTCGTTTAGTTACATCCAGTCTAAGTTTTGATTCCAACTACCCATGGGAGAAAGCTTGGACATATAACAAGTTGAAATTGGGAATGGTATATGAAATGAAAGGCTGGAAACATAGTTGTTAGTCCTTAGAACTACTAAAGTGGAAGTGGTTAGTATTTTTTTCCTGCCTCATATAGTTTTCAGTTTTAGACCGCCCGCGGAACAACCTTTCAAACCAACGACCTTGATAGAAAAACACTCAACAACATGTTAGAGATAATGGAGAATATCCTAGAATAGTGAGAGTTGGTTCACGAGACCTCAGGATAGGAATTAGTTTCTATTTCTTAGGATGTGTTTCTAACTTCCCTAAATCTATGATTGTTATATAATGTGTGATGTACATGGACAATGAGAGCATTCTGCAGAGCCAGACTCTCCTGGTTCAACCTCTCTATCGTAGAGCTGACCAGTGGTTGTTTTTTTATTAATTCAAACATCGTTTTTTAACATGGTATCAAAGTTGCAAGGTCGAGGAACCTGTATGATGAGTGAAGTATTTGAAAGGCACGCCTGAGGCGAAAGCATCGCGTGGTTTGGGGGAAGAATAGCGTTGATCCCACTGTGAGACTTACGCGTATTTTTATTTTTTTGACTGTCATGAATCTTTGTTGTACAATCACGTCGACCGTCGCGAATCTATGGTGCTAAATCGCGCCAACTGTGTAAACAAAAAAGGTGTTGTGTCTTGGCGGTGGTTGCAGAGAGAAAGTTGTGTGGAGGCCAAGATCTGTCGAGAGAAGGCTGCGTGGAGGCTGAGGTCTGTGGAGAGAAGGTTGCGACGACCTATACATGGTTCCTCATAGGACTGATGTGGAGAGCGCGCAGTGTGGTGGAGACTTGCCCAGAGGCCGTGTGGAGAGGGCGCGCAGACTGCAAGGGATCAACTAGTGCTAGAGGCTGTTGAAAATACCAGAAATCAGACTTGCAGAGATCAGCGATTTCTGTCTTTGACATAGATATGGAGTAGATCTAACATAATTTTTTTTTTTACCTGCCAATTTTTTTTAATTGCCAAGATGAATAATCAAATGATTGAAGCATACTTGAATGAGCATAACAAGCTTGATGGCTCCAATTATGCGAATTGGAAATTCAAGATGCAGACTCTACTAGAAGTGTAGAGTGCTTGGACGATTGCAAATGGGGATGAGCAGAAGCCAGCAGCTGGATCAGCATCGATCCCAGATTGGGAGAAGCGAGAAGGTAAAGCAAGGACGCTGTTGAAGATGTCAGTGAAAGACTACATCATACCACATATCAGAGAATGTAAATCAGCAAGCGAAATTTGGGGAATTTTGAAGGATTTGTATGAGATCAGGAATACAAATCGTCTTCTGTTCCTGAAGAGCAAGATCTTATCCCTGAAGATGGAGGAGAATGAAACAGTTTCTTCCTTCATAGTGAGGATCAAAGATCTGAAGAACAAATTGGAAGACATTGGTGATATAGTTGCAGATACAGATCTAGTAACAATTTCCATGAATGGTGTGACCGATGACTACCAAATATTTATCACTAGGATAAATGCGAGAGAGAAAATACCAAAGTTTGAAGAACTGACAGGAATATTAATGCAAGAAGAAGAAAGAAGATTGACTCTAAAGCCTCAGAGTGCAGATCTTGCATTGATGGTGAAAAATAATTTCTTCAAAGGAAAAGGAAATCCGCAATAGAAAAATAGAGGAAACTCACAGAAAAGACCAAATTAAACTCAAGGTATGCATCTGAATAGAAACAACTCTGAAATTAAATGTTTTTATTGCGGAAAACTTGGTCATATAACTAAGGAGTGCAGGAAGAAGAAATATCATGAACAACAACAGAAGCAGAAATGACATGTAGGTCATCTCGCAAATGATAATCATGAGCAGAAATTCAAATTGTTCATGGCAGACTTTGATGAGAATGTTGATGCAGACATCTGGTATTTAGGTTCGGGAGCATCAACACATATGACGAGAACAAGCAATGGTTCGAATATTTTAAAGAAATCAATGACGAAGCACAAATCTACCTAGGTGATGATAGAAGTCATCAGATCAAAGGGTGTGGGAAAATTTCTGTCATTTTACCTAATGTTACTGTAAGGCAAATTCATAATGTCATGTATGTGCCCGGTGTAACAAAGAACTTGATTTCTATATCCATGATTACAGATCAAGATTTTAAAGTTGATTTTTTTAAATCTAATTGTTATATTAAAGATTTGTTGGATGGCATGAAGATATTGCTACATGAATTTGAACAGGAGGTATGTACAAATTGGATGTGAGACCAGCACCAGTTTGAGCTTTGACAACAACGATTTTGACTACAGAAGAGCTGTGGCATTAGAGATTTGGTCATATCAACTACAATGATTTGTTGTTACTTCAGAAAAAGGAAATGGTAAGAGATCTTCCTATGTTAAAACAAGTGCATAATGATTGTGATGCTTGTACATTAGGAAAGATGCATAGAGAGGAATTCCTTGTTCGAGTAGAGAAGAAATAGAGAGACATACTTGAATTAGTGCACATAGATCTTTGTGGACCCATGCAAACAAAGTCATTAGGAGGTGCACTGTATTTTTTACTGTTTATTGATGACTGCACAAAGTTTTCTTGGGTATATTTTTTGAGTAAGAAAAGTCACACACAGTTCAAAAACATGATTGAAAAGCAAACAGGGAAGCATATAAAATTCTCCACTCCGACCAAGGGGGAGAATACAGGAAGGATGAGCTTATCAAGTACTGTAAAGACCATGGAATATTACAGCAATTCATAGTACTCCATACTCCTCAACAGAAAGAACAGAACATTGGTGGAATGTGCTAGGAGCATGTTGAAAGGTAAGGATCTTTCGAATGGTTTTTGGGCTGAAGCATTGAATACTGTAGTTTATTTGAAAAATAGGAGTCCTACAAAGAGTCTTGAGTTTAAAACTCCTTATGAAGCATTATATGGATTTAAGCCTGCAGCAAAACATTTAAGAGTGTTTGGGTCAAAATCATTTGCCCACATTCCAAAGGAAGACAGATGAAAACTAGATTCAAAAGCCATCACATGTACCTTTATAGGGTATTGTTCACAATATAAATCTTATAGATTATTTAATCCCTTTACTCACAAGATTTTTGTTAGTAAAGATGTCATATTCCATGAGCAGGATCATTAAGAATCTGATAAGCGCAATGAGGAATGGGATATTTCATTCTTGGTGGAAGAAGGAAGTGATGAATAAGGTGATGGAAATGAGCAGCAACAGATGCAGTAGAAATAGCAGCTATAGGAAGGAAAAGAAGATGATGTAGCTATCAAGCCAAGTCCAAAAAATGATGATCAAACAAGGTTTGAAGCTACCCCACCACTCAGGAGATTAGTTAGGAAAGCTCAGTTGCCAACAAGATATAGGGAAAATGCTTTCATAACTAGTATGATGAATGTTTTTGAAACTTCTAGTTATAAGGAAGCAAATGAATGTAGTAAATGGAAAATAGCTATGGAACAAGAATATGAATCTATAATCAGGAACAACACTTGGGAGTTGGTTGAACTTCTTAAAGGGAAACAAACTATAGGTTGTAAATGGTTGTATAAACCAAATATTAATGCAAATGGAACCATAGATAAATTAAAAGCTAGATTGGTAGCAAAGGGGTATTCACAAAAAGAAGGCATTGACTATGAATAAACCTTTGCCCCTGTAGCTAAACTAAATACCATCATAATGTTAATTGTTTTAGCTACTAAGAAACATTGGAGGATTCACCAACTAGATGTAAAGTCTGCATTTTTAAATGGAGAATTGAAAGAGGACGTTTATAGAGCAACCTGAGGGTTTTGTCCAAAAAGGGAAAGAAAATTTAGTCTGTAGATTAAAGAATGCTCTTTATGGACTAAAGCAAGCACCCAGGTCTTGGTATGAAAAGATTGATTCATTTTTCTACAACTTGGCTACAACAGAAGTAAAAATGACCCTAATCTGTATACCATGAAAGATGAAAAGGGGCGCATATTGTTGATTTCTTTGTATGTAGATGATTTAATTATTATAGGTGATGTTATAGCTCTAATCAAAGAAATCAAGCAATAAATGTCACAGGTGTTCGAAATGAAAGACCACGGTGAATTAAGACACTGTTTGAGTCTTGAGATTTGGAGAGATTCAAGACAAACTTTTATGTCTCAGGGTAAGTATGTCAAAGGTCTACTGGAAAGATTCAGGATGGATCAATGTAAGGCTGCAACAGTACCATTACAACAGAACATTAAACTTCAGAGTGAGGATGGCTCTAAAGAGGCAGATGCGACACTTTATAGACAGCTTGTTGGGAGCCTAATCTCCCTTACCACTACTAGACCAGATTTGGCTTATGCAATCAGTGTGATAATTCAATACATGTCCAAGCCACTTGAGAGTCATTGGAATGCAACGAAATGTGTTGTGAGGTATCTACAAGGTACTATAGACTATGATATTATTTATACCGATTCCTATGATGTTAGATTGACATGATTTACAGATTCAGATTGGGCTGGAAATGTAGACGACCGTAGATCCATAACAAGCTATGCATTCAGCATTGGATTCGGGGTGATTACATGGAGAAGCAAGAAATAGAACACAGTTTCCTTGTCTTCAACAGAAGCAGAGTATCAAGCCATGTGCGCAACGACATGTGAGGCAGTTTGGTTGCAGAGACTTCTCCAAGATGTTGGGGAAGAACAGAAAGGTGCAACAACAATCAGATGCGACAATCAGAGTTCAATCAAACTTGCTAATAATCCGGTGTTTCACAAGAACACTAAACACATTGATACACAATTCCACTTTGTCAGGGAGAAAGTGCAATCAAAAGAAATCCAACTGGTATATTGTAATACATGTGATAATGTTGCAGACATTTTCACTAAGCCTCTTGGCAAAATTAAGTTTGAAATGTTTAGGGAGATGTTAGGCATATTTATGAACCCCTTCTCCATTAAGGAGGAGTGTTAGAGATAATGGAGAATATCCTAGAATAGTGAGAGTTGGTTCACGAGACCTCAGGATAGGAATTAGTTTCTTTTTCTTAGGTTATGGTTCTAACTTCCCTAAATATATGATTGATATATAATGTGTGATGTACATGGACAATGGAGAGCGTTCTGTAGAGCCAGACTCTCCTGGTTCAGACTCTCTGTCGTAGAGCTGACTAGTGGTTGTTTTTTATTAATTCAAACATCACTTTTTAACACAACATGCCAGTAGTTGGTTGCGCCGAAGGAAGAACTCTAATAGTTGGGATGGATTCACACGCAACTTTATTTAGTAGTTGAAGGAAACTGGCATTGCCACAGGTCAAAAGTAGTGGAAATTATGTTTATAAAATGTATAGTAAAAGCAACAATCTTGATGTGTTTAAAAAATCTAAAGCAATGGTCTCCAAGTGGGGACGGTTAGATGCCAGTGTTTGCATGTATGGTAGGTGTAATTCAATATGCCATGGAAGAGTTGGGAGCGTGATTGATGACTACTTGATCGGAAAAAGGCATGTCCAAAACAGCTCAATCTTCTTGGCAACTTTTTTCTTCTCCCCTTATTTGAAAGTGTGGTGTTGTCTCACGACTGTGCGCGAAACTTCAACAACGCCCTCATTTCTTGGCACGGTATCGCCTACGAGACAATACAACCTGACATCGTCCAGGAACCCATGCAGAGCTCCACTGAGGCTCGACCCTTCAACCTGCACAATCCCATAACAGAGTGTGTATAGAGAGTCATACAGGGAGGAAGTAAAATTATTTACCAAATACACTCACCATGTCGCCACTAGCGATGTCGTGGGGGAAATCTTGAGGGCAGTCTACATGTTGTCACTGAAATATCCACATTATCGTTATTGGTGTCGACTAGGATTTCTTCACGCCACCTAAAGCCCGCAATGTTTCTTTCCAGTTAAATTACGACGTTCCACCTGACGTTTGGCTGGTTATGGGCATGGTCGACTGGCTTGTGAAGGATAAGGGCCATCTGCTCGTCTTTGAAGTCCTTAAAACCCTCCTGCAGACCAGAAATTATTTTGATATTTTCGTCTTGATTGTTGGAGATGGATCTTGGGGTTCCCGTATCCAGAACCAGCACTAGACGTGAAGGTCGTGGGGCCATTGAGCTCATCTCAATTGGGGGATTTCTATAACGTGCTGGATATCTTTGTAAACTCGACACTGAGAGCCCAGGGTCTCAATCACACGCTCATGGAGGCCATGTTATGCGGGACGTTGTTGCTGGCATCGCATTTTAGCAGCTTTAAGAAGAGTGAGCGTGGTGGTGAGTGGGGATTTCGGGTACACATTCATTCCTAGGGTCGAATCCCTCTGCATCGCGTTGGTGAGAGTTCTCGAGGATGGCAAGTGGATTTTGAAGAAGAAGGGTGAGCAGTTCACTGCAGTCAAAATGGTGTCCACATATGAAAATCTTTAGTTGTGTATTGCCAGGAGGAATGCCACGAGATTCAATTTATGCAAATACCCTCTTCCACTTCTTCTTTAGTGAGGTATTGATCCATTGATCATGCTACCTCTCTTTGCCCACAAAATTAGCATGCAAATTTTGTAGTTGTCTTCCTCTTTAATGTGTACCATTATTGCATTTTGTGCTTCCAATTCAGAGCATTCAAACCAATGATTATGATTACAGGGAGAGTGATTTGCGATCATATGGAATTGAATTGTAAGGAGACATTCAATCTATACTTCAAGTAATTCTTCTTCACCTGTAATCTCCTTTGCATCTGAAGGAGGTGCAGCAATCAATGGCATTCTTGTCTTCTAGACATCTTGTTTTCTTCTAGTGTAGGAAGCTGCCAAAACAATGACACTTGTTATCCATGCATGGATGTAGAGAAATAGACCAACGGTGAGAAGCAAACAAGCAGTGGAGCAGTGGCAGGCATACATGTAGAGAAGCAGACAAGAAGCACTTTCAGACTAATGCTATTATGGTAGCCATAGTTTCACTTAGCATTAATTCCCAACATAATATAATATGGACTCATACTAGAAATAGATACAAGCAAACCTCTGCCAAATAAGGTAATCTTGGAGGTAGCAGACAAAAATAGAAGGATGCAGTTGTTAGATTTCTAAAATAAAAAATTCAAGTACCCGAATGGTTTAGGTGGTAGGTGGCTCCTGCATCTACTTGAAAGCTGAAGGATGGAGGATGCATATGCTCCCCAGATGGTTTGAGTGGCAGGTGGCTCCTGCGTCTACCTAAAAGTTGAAGGATGGAGGATGAAGGATGGAGGGCGCATATGCTCCCCACCTAGCTAGAGAATATCCAATTGAAGAAGCTAGGACCAATCACTGAGACTAAGGCGAAGGCATCAAAGCTATCATCATTAGAGGCGTAGGAGAAAGCACCATCTTAACCAGATAGATCAACAGAAATTTTCAAGCACCAACTATGAAAATATTCGAAATATCAATTGCTCAAAACATCTAATCTATGATCCTCAATTAGACAGCTAGAGAAACAACATGCAAACACCACAACAACGTTAGACAACTAGAGCAACAACATGCAGACACCACAACAACGTTAGAAAACTAGAGAAACAACATGCATACACCACAACAACATGCAGATTGCAGACACCAAAACAGTAGCATGCAGACACCATAGCAGCAACATGCACCACTTGACTTTGGTTTTTTATAATAGAAGGATAACATTTAATACTGGTAAACTAATGTTAGCATTAGTTTACCTCTTTCAAAATGATTTCAAAATAAAAAAAGGGAAGATATCAATATATCATATGTTTTCCTCTCCTCACCTTGGGAAGAGGCCAAATAAGGTGACCAAACAAAATGCATAATGAAAATTCACAATTAATGCTAGCATTAGTTTACCTCTTTCAAAATGATTTCAAAATACGAAGGGAAGATATCAATATAACATATGTTTTCGTCTCCCCACCTTGGGAAGAGGCTAAATCAGATGACCAAACAAAATGCATTATGAAAATACACAAAAATTTGTACGAAGTTTGGTTATTTGAAACGGTAAGCAACAAAAGTAATGTTACCCCCCACATTTTCAATTACTATAGTCCAACCATGCCTGCGGCAGGGACTAATAACACCTTTTGTCAAATGACTTCTAACGTGGCCTAGGTGGCTTTGTGATGCTTCACTGAGGGAAACACATTTTTTCCTTTTTCTTGAAGTTGTTGTGGCCTATTTCAAAATTTTGCAGGTATTTATCGTAGTTTAATCGAAGGGAAAAATTTCCAAAGGACCAACAATTAACATGAATTTACTCGTGATTTACTTAATAGAGTTTTTATGCACTAATTGACACTTTAGAAAGGTGGATTAATACAACTATTGAAAATTTTCATGTTTCTCAAGTTTTCGCTAAGGATAAATTATAATGAATAGACTCTTTTAAATGTTTGTTTTGTCCGGATAACTATGCTTTCTCTTAAATGATCAGCGTGAACAATGAATGAGAAACCGCTCCCAGAAAATGAATTTTCTACGAGACATGTCTACAATATCCTAAAACATTATTTTGATCTTTATTTAGCTTTTCAAGAAGTTGTTTTTCTCTTCTAAAGGTAAGATAAAGAGTACGTTCAATGTGTTATTTCTCGGAATATCTTTTTGAGCTGAAGAAGGGCTTATTTAGAATCGTCAGGTTGTAGGTTGTAAAATTATTAGAGCATAAATATAGATCTAGCTAAAGAATAATTGAACAAACTCGCAAGAATCTAAAAAGAAAATTGGAATTGAGAATGAATTTGATTACACAATATGATTTGATAATAAATACATAAAACAACTAAGTTAAGCTTAGTTGTACATGCAATAACTAAGGATAATTAAATCTAGCTGAAGCTAAGTGTGCTTTATGTTCTGTAAATGTGCACATGCACCACATGCAAGCACTAGAGTTAACTAACTAATTCCAAGTGCACACCACATTCAAGCATTCGAGTTAACTAACTAAAGCCAAGTGCACATCACATGCAAGAACTATAATTGAACTGAAGCTAATTAAGGCTAACTAGGTGCATGTACACCAACACTCCCCCTTAAACATAACTTAGGTGAGTGTGATGCAAAATGTATGGGTCCCGACCCATAAGGCCATTTTGGGTACCTATGTACGATGCGTGAAAAAGAGGAAAGACCAGCTCAAAACTCAACCGCTTCTGATCTAAAATTCGTGAGAACAAAGTATTTCTTGTACAGAGATCGACTGTATGGGCATTCACCGGATATCTCACCTTCCAAAAGAAGGATGAATCCAGAAGCTACCTAGCCCGATTACAGACTCTGCCTGAAGAAATAAAATGTAAACACTTTTTGAATAATAGATCTGATGATCAATCCCGCTTTGATATCCTGTAGAATTTTTTTTTTCTACAAATCAACCAGCTCTGATACCATGTAGAAATTTTGAATAATATGACACATATTCACAGAGATTATCCCGATTATACATTATTGCGGAATACGTGCATAATACATAACCTCCTCTACGTTGATCATCAATTTATAGAAGCAGAATTAAAAACAATGAAACTTCAATCGCATGCACACATTAACACAGTATGTAACTCAGGGAAAGCATACAGCTGAAAACCCCTCACTATCTGTATATTATAATGATTGAGAACATGTAACAATACATAGTACAATACTCCTCACAAGTACTCAGTACTATCTCCACCTGTTACACATAAAACTAGCTCAGATCTGATCTCCAAATCTCCCCCACTACTTTGCCTTCCTCCACTGCACAATCCTGCAAGAGAATGAATGAATCCAAACTCGTTCCAAGTTCTATTTACCTTGGGAAAATCACTCACACTGGAAATCACGTGAGCACAGGTTATATCACTGGGCATATGCAATTCTCATGGGCATACTCAATCCTTTGATTGTGCAAATCCTCATGCACAACTATAGTCACAACTGATAGCAATCTCAACCTCTAACACCTGTCTCCACTGAACTGTACATGCACTGACATGAAACTGAGTTAACTGATGTATTCTTTAGTTGCTTTATGAGTTAATAATTAATTCACATAACTCATCACTTAGTCTATTGGCCAGTTAGACTAAATACAACTAGTTCAACTAAGTCAAACTGAACACAACTCCATTAACTGCTCATCCAACTCCACAGAACTCAACCACATGAGTTCTAATTGATGTCTTGCATGCAATAGCTCAACTGACCCACAAAGAAAGCGTATTTCCTTCTGACAGCTACATGTGCCACATCTGTAGCTCAAACTGAAGTGCTCCAAGAGGATAAGATAAAGTTTATAGTCTAAATATTATTATGAAACAATAATATTTGACTTTTCTATTTTTGACTAGCAGCCTAAAAATAGACTCTGATCACTCCTGCCGTGATCCAAAAATAGAAGTCCATCTATTTTTCCCAACATGACCAATCATCCCATAAACAGCATCCTGCAACTCATAGACCATGATCCATATGTCTAAAAATAGACTTTGCACCATAATTTGCCTGCGGGCCCACTTAGTGAAGGTGACTCCTTTCCACTAAGCTCCATCATCTTGTTGCATTTTCAAGCATTTCTTGTTGCACACTTTTCAACACTCCCTCTCAACAAGAAAGGCTTCCTCTCAAACTCGATCCTGTAACTCTGGAATGTTCTGCATGCAACACATCTGCCCGGTCCACTTTGCTCCAACAACACTTGGAACAAAAAAACACTCCCAACTGACCACTCTGTTGGGCTAGGAACATACTCTGATGCTGAAGCTCTACCTGTTGTTGACAAGTGCTCCCTCTCTGACATCTACGCTACTGCAACATCCCCATGCACCTCGCACCATTGCACACCTCTCTGTGCCACCTAGCATTGTGCAAAACACTTGTGCCTCTCGCATTGTTGCAGCCTGCTAGCTATGCGATGTCTTGGGATTCCATGCACTATCGCTCTCTCTGCCACTCCATCCGCATCTGTCTCTACCCAATCAGTCAGTCCCTGCTACTCCACATCGGGGCTCCCATAGCAAGGTCTCATCCAAGAGGTTGGGTACCTCAAGGATCCTGCCCCTCCTCCTTGGGACGATCAATCCACATCACCCCACCTCCTAACTGGAGGTATGGCTGCATGCGATCCCTCAGCCCACCTGGCTCGAAGTTTCCCCCTACTGGAGGTCTCTGCATGAGTAGATGTCTCTACTCGATCTCCTCTCAGCTTCCCTTGTTGTGGCTGCTCCACAACCTCCTGAAGCTGCTGCACCAATTGTGGCTCCTCCACAATCATCCGAGACTTCTTCTGGCTCTACATGTTAAGGGGTAATATACACTCCCTCTCAACCACCAAGTCTCCATTAGTTGCCTCGCTGCTCAAGGCTTTGCATGCATCTACATGCAACTAATAAAGGTTCCTGACTCGAACCCCTATCTTCCGGGTTTCTCCAGTTGTCTTGCTGCGCAGGAAAGCCTTTCCCTTGCTGAAGACAACATCATATCCCTTGTCTTCTAACATCGCCACAGAGATAAGATTCTTCTTCAATCCTGGAACATGCATCACTTCCTTCAATCTGAAGGGTTTACCAGACTCCCTCTCAAAGGAAATGGTACCGATATCGGTCGCACTGTATCTACCATCATCGCTCATCTCGATGTGCACTCCAAGATCTTTCTCATCGACATCAGAAAACAAATATCGATCTCCTGTCATGTGAGAAGACACACCACTATCCAAGAACCATACCGATCCCATCACACTTGATACCAAGCATGCGATCAGCGAAAAATCCAGCTCAAACTGCGAGGCTAAGGCCTCTCCCGCTGCAGATCCAACAACTTGCTTATTTTTCTTCTTCTGCGAACAATCTGTGGCATCTCCATTCTCAGTTTTGATGTTTTTGAGTTTATCCTTGAGCGCCATTCCACCAGCTCAAAACTCAACCGCTTCTAATCTAAAATTCGTGAGAACAACGTATTTCTTGTACAGAGATCGATTGTATGGGAATTCACCGGATATCTCACCTTCCAAAAGACGGACGAATCCAGAAGCTACCTGGCCCGATTACAGACTCTGCCTGAAGAAATAAAATGTAAACACTTTTTGAATAATAGATCTGATGATCAATCCCGCTTTGATATCCTGTAGAATTTTTTTTTCTACAAATCAACCAGCTCTGATACCATGTAGAAATTTTGAATAATATGACACATATTCACAGAGATTATCCCGATTATATACTATTGCGGAATACATGCATAATACATAACCTCATCTACGTTGATCATCAATTTACAGAAGCAGAATTAAAAACAATGAAACATCAATCGCATGCACACATTAACACAGTATGTAACCTGGGGAAAGCATACAGCTGAAAACCCCTCACTATCTGTATATTATAATGATTGAGAACATGTAACAATACATAGTACAATACTCCTCACAAGTACTCAGTACTATCTCCACCTGTTACACACAAAACTAGCTCAGATCTGATCTCCAAATCTCCCCCGCTGCTTTGCCTGCCTCCACTGCACAATCCTGCAAGAGAATGAATGAATCCAAACTCGTTCCAAGTTCTATTTACCTTGGGAAAATCACTCACACTGGAAATCACATGAGCACAGGCTATATCACTGGGCATATGCAATTCTCATGGGCATACTTAATCCTTTGATTGTGCAAATCCTCATGCACAACTATAGTCACAACAAATAGCAATCTCAACCTCTAACAGTTGTCTCCACTGAAATGTACATGCAACTGAGTTAACTGATGTATTCTTTAGTTGCTTTATGAGTTAATAATTAATTCACATAACTCATCACTTAGTCTATTGGCCAGTTAGACTAAATACAACTAGTTCAACTAAGTCAAACTGAACACAACTCCATTAACTGCTCATCCAACTCCACAGAACTCAACCACATAGTTCTAATTGATGTCCTGCATGTAATAGCTCAACTGACCCACAAAGAAAGCGTATTTCCTTCTGACAACTGCATGTGCCACATCTGTAGCTCAAACTGAAGTGCTCCAAGAGGACAAGATAAAGTTTATAGTCTAAATATTATTATGAGACAATAATATTTGACTTTTCTATTTTTGACTAGCAGTCTAAAAATAGACTCTGATCACTCCTGCTGTGATCCAAAAATAGAAGTCCATCTATTTTTCCCAACATGACCAATCATCCATAAATAGCATCCTGCAACTCATAGACCATGATCCATATGTCTAAAAATAGACTTTGCGCCATAATTTGCTTGTGGGCCCACTTAGTGAAGGCGACTCCTTTCCACTAAGCTCCATCATCTTGTTGCATTCTCAACAAGCATTTCTTGTTGCACACTTTTCAACACATCCATATTATGCAACTGCCATCCTCTTGTTGTTGCAATGGAGAGAGCTAACTGAATGGAATCCATTTTTGCCATTGGAGAAGAAGTCTCATCATAGTCAACACCATGTACCTGCTAAAATATTTTTGCCACAAATTGTCCCTTATATCGACTAACTTGACCATATGTTTCTTTCTTCTTCCGAAAACCCACTTGTGCCTCACAAGTTTACGATTAGAAGGTAGCGAAACGAGATCCCAAGTATGGTTATCAATGAGAGAGTTGTATTCCTCATCCATAGCTATTTCCCATTCAGGATGCCCAATTGCTACTGCATAAGTCTATGGATCAGATGCATGCATCATATAAGTGTGCACGCACATGTATGGTTCCATAGCTAAGAGTACTTGTGGATCAATTTCAAGAGATTGGGGAAGTCATGGCTGACAGAGAAATGACAACTGTATTACTCAATGCTCTACCTGAGGATTGGGGAAACTTCACATCAAGCATATATGCTGAGAAGGAAGCAACCACACTCAGTGAAATGTGGTCTCTATGCAAGACAGAGGAAACCAAACTTAAAGCAAAGGAAGATGTGGGATCAAAGGAGCAAGCATCTGCTACCATGGCCAAGAGAAAGGGAAAATTTGGTCCACGGAGAACCAACAACAAATATATGTCCAAGATCCAATGCTATGGATGCCAAGAATATGGACACTACAAAAGGAACTGTCCTAAGCTTAAGAAGGACAACAACAACAAAAGAAAGAGGGAAGAAGCTCACATGACTCAAGAGGTGAAAGAAGAAGAAAAGAAGCAAAAGAAGGAAGATCCTATGGATCTCTACTATGACTAAGTCAAACTGTTTACTTCAAGTCTTATTTCAAGGTTTTGAGTAGGATAGGAGCATGTAGGAATAAAATAAAATTGCATGGCTAGAAACATCTTCTGGAATCTAGAAGCATGAAGTACATAGAGTTCTAGATACTAATGAAAAAGTAGCATTTATAATGAGAACAAAATGCATGGTTAGAAATATCTTTTAGTATATAGGAGCATGGTAGATATAACTTAAGATATTCATGTAGAAGGAGCATACCTAGTACAGGACCTCATCCTCGATGAAAGAAGATTGATCATGATTAAGAATCTTAGAAGACCTCCATCATCAAAAGAAAAGAAACATTTGCAAGGCAATGGTCTTTGAGATCCTATGATGGAATCTTCAAAAGAAGGTTCATAAACCAAATCAGATGTCTCATTTGGAATCCCATTCATGGGTTTCAAGAAAAGGATGATATGCAAGCAAGCTAAGATGAAGCAATAAGGGGCACACCAAGGACAACATAATCAAGCTAAGATGGGCAAAGGAGAATCAAGATGAGGTATTTATGCATCAAAGTTTAGTCATGTTATCATGTGTATATTACTGAGTCATGGGAATAGTTCTATAACATGATCAAATATGAAAGAATCTCTTTCACTAAGGACATGCTCGAAGGCACATACTACATTGCAATGAAGGTCAACAAAAGAATATGCTCAAATAAGGAGTATAAGATTGTTCACTAAGAAGCAAGAAGAAATGTTGACTAGTCCAAGAAGAAAGCAATGAAGAAATACTCTCACAAGTAGCATAAGGTGGTTGACCAATCTATCTAAGAAGAAGGAAATGAATAAAGATATCAAGCATGTGAAGAACACCATGATCACAAAGAATCACTATTTGATAAAGAACCATTGAAGATATCTCCCGAAAGAAGGCAAGACAACTCTAACAAAGGAAAGAAGGCCCTTGACACCTATGAAGACCTTGGAGATATGAAATATGCAGATAATTCTACTCTACGAAGATGTCATGATGAAGAAGCCATCCAACAAAAGCACCATTTAATGTTGAAACAATATCAGGATGAAGACATGATGGGCTACTAGGTCGAAGCATGCAAGTACAACGAAGCATCCATGAGAAGAGTATTCTGAAGCATGGACAGATGACAAAGGAGTAGCCAGATGACAAAAAAGACTGATGTATGGAAAGAAAGCCACTTTCCATGAAGAAAAGCAATGACATGACAAACTAGGAAGGAAAGTAATCGATGGATGGTGCCCTACTTAGAAGAAGTTCGAACAAAAACTTCATGACATCAAATAAAGGAAAGAGATCAAGCAGCTGAAGGACCCACGAAGAAGAAGTTGCTAATGAATGAAAGAGTCATTAGTTGAGAGGGAGCTCTAACAAGTCCCTGATCAAGAGGGAGTTTTGGATCACCCCTGATTACAAGGGAGTGAAAATTGTGTTTTTCCATTTCATGGATCACTAGACCAAGACTAACAACCGTAAGTCTAGATGAAGGCCATGAATGGAAATGTAGACACAAGATAGACACAACATTCTTGTCTTCACTTGGGAAGAAAGAATGGGAGGATTGGGTAATCATCTAGCATTCGATACTCTTTGAAGATGTGTAGGGCATCCAAGACAAGAGTAGGCAAGAGGGCCGATATTCTTTGAGGGCTGAGAACCCAAGACAAGAATAGTTCTAGAAGGTCATACTCAGTGAACACCAGGGTGGGTATGTACCTTGAGAGACAATGACTAAGGTGTCTATAAGTCATTGGTCTCACCAACATTGTCCTCTGATCTATTCAGATATAGAGTTGTCAGTCAAGGCCTTGTTGTGGAAACAATGTTGGTTATTATGATGCTATAACAGATGGATTGCAAATCCGGCTTCTCTTATGTGAATTATTCAATACTGAAACATAGCCAAACACCTTATAATGTTGTATGAATACCTCCCTAGTTAAGAGGGAGTGTTGAAGGAAGTGTAACTAGGTTTGATCTTCATAAATGTAAGTTTGACTTTTATGTGTATTCAAGAAAAGAGAAATTATTTTTATGATATTTGTCAATGAGTTTCTTTATCATTGAATTAGGTCAAGCACATGTTTAAGTGCTTCTAGGAATTCAAGAGTCAAATGTATTTATGTAAGACCCTTTGAGGGCATGTTACACTATGTATAAAATAGTATAAAGGTTAAAGGAATACCTCCAAGCAAAGTCCAAGTCCTCTCCATGCAACAACATCATCCAAATGAAGCAAAACGAAGAAAATAGTGAAGATATGGTCAAGTCGGCTTGAAGACAGAATGTCAGCCTAGAGGAGGGACAATCCTCTATATATAGAGGTTGTCCTCTCGCTCATAAAGGAGAGAATTGAAGCTTTGAAATCAGCGAAGGTGGAAGTCAAGAAAGTGAAGGGAAAAAGCAAGTCTAAGGGTCTCCAAGGCAAGCGAAGAAAGGAGAAAGAAGACCGAAGTGTAGGGGATTGTTTCTAGGTCTAGAAATAGTCGCACGTGCAAGAAGGAGGACAGATTGCAGATATAACAACAATAGCATTTCAATGTAATAGTCGTTGGTGTTTGGACTAGATAGTAGGCCTACAAGGCCTCCCAAGTCAAAAAAGAAGTCTCTATCTCTCTAGCAAAGGTGAAAGGACCCTAATTCACTAAGGGTACCCTCCACACGTGAGAAAACTAGGGCAGCAGATCAACAGTACAGTCATACACCCATATCTTAATAAGGATCTCAATTGGTCAACAAAAGAAGAAGTATACTTGAGCAAAGGATAGAAGAGGAACATCTCATTTAGAAGGCTCACTCAAGGAAGGTCTATCTCTAGACAAGAATCAAAGAAGGAGGACGAAGCGCTGGGGAGCAAAGTGCTAGAAGAAGGAAGTCTATGTGTCAGGGAACAAAGTGTAGAAAAGAGGAGAGGACTTGACTTGTGCTTGGAGGACATCCTAGTCAAGGGTCTATGGTTTGACAGTGATCAATAAGAAGCTTCAATAAGAGAAACTTACCAAAGGGTTTTCCTCTCTAAGAGAGAGAAGTTTTGGCCCTAACAGAGAGCCAACATTTGTGTTCTTCTCTTTATGGTTTTGATAGTAGTTTGATGAAACACACACACTAATAATAAGAAGAAGATCAAACTAATTGTAAAAGTGCTTCACAAATTGTTCTCTTGTCATGAAGAATCACTCTACACCTAATTGCCCTAGATTCTTCAACACTACACACTATGTAGGTACACATGGTTGAAGAGCAAGCACTGGAGATTTCCAGGTGTGGCAACCGATCCAAAGTGCAAAAGCAAGACAAAGGTGGAAACTAAGAATTGGTATTGGGAACTAAGGATAAGTACCCGTATTTTGTTTCAGTCTTAGTATATATATGACATATGATACTGATTTATGATGGTTACATATGGGTTATGATGTTGATGGTTATGTGTAAGCTAACCTGATATGATATTTTATACATGTTGATTGGTCAAATGTGCTAGTTTGACTTGTTGTGACTAATGCAGGGGAACTGCAGGAAGCAAGTGTTCGGAAAGAACACAACTACATTGAAGGAACATGCATTTCTTCATATTATTTAAATAAGCTAGAACTAAGGAATCACAACTAAAGGGCGGACAACATTAACCCGCAGTTACTCATGTAACAAACAAAAAATTGAGTTTCTGCATCTGAAAATCTCTCACAAAAGTGATTGAAAGAGATGCACAGGGAGTCAGGGAAGGAAATTGTTTGTAGAACTCCTTTATAACCAATGTATCAGAAAGTTTGATTTAGGTAGCAAGGCCATGGGA
The DNA here is from genome assembly GCA_031772625.1 of Pinus tabuliformis. Classification (NCBI taxonomy): domain Eukaryota; kingdom Viridiplantae; phylum Streptophyta; class Pinopsida; order Pinales; family Pinaceae; genus Pinus; species Pinus tabuliformis. The sequence continues at coordinate 420,528,965 of CM062819.1, read as the reverse complement.
ACCTGAAAATTTAGAACAATTACCTGTGAATGAGGAAATAAATGGAAAGATACAGCAATACACCGAGGACGGTGTAAATTTAAGGGGGGAGTATGTAACACCCCTTCGTTGTATGTAACACTCTATTGACCTAAGCTAAGAAAAGTTAGATCTGATATGTAACAATGAAAGTAAATAATTTATTATTAAATAAAATAATTTAACCACTTGAAAAAGCGAGACACCAAGAGATGATATTCTTGCCAAATCCCATTAGTGAATGGGAATGGATAATTCTTTCATGATAAGACTTCTAGATCCAAATCTAGATAAGCTTAATGAATTTGGAGATAAATATCCATTAAGCTACTTAGTTGGAGAAAGATGCTAAGTTAAGAAAAAAAACATAAAAGCCTTCCGTGAGATAAAGGCAAGTTCTTATGAGGAAAAACCTTACGGGAGATAAAGGCGAACATTTTTGGGAAAGGCTTAGGCAAATGGATAAAAATGATCCATTAAAACAGGATGCCACTAATGGAAACCATATCATGAAAGAGGGTATTAAATACCCATTGAAGAAATCAACACGACGCGGTTGATCAATGGCAAGAACTCTCGGCTCGGGGGTGAACTGGAAGAATCATTTCTAGGTTGGGTGGCGGTGCTCAATTCTCCAAGTGACATAGTTTCCAATTGGTGCTGTTTGAATCACTTGCATGGGATGTACTGTATGTTTATTCCTTAACTTTTTATGTTGTTGAATCTCTTAGCATATGTGCATAGTTGTATGGGTTACCTTTATTTGTAAGGATTATTAAATACTTATGCATGTTGACTCCAGGTGTAGCTTTGGTGAAGGGAGCATAGTACGTAATTATTGACATTGGTCAAGGAGCTATAGAACACATGACTAATGGTATAATCTGCATGTGACCACTATGCATGAGTAGAATTGATTGTGTTAACTTTGTTATGAGATGATTATATACAGATGCATGAGATAACTATTGAATCTAAATTTAATCAAAATTAAATTTAGTGAATGAACATATTATGTGGTTATTAATATAGTATCAAGGAGGTATGTGCCAATAGTATGTGTTTTTTTTTAAGAGTTGTCAAGGGGTATGTGATAGCAGGCGCAACTTTTGCCCTTGTTGGACAATTCATTGCTTCTTCCCCAACCTTTTTTCATTCATTAGATTCAAGAGTGAAGCAAGTGGGTTTTAGTTGTTACCATTTGTTGATGAAATTTCATGTGGGCACATAATCAATCAACAATAGTGAAAACTTAGGAATCTCCCTTTTAAATATTCATTGGTTGTTTGTTTATGCTCCAATTCTTTGTCTCATTAAGATTCACTTCTCATTTTCATCTTCAATTCTTTGTTTGTCAAAATGTTTTGGGGATTTCTGGTATATTCAGGGCTTTATCTGAATTTTATAGTTAAAGATAACCTGAAAGAGGAAAACAAGGCAACTAATGTACATCTTTAGTGTGTGTACATGTGTATTCGTAAGTGGTATTTTTATTTGCAATTCCAAAGACATTTATTGCGGTCCTGCCTTGTTCAGGTAGCTACATAATATGTAGCTATGGGAAACCATCAAATTGGAGCACCATTAGGGTTAAATTAAAGTATGCTACAGATTCTTGCCTTGGTTAAGTAGCTACACAACCTATAGCTATGGGAAACCATAGGTTTAAATGAGAGTATGAGTAATGTAAACTATAAACACTATAAGGGTTAAATTAGAGTATGGTTTAAATCAAAATATGTAGATTATAACTTTTAATTTAAAATGAAATTATTGTGTGCTTCATTAAATTTAATTATATTTTTATTTTTAATAGGTTCATATATATATATATGAATATAATTTTATTAATTTTATATAAAATTTTAAATTAAATATATTGTATAAGAGAAAAGTGTTACGAGATATATATATATATATATATAATTTTTTTTATTAAATATCAATTTTTAAATTTTAATTAAAATATTAATTTTCAATATATTAAAATTGAAATTTAATTTATTTTTATTACTTAAATAATTTTTCATTTGTTGAAATTTCAAATAATTATTTAATATAAAATAATTATGAATCAATAAATATAGTTTAACATAATTATAAATATAAGATATTAATATTATTTTTTATTTTAATATGATTATTAATAATAAATATCTTATTAATATGGTTTCTTATATTTCAATATGATTAAAACTAATGAGTATATATAATCACATTTTATGTGAAATATTTCTTATTATAATTGATAACTATACTTTATTTAATAAAGTAAATTTATTTTAAGGAAGTTGTGTATTTGGACCTGTCTCTCTTGACCTTAAAGGCATTGCTGGGAGTCTATCATTATTTCTAAAGAATTTAGGTTATTCTAGATCTCTTTCTTGAGACTATTGTGTCAATATCTTAGCACATTGATAGAATACTTTTGTACTCGTCAAGTTTTTGACTAATAATTATTTTGAAAATTCACTTATTTAGGTATACTTTGATTCTATTTGAATAGTAAATATATAATTTTTATAGGTCAAATAAAAAAGTAAATTTATAATGATATGTTAATATATAAACTTTCTCTTTCTTTGATTTGAATTTGAATTTATATCCTCTTCGAAATAATTTTATTATTATTTTTATTTTATTAAATTAAATTTCTCTTAAAAATAATTTTATTTTTATTTTTATTTTTTATTTTTTATTTTAATTAAGAAAGTGAAATATTACTTTATTCAAATATTTTTAAATCACCATTGATTTTTATCTATCATGCAATTTTATATAAATAATAACAATTACAAATATTTATTTTGTATTTTATAAAGAGTTTAACATAATCCCATTCACATTAGTTTAATTTTCTGCTTCCACTTGTGTGCGATCCTGGACCTTGGTCGGCTAGTGCAGTCTTAAGGGTTTGTCTCATCGGCTTCTCCTCTGTTCTTGCCACGATTACACAATGTCACTTTTCCTGCCATATGTGTCAGACCAGGCAGTAACTCCTCAAAATCAATTCATTATATTCATTCAGGTTGGTCTTTATTATATACATAAGGGAGAGATTGTTCATTTCATTTCCCTGTGAATCTTCATATTTTCCATTATTTATTTACATCAGTTACATTTATTCACCCAATCTTGATGATTAGGTGTCAACATTCCCCCCCTTAATCTGAAGGGATGTTGGTGAGTCCAAGCATCGTTATGAATCTTTCAAGCTTTTCTCTTCCAAGCGCTTTGGTGAAGATGTCTGCAATTTGCTCATTAGTGGAACAATGGCAGAGATGGATTGTTTTGGCCTCAACATGATGTCGAATCAGATGATATTTAGTATTGATGTGCTTCGTTCGATCATGGAACTTTGGGTTCTTGGCCAACTTTATTGCCGAGGTATTGTCAATCATGAGTGGAGTTGATTGTACTTGTTTTACCTGCAAATATTCAAGAATTTTCCTGAGCCACACAATTTATTTTGTTGCCTCAACTGCTGCCACATATTCTGCTTCCATTGTGGAATTTGCTAGAACTGATTGTTTGTGTGATCTCCAGGGAATAGCTCCTGATCCAAGACTCATAGCATAACTTGAAGTAGATACCCCAGTTTCTTTGTCTCCATCGAAGTCTGAATCAGAGTATCCAATCAAGCTGAAGTCATCCACTTGTGTATACTTGATTCCAAAGTCTTGAGTTCCCTTCAAGTACCTTAGAACTCTTTTTGCAACAGACCAATGTCCCTCACAAGGCTTTTGCATAACCCTGGAGAGGATTCCAACAACAAACGAAATGTCTGGTCTGGTAGTAGTTAGGTAGTTGAGACTTCCTACAAGTTGTCTATACTTTATTGCATCCTCAAATTCTTTTCCTTCAATGGATGTGAGCTTTAAGTTTTGTTCCCTTGTAGTAGTAAGAGGATTGCATTCTGTCATGCCAAACCTGTTCAACAGATCTCCAATGTACTTCTTTTGACAAAGAAATATGGACTTCGGATGTTGAGTTACTTCAATACCAAGATAGTAATGAACATAGCCAAAATCATTCATTTCAAAACCTTTCCTCAATTCCTTCTTTATGGATGCAATGTAGCTTTCATTGTTCCTTGTCATCAAAAGATCATCTACATATACCACAAGATATACAACCGTTTTGCCAACTTTCTTGACAAATAAAGTTGCATTCATCAAGATCATAATGTTTAAAATTGAGTTTCAGAAGATGCTCAGTTAGTTTTCATACCAGGCTCGCGGTGCTTGTTTGAGGCCATACAAGGATTTCACAAGTTTTCATACTTTATGTTCATGTCCTTTCACAGCAAATCCTTTAGGCTGGGACATAAAAACATTCTCTTTTAGATCTCCATTCAAGAAAGCAGTTTTTACATCCATTTGATGGACTTTCTAACCGTTCTGAGCTGCTAGGGCAAAGAGTGTATGATGGTAGCCCATTTTGCTGTGGGGGAAAATTCTCCTCATAATCGACCCCTTCCTTCTGTGCAAAACCTTTGTAGACCCACTTGCAGCCAATTGGTTTGGTTCCTAATGGAGGATCAACCAGCTTCCAAGTGCCATTCTTTATCAGGGCATCATACTCCTTTTGTATCGCTTCTTTCCATTCATCATGAGAAGCAGCTTCTTTGAGGGAAGTTGGTTCAAAATCTGTAGACAATTTCAATTCACAATCATAAGAAACATCCATATCAACAGGTGAATCAAAGTCATCTACATCACCTCCATTTCGTCGGTTTGAGTTTTTAGTTCCTGTCTTTCCAACCTCATCAGGATGAACACTTTCAAGTGTCTTTGTCAGCCACTTTGGGGGACCTTTCTTAGATGGTCCAGGCTGCTCCGTTGATTGAGTTGGGACTGAATCAAGGTTGAGTCTTCCAATTCTATCAATCACATCACTTAAAGTATCATCCGTTGTTGGAGTTTCATGCGGGGGAGAGAGTTCTTCAGAAGAAGATTCCACAGGTTGATCTAGTATAGGAATCCCCCCTTCAAGATGTGGAATTTGATTATCAAATTCTTGAAATGATTTTTCATTTGCGAATCTATGCAATCGATCAAGTTGCCGCTCAACAACATTGTCAGTTTTGGATGATTCAAGAAAGATTACATCTCTAGATACAACAAACTTTTTATTGACTTCATCATAGAGACAGTATGCTTTGGAGGTGTTTGAATACCCCACGAAAATACACTTATGACTTCTTACACCAAGTTTGTTTCTATGTACCTTTGGCATCAAGGCATAATAGGTGGAACCAAAGACCCTGAGATGCTTTACTGAAGGAATGTGCCCATACCAAATTTCATAGGGAGTCTTGTTTCTGATAACATTAGATGGACATCTATTCTTTATATATACAGCACATAGAACTGCATCAGCCCAAAACATCAATTTTACATTTTTGAAAAACAGAATGGAGTGCACCATATTTAAGATTGTTCTATTCATTCTTTTAGCTACACTGTTTTGTTGGGGATTATAAGGCACAGTTGTTTGATGTTTAATGCCATGTTGGCGAAGATAGTTTTCAAATTCATTTGAAGTATATTCTTTTCCATTATCAGTGCAAATAGAGCCAATATGAGATTGTGCATAATTTTCAATCCATGTATGAAAGTTCTTGAATGTTTGAAAAGCATCAGATTTGTTCTTCAATAGATAAACCCAACACATTCTGGTGTAGTCATTAATAAATTTCATCATATATTTATTTCCATTTGCAGAAGGAACAGGCATTGAACCACATAAATATGAATGAATGAGTTCAAGTTTTCTATGTGCTCTTGAATGTGAATCATGAAAATACTGTTTGCTATGCTTTCCTAGCATACAAGCATCACATTGCTTAAGTTTCCTAGGAATTGTAGGCAAACCAACAACACCATTTTTATTCAACAAGCGAAGGCTGTCATAGTTCAAATGTCCAAATCTAGCATGCCATAATAAACTTGATGGAAGTGTACCTTCTTCATAATGAGAGTTGTATGAGAAATATTGTGCACGAGTAGAGGTACCCTGCAGCTTGAGAAGCCTTTCTTCTTCTATCCCCCTCATGACAAGTGAGTGGTCAGATGCTTTTCTCACCTCAAGCTTGCCATCAAACATATGAATGGAGTGACCTTGCTGGCGGATGTGGACCAAGGACAACAAGTTTCTACTCAGCTGTGGGAGATATAGAACATGATGCAGAAGAAAGTATGGAAGACCAGGCAATTTAAGCCTGATTCTGTCAAGCCCTGATGGCTTGAGTTTTGATTGGTCTACAAAGTATACTGCTCCATCAACATTATCAGTAAATTCTTCAAAAAAATCTTTTCTATGAGTCATGTGGCAAGTTGCTTCTGAATCAAGAAACCAATCATTTTTCCAAGAAGCAAGTGAAACATTAAATAAATTTTCATTTACTTCGATATTACATTGTGCCACAACATAATGAGTGGATTCAGGTGCTTTACCTTTGTCTATGTCATTAGTTTTACCTTTCTATTGGTTTCTTTGCTGCTCAATTTTGTCCCAAGGTAACTTGCATGTAGAGGCATCATGCGATCCATTTCTTTTGCAGCGTATGCAGTGCAAATATGACTTTTCTCCTTGAGAGTGTTTGCCCCCCTGCCTCTGAAATATCTTCCTCTTTCTCTTCGACCACCTCTTCGACCACCTCTTCCTCTGGAAGAATCTTGGGCAAGATTCTTTTCTTTATGAGCAAGGCACACAACCTCTTCAGAAGATTCAGGGGTTGTCTTCTTTCCAAAAGCTCTCTCTTTCAACAATTTTTTTCACAAGAGAGTCAAAGGTAATATCTTTGAGATTTCCATTTGCTTGCAATGACTCAAGATAATTGGAGTAAGTAGGATAAAGTGCCTTGAGAAAAGCAATACGAGGAATGTCCAATTCAACCTTAGTGGCTTTGTTATCATGCATTATAGATTTTACTTCGGATGCAAGACCAAGATGATCATTATTTTGTAATTCAAGAGTGAAGAGTTTAATCATGAGTTGAACAACTTCAAGTGTAGAATGTGAGTCATAGGGTTCTTTCAGCTTTTGTAAGGCTTCGAAAGCAGTTGAAAATGGCGAAATATGGCGACTCACCTCTTCACTTATAGATGTTGCAATTAATGCATAAGCTTTGTTGTTCTTATTTTTCCAAATGGCGAACTCTTTGTCTGAGGTAGGTTGTTCTGGCTCTTTGTCTCCGTCTCCAGCACACACTCCTTTCCACAACTCATTGAAAATGAGGGTGTGTTTTATCATCCGGGACCACTCAGGATAGTTCTCCTTGCCAGTGAGAACTATTCCCATAATAGATATGATTAAATGCATTGTAAAATCTGTGTATTGTGGGAAATGATTGGAGGCCAGATTGAATGAATAAATTATTCTCCAATTTATTATAGCAGTCATGCTACTAAAGATTGTGCTGACCTGATTGACAAGTGGGAGACTCATGCAAAATAGAGGAGTATCAATTTTGGTGGATTCAACAACTTTTTTATTATATACCCCATGCCCCTTGATACAAGAAATCCTGAAATGATCTTTTTTCTCTCTTTTGGAAATCTAAGAAGGGTTTGATATGTTCTTTTGGAAATCTACAAAGGGTTTGATTTGTTTTGAACACCTGATCTGATTTTATATAAGTATCTTTGTTTTACATGTTAAATTTTTTTCCCATATTTATTTAATAAATATAAAATTAAAATAATGGTATATTTAAATGATTTTAAGATAAATATATTATTAATAATTATGTTTTTAGGTAAATATATAAAATTAATATAATTATATATTTATATTTTTAAAAAATAAATATATTGTTAATAAATATGTTTTAAATAAAATTAAATAATTATGTAGTTTTATGATTTTAAAATAAATATATTATTTTCAGTTAAATATATAAATTTTAGTCCAAAGACGCTCTTTAATGTGAAATCATCAGTTCAATATATTGCACATATTAAAGATGTAATCTTACCAGACTTACTATAATAATAATAATAATAAATGTTAAATTAAAATTAACTAATAATCCACATAAAATATAGTTAACAATAAAATAAATAATATTTTATAAAATATGAATACAATTTTGGCCACCCATCTATTAAAAAAAAAATGTATTAGATTCTAAAATCTTTTTAAATGCTTTTACTGTATATTCAACATTGGACTTGGGAGAACCTAACCATCGTACTGTATTGTTTACGTCCTTATTACATCACTAGACTTGTATATTTAGCGTGGGAAGAAGCGAAGGAAGGTGAGGGTGGGTGCCACTTAACAAAATGTCTAAGGTTGAATAAATTCTCATTAACTTGTTTACACCGACAACTATGAAAGAGCTCGACTTCAAAACGCTACTAGCAAGATGTCCAACCATCTATACGCCATTTTCCCCTTGCTTATTATATATAAGTATGTAATTTTGTATTTTGTATTTTTAATATTTTTCATCTCGAGATTTTTTAAGTTGGTCTAGTTTTGTGCATAATGTTAGAGTTGAAAGACATTATGGCCTAAGGAGTTAGGTTAAGATTTAGGATATTGTGTGGTGTTTTGGACAGTATAATAAAGTGTGTGTGGTGGGAAGCTACAAAGAATGGCCGGTTTGAACCTTTGTATATTTTGTTTGCCTTCTTCCATGCAAGCATGAACGAGCAGGTATGTGGGGAATTGGACGTTAATATGATTTTGTCTAAAAAATGATTGGATGACATTAATAACCGTCATATCATGAGGTTTTGGAGGATCTTAGAGGGAGGTTTTCCACTTGGTGCCTGGTAGGTGTAAGGCTTCGTTTTTTTTTTTTTCCTTGGGTCTGAGAATGGGAAAAGGTTGTATACAACATTGTTTATCACCTTGCATATGGAACGAGGGTGGCGAGTAGTCAAAACAATTCCTGGGTGGTGTAGTTCAACCACAATTCATACTGGGTATGCTCAGGATTTGCACATTGCCCATCATAGTTCTGTTTGTCAAGTAGTTTCTATCCAAAAATGGTCTATTTGGAATTTGGTCTTCCTGTGTTTAGAAGTTTGTATCCTTTCGAGTTGTGTATCTGGTTGATATCTTTAACTTGTGAAGGGTGGTCTTATCCCTATTTGAAATTGGTATAGTATCTCAAAGATTGCTACATTATCAGTGGAGGTCTCTTGTCGTTACCAGGGGTATTGAAGTTTGAATTTCCTGGCTACCATCCCAATGTCAATTTTGTGTCTAGTTGTTGTGACGAGAGAGAGTTATTCGCGCTCGTCGTGTCTCTTTTATAGGATCATTATCATAATTGTTCTAGAAAGAGGTCTGGGACTCACAAAAGGTTACAAATGTTTTTTTCCTCCTTTCTACACAATAATTCATCGGGACTGTCTATCGAACTGGTTGTCGTACTCCCCTTGGCGAACTTACAAACCCTCGACCCCTCTAGTATATCCTTCAATTGTACAGTCTTGGTTGTAGGGGATTGGTACAGTGGTACATTTTCTATTTGGTTTTAGTAATGTCAGTCCTCCTTTATTACAGGGTTTAACTTGGGCAATTCAGGGGGCAGTCTGGTCTTTTTGGGTACTAATCAGTTGGTATTGGTTTCAATCTCATTACAAAATCTCCTGTTGTTGCTACTTAGATGACATCAATGTAGTGTCGGCATCAAGGAATTTTCAGTTCTCTGTCCTTCTTTCTGTGGATACTGGGATCTTCAAGGGTCATCTCTGTCCAGTTGCCTACTCATCACCCCTAAAGGGAAAGCTAGACAATTTATGTGTGAAGGTTATTAGAAAAATTTGGTTCTGCATGGCGCCCAGACAATGTTTACCTAGTCGCAGGGTAGGCTCAACAGGGGCTTCCTCCTCCAGTCAACGTCGTCTTTTTGGATGGGAATCGTTGTCCAATTTTTTTGATGTTGTGCCTCTGGAGGTTCAGTAAGAGATTCAATGTCTGGAAGAAAAATAATTTGGAGAGAAAATGTATGACTCTGACTCAGAAATCAACGTAGGCAAAACGAACTAGGTTCTCGACCCAGGAAAATGGAGGAACCGAATGTTACACTTTCTACACTCAATATTTCAACACCGACAGATGGACATGCTGCTGCATATGGTGTTATGTGACAAACATGTGGACAAATATAAGTTTTTCATTAGCCAGGAGTAGATGAACAGGATTATGCGGGATATTTGATATGATTTGGAAGAGATAGTAGTGTGCTTGAACAAGATTGAGCGCTACATCACTACAAATTCAGATTGAAATTCTACTGCATCACAAAATGGTGAGGTAATCATCAATGTTACCCTTGTCAACATGGAAAGTGGAAATTCATCTCCAGAACACCCACTGATTATTCTAGACGAACGAATTTTATTTCATTTTTCTGCTATTTGGACTTGTGCTTTGTGAGGTTTTTTGTTTCTTATGTGCTTGTGTTATCTATATTTCTCTTATGTCTTTATTTTTCGTTGATATCATATGCATTGTGGGCTTGCAACTCTGTCTCGAAATGGTTTTTGTAAGGTGCTAAGTTATCCAATTGTTCTACACTCTAAGCTTTGTTGTGCACAATTTTTTTGTCATCTCTTCTAGACAAACTGGTAGCCAATTTTGGTTTTGGGATGTCAATAAGATTTCTTATGGTGGCCCTAGCCCATACACTGACTCAAGTCATCTCAGTTGTAATCTGGTTTGTCACTGAATATCAATAGAAAATTTTCGTTAGATTTACAACAAAAAAAATAGAGGTGAAAGACATTAGATTTAGGTATATATGTTATTTACATTGAATAGTTGATTTAAGAAGGGACAATTTTTTTATAATTTAGGGATTTTTTTAACTATGTTGCTATTTAATATTGTGGTGGTACAACTTATTGTTTCATATTCCGTCACGAGCATGCTTCCTTAAGATGACTTCTATCTTGGAAATTGTTTTGTGCAATATTTTATCACAAGCTCTCCACCTTCAAATTTGGAAATTGGTGAAGCAATATTGGATGTGTTCATTTTCACTAGTATCTTTCATTTTTGTTTGATATTCAATTGATAGGTTTATTAAATTTTTCTTTAATTTGAAAATGTTACTTTAGAAGGAAAAATAAACATCCAATTAGAGATTCCACTAATTAAGAGGGATTGAGTGGAATTGAAAAGGCAATGAAGGATACTTTGCCTATGCTCCAATTTTTTCTTTCCCTAAGATTTTCTTCCCATTTTCCTCTTCAATTGGCTGCTTAAGATTTCCCATTTTTCTCTTCAATTGGTTACTTCAGATTTTCTTCCCATTTTATTCTTCAATTGGTCGCTTAAGATTTTCTTCCCATTTTGTTCTTCAATTGGTTGCTTATTAGAAAGTTTGTTTGTCTGTTCGTTTTTTTGGTATATTAAGGACTTGCCATAATTAATTAAAACCAATTGTGATATGTGATTATGTGTGAACTTTAGACATTGAAGTGGCAACCAATTATCCAAGACTGAGATCACTTTGGATGTTTATTGTATGTATTTGTAATTTAGTTCCCATTTATGATATTTTCAGTTCCCATAGGCATTCATAGTATTTTTGGTTAGAAAAGTATAAAATTTATGGAAATAATAATATTTTTTTTAGATATATGTTATTTTCATCAAAGTGCTCAAATTAAGATTTTAGGACAATATAATTTTGGTAATACAAAAGAAAACAAAGTTAAGAAGCAAACCTAATTTGTTATCTTTAACATGTGCATTACATATAATTATGGATATGGTTGTATTATATGTAAGTCTAACTAGAAGCAGATAGTGTGAAAGAAGTTTAATTTTAAAATTTTATATTATTTTTAATTTATAGTTAAATTAGGGTAAGATTAATTTATAATATAAATTAGAATAGTTATATAAATTAAATTATTGGTTGCATATAATTATGAATTTGGTTGTATTCCTTGTATTATATATAGGTCTTACTAGAAGAGGATAGTGTGAACAAGGTATATGTTAAAATTTTATATTATCTTTAATTTATAGCTAAAATAGAGTAATTTTTGTTTGTTTGTAAGTCAACGTTTTTTATTATATCATGAGACTATTACATCGTTGTCAGAGAGTGCAAAATTGGCCTCACTCCAAATGGATTTGTTCATCTTCATATACAAACAGAACAAAAGGGAGAGAAACTTTACAAAACAAGGCCTCATTACATCCATAGCCCACCATGAGAAAAATTTACCTAAAAAGTATAGACAACCAGTAATCATCTGTGCATCTAAGGAGGAGGGGCGAGATTGACCTCTGCTGCTTGGACAACATTTTCTGATGGTGAAAGGCTTCATGGATGTGAGATTCCATGTGAGCCATTCAAGTCTCAAAGTTATCCATGCAGGCCTCGAGATGCCTTTGCTTCCTTCCCAGTGTGTCTTGTCGGTCCAAGATGCGACGCTAATTCTGGATAATGATAGCCAAGAAACTGACAAATTCAACATTGCCCTCATTCTGAGCTTTCGATAGTTGATCGACTGTGCACTAGAGCAGGTGAATTTGAGCTTAGATAATATCAAAAGGGGCAGGTAAATTCACTCGGCCAAACGAGTACCTAATTGGAGGATCAAATTCTCCATCCCCTCATGCTCCTCTCTTCCCTGATTTCTTCCACCCCTCCTCGGTTTTCCTCGTTGCTGCAACATTTGGACAAACCTTCTTTCACCTTGAAACCCTGTTGGTATGGCCTTCCTTGCTACCACACAAGAACTCCTCCCAATAGGCACCCCAACTCTCCTCAAACTTCTTAATGTGTCGCTAGAAGGTAATATCTTTCCTATGTTGAACTGAGCACTAACTTTTGTTATGTCAACGACCAACTTGAAGCTACAACACACTACATCACATTTAGCAGGGTTTTGAATTGAGGGCTTGACTTTGACTTCACTGAGATCCAGCCACAAGATTGGTGAGTTTAAAAACCTCTGCCACTAAGAGTGTTGAGTTTAGTCTCTGTAAGATTCACTTCTCAACTTCATTTTCAATCAGTCTTTTGTCATAATTTTTTGGTGTCTTGAGGTCTTTTGCCAAGATAAACCCCACTATACTCTATTTTCTGATTTTTACAGTTGAGATAACCTAGAAGAGGTAACCAAGGCAACTATTGTACGTATTTAGTGTATGTAAATGTGTAGTGGTAAGTGTTAATTTTATCTGCCATTCTCTAAGACTTTCACTGTGTTCTTGCCTTGATTAGGTAACTACATAATCTGTATCTATTAGCGTTAAATTAGAATAGGGTTATTTTTAAATTAGAGTATGCAGAATAAAAATTATATTATTTTTAATTTAAAGTGAAATTATTGTGAATAATTAATTTAGATGTATTTTAATTTTTAATATATATTTTTTTAATTTTATATAAAATTTTAAATTAAATATATGGTATAAGAGATTAAATTTTTTAATATTGTGTTTTTCGTATTATATATAATTTTATAATAATATTTTATTTATAAGATTGTAATATTTTTTGTTAATATATTAATTTTTAAATTTAAAAAATGTTATTCATATTAACAAATATAAGATATATCTTGGTGGCTTGGGGAAGACTGGACTGGTGGATCTCTGCAACATGGTACGGCTCTGCAAAATGGTATTACGGGACTCCGTTTGAACGGGGCTATCAGGCCGGAAACGGCCCTGTAGCGCCCCGTATACCCTCTCCTATCCATGTTCCCGCCTCCTCTCATTTTCGCCGTATTTACCCTGATGCGACAACCCCCTTGTTTTTACCCTACTTTTTACTCCGCGGCTTAGGGTTTGGTTTTTACCTGTTTACCCTGCCCGCTCTTGGAATCGCCACCGCGTCCGCATCCGAGGCTACCTGCTCTGCCAACAGCTCAACCGATCCTGCTGCAGCATCTCGGCTGGAGATCCCTCTACCAGTCGAACTCTACTAGCGGTCATCATCTACGGTTCGATCCGACCTCGACGGTTATCAGATCCCAAGAAGTTTTCATCGGAAGTAGTTATGGACGAGCTGGTCGACTACTCGGCATCCCCGCTAGCTGAGAGCTCCATCTGGCGCTCATCTTTCTCGACCTCAGAAGGGTTTATCAGTGAGAACCTTACAGCTAGCTTTGATGACCCTTCGCTTTCGGCTGAGCTGTCCATCCCTGCGTCTTTGCACTCTGGCGAACCCTCTTCCTGGACTGAGTTCTCAGCGCCCTCGCCGGCCACCCTTGGGTTTCTTGCGACCTGTCTCCAACCCTCCCCGCCGGCTGATAGTCCCCCCTCTCTACCTGACCCCCCTGTCATTCCCCCCCTGCCATCTGGGCCACAGGAGATCCCTATTCCAGCTGCATCTAACCCCTCCCCCCCCCCCCCCCCCCCGCCTCATCTGGGAGCTACCATCCCATTCCCCCTCTCCCGGAAGTTATTCCCCCTCCCTGTTCGAACTCTAACCCCCTCCCTGACCCCCCGATTTCGATCCCTGGGACTGCTGATCACCCTAGCCGTATGTCCGCCCGACCCTCGAAGAAGCAGCGCTGTTACAAATCGAGGTCTGAGGACGCTTTCCTTAGGCTCAAAGAGGACATACAGTGGGGAGACGCTATGGATCTTGCCGACCGAGTTCTGGTGGGCCGAATCAGGGGCCGTCAAATCTCTGCAGACAAACTGAAGCAGTGGGCATCGGAGATTTGGGGCAAATACTTGGTGGAGATGCCATCGGTCCAGACTTTTGTCAGAGGATGGTTTGCTCTGCGATTTGCAAGAGCGGATCACACTAGTTGGGTTCTTTCCTCATTCTGGCATTTCGAGAAGGCACCGGTCCTCCTCAAACGCTGGTCGCCTCTATTTGATCCTGAAACGGAACAGACTGGAATTGGACCGGTTTGGGTCAGGCTCCCAGGACTGCCTCCCCAATACTGGTCGGAGGACATCTTCAGAAGAATTGGAAACACTTTGGGTACATTTATGGAGTCGGATAAGACATTTATTCAGATGGGGGCGATGGCATATGCCTGGATCCTGGTCCATCTCGACACCAGAGGCGGCATGCACGAATTCATTCACATCCAGTGGAAAAATTCCTCCAGGAAACAAAAATTGGACTATGAGGGCATCCCATACCGCTGCAGGAGATGCCATTAGGTGGGTCACCTCTATAAAGACTGCCCGCTACTAAAAAAGGAGCAGAACCCCCCCAATTCGCAGGAGGCCCCGGCAACTACAGTTCTACCTGATCCTCAGGCGGCGACGGCACCACGGGCAGCGCACAACATTACATCTGATACGGTGGAAGCTCCAATGGTCCCCAGACAACGGAAGCAAGGAGATACCCCTGCTCGGCCTCCATCTCCACCAGTGACGCGCTCAAAGGCGGCCAAAGGTGTTGTATTCTCATCGGGTACGTTTCTCCCCTCAAATGTTTCTGCTCCGCATATACATTTGTTGAATGTTTCACACCCCCTCCCCTCTCTTCACCCTCTCAAGATACCCCTCCCTTCCTCCCCCTCAGCCCTTGACCTGGTCAAGGTATCCAACATGCCTCATCCCCCCTCCCGATCGTACTACCCTACCTGTCCTATTCCCCAACCTTCGGGGCTGCTATCCCCCTGCTCCCTCCCATCCTTCCCCACTCACCCCTCCTCCTCACCCTCCCCTTCTGTTAACTCATCCCCGAGGTATGCCACTCGCTCGGCTTCCAAACGTCTGGAATTGGGTGCTGTCAGACTACCTGTTGAGCCCCACTTCCTCTCACCTAAACAAGGTAGAGGCCGCCCCCCCAAATTAAAAAAAGCTAAGGAACAAGATGGGGTAGATGTCCTCCAGGGTAAACAACAAACCATCGACTGGGTACTTAGAGCACCGGCTACCCTCCCCCACTCCCCTCCATGAAAATTATGTCCTTCAACTGCAGAGGGCTGGTCAGCCCTGAGAAAAAACTGGCCCTTAAGAGACTCATCTTCTCGGATCCGGTGGATATTATTTTACTGCAAGAAACTTTATGTATAGCTGACCTGGCTTCATCTATTCTCAGCTCTTGGCTGCCAGGCTGGACTTTCTCTGCCCTGGATGTCTCTGGACGTTCGGGGGGAATAGCCTTTGGGTTCAAAAACACCTCCATAAAGCTGATAAACATTTGGGGTGGTTTGGGTTACCTGGGGGCTGATATCTACTCAAAGGAGCTAGAGGAGGATCTTCGTATCCTCAATGTTTATGGACCATGCACAAATAGGGAGCAATTCTGGAGAAAGCTTATAAACTCCCCCCTCCTCCTTGCTGAGAACATAATTCTAGGAGGCGATTTGAATTTCTCCTTGGGACATGCTGAATCCTGGGGTCATCTGGGGCAGATTGATCCGCTCTCGGACTTCTTTGGGCACATACTGGAGGACCACCACTGGATAGACATCCCATCGGCAAAGCTACAGTACACTTGGAAGAATAACAAAGTGGGGGAACACAGCCTAGCCAGAAGACTGGACCGATTTATCATTAAGGAGGCCCTCCACTGCAATCACCCTAGATCCAGGCAATGGGTGGGAAGTGGGGGCATATCGGATCACAGACCAATATATTTTGAAATTGGAGCAAGAATTCAGAACAGCAAGGCCCCGTTCAAGTTCAACTCCTCCTGGCTTCGGGACCCTGAATACATCACTCTCATCTCGGATTACTGGAAATCACATCCCCTGCTGATCGATGCTGACCCGATCCCCTGCTTTCTAAAGAATCTCTCTGAAATCAGGATTCTCTCCAGGAAATGGGCGCATCAAAAGAGACTCTGAGATGACCAGACGATCTCTCTAGCTGAACAAGCTATTGCTGAATGCGAATCTCTATCCTCGGGCACTTACATCTCCCCGGATCAAAAATCCTCATATGAAGGCCTCATCAGTCAGAGATCACAAATCCTTCGCGACCGCGAAGCCAGTTGGAGGCTTAGGAGCAGGGCCATTTGGCTAAAAGAAGGGGATGAGAACACAAAAAAATTTCATCGTTTTGCAAATGGAAGGAAAGCGATCAACACTATTTGGGAATTGCAAGATGATCAGGGCCACAGGATCAACAAATCTAGGGAACTTGCTTTCCTAGCCTCCTCCCATTTCAGGAATATATATGCAGCCCCAAGGGAAGCAAACCTACTTGAAATCATGAGAGTAGCTGAGCTCTTCCCTAGATTTGTGGACAATGATGAGGCCGGTGAGCTTATTAGAGATATTACTATGGAGGAAATGGAAGCTACAATGCGGGGATTTCAGAAGGACAAGAGCCCGGGCCCTGATGGATGGACCATTGAATTCTATTTAGCTTTCTTTGAGCTTATAGGGCCTGATCTCCTTAAGGTACTTAAACAATGTTGCATCTCTGGCACTCCTTCAGCCATCAAATCTACTTTCCTAGCCTTGATCCCTAAATCGGACAAGCCCTCCTCTTTTGATGACTTCCGGCCTATCTCGCTCTGTAACTGCCTCTATAAGATCTGGGCCAAGATCCTAGCCAACAGACTCCGGCCCATCCTCTCGGCCCACATCTCCCCTGAACAATTTGCTTTTCTTCACCGCCGTCAAATTCATGAAGCCATTGGCACTGCACAAGAACTTCTTCACTCGATGCATATCAAGCGCCTGAAAGGTATGATCCTCAAAGTTGACCTCTCCAAAGCCTTTGATAGGGTCAATCACCTCTATATTCGCATGCTCCTCACTCACTTGGGTTTCCCCTTCATCTACATTAAATGGATCATGAATTGCATCTCCGAGGTATCATACAGTGTCCTCCTCAATGGATCCCCCTCTCCCTCCTTTACAGCGGAGAGGGGCCTCCGCCAGGGTTGCCCCCTATCCCCTCTTCTTTTCCTCATTATCATGGAAGGGCTCAGCCGATTGATAGCATCAGAACACAGCAGGGGAAGGATAAAAGGGATCAAAATCACTGATAACTGCTCCCTCACTCATCTGTTGTTTGTGGACGATGTGCTTATTTTCCTTAATGGTAGCCTGGCCGACACATCTGCATTAAGACACATATTTGATCTCTTCCAGAAAGCCACAGGCATGGTAATCAACATCCAAAAATCAACTCTCACTGCTGTTGGATGCTCCGCAAATGAGATAAACTTCATGGAGAACCGCTTCCCTTTTCAAATTCATCAGATGGAGGCAGGCCTAAAATACCTGGGCTTCAGGATCAAGCATGGGGGATATAAAATTGCGGACTGGACCTGGCTCATAGCCAAGGTAGAGAAAAGACTAAATGTTTGGTACAACAGATATCTCACCAGGGCTGGAAGACTCACACTCATCAAAGCAGTCCTGGAGGCTACACCAGTGTATTGGATGTTGCTGGCCTGGATCCCCAGAGGTATTCTAAGCCGTCTACAAAGGATCTGCTGTAGTTTTCTGTGGAAAGGAAATAAGCAAGGGAACCTCTTCGCTTGGGTCAAGTGGGATACTATAGCAAGGCCAAAAAAATGGGGAGGTTGGGGCATTAAAAGACTAGATCTCTTCTCTAAAGCCCTGGCTGCAAAACTAGGTTGGCAATTGCTCACAACAAACAGCCTCTGGAAAAGAGTGGTAGAGGATAAATATATAGCCCCGGAGAGCATTCACAGCTGGATCCGCAGAGAGCAAAGAGAACAGGGAAGATACTCCAACATCTGGAAGGCGGTCATCACCTCCCTCCCTCTCATCCGGGACGGCCTAACCTGGCGGATTCAACAGGGGAACTCAGTTCGTATCGGCATCGACCCTTGGATCGGATGTGGCAATACCCATCAGATCACAGCACAGCTAAGAGAACATCTGACGGAATAGGGCATCACTCATATTGCACATATTGCCGATAATACAAATTCCAACTTATTCCAACAAGCTTGGAGATCGGCTGATGCCCTTCACATTCCGGAACAGTGGAGGACTGAATGGGAGAACTACATTGATGCGCTGAGCCAAGCTCGCATTAGAATTACTGAGGAGTATGACGAGTTGGTATGGGCCCATTCAAAACATGGTTCATATACTCCAAAGGAAGGGTACCTGCAGCTTATGAACCAATTCCAGCCTGAACAACCACAGCTGTGGTGGAAGGCCATCTGGCAGCTCAAAGCCGCCCCTAGGACCCGAATGCTGATGTGGGCTATCCTCTTCAACAAAGTACCTACGGGCTCAAACCTGAAGAAAAGATCTTTTCATGGACCTTTCTGGTGCCATCTATGCAAGAACAGTGACGAAGATACAGAACACCTCTTCTTACATTGCCCTGTGGTTATGGAACAATGGTCCCACATCACCTCTGATCTCTCCTGCCCCCACAGATGGGTTGGCCAAAACATCATGGACGCCTGGATTCACTGGTTTGAACACCACTCGGGCAAGGCTCGGAACATCCCTCTCCTTATGTGCTGGTCAATCTGGATGGCGCGCAATCGCTCCATCTTCGATCATCGGATACCATCCTGGCCCTCCATCAGAGCCCACACCATGGCTGATTATGCCCTCCTCCCGGACGACCCTCCCCCTGCCCAGCCCCGAACCATCTCCCCTGAGCTCATTGACAAATCCTACCCCTGGGCCTATTTTGATGGCTCAGCCCAAGCCATTGGATGCGGTGGGGGCGCTCTGCTCTACCTCCGGGAATCTCACTATTACAAGCTTCAGATGTTTTTGGGGAGAGGAACCAACAATTTCGCTGAGCTCTCCACAGCCATGAATTTGATTCATTTTGCACTACAGAAACAATGCACAAAATTACAATTATTTGGAGATTCTCAAATAGTTTGTAATTGGATCAACATAAAATCAAACTGCAATGTATTTTCTTTACAACATCTGCTAGTGGAATCACACAGGCTAATTGCTGCTTATGAAAAATTTGATTGTAATCATATTTACAGGGAGCGCAACTCAGGGGCAGACCAATTGTCCAAACAAGCAGCGCAGAGGCAAGAGGAAGACTGGTTAGTGGAGGAGAACATGGATGGGACCATCTACCGTTACCATCACAGGCCATACATAGACCTGCGAGCTCAAAGAGGAAACACACAGTAGATTGGCACCATCATTTAAATACTTTTTTTTGATACTTATATGCACGGTGTGTCATAAACACTATAGTTTTTTATAACAGCAATACGCTTATATAGTAATAGCTTATGGACTTCACGGTCGACACAGGCCGGAACTCTCATTATTTTTTGACTACTGCTCTGCTGAACATGCGCGGAGACTTATATTTCATAGGCTGGAACCTTTAATAGTTATATGTTTCTGCTCTGCTGATCATACGCGGAGATATGAACATTTACAGTTTATTGTCCCTCCCTGCGTGGAGGAAAAGTTAAGTGATCTTTGGTTCTTTCTTTTTTGGTACAGAATTTATGGATGAATATACATGCTGTATATATACACCATGATCTGAACAGAGAAGGAGATGGTCTCACTCAGTATATGTTAACACATCTGCAAAATGTAATTTTCTATATTAATGAAAATTGCGACTTTTTTCCATGTGAAAAAAAACAAATATAAAGGCTACCTTCACTCCACACTATTTTAGCCTAGAAAATTGCTTTCTCCAAAAATCCAATACTACCCATATTTTGTATCTCCATTGTAATGATGGGTCCATTTTATCGCTAAGGTATAGTGGACTTTAGTTTTCTTGCAACTTGAGGGTCCCTTTTGCCTACCTTAGAGTTTTCTCCCAACAAAAGTGTATAGAAATATATCATATATTCCTTGGGAGCATCATATTTTCAATATTTGATTCTTAGAGCCTTACAACAAGGACTTTGTATATCGATGCTCTCCCTTTTGCCTACCTTAGAGTTTTCTCCCAACAAAAGTGTATTGGAATATATCATATATTCCTTGGGAGCATCAAATTTTCAATATTTGATCCTTAGAGCCTTACAACAAGGACTTCGAATTTTGATGTTCTCCATATACAAGATTAGATGACAATATATATTTTTCCCCCCTAAGGAAAAATCGTAATTTCATTATAAAGAGGAAATTACATGCTGTAGATGTTGATGCATATGCTGTGCATGATCAAAATCATGTATAACAGTGAAGTTGCCTTTGTCCACGCAGGGGGCAACGGAAATAAAAAAATAACTGAGAGTCATATGATAAGTAACTGTAAAACATGTATAGAGACAGTATGTACAACCAAAAAAGGCATATGCCTGATCAAAAAAATATGGACATAACCAGTATCACTAACTAAATTAAACATTCATATCCATAAAAGGCCTATGATAATATTGATAGAAGGTTTCTCCTTCTTGTTCTCTAATCATTCAGAAGCCCGGCTCCCCGGTCGTAGCCTCTTTGGATAAGTTGTCAGCAGCTCCGTTCTGCGCCCTGTATATATGTGAACAAGTGAAGGTGTCAAAATGTGAGATCAATCTCAAAGTCTCATCCAAGATGTGTAATAATGTATATGTAGAGCATCTAGATTTCCTGTTCAACCAATCACAAATTATTTTAGAGTCCCCATATAGATGTAATTCTGTGCAATTTTTTTCCAATGCGAATTGTATGATATGTTTTGCGGCAAGGAGCTCGGCTGAGTTGTTTGTGCATCCGTGGAAACCAAACAACATGTTGTAAGAATGGTGATGGGATAGGTGAAGAATAGCCCCCCCTCCACAGCCTTGCTCTTGGGTTGCACCATAAAAAAAAGCCCAAGGTTTGTTGTGATTTATTTGAAGATGAGAGGGGTTGCGCCTATTACTGGGAGGAGGATCATCCGTGATGAGTAAGTAATCTGCAATGACTTTTGTTGCCAGGACAGCCCAATTTGGTACTAAATCCTGAAATATGTTGCGATTCCTAGCAATCCAAATTGTCCAGTAGGTTAGCAGTGGAAGATTCTGAATCTTTTGTGTTGAGGAAGTGTGATACCAGAGTTGCCATGCAGCCAGGATAGAGTTCCCAGCCCAGGTAGTAGTAGGAATGATTTTCTGTAGAATAAGTTTCCACAGGTTACAAGTTGCTGAACATTCTAAAAAAAGGTGAGAAGTGGATACATTTTCCTGCTTGCATAAACAGCACCAGTGGGGCCCATGATGTGCTCGCTTGAGAAGGTTTTCTCCAGTAGGAATTTTGTTCTGGAGGATGGTCCACATTAAGAGTCTAGTTCTGGGGGGGGGCTTGAGTTTCCATAGGTGTCTCCACCAGTCAACAAGTATTAGAGGCTTCCTTGGTGCTGCCAAAGTCAAATAACCATCCTATGGGGTATACTTGCCATTTTTTGAAAGAGACCAAATAATCTCATCATCCCCTTCAATTATACAGATGTGGGCATCCATAAGGGCTTGGGTGTACTCCTCCCATTGCTGTGACCAAATAGGAGGAATGTTTAACTGATCTGCAGATTTCCAGGCTTGATGAAGGAAAGTGGAATTTTCTAGGTCAACAATCTGAGATATATATGTGAAATTCTGTTGCTGGAGATACTGAATGAGATCCCTAGGTAATCGATGCATGTCCTCGCATCCCACCCAAGGATCAAGACCAATTCGAACAATGTGTCCTGATCGGATTCTCCAGGTGATACCTTCCCTGATCGGGCTTAAAGCCTTAAGTACAACCTTCCAAATGATTGAAACACCGGAGATACTTGGATGGGCTCTCCTAATCCAGTCCATGATGTGAAGGGGAGCTATGTATTTGGCATATGTGACCCTCGTCCATAGGTTGTTTGTTGCTACCAATTTCCAGTTGAGTTTTGCAGCAAGTGCTAAGGAGAAATCCTCTAATTTTTTTATGCCCCACCCACCCCATTTTTGTGGTAAATTCGGGGCCTCCCACCTGAACCAAGAAAATATCCTTCCCTGTTTGTTCCCTTGCCAAAGAAACCTACAACAGAGGGCTTGAATTATGTTAAGAATGCCTTTGGGTATCCAGGCCAAGGACATCCAATATACCGGGGTGGCTTCCAGGACACTTTTAATAAGAGTGAGTCTTCCAGCCCACGAAAGATATTTGAGGTACCAAGTATTTAGCCTTTTCTCCATCTTGGAGATGAGCCAAGTCCAAACAACAATTTTATAACCCAATGGCTTCAACTTGTACCCCAGATATTTTAGTCCATCTGCTAAATGCAGTTGTGTGAAGTGGAAGCGTTGAAGTGAAAAGATTATCTTGTGCGAGGTACATTCAATTGTTGTCAAGGTAGACTTGCTGTCATTTATAATAATTCATGTTGCCACTTGGAAGAGGGTGAAATTATCCTTGATGATACTAATGTCCCTAATACTGCCATTGATAAAGACCAGGATGTCATCAACAAATAAATGGTGTGTCAGGGTGCAACCTTCTGTTATCTCTATGCCTTTTAGTCTGCCCCTATGATGTCGTCTTTGATGAGATTGCTGGGGCCTTCCATGACTAGCAAGAAGAGCAATGGTGAGAGGGGACATCCCTGTCTCAACCCCCTTCTAGAGGTAGAAAAAGGAGATGCACTTCCATTCACCAGGACACTGAAGGGGATATTAGTAATGCAGCACATGATCCATTTAATGAATGAGTAAGGGAAGCCTAAATGAGTTAACAACATTCTAATATAAAACCAATTTACTTTGTCGAAAGCTTTTGATAAATCGACCTTCAAGATCATACCTTTGCCTCGCCTTGAGTGTAAAGTATGAATTACTTCCTGGGCAATGCCAACAGCTTCATGGATCTGTCTGTCTTGTAGGAAAGCAAATTGTTCCAGTGAGATATGGTTAGAGAGGATGGGCTTCATTATGTTGGCAATGATCTTATATATGCAATTGCAGAGAGATATGGGGCGAAAGTCCTCGAAAGAGTCCGGGTTGTCCTTCTTCAGAATGAGTGCAAGGAAGGTAGAGGTAATAGAATTTTCAAGAAATCCTCTGATTCTCAAATCCTCAACAATTCTGAGCAAGTCTTCCCCAATGATGTCGAAGAAAGCCAAGTAGAATTCCACCGACCAACCATCAAGCCCCGGAACCATTTTAAGGTATGTTCTAATTCTTCCAGAGTGACTACCTTAATTAAGTCATCTCCTTCTTCAGGATCCACATATCTAGGAAAGAGTTGTGCCACCCTGATATTTCTGCAATATTTATCTCCCTGGGGGCTTGGTATGCACTTTTGAAATGTGAGGAGGCTAGTTCAGCAAGTTGGGGCAAAGTATTTAAAACCTGCCCCTGATCATTCTGTAGTTGCCAAATGGTGTTTATCTCCTTTCTTCCATTGGCGAATTTATGGTATAATTTGGTGTTTTCATCACCTTCAAACATCCATATGGCTATGCTCCTCAAGCGCTAGGATTCCTCCTTTTCCTTAAGAATTTTAGCTCTCTTTGCATAATGAGAAACCATCCTATCCTTATGTTCTTCTGAGGAGAAGATGCCTCCTAGATTATTCCCAAAAGCGGGAATGACAGTTTCAATTTTATCGAGAGCTTGATCCTCCTGAATTCTTTTGTTACGAGCCCAAAGTTTTGACATCTTCTTAAGGGTTGTAAGATTTTGTATAAATCTTCTAGTGTTGTCTTCTCTTCTTCCAGGGGGGTTTGCTCTCCAAAAGTCAAAGACCAATTTTTTATAAGAGTTGTCCTTAAGCCAAACAAAGCAGAACTTAAAGGGTCCTTTAGGTTTTTCTCGCCCCCCTTTAATTTCCAGGTAAATGGGAAGGTGGTCAGATAATCCACCAGTGCCAACCTAGTGTCTGATTTGGAGCCACAAGTCCAAAACCTTTTCTTTGACAAGGAAGCGGTCAAGTTTGCGAGCCAGACTATCTTCTCTAGTCCTGTTGTTCCTCCAAGTAGCTTGCGGTTTGGCAGAGGGGATATCTATCAGATGATGGGCATCCAGTTCAGTGAAAGAGTAATCTGAGAGAGAGTCTCTCTAAGCCCCGTGACCCCAAGATTCAACATGTCCAATGGAAAAATTGAGGTCGCCCCCCAGGATCAGGTGGTTAGACATAAGTGAATCAGAGCTTAGGAGATTCTGCCAAAAAGGAGGTCTGTTCAGGCACAGGCCATAAACATTTAAGATTCGAAAATGTATCCCCAGTTCAGCCTAAAATATGCATGCTTCAAGATGACCCGACCCACCCCAGCCATTGTGTAATTTGATGGTATGGGAGTTGATGCCTAAAGCAAGTCCACCCGACCTCCCATGCGCATCAAGACCAAAAAATATCCACCCAGGGAGCATGTTTTTAAGAGACTGTTCAATGTCTAAGGTAGGTCCCAGGGTTTTTTGCAGAACGATAATATCAAGCGGAGCATTTTTTAGCAGTCGACGAAGTGCTAGTTTCTTGTCAGGCCTAGCCAGCCCTCTATAGTTGAAGGAGAAAATCTTCATGGAGGGGGGGTAAGCTGGGATTCTCTTGTTCTAAGCGTCCGTGGGATGGTGGATTATACCCCCAAAGCAATCTCATCTTCAGCTGTTCCTTTGGATTTAGAAAGGAAGGAGGGTCGACCCCTCTGAATTTTAGGGGGAGGGGGAGAGTGTAGGAGTTCAAGCCCAAACTGATCCTGGGCTTGTCTCTTGGATTTCGAGCGGGTCATGTATCTCCCAGGAGGGGGGACCTGTAGGGAAGGAGTAGTATACGGGGGAAGAGAAGGCAGATTCAGGGAGGGTGCAGGGGAAAAAATGGGGGCAGATCTAATCGGGTAGGTGAGAGGAGTTGTTTTAGGGGAGATTGCACAGAAATCCTGATGCAGATGATCTGATGAAGGTTTTATTACATGCAGTGCAGATAAAGTACTAGATAAAAGACAATCAAAATTTGAAGTACTGCAAGTGGGAATAGGGATGGAAGAAGAGTTCATACTCGTCGAGGGCAGGCCCTCGGATGGCGACTGTGGACGAGATGAGGGAGGTTGTGAACGATTAGGAGGTCGCCCGCGCTTCTTCGGCTGTGGAGGAGCCATTGCCTCTTCTGCTGGAGTCTTCTGTTGTCTGACTGGGATCTCAACAACATCCAGGTCCTGTGAGGCTAAGGGAGCTTGATTCCTGTGCTATGCCTCCTGATGAGTGTGCTGATGGGAGGCCACATCCTGTTTTGTGGCCTGTTTTTTCTTCTTTTTCAAAGAGGACAGGCCTTAAAAAGATGCCTGACCTTATGGCATCGAAAAGGAATGCCCTCGTAGTCCAGCAATTGTCATCTTGTGTGGTTCCTCTAGCGTATGTCAATAAACTCAAGTAAACCCTCAGACAGGTCCAAATGTACCAATATCCTTGCAAAAGCTAATTTCCCACAGGTCATGTATGAGTCATAAAATGTGAGGTAAGTGTCGAGTGCATTTCATATATGCATGA
Source organism: Pinus tabuliformis (assembly GCA_031772625.1). NCBI lineage: Eukaryota > Viridiplantae > Streptophyta > Pinopsida > Pinales > Pinaceae > Pinus > Pinus tabuliformis. The sequence continues at coordinate 420,502,672 of CM062819.1, read as the reverse complement.
AGACATCCTTTGTCCAGAAATGCAATGGAAGTCCGAGCAAGCGGACCCAAATCAGACCAGCATCCACCCTCTCCCGCGTCGGGTCGAAGAGGGGAGTCCATTGGTGGAGGAGGACCAGGGCAAGATCTAGGTGCCAAACCGTGGACAACACCCAGTTGGTGTGCTCCAAGCTGCTGAAGTGTAATGCGAACCACCCTTTGACCAGGGTTTGCACCTTCGGAATCTCCTTCAGATTTTCTCCCCAAACCTCCGAGACCCATTGCTGCAGTTTGGCCACACTGTAATGTCTACCTTGCACACGGTCGACCAAGACCTTCGCTACTATGTCCATGACGTCAAGTAATTTTATATCTTCAACAATATTAAGGGGCAATGCACAGGCACGAATCTTTGGACCCCGATTCTTTCTTGAATGCCCTGAAACCCCAACGTCCATCGCCTCCTGTGTCGAAGCAGGAATTGAAGGTCCCGGTGAAGAAAACCTAGGGTTTTCCGACGCTACAGGATGGTAGCAAATATACCAGAGATGGGACCGATGCGTGTGAAATGCCCTCGAAAGAGAGCCGAGGTTGTCCGTGGAGCAATATGACCCGAGTCTACCTCTGTCGAGTCTTGAGGGAGGTTAGGGGAAAAGAACCCGGGAACCGTCAAATGAGAGTTTAGTACATTTTCAGAAGCTAGGGTTTGGACAACAGGCTTGAGTAGCGGAGCAAAGAGTGCTTGGGAACACGACAAAATAGCCTAAGAAATGAGAACAGGGGGAGAGGCCGCTTCCTCAAGAAGGGTAACCAGCAAGATGTGAGGGCGGGTTAGCGGAGGTAGGGTTTCAACCTCATCAGTCAGTTTGGACATGAAGGGGAAGAGATTGGTTGCGGTGGTCCTGGTGGGGGTCCATGAGGGCACGTCCTCCAAAGGGTCCAGGAAATCGCCTAGGTCATCCATGAAAGTCGAGGGAAGTTATGACGTCTGCCAGACCAGGACAGCAAAACAACAACAAACCATGGTTCATCGCCAGGGAGGTTTGTAAACCAGAGTGGGAGAGGGTAAATCGTAAATAGCTAGAGGCGGTCAAGGCACATAACCAGAGCAGGTAAGTAAACACTAGAGGGTGCGAGGGTTGTAAGCGGGTTAAGGGGGAAAGTGCAGGTGGAGGTGGGCTTCCATGGCTAAGTTCAGCCAGAGGTCATGGCATCAAAGCCTAGGAACCGCTCGTCCCAAATGACAATATATTTATCTCTTGATATATTGACTTTAGTCTATTTGGGCACTCATGAATTATGATGACCAGATATGTTTTTCCCTATTCCTATCGAACGGTTAGTTCCCTAAAGAACATGCACATTTACTTCCAACCCTTTGACACTAATGTGGGAAGAGACACCATAGCCTCTCACCCACCACACATTTATTTATAACCTTGAATGTTAAAAATGCTTCTCTAAAACAACATATTTAACCATGTAACATCTTTCTTAATTTTTTAATTTTTTTCAACTTGATCAAGTTTCTTCTCTTTTAACACTTTTATTTTCCCATAAAATGTACTTTGGCTTTTCAGTGATCATTTTTGAATAATATGTCTTTTATATCAATTTTAATTATAAATAAATATTAATAATTAATTAAATTAAAAATTATACCAAAATTTATCAAAATATTTTGAATTTCATTATTTTTTCTATTATTTATTTATATATATATAAAGTTTAACTAAAAAACACTTCTTAATTTACATAGTTAAATTTTCAATTTTACACGATATTTTTTCCATTTTTCATATAATAATAATTTAAAAATATTTTTATATTTTAAAAAATAATAGATTGAGTGAGTTTAATAATTAAAAGCATGTATTTTTTCTTGATAATCCTTACAAATTCAAAAATAAAAAAAATAAAATTAGATAATAATAATAATAATATATACTATGTATAACTAAATACCATACCAAATTTACCTAAAATAACTTTGCAACTTAAAACAACATCATAAAATTATTCTAATAATTTAGATCATTGTTAATTTAATGATATTGTAATAGTTTAGATCATTTTTAATTTGATGGCGTGGGGATTAGTGTACACCTATAATAACTTCCGATAGGACAACCAGATTTAAAGTTTCTTAAATGTGAACCATGACCACAATGTTTTCTCTAACCGACTCAAACAAAAGGTGTCACCTAATTTGATGTGGAAAATAAATTAATTTAAACCTGAGCAGGAATAATGACCGTTGGAGATAGAGCGTATTTAAGGCCCTTTCCTGGACCAAACACCGCAGTGGTTTCATTGCAGCGTCTTTCGTATTGGCTTGGCTTTTGCTTCATGTGGTTTCTTTGCAGGCTGCAGCGGCTTTTGTATTGGCTTGCCTTTTGTTGATGTTTGGTGGTTCAGCAGCATGGCCATGCTCTTGTTTTTTCTTTATGGTTTTTTGGTGGTATGGAGTGTTTTGGTTGTTTCTGTTTTTTTTCCTTTCATTCATTTCTTGTCTGTGAATTGCTCGGCCAACCAATTTCATTTTGCTGCCAAATGTTAAAAAATAAATAGAGACCACATGAAATCATGATATTCATCTCTCTAAGCCGGCGACAGAGCAACTATTTTGATCTTTATTTAGGGCGTGTCTACTCATGTAGCGTTCCGAGAAGCCGTTTCTCTCTTCAAGGTAAGATGAAGAGTACATTCAAATTTCAATGTGTTATTCCTGAATCCTTTCTGAGTTGAAGTAGGTAGGGCAATTTCTCTTATTTACGATGGGTCGTGTTGCAGGTACATAAAACCTGTCGGCAGGTGGTACATAAAGCAGTATTTCCGTCTTTATCATTGTGACAGGTGTTCTTGAAATCTCTATCCACCTTGGCTGGTTTGCAGTTAATTAATTTTATTTGAGTTGTACATTTTTACGGAAATTCATTATAGGTGATTAATGTCGAATATAAAATTAATATATGACAATTAAATTGCGGCGCCCCATATCGCAGGCTGGTACGGACAATCACTTGGAATTTTTTAATCCGTGAGAAGAGGTAGATCAGCGTCTATTCTCTTTGTCGCATCGTGAAAAGTTTGTCACGTCAGATGGCGGAAATTTGGAGGAAGAATGGACAGTCATTTGCCGATGGATTGCATCCCACCCATTTCAGTTCAGGCATCATGCTCCGCGGAGAATTCTATGCATTCTTTACATCAAAGCGGCTTCTGCCCAAAATACCCGGTGGGAAAGTTCCCTTTCAGAACGACATTCACTATCGGTTCGAGGAAATGTAGCAGATGATCTTGGGCAAAGGGCACATGACAGCAGCACAGTAGTAATTATTTGAATCGACGAAGAAAACAGAGGCAGAAGAGGAAAGGAGGTGTTGCCCATGGTGAGCGTTCAGGAGTTCCTTGGCGAAAAATTATTCAGAATTGTGGCAGGGGCAACTTCTGCGCCTGTTGGGTGTTTCATCGCTTCTCCCCCGACTTTTCTTCATTCATTGGATTCAAGAGTGGAGCAGGTGAGTTTCTGTTTTTACCGTTTGTTGATGAAATTTCGTGTCGGCACAGAATCAAGCAACAATATTGCAAACTTAGATAACCTGGGAGAGGCAACCGGTATACGTATTTAGTGTATTTACATGCTTATTCTGAAGTGTTAATTTTACCTGCAGTTCTCGGAGACATTCACTGCCTTCTTGCCTTGGTTAGGTAGCTACACTATGTAGCTATGGGAAACCATAAAATTGGAGTAGGGTTAGGTGTAGCTATGGGAAACCATAAAATTGGAGTAGGGTTAGGGTTAAATCAGAGTATCTTTAATTGTAGATTATAAACATTATTAGGATTAAATTAAAGTAGGATTAGATTTAAATTTTTCAGAGAGAAAAAGCAGCATTGTATTATATTGAGAATATACAATAATCTAGATAGTTACAAAAATCCGCTCTTAGAAGCGTAAGTATCTTGATCATGAAAGCATAAACTGTAGGTAGAGTTCCTTTGTGAGTAAGAAAAAACACCTGAGCTGTTCCAACATTACATGAGAGGCATATACCCAACAAATACCCAACATATGTGCATCAAAATATATGCATGAGACACCTGAGCTGTTCCAACATTACATGAGAGGCATATACCCAACAAATACCCAACATATGTGCATCAAAATATATGCATCTCATGCATGGCAATTGAAAGAAAAAGATCTAAATTCTGGAAAGCATGACCTCCACAAAACCTGTCATATACATGTATTAAGACAAAAGATGAAAAAGAGAAGAAGCGAAGGAAAATCAGGAAAACTGGATACCCACAAAATCTGTCATATACATGTATTAAGACAAAAGATGAGAAAGAGAAGAAGCTAAGGGAAATCAAGTACCAAGGATAAAGAAATCCTGAATGAAGCACAAACATTCTCCATGTGTAACCTTCATAGACCAGGCGCCAGGATCCAGGAGCAGGCCCTCCTTAGACAGGCTGTCCGCTTGTTGATTATGAGCCCCGAAAATGTGTTGAATGTTGCTACCTCTCAATAGTCCCCAAAAGAACATAATCCTGTCCATCCACCCTGCGAGGTGTGGGTTCTTTATGTGACAGGTTCCATTAACATGGTCAATCACTGTTTTGGAATCACCAAAGATAGAAATAGCCTGTATATCAAAGTAGATGCAGAAAGCGAGGAGGCCCGCTAGAGCCCTTGTTTCAGCCGAACTATTTGTGCCCTTTCTGCGATTCCATGATATAAAATATTAAAGCTCCTCGTCCATTAAAATGTAAACCCCGCATTAAAATTAGAGTATGTAAATTAAAAATTATATTATTTTTAATTCACTGAAATTGTGTGATTAATTAATTTAGATGTATTTATTGTGAGATTAACTAATTTACATGTATTGTTAATATATTAAAATAAATTTAAGTTAATATATTTTATAAAGGTTTTATTTTATTAATTTTATATTAAATTTTGAATTAAATATATTGTATAAAAGAAAAGTGTTACACTTATTAATATTGTGTTTTTAATGTGTATATGTAATTATAATGGTCTAATAATAATTTATTTATAAGATTATAATTTTTTATTAATATATTAATTTTAAAAATTTAATTAAAATTAATTTTAGTATATTAAAATTTAAATAATTGTAATCTATTGAAAATTTATATAATTATTTAATTAAAAGAATTATAAATTAATAAATAAAATTTAAAATAATTATTAATATAAATATAGTATATTTAATATTATCTTTTATTTTAATACGATTATTAATAATATATATTTATAATTACATTTTATATTAAATATTTTCTATTATAATATTATAGAATATATTTATAAAAATGTATATACTTTTTTTTTTTATATATTTAGAATTATATCTTCTTAAAATAAAATTTAATGTTTTAATTATTAAATGAGATTCCTTGCGTAATTAAAAAAACTCAAATATTACTTTATTCACCCATTTTTACATCACTACTTTTTATCTATCCACTAGCTCACTTATGATATAAGTAATTATTTAATAAACATACCGTTTTATTTATATGTTTATTATAATTAATAATAATTAGTAATACTTATATTTTATAAAAAGTTTAATATTAATCCTATTCACATTATTTTAATTTTCAACTTCCAATGGCGCGATCTCGGCCTGTGCGGGTCTCATCGACTTCTCCATTTCTGGGTACGATTATACAGGGTCCCGTTTCCTCCTATACGGAGGCCAGATCGAATGAATAATTTTTTCCCCGATTTACTCTAGCGGGCATGCTACCGAAGATTGTGCTGACCTGATTGAGAAGTGGGAGGCTCTTGCCAGATAGAGGGTTATCAATTAAAATAATATTAATATTTATTAATAATATTTATATTAAATATATAAATATTTAATAATAAATATTAAAATAAAATTAATTAATAATTATTATCTACAAAATATATAATTAATAATAAAATAAATAATATCTCATAAAATAGGAATACAATTTTAAGCCACTTATCTATTTAAAAAATGTATTAGATTCTAAATTGTGTATGTGGAGAACCTAATCACCGTACTATATTTATTGTATTACTAGATTTGTATATTTAGCACTTGAAAGTGAGGGTAGGTGCCAGCCTTATCAACTTGTTTATAATGACAACGATAAAAGATAACATCTCCAGCCATTCATACACCATCTGTGTCTTGGTTGTTCTATACAAGTATGTAATTTTGCTTCTCCAGCCATTCATACACCACCTGTGTCTTGGTTGTTCTATACAAGTATGTAATTTTGTATTTTTGCAGGGCAATTATTATACAAGTATGTAATAATGACAACGATAAAAGATAACATCTCCAACCATTCATATACCAATTGTGTCTTGGTTATTCTATATAAGTATGTCATTTTGTATTTTTTGCAGGACAATTATTATACAAGTATGTAATTTTGCATTGGTTTTGTTTTGTTATTTGCTTTTTACTTAAAAGATTTATTTACTGCATGTGTATTTATGGCCTAGTTTTGTGTTTGTGTGTATGGCCTAGTTTTGTATATAATGTTAAAGTTGAAAGACACTATGATTAAGTATATAGGTTATTTATATTGAATCTTTGATTTAAGAAGAGATAATCTTTTATAATTGAAAGATTTCTTAACTATGTTTCTATTTAACACCATGGTTATATAACTTCTTGTTCCATTTTTTTATTAGGAGCATGTTTATTTAAGATGACTTATATAACAATACAATCTATTATCATTATTGCATTTTGGATGGTGTTTTGAGTAGTATTTGAATGCAATCTCTTCTCCACCTTAAAATTTGGCGATTGGGGAAGCAAAATTGGATGTGTTCATTTTCACTGGTATCTTTCATGTTCATTTGGTTCTTTTCAATTCATAGGTTTATTAAAAATAAATTCTTTAATTTCAAAATTTATGTAATTTTAAAATGAAAAATAAACATCCAATCAGAGTTTTCCATTGTAATTGAGAGTGTTTTTGTTGTTAATTTGTGATGCAAAAAGAGATGTGTTGCTTATGCTCCAATTTTGCTTTTAGTAAGATTTACTTCTCATTTTCCTTCTGAATTGGTCATTTATTAGAAAGTTTGTTTGTTTATTTGTTTTTTTTCATTATAGTGAGGACATTTGTCGAAATGAAATTAAAACCTATTGTAATATGTGATTATGTGTGATTTTAAGACATTAAAGAGACAACTGATTGTCTAAAATCTAGTGTATATTAGTTAGCATTTATGACATTTTCAGTTCTTATAAGTAGTCGCTGTAAGTACACCATCTATATAATAAAAATCATAAAACTCATTTTTGGATATACTCATAATTAAGATTTTAAGACAATAAAATTTTGGTAATAGAAAAACAAATAAAATTAGAAAGCAAAACTAATTTGGGATCTATAACATGTCCATTACCTATAATTATGAATCTGGTTGCACATGAGTGCATGGCTCAGCGGACGGGGCAGTCGGCTAACTCGGCTAACTCGCACCCCTCCCGCGTTCGAACCCCTTTTGTGTTGCTGCGCTGCAGCATATGCTGTCCCATGGCTAATATTCCGTTGTAATGATGGTTTCGATTTGACTGTTATCAGCTTGTCTGATATGTATAAATGTAATAAAAGGAAGACCTTATAATGCTTCTGCTTGGGAACTAGCCCCTCCCTTTTAAAAAAAAATAATTATGAATCTGGTTCTATTATATATAAATATTACTGAAAGGTAATATTACTGAAAGATTTTGGATTTTGGAGTTGACCTTGGTGTTGTATTGGTTATAAGTTAGTCGAATAGGATAATGCAGTCCCGCGGATGTGATCTAAAAGTGGTTTATCGGCTAAATGGGGAGTTTGGTACGGATTATGTTAGCGTAATAGCTATTCCAGGCATGATTTTTTCAAGTGAAAAAACAGATAATTAAATCTTCAATATTTTAATAGTTGAATCTTATGCTAGTAACATGCAGGTGTGTGATTAATATTTAGAGATAGCTTCAGTATCTCAAATTAGTGGCGCCCTCCGCCGTCTCAAGCATCGTGAAATCTGTCCGTTTAGGCTCTGTATCTTGATGTGGGCTAAATTTTTCTGTAATGAACATAAAATGTTTTTGCAGCTTCGGAATGGAATATGAACATGTAATCAGAAATTTGCACGGTTATATTGAGAGGGTTTTTGTGTTTCGTTCGAAATGCAGAGGGGTGTCGAGGAGGGAGCCGAGGAATTTCCCTTTTAAATATTCGAGTGGCTGTCTATTTATGCTCCAATTCTTCGTCTCGTTGAGATTCAATTCTCATTTTCATCGTCAATTGGCCGTTCGTCAGACAATTTGGTTATTTCTGGTATATCAAGGTTGTTTATTTGTTTGTTTTTTTTATTTTATTTTTTCAAAATGGAGATAAACCCCACTGTGATATTCTATTAAGCCTGATTTTTACAGTTAAGTTAAGCTAGAAGAGGCAACGAGTTTACTTATTTAGTGTATGTATATGTGTATTCGCTAGCGTTAATTTTACTCGGAGACATTCATTGAGTTCTTGGCTTAGTTAGGTAGCTACACAATCTGTGGCTTTGGGAAACCATGAAATTGGAGTACCATTAAGGTTAAATTATTGGCTGGGTTAGGTAGTTATACAATAACCATGAAATTGGAGCATCATTAGGGTTAAATTAGAGTATGGTTAACATAGAGTGTAAATAAATTGGAATAAAGTTAAATTTAAATGAGAGTGTAAATTAAAAAAATTATATTATCATTATTATTTTTAATTCAGAGTGAAATTACTGTGGCATTAAAGTGAAATTACTGTGGCATTAAAGTGAAATTACTGTGGCATTAATTTAGATGTATTTTTTAAGTATATTAAAATAAATTTAAGTTAATATGTTTTATATATATATTATTTATTAATTTTATATAAAATTTTAAATTAACTATATTATATAAGAGAACAGTGTTGGATTTTTAAATATTGTGTTTCATATATATATTGATAATAGTTTATTTAGAAAAATGTAATAGATTTTTTATTAATATAGTAAATTTTTTTTAATTTTAATTAGAATTAATTTTTAATATATTAAAATTAAAATTAAAATTTAAATAAGTTATAATTTATAATTTATAATTATGAATTAGTAAATATAATATAAGTAAGAAATATTTAATATTATTTTAAATTTAAATTTTATTTTTTACCATAAACGTAATTTAAGATAATTACAAGTAAGAATGAACTATTTAATATAACATAATTATTAATAATATCTAATTTATTAAGATGGTATTTTAAATTTCAAATTAACTATTAATAAATATTTAAAATTGCATTTATTTTAAATATTTTTTATTATAATATTGTAGATAATCATAAGTTATTTAATAAAATAAATTTATAATGATAATAAATTTTATGAAAATATATACACCTCAGCTTTCTTTGAATTTGAATTTATATTCTTTTAAAAATAAATTTAAATTTATTTAATAAAGTAAACTTATAATGATAATTAATTTTACTAAAGCGTATATACTTTTCTAAATTTGAATTTATACTCTCTTGAAAATAAATTTAAATATTACTTGATAAATTATATTTTCTTAATAAATTATAAATTTAAATATTACTTAAAAAATTGGACTATCAATTTGGTGAATTCTACATCTTTTTGTTATATATATAGTGGCGCCCTTCGATAAATAAAAGAACTCATGGAATGATGAAATCTGAAACGGCTTTCTTCCTCTCTTTTTGAGATCCCAGAAGGCTTTGATTTGTTTTTACTCTCTCTCCTTTGTTTTACAGGTTAATTTATCTGTTTGCATATTTACTTAATAAATTTAAAATATAAATAATTATATATTTATATAATTTTAAAATATATATATTATTTATAATTATGTTTTCAATTAAATATATTAATTTAAAAAAATTAAAATTATATTTATTAAACTAAATACATTACTAATAATATTTAAATTTTATATTAAATATATAATTATTTAATAAATATTAAATTAAAATTAATTAATAATTATTAGATTAGATTCTAGATTTTAGTGTGTATTCCACACGGGAGAACACCGTACCGTATACTTTCCGTCTTTTCTCTTGAAGGAGTTGGTGCCCTATTTCAAAATTTTGCAGGTATTTCCCTAATTTAATTTATTTAAGGGAAAATTTGGCGCTTTTCTTGGAGTTTAATGCGAAAATAAATTATAATAAATAGACTCTTAAATGTCTGTTATTAAAAGTCCAGATAAATCTATTTTCACTTGAATGATCCGCTTGAATAGCAAATGAGAAGCCGCTTTAAAAATAGTTAATGAATTTTAGAAGAGACATGTCTGTAATATCCTTGAAAAACCAAAGCTTAAAAGAATCGAGATCGTTACCTGGCAGTCCTTAAATTGAGCGGAAGAAAAACTGGAAAAAAAAGAAATAAGAAATGCACACAAGTATTAAAGGCGGAAGAGAATAGGAATATATCCAAATGTAAAGTTCGCAAAGTTTTTGTGCCAGAAACTGTAACAAAAGGCAGAGTTAATTGTTAGATCAGAGCATACATAACACACAGCGGATAATGAGTAACAAAAGGCAGAGTTAATTGTTAGATCAGAGCATACATAACACACAGCGGATAATGAGTAACAAAAGGCAGAGTTGACTGTTAGATCAGAGCATACATAACACACAACGGATTTATACTCAGAGACAACAAATGAAGAAACAACAAGATTACTTAATCAAAAACAACGGAATAGATAAAACAATCACTGGAGAACAGAAATCACTTTACATTACATAACAGGCTTGGGCCTTGGCTTGCAATCCCTGGCTAGAGAAATTACAAATTTATAGAGGCAGAAGAAGGATCTAGAATCCTATATGTGATTCATCTGGAATGATCTAGAAACTAATGGCGGTGTACAAAGATCTAGAATCCTGAAGATTTAGAAAGATCTGATCTAGAATCCTGCGTGAATTTTGCTTCACACTTAAACATTCTCTCACTTGAAGCCAAATAAGAGTCATCAAGTCACACCGAGTCCTACCGTGCCTCTACATAACTCATGTTTTTTTCGTGGTAGAATCTTAGTGAGCATATCAGTAGGGTTCCTATCTGTATGGATCTTTTCCAAAGATAATTGTTCTTCCTCCAACACATGCCAGATCCAATGGTACCTTAAGTCAATGTGCTTGGTTTTTGAATGAAATGTTGGGTTTTTCGCCAAGTGAATGGCACTCTGACTATCACAATATAACACATACTTGTCCTGCTTTATTCCTATCTCTCTCCGGAATCACTGCATCCACAACATCTCTTTACAAGCTTCTGTTGTAGCTATATACTCTGCTTCTGTTGTAGAGAGGGCTACTATTCTTTGTAGCCTTGACACCCAAGACAGTGCTGCACCTGCAAATGTATACAAATAACCTGTAGTGGACTTTCTGGTATCCATATCTGCATCTGTAAATCCTTCAAGCATAGTCTCATCATGACCAAAACATAAACAATAATGACTAGTACCCTTGAGATACCTCAAAATCCATTTTACTGCTTGCCAATGTTGTTTGCCTGGATTGGCAAGGAACCTACTCACTACTCCCACTGAATATGCAATGTCTGGTCGTGTGCATACCATGGCATACATCAAACTGCCAACTGCTGAAGCATAAGGAATCTTACTCATCTCTTCCTTCTCCTTGTCATCACTAGGACATAATTCAATACTCAACTTGAAGTGGGCTGCAAGGGGTGTACCAACTGGCTTGGCATCCTTCATATTAAACCTATCAAGCACTTTCTTGATATATTTTTCTTGTGACAGCCACAACCTTTTGTTTTTTCTATCACGCATAATCCGCATGCCCAATATCTGTTGTGCTAGTCTCAAATCCTTCATTGCAAATTTGCTACCCAAATCCTTCTTCAACCTATTGATCTTATTCTTATCATGTCCAACATTCAACATGTCATCCACATATAACAATAATATGATATACTTTCCTTGATCATACCTCTTGATATAGACACAATGGTCAGCTTCCAACCTCTGCAACCATGTTCCAACAGGAATGAATCAAATTTCTTGTATCATTGTCGAGGTGCCTGTTTCTATCCATAGAGACTCTTCTCTAACCTACAAACAAGGCCTTCTTTACCTTTTTCTATGAAGCCTTCTGGTTGCTCTATATAAATTTCTTCCTCCAATTCACCACGAAGAAATGCAATTTTTACATCTAACTATTCACATTCTAAGTCTAAAGTAGCAACTAGACCAAGAATGACTCTAATGGATGACATTTTAACAACAGGTGAGAAAATTTCAGTGAAGTCAATACCTTCTTTTTGGGCAAAACCTTTCACCACCAGCCTTGCTTTATGCCTCTCAGTATTTTCGTCACCTTCATGCTTAATCATGTACATCCATTTGTTTTGTAGAGCCTTTCTACCTTTTGGGAGGTTTACCAACTCCCGAGTGTTATTTTCCAGCAAAGAGTTCATTTATTCTTCCATTCATTACTGTGCTCGACTTTACAAGCTTCTTGAAAACAATTAGGTTCACCTTCATCAGTCAACAAAATATAGTTTGAAGGAGGATACCTTTGTGAAGGCTTATGAGGCCTAGAAGATCTGCGAACCAACTGTGGTGGTGCATTATCAGGTTGAATCTTCTGTAAAGGTTCCTGCAAGATTCCTTCTTCTTCTTGTTCATTATTTTCCACTTCTTGTTGTTCATGCTCCTGAATTTGCTGTTCATTTTCTTGTATTGGTGGTATGTTTTCCTGCTGCTCTTCAAACTTGTCAATAACTTTCTTGACCTCCAACTCACCTATGGTCCTCTTGAACATTTCTGAGTCATTAAATATAACATCCCTGCTTCTAATAATTTTATGTTTCACTAGATCCCATAGACAATAACCAAAATCTTCATTCGCATATTCCAAAAAAATGCATTTCATAGATTTATCATCTAGCGTAGTTTTATTTTTTCTGGGAATATGTACGAATGCCTCACATCCAAAGAATTTTCAAGTGAGAATAATTCAAATTCTTACCAGTCCAAACTTCTTCAGGGATACCGCCATCCAACGCTGTAGTTGGAGATCTATTTATGAGGTAGCAAGCGGTCCTGACTGCTTCAGCCCAAAAATTCTTCTCCAAACCGGAATTGGACAACATACTTCGCACCTTTTCCATAATGGTGTGATTCATCCTTTCTGCGACACCATTCTGTTGAGGAGTATCGGACACAGTGTTCTGATGCTTTATGCCAAACCTATTACAATATTCCTTAAATGCATTTGAGCAATATTCTCCACCATTATCTATTCTTAAACACTTTAGCAATTTGTTAGTCTCTCTTTCAACAACAACATGGAATTTTTGAAATATTCCAAACACTTCACTTTTATTTTTCATAGGATATGCCCAAACCTTCCTGGATGCATCATCTATAAATGTTACAAAATATGATGCTCCTCCTAACGATTTGATGTTAACAGGCCCAAACACATTTGAATGTACCAATTTTAACACATTTTTCTTTCTGTCAAGGCCACCTCTAAGGAATGAAACCCTTCTTTGTCTACCATATATACAATGCTCACAAAGATCAAGATTGTAGGATTTCAAACCTGGCAATAAATTTTTACCAACAAGGATTTTTAAGCCCTTCTCGCTCATGTGACCCAAACACTTATGACACGGATCTGCTGAATTTCCTTCTTTTGTGACATCAGCCAAATCTGATTTTCCTATCAGTGTCTTCAATGTTTATAATGTTCCTGTCTTGGATCCTTTGGCCACGACCAATGCACCTTTGTTATTTTTCCAGCCTCCTTTTCCAATGCTTGTGGAATAGCCTTCATCATCCAGTTGTTCCATAGAGATTAAACTCATGCGCATTTCTAGTACATCCCTGACCTGTTTCAACAATATATCTTGTCCATCTTTCATCTTGATCTGGACATCTCCCACTCCAACAATACTACAAAAACGATTTTCCCCAAATGCACTCTACCAAAATCACCAGGATTATATGAAACAAAACTATCTTTGCATGGGGTTACATGGTGAGATGCCCCAGAGTCACGGATCCAATCAAAGTTACTGCTAGATGTATATACACATGCATCCTCTACTGAAACAGTAAACAACACATCACCATCTGTGGCTACAACAATAGTCTCACCTTCATTTGTGTTGGATGACTTGTGATTTGTACTGGACAGTCTCTGATCCTTTTACCCTTTCTTTCAGAATCGACCTTCTTTCTTCACGTGCCCGGGTTTGCCACAATGAAAGCAGTTGATTCTGCCTCTCCTTGATTTTGATCGGCCTCTCGATCTTGATCGCCCTTGCCGGCCTCAATCCATTCTCCTACCATGATTAGCTAGAGCTAGAGCCTCTCCTTCCTGGTTTTCCGAAATTGACTTGTGTCGCAGTTCCTCATTTATTAAACTGCTACTAACAACATCAAACTTCAGGGTCCCTATAGTTGTTGAAGTGCTCATAGCTACAATTAAATTTTCCCAGCTGTCTGGCATAGAACACATTAGCAAAATAGCTCTAATTTCATCATCTAAAATGATTTTAACAGAGGCAAGCTGATTAGTAATAATATTAAATGCATTCAAGTGCTCAGCCACTGAAGCACCTTCCTTCATTTTGATATTATAAAGCTTCTTCATCAAGAACACTTTGTTTGATGTCGTGTTCTTCTCATATAGATCATGGAGCTTCTTCCATAATCCTTCAGCCGTCTTTTCTCCAGACACATTGAAATAAACATTCTTTGCTAAATATTGGCGGATTGTTGCAATCGCCTTTCTATCTAGCTTATTTCACTCTTCATTTGTCATCGATGAGGGTTTCTTTGTTGTGCCCTCAATCGGCAAATACTGATATAAAATCAGTATATCCTTCATCTGTGATTTCCATAGGGCAAAAGTAGCTTCGCTCAACTTCTCCATATCTGTAATTGTTGTCTCCATTTTCAATCAAATTCACGCCCCAAAACACAAAAACTCCACTTAAAAATAAAACTTTAATTATTACTCTTTAAAATTTAGTAATAATGACCTTCCTCCTTTTAAAATACCCTTTTCAAAATTCCTGCTCCTTTTTAAAATATACTTTTCAAAATTCCAACATATAATTATATATGTTTCATAATAAATATAAAAACATATATAATGTTTTAACCTTTTCACATTTCACACATATATATGTTGGTTTTAGAAAAAACTTGACGCATAAGTGCAAGCTTGATGTAAAAAAATACTTACGAACACCACGTTTCAACTCCAAACTCCACGGATCTCCACGTTTCAATCTCCAGCAATACGTTTCAACAAAGATCCACGACCTTGTTTTTCTTGCAGCAACTGCCTTTTAGTTCCAGCGTTCCTCAGCTATTTCCTGGACAGATCCTTCAACACCTCCAGGGGTAACAACCAACGTTTTAATGAACGCTGCTAGAGTAAGGCGATGGCACTAAGCGGCTTGCATAGTGGATATTGGACCCTAGCTCTGATACCATTGGTTAGATTAGAACATACATAACACACAACGGATGATACTCAGAGACAGACAAATGGAGAAACAACAAGATTACTCAATCAGAAACAACGGAATAGATAAAACAATCACTGGAGAACAGAAATCACTTTGCATTACATAACAGGCTTGGGCCTTGGCTTGCAATCCCTGGCCAGAGAAATTACAAATTTATAGAGACAGAAGAAGGATCTAGAATCTTGTATGTGATTCAGATGGAGATTTAGAATGATTACAAATTTATAGAGACAGAAGAAGGATCTAGAATCTTGTATGTGATTCAGATGGAGATTTAGAATGATCTAGAAACTAACAGGAGTGTAGAAAGATCTAAAATCTTAGAGATCTAGAAAAATCTGATCTAGAAGGATCTAGAATTTTATGTGAATTTAGCTTCACACTTAGTACTTACGAGATTATTAAGAAAAAATAAAATATCTACTTGTTTCGGTCATAATTTTGAATCTTAAAAGGATTCCAAACCACAAAAACATGAGATACTGGAAAATCACATAAGAAACATCCATTGAGAAGATTAAGAATTATCTAGTTTAATTTGCAGAATTCTTGCATTTATTATGTAATTATTTAGTGTCTCGTTGAATACAGAGTTGGATTGAATTATATAGGAATTGAATTTGGATGGGATTGATAACAACATTTTTACCCATCCATCTAACTTAAATTTAATTGACATTTTTTTAATTCAATGTTGTAATTAAAATTCTTGTAATTTGTATGTTATGGTATAAATATTTTAGATTCAGTTTATTTATTTAGGTTGAAGTATTTCTTTTCCTTCCTATTATTCCTACTCTAAAGAGTATATAATATTGTGGAATGGAGTAAGTCTCTTGGAATGGTTCTTGTGGTGGAGTACTAGGTATGCTTTTGGTTTTTATTTTTTTTAGGTATGCTTCGGTTTTGTTTTTTTCACTATAATTGTGTTGGATTTTGATAAAAGCGTAATGGCTGAAATGAAGGATTAGGTTGCTAAAATGAACCTTATGGTGGAGGAACATGCATGTTTTTTGTTTTTATTTTTCTTGAGTGTAAATTTAGGTTTTATAATTTTGCAAATATTTATCTTTTTGAGTCTCCGTGTCTATTTTTCTTAGAGTAGGGTGGTTTTCTTAGGTAGTTTTGGTACGGTTTGCAGTTAAATTATGGAGGCGATGAGATGGCATTGAAAAGAAAAGAAAAGAGAATACAATACATTGAGCATTTTTTTATTTAGTTATTATGTTTGAAGCTATGCCTCCTCAGTACACATTCTTCCCCAATAAATAAGGTGAAAAGTATGAAAACCACTAACTCTTAGAGTGCCTAGCGTACAACCACATTAGATCTCAGTTTCACGATCTTTGTTACAATATTGGCCTTTCTAGTCTTTTACAATGTTAAAATTATAGTGAGCTCGGGAGGCTTCTCTCCAAGCTTTTTGAGCATAGGAATAAAATCTTAAATCAAAATAATCATCATTAAAAATGTAACTTAGATAGAAATAGAGTAAACTCTAAGTCTTCTATGTAATTTCTCCAAAAGATCTTAACTTATATATGAATCACAAAAACGTCCAATCTTAAAATTTATATCATCTTAAAATAAATTTTAATTTTTTTAACTAGTTTTCTTCCATAATTAAAAAAACTCAAATATTACTCTATTTACCTATTTTTAAATCACCACTTTTTATCTATATAACTAATAATTTAATAAACATGCCAATTTATTTATATCTTTATTATAACTAATTAGTAATACTTATATTTTATAAAATGTTTAAGGAGTTGCTTTTAGTGTGATTTTTTGGAACATTTTCCCATGGGTTTTTCGGTCTAATTTCTCTAAAATCTAGCAAGAATTCATTGAAATCACATGTTTGATGGGTAACCTTTACACAATAAAAATGCCCTAG
Organism: Pinus tabuliformis; assembly: GCA_031772625.1. Taxonomy (NCBI): domain Eukaryota; kingdom Viridiplantae; phylum Streptophyta; class Pinopsida; order Pinales; family Pinaceae; genus Pinus; species Pinus tabuliformis. Next base: position 420,485,184 of record CM062819.1, on the reverse strand, counting down.
GAGTCTTTTAGGGTGCTGAATCCATATACACAAGTTTAAATAACACAAATCAAAATTTTAGGACAAATTTTTCTTTTAAATTCAAATACCAGAAACTCCAAAAAATCACACCAAAAACAACTCTAATATTTAATATTAATTTTATTCACATTATTTTTTTTCTCCACTTCCAATACTGCGATCCCGGTATGCGTGGTTCAGTCTCATCGACTTCTCCGTTTCCTGGTACGATTACATAATGGCATTTTCTTGCTGTACGGAGGCTAGATCAAATGAATAAATTCTTCCCCGATTTACTCTAGTGGCCCTGCTACCGAAGATTGCGCTGACCTGATTGAGAAGTGGGCGGCTCTGGCAAGATAGAGTGCTATTAATTTGGTGAATTCAACCATTTTTATTTGGTTATATATCCCGGGGCCAAGAGGCCAGAAATCATGAAATGCTTAAATCTGATGTGATTCTATATAAGTATCTTTATTTTAAATTTACTTTAATTTTTATTTATTTAATAAATATGAAATTAAAATAATTATTTAATATCATGGTTATATAATTTTTTGTTCGACTTTCTATTACGAGTATGTTTGTCTAAGATGATTTATATAACAATACAATTTATTATTTTTATGGCATCTTGGTTGATGTTTCTAGTAGTATTTTAATGCAATTTCTTTTTCACTTTAGAATTTAGCCATTGGGAAGTAAAATTAGTATGTGTTTATTTTCACTTGTATCTTTTATGTTCATTTGATTCTTTTCAATTTTTGGAGCAACCAAGAATACCTTGTTTATGCCCAATTTTTGTGGCAACTAAGGATACCTTTGTCAATGCTCCAATTTTTGCTTATAGTAAGATTTACTTCCCATTTTCCTCTTTAATTTGCCATTTATTAGAAAGATTGTTTGTTTTTTTTGTTATAGTGAGGACTTTTGTTAAAATGAAATTAAAACGCACTGTGATAAGTTATTATGTGTGATTGAAGAGGCAATCGATTGTCCAAGATCAATATCACTTTGCGTGTTTATTATATGTATGTGTATATTAGTTTACATTTATGATATTTTTAGTTCTCATAAGCATTCACTGTAGGTACACTATCTATGTAATAGAAATAATAAAATTTATGTTTGGATATATGTTAGTTTCATCAAATTTCTCATAATTAAGATTTTAAGACAGTTAAATCTTGGTAATAGAAGAGCAAATAAAGTTGGAAAGCAAAATTAATTTGCTATCTTTAACATCTGCATTACATATAATTATGAATTTGGTTTTATTATATATAAGTAGTATAGGAAGAAAAGAAAGTGTGAAAAATGTTTATGTTAAAATTTTATATTATCTTTAATTTATAGTTAAATTAGATTACAATTAATTTATAATATAAATTAGAGTATTTATATAAATTAAATAATTGGTTAAATATAATTATGAATCAAATTGTATTATATATACAATTTTAACTAAAAGAACAAAATTTATGTCAAAACTTTATATTATCTTTAATTTATAGTTAAATTAGAATAAAATTAATTTATAATATAAATTAGAGTAGTTTTATAAATTAAATAACTGATAAATTTAATAGTCATCCATTTTAAAAATCAATTTTATAAAAGAACAAAATTTATGTTAAAATTTTATATTATCTTTAATTTATAGTTAAATTAGAATAAAATTAATTTATAATATAAATTAGAGTAGTTTTATAAATTAAATAATTGATAAATTTAATAGTCATCCATTTTAAAAATCAATTTTATAGTAAAAATGTTAATGTTAGATTTTAAAATTTATTATGTAATTTCATATAAATTATGTATATATAAAAATAAAAAAATAATTAAATACATATTATAAAACTAAGTAAATTTTTCATATAAATTATGTATATATAAAAATAAAAAAATAATTAAATACATATTATAAAACTAAGTAAATTTTTTGTACCAAAATAAATTTACAGCTTAATTCACATCTTAATTTTTCTTCAAAGAAATTCACATCTTAATTTTTCTTCCTATCTCTGAGTGCTTAATAAAAGCTATCGTTAAAAAAAATTCACATCTTAATTTTTCTTCAATCTCTCTTAGTGCTTCATAAAATCCAGCGTTAATCTAGAATTCAGTTAATTTTATCTTAATTAAACTGGAAAATAATCTATTAAGCTGAACCAGCCATTTCACATTAATTATTCTGAAATAGCAACTTTTGCAAAATGACACTAGTATCACGCAGGTGTTTCAAGTAGCTTCTACATCTCAATCATTGGTGTTGCATCTCAATCATTTGGCAGGCCTTTATTGAAAATTAATCTGAAATAACACCTTTTGTCAAATGACTTCCAGCGTGGGCTGGGTGGCTCTGTGATGCTTCACTGAGGGAAGCACATTTTTTTCCTTTTTCTTGAAGTAGCTGGTGGCCTATTTCAAAATTTTGTAGGTATTTATCGTAGTTTGATCTAAGGGCAAATTTGCCAAAGGACCAACAATTAACATGAATCTACTCGTGATTTACTAATTGACACTTTGAAAGGTGGAATAATACAACTATTGAAGAATTTCGCGTTTCTCTTCAAGTTTCCCGTAAGGATAAATTATGATGAATACACTATTTTAGATGTCTGTTTTGTCCTGATAACTATATTTTCTCTTGAATGATCAGCTTGAATAGCAAATGAGAAGCCTTTCCCAGAAAATGAATTTTCAGGGAGACATGTCTGCAATATCCTAAAAAGCTATTTTGATCTTTATTTAGCTTTCCGAGAAGCTGTTTTTCTCTTCTAAAGGTAAGATAAAGAGTACGTTCATTGTGTTCTTTCTTGGAAATTCTTTTTGAGTTGAAGAAGGGCTTATTTAGAATGGCCACGATGCAGATGCATAGAACTGTTGGCAGGTACATAAAGCGGTATTTCTCTCTTTGTCCATTGTGACAGGTGTTCTTAAAATCTCTGTTCATCTTTGCATTTGGCTAATTTGAAGTTAATTATTTCTTGCTGAGTTGTCGTTCATTTTTACAGAACATTCCCATTCACTATACGTGATACGGAAACATAAAATTATATAAGAAATTTAGATTCAAATGCCCGATATTGCACTGCTGGTATGCACAATCATTTCTAATTTAGGGATTCTTATTTATGCTGGGGTTTAATGTGATAATTGAAACTTCTTCTAGAGGCGTGTAGGTGCTGTTAATCCGTGAGAGGACGCAGATCAGTGTCTATTCTCTTTCTCGCATCGTGAAAAGTGTTTTGTGCAATGAGAGACACTTCGGATGCACGAAATTTAGGAGGAAGAATGAACAATAACGAATAAGAAAATTTCGTTTGCCCATGGATTGCATCCCACCCATTTCAGTTAAGGTGTAATGCTCCGTGGAACTTACCCATGCTCAAATTCTCTCACTTCTTTGCCTTCTTTTAATCAAAGCAGCTTCTGCCCAAAATACCCGGTGGGAAAGATCCCTTTCAGAACGACATTCACATTCGATTCGAGGAAATGTAGCAGTAGATCTTGGGCAATGAGGGGACATGGCAACCTCCAGCTATTGGTGAAACTCTTGATGCAACTTCTTTCTGAAAACCACGCTCCAGCTATCCAAGCAAAAGGAAAAGAATGCAGAAATTCTGAAGGCACTTCCAAGCTCTGCTATCTCAGCTAGATGGTGTGAAAAACTGAAGGGGATTGAGATGCAAGCTTGGGGACCAAACAGATGAATTTATAGTCAAGTTTCCATCAAGCTTCTGATAGCTATGTGTCAGATGTCCCACAGATCAAGGCAGAGAACTCCAGATGGAGTAATGGACCACTTCAGTAGCTCCCAACAATAAATTTATTAACTGCAGTTGATTTTCTTAACTTAAGAAAACTACTGCAGTTGGTTTCCATAAGTTAAGGAAAGACTGCAGTTTAAATTCCATAATTGTAGGTAACTGCAGTTGATTTTCTTAACTTAAGAAAACTACTGCAGTTGGTTTCCATAAGTTAAGGAAAGACTGCAGTTTAAATTCCATAATTGTAGGCAGCAATTGTGCAAAAAATTAATGGAGCTTAACATTCTCCCACTTGGTTCATACTTCCAAACTTAATGTCTCAACTTAAAACCCATTGATAATCTGTATTAAGTAATAGATACATGAATCATGGCGATAAGTCCTCTAATGACGAGTATTATCTTCCATGTATTACTATGTATTTATTCTTATTATAATTTATGTGGCAACAATTTCTTAATGAATAAACCTTATGTTTATTCTTGGTCCTTCTTAAATGAATTTTCTCAAATCAACTTAAAGTGCAGATAAATATGAGAAAAAACATCACAATAATTAAGAATTTCATTAAAATAACATTGTCCATATAATGAGAAACTACATAATGGAACCAAGTCCCATATTGATTACATGATCCTTGGATTTAAACGGTGGCATGCCCTTAGTCAAAGGATCAGCGATCATCAACTCAGTGCTGACGTGCTCAATGACCACTTTCTTTTCTTTAACACGTTCCCTTATAGCTAAATACTTAATGTCGATGTGTTTATTTCGACTCCCACTTTTGTTGTTTTTAGCCATAAAAACAGCAGTTGAATTATCACAATACATTCTCAATGGCTTAGAGATAGAATCCATAATTCTAAGCCCAGAAATGAAACTCCTAAGCCATACACCATGTAAAGTAGCCTCAAAACAGGAGACGAACTCGGCTTCCATAGTGGAAGTGGCAATCAAGGTCTGCTTGGCACTCCTCCATGATACAGCTCCACCGGCCATCATAAAAATGTATCCTGATGTTGATTTGCGTGAATCAACACATCCAGCAAAGTCAGAATCTGAGTAGCCAATTACTTCCAAGTTGTCCGTCCGTCTATACATAAGCATGTAGTCTTTGGTTCCTTGAAGGTACCTCATTACTTTCTTTGCAGCTCTCCAGTGGTCTAAACCTGGATCACTCTGATATTGTCCCAACATTCCCACAACAAATGCAATGTCAGGTCTTGTGCAGACTTGAGCATACATTAGGCTTCCGACAGCAGAAGCATATGGAATGTTCTTCATTTGTTCCCTTTCAAAGTCGTTCTTTGGGCATTGGTTCAAATTGAACTTATCACCCTTCACAATGGGAACTTCACTTGGTGAACAATCCTTCATCCGAAATCTCTCTAAAATTTTATTAATATAGGTTTGCATTGGTTCAAATTGAACTTATCACCCTTCACAATGGGAACTTCACTTGGTGAACAATCCTTCATCCGAAATCTCTCTAAAATTTTATTAATATAGGTTTCCTGTGACAGACCCAAGATGATAAGAAGTCAGTTGGAATGGTCCTTGTGGTGGAGTGCTACTTATGTTTTTGGTTTTTATCATTTTTGAGGTATGTTTTGGTTTTGTCTTTTAGTAGATATTTGTTTTCTTCAATATAACTGTATTGGGCTTTGATAAAAGTGTAATAGTTAAAATGGAGGGTTAGGTTGCTAGAATGAACCCAACTTGGAGGAACATGCATGTTTTTTGTTTTTGTTTTTATTTTCCTTCATGTGTAGATTTACGTTTTATATTTTTGCAGATATTTATCTTCTTAAGTCTGTGTCTATCTTTCTTATACTAAGGTGGTTTTTCTAGATAGTTTTGAAATGGTTTTCAATTAAATTATGAAGGTCATGAAATGACATTGAAAAAAAAAATAATAAATTGAGCAATTTCTTATTTAGCTATTATGTTTGGAGATTGTGTCAAGGCCTTTGCTTCCTCTGGAGTAAAAATATATATACTCTATTTTCTTTGAATTTAAATTTATATTTTTTAAAATAAAATAAAAATTTTCAATTATTAAATTAAATTTCTTACTTAATTAAAAAAAGTCAGATATTAATTTATTCACTACTTTTTAACGGTCTATTAACTCACTTCTGATATAACTAATTATTTAATAAACATAAATTTTATTTATATCTCTATTATAACTAATAATAATGACTAATACTTATATTTTATAAACAAACTAATATTAATCGTATTCACATTATTTTAAGTTTCCACTTCCAATGCGATCCGGGCCTATGCGGGTCCGTCCCATGACTTCGTTTCCCGCTACAATTACATAAGGTCACTTTTCCTGCTCTACTGAGGCTAGATCGAATGAATAAATTCTTCCCCGATTTACTCTAGTGGCCCTGCTACCGAAGATTGCGCTGACCTGATTGAGAAGTGGGAGGCTCTTGCAAGATTTTGGTGATTTCAACCATTTTTATTTATTTGGTTATATATCCTTGCGTCCCTAGATGCAAGAAATCATGAAGTGATGAAATCTGAAACGGCCTTCTTCCTCCTTTTGGAGATCTCAGAAAAATTTGATTTGTTTTTACCTCCACATCTGATTCGATATAAGTATTTTTTTTAACATGATAACAGATTTATTTAATAAATATAAATTTAAAATTATTATTTATCTATATAATTTTAAAATAAATATATTATTAATAATTAAATTTTAAAATAAATATATAATTTTTAATAAATATAAAATTATATTTATTAAAATAAATAAACATTATTAATAATATTTATATTTTAAATTAAATATTAAAATTAAATTAATAATTATTATCCATAATAGTATTTCATAAAATATGGATATAACTCTTGTCATCCATTTATATAAAAAAAAATGTATTAGATTCGAGAATGTGTATTTAGAGAACCTAGTCACAGTATTATATCATTTATGTCATTATTAAGTACCTGGGTACCGGTTTTATATGTATTAGATTCTAGAATGTGTATTCAAAGAACCTAATCGCGGTAGTGTCTAGTGCTGGTTTTACCACTTGCAGATGTGGTTGAATGAATTCTCATTAACTTGTTTACACTGACAATGATAAAAAAGGGGGAGAGGTCAAAATGCTCCCAACAACATCTCCAGCCATTTATACACCATCTGCCTCTTGGTTATTATATACAAGTATGTAATTTTGTAATCTGCCTCTTGGTTATTATATACAAGTTTGTAATTTTGTATTTACTTTTAATCTATAGATTTTCCCATGACATTTATTATATACTAGTAATAATTTTGTATTGGTTTTTATTTTTTATTTTTTCTATTTATTTAAAATGATTTTTTACTCTGTTTATATGTATGGCTTAGTTTTGTGTATAATGTTAAAGTTGAAAGACACTAAAATTAAATATATAAGTTATTTATATTCAATTCTTTTGTAATGGAAGGATTTCTTAACTATATTGCTATATAATAACTTACATTATAAGCATTAAGACGATTTATATAACAATACAATTTATTATCTTTATTGCGTCTTGGATGGTGTTTTGAGTAGTATTTTAATGCAATCTCCTCCCCACTATAAAATTTGGCCATTGCGAAAGCAAAATTGGATGTAATTGGATGTATTCATTTTCACTAGTATTTTCATGTTTGTTTGATTATTTTCAGTTTATGGGTTTATTAAAAAATTTCGTTAATTTCAAAATTTAATTAATTAAAGAAAAATAAGCATCCACTGTAATAGAGAGGGTTTTTGTGGTTAATTTGTAATGCAAAGAGGGATGCCTTGCCTATACTCCAATTTTTGTGGCAACTAAGGATACCTTGCATATGCCCAAGTTTTGGGGAAACTAAGGATACCTTGCCAATGCTCAAATTTTTGCTTTTAGTAAGATTTACTTCCCATTTTCCTCTTCAATTGGCCATTTATTAGAAAGTTTGTTTGTTTTTTTGTCATAGTGAGGAGGCAACGAATTGTTTGAGATCCATATCACTTTGAGCGTTGATTGTATGTATGTGTATATTTGTACGTTTATGATATTTTCAGTTCTCATAAGCAATCACTATAGGTACACCATCTATGTAATAGAAATCATAAAATTCATTTTGGATATATGCTTGTTTCATCAAATTTCTCACAATTAAGATTTTAAGACTAGAATATTGGTAAATAGAAAAGCAAATAAAGTTGGGAAACAAAATTAATTTGACATTTTAAACTTCTTCATTACATATAATTATGAGTTTGGTTGTATTATATATAATTATTATTGGAAGAGAGGAAAGTGTGAAATCAGTTTATGTTAAAAGTTTTATATTATCTTTAATTTATAGTTAAATTAGAACAAAATTAATTTATAATAAAAAATAGAGTATTTATATAAATGAAATGATTAGTCACATATAATTATGAATCGAATTGTATTATATATACAAATTTTACGGGAAAAAATAGTGTGAACAATTATATAAAATAAATATAATATATGTGTTAAAATTTTAAAATAAATATATTATTATTAATAATATATTTATTTTAAAATTATATAGATAAATAATAATTTTATATTTATATTTATTAATAGAAATCATAAAAATTTTAACATTGCTGCTGCAATCTTCTTTGTTCAACTTCAACCCTTTGACAGTTGGAGTTGGTGCACACTCGCTGTTTTGCATTCTAAACCTCCAAAATTTCTGCCACATACTTTGCTGGAGAGATAAAAATGCCATTTTCTGTTTGCTTCACTTTTATGCCCAAAAAATATCTTAGCAATCCCAAGTCAGTCATTTCAAACTCACTTTTCATGACTTACTTAAAATCAACGATGAGGAAATCATCACTGCCTGTAAAGATCAAATCATCTACATATAAGACGACAATGAGAATCTTACCTTCGCTCTTTTTGATGTAGAGAGTAGGCTCACCATCACATTTGTCGAAACCATTGTTCAACAAGTAAGCATCTATCCTGTTGTACCATGCATGTGGTGCTTGCTTCAATCCATAAAGAGCTTTCTTCAACTGATATACTTTGTCTTCTTGTCCTTCAATCTCATAACCAGGCGGTTGCGCGACATACACTTCCTCTTTTAGCACTCCATTCAAGAATGTTGACTTTACGTCCATCTGATACACTGTCCATTTATGCTGCGTGGCAATCGCCACAACTACGCGCACTGTCTCCATCCATGCGACTGGTGCGAACATCTCCACATAATCTCTTCCATGCTGCTGCTTGTATCCTTTGACAACTAGCCTTGCTTTGTGCCTTTCAATCTTTCCCTCAATGTTGCTTTTGGTCTTGTAGACTCACTTTACCCCAATAACATGTTTTCCTTTCGGAAGGCTCACTAACTCCCATGTGTCATTCCAATCTATTGCTTCTATTTTTTCTTCCATTGTCGCAACCCATTTTTCTCCTTTGGCTGCATCTTCAAAGTGAATTGGGTCATCTACATGACAAAATAATGCAAATACGGAATTCAGCCCTGTGCTACTATCAACTTCATCTTGCTCATAAATTTCATTTAAATTTCTGAACTTTGGCCTTCTTGTGCTTGTTGAAGATGGGCTTGACATGTCACTTGGTGTCGCACTTTGCGGTGTGCTTGGAGAAGCATTTTCTTGGCTACGCAAAACTGTCCTATTATTTGTTGATGGCGTTGCTTGCTGCTTGCTTTGCTGTGCTTGAATAGGAGTAGAAGGAGTCACAGTTGGGGAATTACTTGATGTTGTTAATTCCTCTCTGTCCTCACGTGGTATGCATGTTTTGACATTGATTGTCTTTTCTAAACTACCATCCCATGCTTCCTCTTCTATGAACTGCACATCTCTGCTGATTGTTACCTTCTTATTTGATGGATTGTAGAGTTTGTATGCTTTGGATTCATCACTGTATCCAACAAATACACATTTCTCCCCCTTGCTGTTCAACTTCTTTCTCAACTCATTTGGGACATGTGCATAAGCCACACATCCAAAAACTCTCATGTGAGTGACATTTTGTTTTCTTCCACTCCATGCCTCTTCAGGAACAATGTTCTGGACGCTTTTTGTTGGACACCTATTCAAGATGTATGCTGCACATGCAACAACTTCATCCCAATAGTCATTTGGCAAATGCTTTACCTTCAACGTACTCCTTGCCATCTCCATAATGGTCATATTCTTCCTTTCTGACACATCATTTTGTTGTGGTGTATATCTTGTTGTAAACTGCTTGTGAATTCCATCTCCATAATGGTCATATTCTTCCTTTTTGCCACATCATTTTGTTGTGGTGTATATCTTGTTGTAAACTGCTTGTGAATTCCATGCTCCTTGCAAAATTGAAGGAAGTTATTTGAGATGTATTCTCCACCTCTGTCAGTCCTAAGGATTTTGATGAAATGTCCGCTTTGCTTTTCAACAAGAGCTTTGTATTGGCGAAAGCACTCAAACACTTCGCTCTTCTGTTTTAGGAGAAAGACCCATGTCTTCCTTGTGTAGTCATCTATGAAGGTCAATACATAGTGACTGCCACCAATTGATGGTGTCTGCATTGGTCCACATAAATCCTAGTGGACAATCTCCAAAGGTGCCTTTGCCCTCACTGACTTTCCTGCTGGAAATGTCTCTCTATGTTGCTTTCTCAAGATACATCCTTCACATACGCTGTCTGGTTTTTCTATGAGTGATAAACCCTTCACCATGCCTTTCCTATGCAGCAAATTCAAACCTCCAAAGTTGAGATGTCCAAATCTCAAGTGCCATAACCAGTTTTCATCTTTTACCTCTGCTTGAAAGTTTACTTGTGTGACAACTGCCCCTTTTCTTCCATTTTCTTGTGAGTTCATAGATAGTTGTGCTTGTGCACCTTCTTTCTGCAAATTTGATTTTATTTTAAGGGGAAACAGTCTATTGTCTGTCATCTGAACCTTTGTGATCAGTGGTCTGCTTGGAGGCCTATCCAAAATTGTACACACATCATTTTTGAAGAAGACATTGTAGCCTTTCTGTGTGAGCTGTCCAACGCTTATGAAATTATGTTTCAGACCGGGGACAAAGTAAACATCAGAAATGTATTTCTTCTCCCCCTTCTTTGTTAGGATGTTAACTCTTCCTTTACCCATGACAAAGACTTTGCTATCAGTCCCTAATGTCACTTCAGATTTCACACTTTCATCTAGATCAGAAAACATTTCTATGTTTCCTAACATGTGGTTGCTACACGCTGAATTTAGATACCATATATCACTCTGTTTTTTTTGTGCTACATTACAAGCTTATAACATGCTATCATGGTTCTGATTTTCTCTTGTGAAATTTACACTTGGATTGTTACTAATATCATATTTCTTCTTTCTACATTCATTTGCATAATGACCATACTTCTTACAGTGATGACATTAAACTTGAGATTTATCATACCTCTGACCTTGTGCTTGATTTTGGTTTGGGCCTTGACTTGGATTTTTATTGCTGCCTCTTCCATTTGAGCTTGAAGGGCTGCTTCTTCCACCTCTGTGTGGGCTTCTTCCTCTTCCTCTAGCATATGATCTTCCTCTGCCTCGACCTTGACCAAATGATACTTGTGTCTTGAAGGCATGCTCCAATGAGGAGCTTGCTGCTCTATTCAGTCTATGTTCATGAGAGATTAGTGATGCATTAAGCTCATCCAATGTGAACTGTGCGTGATCCTTTGTCCCTTCTATGGCCACAACAATGGCCTCAAACCTTGCTGGCAGACTTCTCAAAATTTTCTCAACAAAGTGTCTCACCATGAGACCTGATTTGAGTAACCAACCCACTTACATGTGTAAAAAACGAGTCTATATTATCAGACTCTTTCATACAAAGTGTTTCAAAATCTCTCCTCAACATTTGCAGCTTCGCTGTCTTGACTTTTGCCATGCGTTGGTAGGCTTTCTAGAGGATGTCCCATGCTTGCTTGGACTTCGTTGCTGCTACAACCTTTGGGAAAATACTTTCATGAACTGCTTGAAAAATATAAAACAGGGCTTTTGAATCCTTCTTCCTGTTGTCCCTTAACACATCTCTTTCTTGTTGAGATAAGGCATTGTATGCTGCTGCATCTGCTGGTTCTTGAAAACCATTCTCCACCAAATCCCAAATATCTTGAGAAGAAAACAGGGCCTTCATTGTAATAGCAATAATCATAATTTTTTGCCATTACACTGAGGTATTTGAGGATTACTCAAACTTGTGCTTGATGTTGCCATTTCTGAGAGTAAAAACAAACTTTCTACCTGTTGGTAAATATGCTAAACACAATGTTGGTAAATATGCTAAACACAATCCGTGCTCAAAACAATTTTCATTGTTAGTAAAAACACTTGTTTTTACACTAACAGAGTTTAACCTGCTCTGATACCATGTTGAAAAAATATTTAGCGAGATTATTTTCGTTTTTGTGGAGGGGAGAGGCAAAGGGTTGTGACTTTTGCGAAACTAGGTTCCCTCATGGGTAGGGCAATTTCGCGCAGCTACCTTCGCACAGCGCCAGACTATTTTCCAGGCTTGAATTTCGCGCACCTCTAAACTATTCCAGAGACTTAAAGAATACTGGTAGTAAAATTAACAAGATAGGTTTGGAGCAACACAAAACTTAGTATTCATTTCTTGAACATGAAAATACATCTACATGAGACTGCGGCTCATTTACAAAGTAAAATAAGATTTTACAGAGATTTAAACTTACGCGCAACACTACACAGTAAAACACAGTAACCCCTGTTTTACGCGCCCACCAAAAATTGCTCCACAATTTTCTCCACAGAGACTTGCCCTCTTTTTCTTGTTCTTACTTTCTAACCTCTCTACATAGTCTAAACTCTTTTACGCTCTTCTTAAAATGAATTTTTGCATTCATATTTAACTCAACAGAGAATTTTTACATTTAATTCATGACAGAGTGAACTTAATTTTGATGTTGTTGTTGTTGTTGAGTGTGATCAGAGTCGCGCAGGTGCTCCCGGAGTGTGGACAAAGTTGTTGAATTAATGCTTGCCCATATTTGTTTATCTAAGTACATAAATTCTTTAAATGCCTTTTCTGAATTTATGAGTGGTTCGCGTGTGGCTTCTGGCCTTCTGTCTTCACGCTGAGATGCAAAAATGTCTTCAAGAACCTGAAGAAAGTACGTCTGTCCGACTGTTTATTGGTGTGGTTGGGATTATTATTTCCAACCTTTGTGATGCTTCATTGAAAGAAGCACATTTTTTTCCCTTTTCTTGAAGTAGCTAGTGGCTTATTTCAAAATTTTGCAGGTTTTTATCGTAGTTTAATGAATTTAAGGGAAAATTTGCCAAAGACTGAATTTTTGAGTGGTTCGCGTGTGGCTTCTGGCCTTCTGTCTTCACGCTGAGATGCAAAAATGTCTTCAAGAACCTGAAGAAAGTACGTCTGTCCGACTGTTTATTGGTGTGGTTGGGATTATTATTTCCAACCTTTGTGATGCTTCATTGAAAGAAGCACATTTTTTTCCCTTTTCTTGAAGTAGCGGGTGGCTTATTTCAAAATTTTGCAGGTTTTTATCGTAGTTTAATGAATTTAAGGGAAAATTTGCCAAAGACCAACAATTAAGATGAATTTACTCGTGATCTGCTTAATAGAGTTTTTATGTACTAATTGACACTTCCAAAGGTGGATTAATACAACTATTGGAGAATTTCGCGTTTCTCTTCAAGTTTCCCGTAAGGATAAATTATAATGAATGGACTCTTTTAAATGCCTGTTCTGTCCGGATAACTATATTTTCTCTCGAATGATCAGCTTGAGCAGCAAATGAGAAGCCGCTCCCAGAAAAATGAATTTTCAGGGAGGCATGTCTGCAATATCCTAAAAAGCTATTTTGATCTTCATTTAGCTTTCCGAGAAGCTGTTTTTCTCTTCGAAAGGTAAGAGAAAGAGTACGTTCAATGTGTTCTTTCTTGGAATATATTTTTGAGTTGAAGAGGGGCTTATTTAGAATGGACAGGTTTTTGAGTTGAAGAAGGGCTTATTTAGAATGGCCAGGTTGCAGATACATAGAACTGTTGGCAGGTACATAAAGCGGTATTTCTCTCTTTATCCATTGTGACAGGTGTTCTTAAAATCTCTGTTCATCTTTGTGTTTGGCTAATTTGAAGTTAATTATTTCTTGTTGAGTTGTCGTTCATTTTTACCCATTCACTATAGGTGATACGGAAACATAAAATTATATAAGACATTTAGATTCAAAAGCCCGACATTGCACTGCTGGTACGGACAATCATTTCCAATTTAGTGATTCTTATTTATGCTGGGGTTTAATGTGGTAATTGAAACTTCTGCAAGAGGCATGTAGGCGCTGTTAATCCGCGAGAAGCCGCAGATCAGCGTCTATTCTCTTTATCGCATTGTGAAAAGTGTTTTGTGCAATGAGAAACACTTGAGATGCCTGAAATTTAAGAGAAAGAATGAAAATAACCAATAAGCAAATTTCATTTGCCAATGGATTGCATCCCACCCATTTCAGTTAAGTTATAATGCTCCGTGGAATTTACCCATGCTCAAATTCTCTCACTTCTTTGCATTCTTTTAATCAAAGCTGCTTCTGCCCAAAATACCCGGTGGGATAGATCCCTTTCAGAACGACATTTACAGTCGATTCGAGGACATGTATTAGTAGATCTTGGGCAAAGAGGGGACATGGCAACAGGACAGCGGTATCGGCTGTTACAGACGAAGAGAACAGAGGCAGAAGAGGGAAGGAGTGTTGCCCATGGTGAGCGTTGAGGAGTTCAGTGGCGAGGAGTTATTCAGAATGATGGCAGGTCAATTTTTTGTTGTCCTTCTTGTTAATAGCGGTGTAGATCCAACATTCCTGTGTGTTTCGTGGCATGTGCTTAACACTAGTGATGTGTTTGTTTACTAACACATGCGGGTTTTGGTGTAACAGCGATCGTGACTCCAACAAGTGGTATCGGAGCCAAAGGTCTCGAGTTCGAAACACCCCTTGCTCGAGGGGGGAGATTGTTGGTCTCTTCGTTAATGGCGGTGTTGATCCAATGCTCCCATGTGTTTTGTGGCATGTGCTTAACACTAGCGATGTGTCTGTTCACTAACACCTGCGGGTTTTTCTTGGCATGTGCTTCACATCGCTCGCTCCCATGTGTTTAGTGGCATGTGCTTAACACTAGCGATGTGTCTGTTCACTAACACCTGTGGGTTTTTCTTGGCATGTGCTTCACATCGCTCGCTCCCATGTGTTTCATGGCATGTGCTTAACACTAGCGATGTGTCTGTTTACTAACACCTGCGGGTTTTTCGTGGCATGTGCTTCACATCGCTCGCTCCCGTGTGTTTCATGGCATGTGCTTAACACTAGCGATGTGTCTGTTTACTAACACCTGCCGGTTTTTCGTGGCATGTGCTTCACATCGCTAGCTCCCGTGTGTTTTGTGGCATCTGCGTAACACTAGCGTGTTTCATGGCATGTGCTTAACACTAGCGATGTGTCTGTTTACTAACACCTGCGGGTTTTTCGTGGCATGTGCTTCACATCGCTAGCTCCCGTGTGTTTCGTGGCATGTGCTTAACACTAGCGATATGTCTGTTTACTAACGCTTGCGAATTTTGGTGTAACGACAATCGTGATTCCAAAACTTCTACCCTTGTTAAGCAATTCATGGCTTCTCTCCCAACTTATCTTCATTCATTGGATCCAAGAGTGACGCAGGTGAGTCTATTTTTTTTTGTTGATGGAATTTCCTGTGCACACAGAATCAATGAACAGTGTTGCAAACTTAGGAAATTGTCACGAGGTCATTTGAGAACATTAAGTCAATTTCGCTGGAGTTGACCTTGGTGTTGGATTGGTATAAGTTAGTCGAATAGGATAGTGCAATGACGCGGATTAAATGGAGACTTTGTTCCAGTGAGTTTAAGCTGATTGCATATTGCTCGAATATTGGGGAATTTGATGGAGGTGGGCGCGGTCAATCTTAAGGATGGTCGGTTTGGTGTTGTGGTCTAATTTAGCACTGTGTTTACCTAAAAGCTACTCCAGGTAAGTGTGATTTTTTTAGATGAAATTTTTTTAATTGAATTTTTAATATGCTAGTAGTTGAATCTTATGCTAGTAGCATGCAGGTGTGTGATTAATGTTTCAGGTATTTAGACATAGCCTTAGCATATCAAATTAGAAGCATCGTGAGATCTGTCCGTTTAGGCTCTGTATCTTTCCAATTCAGATGTGGGGGTAAATTTTTATGTAATGAACATAATATTTCTGAAACTTCGGAATGGAATATGAACAGGTAATAAAAAATTTGCACTGTTATATTGAGAGGTTTTTTTGTGTTTCTTTCGCAATGCAGAGGAGAGGGGTGTCGAGGAGGGAGCCGAGGAATTTTCCTTTTAAATATCTGAGTGGCTGTCTATTTATGCTCAAATTCTTCGTCTCGTTAAGATTCAATTCCCATTTTCATCTTCAATTGGCTGTTTGTCAAAATGGAGATAGGACCCCACTGTGATATTCTATTATGTCTGATTTTTACCATTAAGATAAGCTGGAAGAGGCAACTAGTGTATGTATTTAGTGTATGTGTATTCGTGAGTGTTAATTTTATCAGCAGTTCTCGGAGGCATTCATTGAGTTCTTGGCTTGGTTAGGTAGGGAAACCATGAAATTGGAGTACCATTAAGGTTAAATTAGAGTATGGTTAATGTAGAGTGTATGCACTCTTAAAGTTAAATTAGAATGTTAAATTAGAGTAAGGTTAGATTTATTAAAGTTAAATTGAAGTAAGGTTAGATTTAAATCATATTACTTAAAT
Organism: Pinus tabuliformis; assembly: GCA_031772625.1. Classification (NCBI taxonomy): domain Eukaryota; kingdom Viridiplantae; phylum Streptophyta; class Pinopsida; order Pinales; family Pinaceae; genus Pinus; species Pinus tabuliformis. Next base: position 420,468,591 of record CM062819.1, on the reverse strand, counting down.
CAAAAAATTATTATATTATTATTATTACTCAGGATGAAATTATTGTGGGATTAATTTAGACCTATTTTTTTGGTATATTAAAATTTTAAGTTGATATGTTTTTTATATATTTTATTCATTAATTTTATTTAAAATTTTAAATTAATTATATTGTATAAGAAAAAGTGGTAATTTTTAAATGTTCTGTTTTTAATATTATATATATAATTTATGAATAATGATTGATTTTAAACAAATTAATAGTTGTTTATTAATTATTATTTTCTTAATTTTAATTATAATTAATTTTTAATATATTTAAATCTATAATTATAATAAATTTTATAAAAGATATATACTTTCACTTTCTTTAAATTTGAATTTACACTGTTTTAGAAAATATTTTATTTATTATTTATTAAATTAAATTTCCTTTATAAAAAATCACTTATTATTTTATTCAACTATTTTTAACTCTACTGCTTTTTATATATCTTTGTTATAAATAATAAAAATTACCCATACTTATATTTTATATAAAAAGTTTAATATAATGCTGTTCACATTATTTAATGTGCCACTTCCGACTGTGCAAACCCGGTCCCAGCTAGTGCTTGTCGTAAGGGTCCATGTCATCGCCTTCTCCTTTTACATAAGCTCACTTTTCCAGCTGTACGGAAGGTACTTCGAATGAGTAAGTTCTTCCCCAATTTATGCCAGTGGTGGTGCTGTTGAAGACTGCGCTGACCTGATCGAGATGTCGGAGGCTCATGAAGACAGAGGACTATCAATTGGTGAATTCAACAACTTTTTGTTATATATTCCGGGGCCCTTGGGTAAAAGAAATCATGAAATATGTAACTTTTTAATTTTATATTAAATATATAATTATTTAATAAATATTAGATTAAAATTAATTAATAATTATTATCTACCGATAATATAAATAACAAAAAAACAAATAATATTTCATAAAATATGCATATAATTTTAACCATCCATCCCCATAAAAATTATATTAGATTTTAAAATCTTTCTAAACGCTTTTAGTGTGTATTCAACGGGGAAAATTTGATCACCATACTATATCATGTTTTTCTACTTACAGATGTAGTCGAATAAATTCTCATCAATGACAATTATAAAATAGGTTGAGATCAAAACGCTGCTAACAACATGTCTAACTATCCACTTGGTTATTCTATCCACTTGTTATTGTATAGTTATTATATACAGGGGATGTAATTTTGTATTTTTATTTATTTACTTAGAGATCTTTTGGGACCATTATTACATACAAGTATGTAATTTTGTATTGGTTTGTTTTTTAAAGGATTTCTTTCTTCTCGTTATATTGATGGCCTAGTTTTGTACATAATGTTAAAATGGAAAGATATAAAGATTAAGTATGTATGTTATTTATATTGAATTGTTGATTTAAGAAGGGATAATATTTTATAATTGGAATTTTTTTTTTAACTATATTAATATTAAATACCATGGTTTATATAGTTTATTGTTCCATTTTTTTGTTAGGAGTATGTTACTTTAAGATGATTCGTAAAACAATACAGTTTATTATCTTTTTTGCATCTTAGAAAGTGTTTGTGCGATATTTTAACCCAAGCTCTCCACTTAGAGTTTGGTGATTGGGAAAGCAACATCAGATGGTATGTATCTTTCATTTGTGTTTGATTTTTTTCAATTTAAGGAAAAATAAACATCCAATCAGAATTTTTCAGTGTAATTGAAAGGGTTTTGTGGTTGATTTGTTTTGCAGAGAGGAATTGAGAAGGCAATGAATGATGCCTTGCCTAGCTAAGGATGCCTTACCTATGCTCCAATTTTTTCTTTCAGTAAGATTTACTTCTCATTTTCCTTTTCAATTGGCTGCTTATTAGACAGTTTGTTTATTTGTTTGTTTTTTGTTTATGTTTGTCAAAATGAAATTAAAACCCGTTGTGATATGTGTAATTTTTAGACATTGAAGAGGCCACCAATTCTCTAAGATTCAGATGGCTTTGAGTGTTTATTATATTTATGTATATATTACTTCACATTTATGATATTTTCAGTTGTCATAAGTATTCACTATATTTTTGGTCAGGTGGGTACACCATCTATGTCATGGAAATCATAAAATGCATTTTTGGATATATGCTATTTTCATCAAATTAAGGTAATAGAATCTTGGTGATAGAAAAGCAGACAAAGTTAGGAAGCAAAAATAATTTGTCATCTTTAACCTGCACAGTATACATGATTATGAATCTGGTTATATTATAAATAAGTCTTACTAGAAAAGAATAGAACATTAACAAGGTTTATGTTAAATAAAATAACATTAAATATTATAAATAAGTCTTACTAGAAGAAATAGAATAACATTAACAAGATTTATGTTAAATATTATTTTTAATTTATAGTTAAATTTAAATAAAATTAATTTATAATTAAATTAAAGTAATTATATAAATTAAATGATTAATAAATTTAATAATCATCCATTTAAAAAACATTTTTTAGTAAAAAAATTCTAAAAACAAATTCAAAATTTATTATAAAATCTAATATGAATTATATATATATATATATATATATATATATATATATATATTATAAAACTAAATAATATCAACAATGCAAAAAACTTTACATCTTAATTTCTTTTCAATTCCTCTAGGTGCTTAATAAAATCTGGTGTTAGTTAAGAATTGAATAAGGTTTACCTTAATTAAACTAGAAAATTAATCTATTAATGGGAACAAGCTATTTCAAATTAATTAGTCTAAAATAATAACTTTTGCAAAGTATCACTACTATCGCACAGGTGTTTCAAGTACCTGTTGTATCTCAAGCATTTTGTAGGCATTTATCGAAAATTAATTTGAAATAACACCTTTTTCAGAGGAATTCTAGCGTGGGCAAGGTGGCTTTGTGATGCTTCTTTTTTTTTGCTGAAGCAAGAGTTGAACCTTCAATTTCATTCAAACTGTAAACAACTTACATAATATACAGCAAGCCCAAAGTAATTTTGGGCAAAAGAAAAACCAACCGCTAACAACCCAGGCTTAAACACTGAGCCTCGGTCCCCAAAACAACAAACCTACCATTACCTCAAAGTACACACCTAGCCAAAATCGTTCGAGCCGGAGATAACAAACAAGATAAAAAATTAGAAATGGACCCGAAGCGGAAATAGGGACACCACTTAAAAGGATTTCGGGTCCGGAAGGGGAGCAGCGCCATCACCCTTGATCGTTGATCCTCCATGTCAGATCCAACGGCGGAGGATTATTTCGCAAAACCAAGTAACCCGGTGATTAACCATACCTGGACCCACCAACATGCACGATTGATCTTAACCGTTGATCCGTCTTGCATGATTCGACGGCCGAGGTGCATATCGCGCGGGCTTAACATACCGAAGAATAGTGCGCGATGAGGGCAGTATTCCTGCCCCGTACAAAGCCACGTGTTGCTTGGTGAGTGGAATCGCTCCCAACTCCGCAAAACCACTTCCCGCTTGAAAGGCTTGTGATGGCCGATAAACCAACTCCTGGGCAGTGTTGCATCCACAAAAGGAAGACGGGGGTTTTATGCTGCCAGGAAAGCTGGGATTCCGGCTCCACTTACCATCCCTTCTCCGCCACTTACCATCACCTCTCCGCGAACTCGTGTACCCGTACAGAAAGAAACTCCAGATTTTGGGCCGATTATCCGCTGAGCTGAACCTGCTCGGCATCTCTGATCTAAAACTTCTGAGATCAAACTGTCGAGGGTTGGGGGGGGCGACAGCGCCCTGAATCCCCGGAAAATTCTTGCGTCTGAAAAGACCCTGCATAAAGAATCGTAATCAACTCGACCTCGCTTCTATATCTTTGTTTCGAAACACCATTATGTCCTCATCCGCCTGGTCATGACATTGCGCCTTTATTCTATTCAGAGGCATCCCATGCCAATTCATCGCAAACCTGCTATTGTTATAGAGTACACCTTGATTAGCCAAGATGTCCGCTAATTTGTTTACGGTCCTTCTCACATGGTTAAAACTCACAGTGTGTAGACCATGAAGATGAAGTTGAATCCTTTGAAAGACCTGGAGCAGCCTCCATTGTTTTGAGACTTTTTCTGGCTCTGTGCCATAGCTAATTCTTTTGACCGAGTTTATGATTAACTCAGAATCGGCTTCTACAATAACATTCTGGAGATTATCCTGCTTCAGGAATTCCAAACATTGCTCCAGAGCCATTAACTCCACCATATTGTTAGTGGCTCTTCCCAAATGGCAATGAAAAATAAAAAGGAGACTGCCATTTTCATCTCTTAACACCCCTCCATAGCCAGCAATACCCGGGTTATCTTTGGAAGCCCCATCAATGTTGTACTTCAAAAAACCCTGAGGGGGAGGATGCCAATAATCCTGCTTAGTATCCATTTTCAAAACCTTCCTATCCAGGCCCTGTGGAATAAGCCCCTGCATACCTAACTTGCGAAGAATCTGCGTTTTAGCTTCTGAAGGTGGATTTTTAGGGAAAGTTCGCACTATGGTACTTACTGTCTCCTTAAGCTGTCTTAAGATTTGCTCAAAAAGGCGTTGGGAGGAACATTTTTCATTCTTGAAGATTCTGTTGTTCCTTTCTTTCTAGACAGTCCAAATTATGAAGCTTGGTGTTAAAGCCCAGGCAGAGCTTAGAAGTTCAAAATCAGAGAAGTTGCTTCTCCAATTGATTAGGGTATTGATAATACTTCCTTTGTCCCTATCTGTCTGCTGGAAGATAGTGGCAAATGTATCCCACAACCAAGAGGTGAAAATGCATTCATTGAGAAGGTGCTCCATTGTTTCCTCTTGGGCTTCACAGCGCTGGCATTTGGAAGGGCCCAGAACACCCCTCCTTCGAATGTTATCCCAAGTCAAAATTTTCCTATGATGAACCAACCACAGGAAGATTTTAATCTTCATCCATCCTTGATGTTTCCATATGTTCTGCCAAACCCTGTCCAAATCATTAGGAACCAGCTCAAGGAGTATGTGTTTTTCCTCCTTAAGATTGAAGGTGCCTGCATTGTTGTTGCCCCATCTAAGTTGGTCATGCCCCCCTATCACTAAAATTTTCCTTTGTTCCAATATTCTCATAAGTGCCTCTACTTTGGCTTTCAGTGGGCTGGCTACCCTGTGATCCATATTTTTCTAGGTTCTCCATTTTTCTCCATTGTTTGTTTGATCCCAAAAATCTTTTACCTTGAATAACCTTTTGGTATCTGTTTCTTTCTTGAGGTCTAGAAGGTTCTCTCTTAACAGTGTAGGTTCTTGTTGCCATTTGTCCTCCCAAAACAAAGCAAGATCACCCTCTCTGATTTCCTAGAAGTTGTTTTTTGAACTAATCCTCTATTCCCCCAGGCCTTATTCCATATGTGTGAGCCCTTTATAATGCCAGACATCCTTATTAGATCATTATCTTGCCAATTGCTGGCATATTTTTCTTTCTAGATTCTAGCCCACTGTGCCTTTGGGTCTTTCACCCAGCGCCACCATAATTTTGCCCCTAAAACTTTACTTAGTACTTCCGGATCATCCAGTCCAAGACCCCCATAATTTTTGGGTTTGCAGATCTTCTCCCAAGCTACCAAGGCCCATTTCTTTCTTTCCTCCCCCTTACCCCAAAGAAAGTCTCTTTGAATGGTTCTAAAAAGTTGTAAAACTCCTTTTGGAGCTGGAAGGGTTGATAACATGAAGACGGGGATTGATTGGAGAACTGCTTTTGTAAGCACTAACCGACCAGCCAGGTTTAAGGATCTGAAGGTCCATTTCCTGATTTTATCCTGCATCTTATTAATCACCGACTCCCAAATTCCCTTGTGCAAAGGCTTATCAGTAAGAGGAACTCCCAAATATTTGGAGGGAAGGACATCTCTTTGAAAGCCTAGAATCCTAGAGATATTTTTCTGAATAGCTATATTGGTGTTAAAGAAAAAAATCTTAGATTTGGAGAGATTAACTTCCATACCTGTAGCCATGGAAAAGTCAGAGAGGATATGTTTGTACGCTAGAGCTTCTTTGACCGTGGGGATTCCCTGCAACATAGTATCATCAACAAATTGTTGATGGGTCAAAGCCTGACTAGCCTCTGAAAGTTGGAGGCCTTTGATATTACCAACTTCTTTCGCATGCTTGATAGACCGACCCAGACCTTCCATCATGAGGATGAAGAGAAAGGGAGAGAGTGGATCACCCTGCCTGAGGCCTCTAGAAGGAGTAAAAGTCTTGGAAGGAGAACCATTAACCAGAATTGAAAAGCTGGAAGAAGTTACCAGGGCCATGACCCATCTAACCCAGTTATGGTCAAACCCAAAAGCAATAAGGACCCTCCTTATATAGGACCAATTCAGCTTATCATAAGCTTTGGCTAGGTCCAATTGCATAATCATACCAGCCTTCCTATTGCTTGTCAATGAGTGCACCACCTCATGCGCTTGAATGATGTTATTGAGAATTTGTCTGCCTTCCACATAACCAGATTGCTCTACAGAAACTAGAGTAGGAAGAAGTGGTTTGAGTCTGTTAGCAACAACCTTGGATATGATCTTGTAAACCACATTGCACAAGGCTATGGGTCTAAACCTGTCAGGAGTCTGAGCATTGTCCTATTTGGGGATCAGGGAGATGAAGGAAGTATTGAGTGGCTTCAAAATAGTTATAGTCATCTTGGAATCCTCCACTACTTTCAGAATATCCTGTTTAACTATATTCCAGCAAGCTTTAAAGAAATCCACATTGAAACCATCAGGGCCTGGCGCTTTACCATTCTGCATTTCTTTGATGACCTCACTAACCTCCTCTTCTGTCACTGGCCTATTGAGATTGAAATTATCCTCTCTAGTAACCAGTCTAGGAATATGCCCGGTTAAATCCCTGATAAAATGCTCTCTATTTGAAATGGTTTCCTGTGCTATTCCATGAAAGTGCTGAACTAACACATTTTCTATATCTTCATGGGAGTTAAGAAGATGACTGCCCTCATCCTTGATCAAAGAGATCCTATTATGAGATCTGTTCGCTATGGTTGATCTGTGGAAAAAACCAGTGTTACGCTCCCCTTCTTTCAGCCATTGAACTCTGGATTTTTGTCTCCAAAATATTTCCTCTTGTTTACATAAATTCTCCCAGTCTTGATGGTGTTTGGTGACCTAGTCATTTCTATCTTTATCAAAGCCCTCTGAGATTAGGATTTTATTGAGTTTCCGCAGCTCTTTTAGCCGCAAAAATGTTGCCAAATTCATTCTTGTTCCAATCTTTAAGTCTTAGCTTGATGTGCTTTAGTCTTTTGTGTAGTTGGAACATACTTGTACCCTAAATATGCAAATCTTCTGTCCACCACTTTGTAATGTTACTGATGAAGTCGGGGTGTGTGAGCCAGATATTCTCAAATCTGAAAGGTCTGTTCTTAGGGGTACCAATGCCCTGAACCTCAAGTTGAACAGGCCAATGGTCCGAACCTCCAAAGGGGAGAATTCTCGCTATCATTTCCTTGTTGCTGAGCATAAGGTCCTTTGAGATTATGAATCTGTCTAACTTTGAGGCTACTTGAGAATCTCCTCCTCTTTTATTGTTCCAAGTGAAGAGACCATTACTCATGTCAGTATCAACAAGCTTCATATTATCTATAAAAGTTTGAAAAGCTGTGGAGTCTCTGCTTAATGTTTTGGTTCCCCCTTTTTTCTCTGAAAGTGATTTGATCATGTTGAAGTCCCTACACAAGACCCGTGGTACATCTACATGTCTGTCTCTAAGCTCCCTAAGAGAATCTAGAAACTTGACTTTATCATCCATTCTTTGAGGGCCATATACATTCGTGACCATATAGGTCTCTCTATCTCCCACCGGCTGTATGACCATAGAAAAATAATTTCTAGATGCCTCAGCATCTATTATGCCAATCTTTTGGGGGTTCCAAAGAGTAAGTATGCCCCCTGCTGTGTTATCTGCTTTGACTTCTAGAAACTCAAATCTATTGAGCCATTTGTTATGAATTTCTTTTATTTTCTGAATGGAACATTTAGTTTCCTGGATAAAGATCATATCCAGAGCTTCTTGTTTCATTCTATTACTAAGAATTCTTTGTTTCCTTTTACTACCTAGACCTCTGATATTCCAAGATGTAAACTTCATTATTAAAGATTCATAAAGGAGTAGTTGGTTAGATCTTTCATCTTACCTAAATCTATCATTATCTTTCCACATTCCATCAATAACTCGTTCTGCTTTTTCCTGCTTCTCTTCTTACCTGGGTTTCTGGGTGCTAATCCAGGTGTATTTTTCATAGTTTTCACACCATTTTTGCCCTGCCTTTCATTTTTCCTTGCTTGTCCAGTTCTAAATCCTGAGTTTTCCAAAGGAATAGTTACTGTACTCTATTAAACTCCTCTAGTGGTAAAGAGTCTACCCCCCTCACGGTCCCCTGTTTCAAGAACCCTTCCAGATCTAAGTGTTCCCTGTCAAGAATCTCCTGTAGTTCATGATCCTCCATTTTCATCTCACTCTGCTTCATTTCTTGGTTCATATATGTTTCTACATCGCTCAGCATAGTCTCTTTCTGTTTGTTAATATCTTGTGTTTGTACTCTGTTTTCTTCTGTCTCCTCCTCCATTGGGCTTCCCTCCATTACCTGATCTTCTTTTGTTATTTCTTCTTCTTCTTCGAGTACTTGGAACTTATTCAGGTTCGCCTGATGCCCTTCTATTTGATGTTGTCTTGGCCCCCTCTTGCCCCCTTTTCCTCTATGAACCACTTTGTGAAAGCCTTCAGTATCTCTCATTGTGGTCGCTTTACTTCTGTTCTCTATTTTACTGAGAGGGCAGTCTCTAAATAGGTGCCCATGCTCATGGCATCTTCGACATCTGAAAGGAATGTGTTCATAGTCTACTGTTTGCACCCATTCTTCATCAAAAACTTCCAAGATGACCTCATCCGGTAGAGCTCCAGAGAGATCCATCTCCACACATATTCGTGCAAAGGAAGTGTACTTTCCCCTTTTTGTGGTCTCAGAAGTTTTGACAAAATGCCCTGCTCTGTTTTCTATGGCAGATAACGATTCTGGTTGCCAATAATCAAGAGGTAGAGAGTAGAGTCTTACCCAGACTGGGACCGAAGTGAAAGTTTCTCGCTCAGGGACAAAATTCATCATCCATGGTTGCATGTATAGGCCTGCTGTTGCATAGAAGTAGGGCCCTCCTTCAAACACCCTATCTTTATCCTCAATATTTGTGAAGACCACAGTGAAGAAACCCTTTGACCCAAGATGCAAGTCAATGCTTCCTTTTGGTTTCCAGTGGTATTTAATCCATGACTGTAAGGCCTTTTCAGTGGGCCATAATCCCATAAATTTATAAATGATAGCATATGTCCCCATGTGTTCCCTGTGCGCCTGTAGAGCTGGATCATTTAAAACTACTCTGGGTGTGACCTCAGCTTTGGGTTTACATGGCCTCTTGTGTGCTTTGTTTCTCGCTCCCTGTCCCCTGTCTTCTTCCTCATTTTCTTTATTGCTGTTATTCTCCCTTGACTTGTTATATTCTTGCTCCTTTTCTGTGTTCCTTATCCCTTCTCCTGAAGGACCTTTGACACTCTCTAATGGTTTCTTGCCTCGGCTAGCCACTGCCTGCCTATAGGAGGGAGTGGAGCTCCCCCTTTGTTCTCTTCCATAGATTTCTACTCTTGCAGACGCCTGAAAACCCTAGCTCTTCCCTTCGCCTCTCCCACCCTTTGGTACATCAACATGGAAAGGAAACTTTCCAGCTTTGTGATGCTTCACTTATTTGAGGTAAGCACATTTTCTTCTTTTCTTGAAGTAGCTGGTGGCCTATTTCAAAATTTTGCAGCTATTTACTGTAATTTAGTGAAAATTTGACTTTTCTCTTCAAGTTTCCTGCGAGGTTAAATTATAATGAATAGAGTCTCTTAAACTTTCGTTCTTAAAAGTCGAGATAAGATAACTATAATTTCACTTGAATGATCAGCTTGAACAGCAAATAAAAAGCCGCTCTAAAAGCAGTTAATGAATTTTACAAGAGACATGTATGTAATATCCTTAAAAAACCAATGCTCGAAAGAATCGAGATCATTACCTCGCAGTCCTTAAATTGAGCTGAAGACAAACTGAAAAACAAAGAATTAAGAAATGCAAGCAAGTATAAAGACTAAAGAGAATATGAATATATCCAAATGTAAGGTTCTTGTGCGAGAAACTGAAAAAATGAGTAACAGAAGACAGAGCTCATGAATTTATTGAGAAAAAAGAAAATATTCCATTGTTTCGTTCATGATTTTGAATCTTAAAAGGATTTCAAACAACAAAAACATCAGGTACAGAAAAATCACATAAGAAATATCCATTGAGAAGATGAGAATTAGATACTTTCATTTGCCAAATTTTTGCATTTATTAGGTAAATATTTAGTCTCCCGCTGATTTAAAAGCTGGCTTGCTTGCTATTTTATAAAAGAAGTGGAATTATCTACTTTAATTTGCCAAATTTTTGCATTTTTATGTAAATATTTAGTCTCCCGCTGAATCAAAAGCTGGCTTGCTTGCTATTTTATAAAAGAAGTGGAATTATATAGGAATTGAATTTGGATATTATTGATAATAACATTTTTCCTCATCATCCAAATTAAATTTAGTTGGCATTTTTTAGTTTAATGTTGTAATCTAAATTTGTGTAGTTTGTATGCTATAGCATAAACAATTTTAGATTATGCTTATTTATTTAGGTTTAAATATTTCTTTTTCCTTTCTGTTATTCTTAGCATATACATAGTATATAATATTGTAGAGATAGTTACATAGAATACAATTTGATTTGAACCTGATAAAAGGTAATTTTGAAATGGAGGAGCAAGTCTATTGGAATGGAATGGTCTTTATGGTGGAGTACTAGGTATGCTTTTGGTTTTTATCTTTCTCGAGATATGCTTTGGTTTTTGCCTTTTTGTAGATATTTGTTTTCTTTAGTATAATTGTATTGGCCTTTGATAAAAGTGTAATAGCTAGAACACAGGATTAGGTTGTTAGAATAAACCCTATGGTGGAGGAACATGCATGCTTTTTGTTTTTATTTTTCTTCAGGTATAAATTTAGGTTTCATATTTTTGCAAATATTTATCTTCTTGCGTCTATTTGTCTATCTTTCTTATACTAAGGTGGTTTTTGTAGGTAGTTTTGGGATGGTTTGCAGTTAAATTATGGTTCGAGATTGTGTCAAGGCATCTACTTCATCCTCCTCTTCCTCCTACATGAAGGTACACATTCTTCCCCAATGAATAAAAGGTGTGATGATTGTAAGTGGAATTTTTCTCCTTTGTTTTATCTTTCTCTAAATATTGGTTTTGTTTTTTCTCACTCTTTATGAAGTTATGGTAGTGTTTGATTGGTTTGCAGTTAAATCACATCTAAGATGGAGCCAAGTATTTATTGTGGAGTTGGTTTATGTGCAATTCTAGAGGCATTCCCATCATTCTTTGCCAGGTATGTACACATTCTATGGCTTTTCATCTTAAGCATTGAGAAAATAATTAGCCATATATATGACCATAAAATTAGTTGTTGTATGTCTATTATTTATATTGCATTCCAGTAATCCAAATTTTATGAAATCACTATGAGAAGCAAAGGTTTTCAATTTGATATCTATGTAAACATAGGAAGTGGTTGTGGTTGTAGTTGTGATTGTCATATGGTATATTTGATTTTGTTCCTTTCAACATGTTCAAACTTCAAATAGCTAACACAATATGTGGTGTGGGTTCATAAGATTAGTTGTTGGATCTTTATTGCTTATATTGAACTGTTGATAACCTAAATTTTAAGAAATCATTGCGAGAGAAAAAGGTGGTTAAGTTGGGTATTCATTTAGACTTGAGAAGTGATTATGGTCCTAGTTGTGATTGTCAATTTGATTTTTTTCCTTTCAACATTTTTCTCGGCCTTGCAATATTAATATAGTTTCTTGATTTTCTACAATTTACAAGGTTGGATGAATGATGAGTACCTAGTAACTATTAGGGATTAGGTTTATATATATATATATATATAACTTGGGATGAGATCATTGCATAATCAACAAAAAGAAAAGGTTTTTAATACATTGAAATTTCACACAGTGAGTTAGGATTGAATTGGAGTCTAGCTACCAATTGTGAGATCACATACTAAAGTAGTTAAGTTTATCCTAAGAATGATTACCATTGGTGGTTTATTTAATAAAATTTTCTAAAGTAGTTTACAAATTTAGTCTTACTATGGTTGCTAGTGGTAAATTATTTACAAAATTTATGGATATATAAAATTTATGGCTTAGCTTTGTAAATTGTCACGTGTGCCCAGGAGCATCCCAACTTGGATCTTCAAACCTGCCGTGTTAATAAACGTTTAATGATATTCAATGGATAGGTACAATAATCAGGTGGCGTATCTCTCGGCAATTAATGCCATTTAATATGCCCATATATATGTATATGTGTTGAATAGTTAGGAGACGAAACATGGAAATACATATTGTTTAAAAGGTTTTTTCTTTTTTTATTTATGATTATTACATTTTTTAAGGTTTAGATGTTACAAATGGTATCAGAGCTCAGGTTTGTACACTAAGGTCCTTTGGGAATAGCTATGTACAGGAACTATGTGCATATGTTTTAACTAAAACCACTTATGTGTGAATACAAATAATAGAAAAGATCACACCAGCAAAGGAAACAACAAGTTCAACATGCAAAGGAACTCAGGACCACCTGAATCACCCGAAGCAACTTATGTGAATGCCAACCCAGATATTTGGATACAACAACTTATGTGTTACTTGAAACTGTGCAGCAGTTGCGTGCAGAAATGACTAGTTTGAGAACAGATAATGAACGCCTATGTGTAGAACAGGAAAGACTCTTAAAAAGTTTGTCCAATCGACAAAATCAACGCCACCCAGATCCCAGCACAGAGGATCGGGAAAAGACCCTGACCGCTCAGCATGGGGAAGAAAACACTGAATCAGCTGAAAGAAATAGAGAGGAAGATGAGGGATGTTCAGACAATGTATCTGACCAGCGGAAAACCAAGAAACAAAAGTCAGAACCAAGGACAGAATTACAAGGAGAGTTTAAGAAAATTAAGCCTTCCCTTTTTGAGGGAGAATCTGAAGAAGCTGCAAAAGCCTGGTTAATTGATATGGGCAAACACTTTCAGATTTATGAATATATTGATAAATTGAAGGCACGATTGGCAGTTTATCAGCTGAGGGGAAAAGCAACTCTCTAGTGGGAAGAAATCAAGACAGTAAGGAAAATTGATGAAGAACAGGTTACATGGAATGAATTTCAAAAACATTTCAAGGATAAATATCTAATTGAATGCTATTATGACGAGAAAGCGAAAGAATTCCATGAGCTAAGATTGGGAACCTTAACCATGGATGAATACGTGACCAGATTCACATCCTTACTCCACTACGTGCCTTACATGCAAGAGGAAAAGGCCAAAATTCAACGTTTTATTAGCAGCTTACCAAACTTTATGAAGGAAAAACTGGAATTTGACTACCCTAAGACAATGGATGATGCTGTGAGGAAGGCCCGCATTTGCTATCAGCAAATGAAACAAAGGAATGAAGGGCCAAAAGGAGGATTAAGTAAGAAGGGTAGAAGCCTGATCCCAAACAGACACCCAAAATTTGCTAACCATAGGAATGCACAACAAAAGACATTCAACAAGTTTCCAGCCAGAAATCAACCCAAAACTGCATATTCTGAGAATAGGCTAGCAGAAGGAGTCACAAAATCTGCCAACGATTAGCAATCAAAACCGTCGCTACAGTGTTGGGGTTGCGGAGAACCCCATTATTACAAAAATTGTCCACAAAGAGCTAGAACAAAACAATTATCAAACATGCAAGAAGCATCCACAGTTGGGGAAGTGGTGAGGAGCATACCTAGAATTAATGTTGCCTTGGATGATCATTAGGCCGAATTCCAACCCACAATGATCGAATGTGAAGGAATGATTGCTAAGCAACCTGACTTTTTTTTATTTGATCCAACTGCTAGCTTAAGCTATGTCAGTGCTAAAGTGGTTGAAAAGTGTTTGTTAGTAAGCAGAAAATTTTCAAAACCTTGGCTAGCCACTGGCACAAAGAGGAGAGTTAATGCCAAGATAGATCATTGACCCATAACCATTTCTAGGCAGCCTATTTATGTTAACCTTAATATATTACCTTTGGGTTCTTATGACATACTAATTGGGATGGATTGGTTGGAAAAACATTGGTCTCTGGTAGACTGTAAACATAACACTGTAAGTTTTGTTTTAGAATCAGGGCAACGAAAGGAATTACAAGGAATAAAAACTAGCACCAAGCTCTATCCTATTACTGCCAATCAATTAGGAAAATGCATTAGAAAAGGGTGTCAAGTTTACACTGTGCAGGTGGGATTTACAAACTCTAAAAATAAAATGACCTTGCTAGAATGTATCCCTGTAATTCAGGACTTTGTAGATGTCTTTCCGGAAAATGTTCCCGGCTTACCGCCAAAGCGAGATATTGACATCACCATTGAGTTAATTCTGGGTGCAGCCCCCATATATAGAGCTCCTTATCGCATGAGCTTACCTAAAGTGACAGAGCTCAAAATGTAGTTACAAGAGCTTCTAGATAAAAAAAATATTTGCCCCAGTGTGTCCCCTTGGGGAGCTCCCATATTATTTGTATGGAAAAAGGATGGGACCCTCAAATTGTGCATCAATTATCAACAATTAAACAAACTAACCATCAAAAATAAGTACCCTTTACCACGTATTGATGATCTATTTGATCAGGTACAAGGAGCTAAGGTATTCTCGAAAATCGATCTAAGATCCGGTTACCACCAGATAAGAATAAAAGATGAAGACATTTACAAAACAACCTTCCGTACTCGTTATGGTCATTACGAGTTTGTGGTATTGCCGTTTGGCCTCACAAATGCTCCAGCCACCTTTATGAGTCTAATGCATGGTATTTTCCAGCCTTACCTGGATAAATTTGTGTTGATTTTCATAGATGATATCTTAATATATTCTAAGAACCAGGAGGAACACAAAGAACACTTGAAAATAGTGTTGCAAACATTAAGGGAAAATCAGTTGTATGCCAAATTCAACAAGTGTGACTTCTTCAAGGATCAAATCCAGTATTTGGGTCACGTTATATCCGTAGAAGGCATTGCAGTAGACCCAGAAAATATCAAAACGATCATGGAATGGACAACCCCTAAGAATGTCGCTAATATTAGATCATTCTTGGGATTAGTCGGATATTATCGTAGATTCATTGAGGGGTTTTCAAAGATCGCTTTTCCAATGACATCTTTGCAGAAAAAGGGACATGCTTTCCAATGGACAGCAGCTTGTCAACAAAGCTTTGAAAAATTAAAGCATCTGCTTACCATCGCACCAGTACTAAAAGTAGCAGATCCGGAAAAGTCTTTTGTACTTTTCATGGATGCAAGCAAGGAAGGTGTTGGTGGAGTGCTGACACAGGATGGAAAAGTGATTGCTTATGAATCTCGAAAGTTGAAGGAGTATGAGCAACGATATTCAGCTTATGACCTTGAATTGACAGCAGTAGTGCATGCACTTAAAATGTGGAGGCATTACCTTTTGGGGAAGAAATTTTTGCTGCTAATAGATCATAGCAGCCTTACCAATTTCTTCAACCAATCTAGCTTAAACGCCCGACAGGCCAGATGGACAGCTTTCTTAAGAGAATTCGACTTTGAAATGAAACATTTAAAGGGGAAAGAAAACCGTGTCGCTGACGCACTAAGTAGAAATTTTCATTGCATTTATGAGGTTCGAATGAGCCAAGCAACTTCAAACATTCCTGAAATCATAAAGGAGGCAGCTAATAAGGATCCGAAATATACCTTCCTTTGGAAACAACGAAAGAAGCTCTACGGAAAAAGGAAAAATCGGAATTTGGAATAAATTTTGATAATCTCCTCACTTTTAAAAACATAATTTATATTCCAAATCAAACCTTGATTAAACTATTGATGTTAGATGAGTTTCATAAGAAACCTTGTGTTGGCAACCTAGGCTATTAGAAAACGTTTTCAGCCATTAAGAAAGGGTATTTTTGGCCTGGATTGAGGAAGGATATTGCAGAATATTTGTCCAAATGTTTGGAGTGTCAACTGGTTAAAACAGAACACCAGCACCGCGTTGGATTGTTACGACCATTGCCCATTCTGGAATGGAAATGGGAGACTATATCCTTATATTTCATCACTGGTTTACTCCGCAGAAGGAAGCAACATGATTCCATTATGGTGGTGGTAGACAAGTTGAGTAAAACAACTCATTTCATACCTATGAAATCCACTTTTAAAACAATGGAAATCGCAGAAATATTTATGAAGGAGATATTTCGCTTACATGGGATACCCAAGGTAGTGATTTCGGATAGAGACGTAAAATTCACATCCACCTTCTAGAAGGCTCTTTTTGCAGGACTAGGTACTCAAGTCTAGTTTAGTATTGCCTACCATCCTCAAATGGATGGATAGACTGAACGAGTAAATCAGGTGTTAGAAGACATGCTACGCATGTTCATGATGCAATAGCCACACAAGTGGGAGGACTACCTCCATCTAGTGGAATTTGTGTATAATAACGGACATCACGAATCACTAGGCATGAGCCCTTTCGAGGTGTTGTATGGAAGAAAGTGTAGAGTACCCATAGACTAGAATAACCCAATAAATAAGCTAGCACTGGGTCCTGACTTGCTAGCAGAAATGGAGGGGGGTGTTAAGAGAGTTTGACAAAATTTAAGGGTAGCCCAGGATAGACAGAATATGTATGGGGATGTAAAAAGGACTTACAGGGAATTTCAACCAGGAGATTATGTCTACCTGAGGGTGAAGCCTCAGAAAATTTCCTTGCAGTGGCGGGGTTGTGCTAAATTAGCGCCCCGATACTGCGGGCCCTTTTAGGTCTTAGAAAGAATTGGATTGGTGGCCTATAAACTTGCGCTACCAAGCCACATTCAGGTCCACAATGTATTTCATGTATCCTTACTAAAG
Organism: Pinus tabuliformis; assembly: GCA_031772625.1. Lineage (NCBI taxonomy): Eukaryota > Viridiplantae > Streptophyta > Pinopsida > Pinales > Pinaceae > Pinus > Pinus tabuliformis. The sequence goes on along the minus strand of CM062819.1, from coordinate 420,451,500 downwards.
AAATATGTGTATAACTCCCAACACATTATTGATTGGGGAAATATTCAGATCGAACCGGAAGGAGAGTTCTTGGCCGAACCTCTTCATATTCTCGATCAGCTGGAAACCAACTTGCAGAAGCGAGCCATCACCCAGGTTAAAGTGCAATGGAATCACTTTAGCCCAGAAGAGGCCACTTGGGAGGAGGAGGAATTCATGCGAAAGGCTTATCCCGCATTATTTTCTGAAGAGGAAGAGAACACCAGGGACGATGTTCCGCATGAGGGAGGGGAGATGTAACAACCCCAAGTTGCATAAAGTTTTATGAAGATTATTGAGTGAATGTTTGTTTTTACCAAAAGGGTATTTTTAAATGTTATTTAATTTGATGAGGAATATGAACTGATATAGGTTGAGGAGCCAAGAAACACATGTGGTAATTACCTAAATTATAGGTAGTAATACTTTAACAAAATAAAATTGTTTGTTCATTTAAAAGAACAACTGCCAAGAAGTAGTTACCCTCTGCCTGAGAGAGGTAATATAAAGAGGGGCAAAGAGCAGAAAGGGGTTCCTGGAGCTGGGTGGAATAAACGAGTGGGAGAAACTTGCTCAGTACAATCGACAAAGAGTAAAAATTTGAGGCTAGACCGTAGTCTTGAGGCCCTTAGTACTGACTATAACTGGACTAGATCCAGCATGGAGAATATAGAAGGTGCTCGGGGGAGAGTCTGGACATGATTGCCAGACTCGTCGCTGGGAGGAGAGACCTTTCGAAAATATTGTTTTTCCAGGCTAACAGATAAATTGAGGTAGAAAGCTTCTTAATAGACTTATTGTTAAACCATAATTATTATTATGTGCATTAGTCATTATTATCTGTTTTAAAAGTTAATTCAAAAACTGAAGGAGAAGCTATAAAAGGAATCATTGCAGAACTGTAATTATAACCTCATGCAGTAACTATTAATATATGTTGAATATATTAACCATACTGAACTGTAGTTGTTAATATTGAATACACAGGAAAGTGATTAAGGTAGTAAGCTAACTACTAACAGCTATGAACGTTTCTGAAGAACTCCACAAAAGAAAAACCCTCTAATAGTAGAATGGAATACATGATGAGTCTGACATAAAATAGAAACTGTCGTCCAGAATAGAGTAAAAACTAAGATATTGACAAGAACCCCTGAATATGTTGAGTATATAATTGTATTATTAGAAAACAAGAAAGTAAACGTGTCTTGATGTAATGTGCTGATTTATATTATTACCATTGAAATTCAAAGAAAGGCAGTAAGTCTCATGATAACATAGCTTCAATGTGTCGACTAAATACATAACCAAAATCTATATATATCAAAAATGAAACCACGATAGTAAAATGCGAGACTTCAGTTGTTACAGCTTAACCACTAATGTTCACATTCAAATTACTATGTGCAAGAATCAGGCGTTTTTAGCCTAAGCTGCTCGCATACCTCATATAAACACAATCAAAATAGTTCGGTGAATAAAAATGTAATAGACAGGTATTAAGATAAAGCCCTCAAACAATTGAACAACGACATCTCCAGTAGGGTTTGTAATCAATTATACATGGAGACTTTAAACAAAAGAAACCACCTCGAAATCCTCTCAATTTCATTATCATTACAGTGCAACTGTGGAGATGACCAGCTGCGATAGCCGGTCAATTAACTAAACCAAAAAAAAAAAGATCAAGGGAAGTCGTGTCTCGATAATACAGTTCTAACTAGAAGGGATAAAACCCTTTCAGAAAAGCAATATCATTATCCTATTACGACCAGAGACTAGAGTCTAGCTCCAACCTGAAAAGTAGTGGCCATATTGTGAGATTCTGGACACTTTATGAGTTGAAAGTTCAGATCTAAACCCTCTTGAGTATAGCGTTCTTGTAATCCAGAGAAGGCAATGTTAGTCATTGCTAATAGAACCAAAGCTTGCGGTTCATGGTTAAAAACTCAACTTAAAAAAAATACAGTCATGGGCTTACCTGAGATAAGGGCGCTCCTTCGGTGAATCGCCCGCTTGCAAAAGAAAATGAAAAGCCCTGTGTTAAAACAAGAATGCCTTTACAAGTAAAATCATAGCACATGACTATAAGAAAATCTGAACAGAGGTCAACCAATCTCACTTTAACCTGATAAATAGTGACTTACCGGTGGCAGATGAGATGGGGAACTTGTTGCCTTCAACCATCTCCAAAAACACTCCAGTCGCCCTTGTACAGCGGCAAGAAAACCCTCATATCATTCCTAAGTCATAAACAGTCATACAAATAGTGTTCCTTCTCGAGCAAGCAAAAATCTAATGGAACAACAGAGAGAGGGGCTACCTGTTTCGGTTTGATGGGTGGACTCTCCTGCTCTCAATCCTCGCAGAGCACCATTGCCAAGGCTTCGCAAAGCACCATAACCCGAACCCTCGTAGAGCAACATGACGCCGAAGAATGACAGGAAAAATGAGAACATCAAGAATCAACACAGGCAATTGGTTAGGGTAATATCTAGCCCACCTCTGTCATCAGATCGCGGAGTGGGTATCGACGACGGAGAGCCACAACAGATGGCAGGAGCACACCAAGGTTTTGTCCTTCGGAGTATACGATCACCGCGTGGAGCTACGGATGAGGGCCAGCGCAGCATGGTAAAGTGTAAAGTTATGTGCACGTCTACCCAGGAGCATCCCAACTCGGATCTCCAAACCTGTCGTGTTAATAAACGTTTAATGATATTCAATGGATAGGTACAACAATCAGGTGGCGTATCCCTCGGTGATTAATGCCATTTAATATGCCCATATATATGTATATGTGTTGAATAGTTAGCGGACAAAACATGGAAATACATATTGTTTAAAAGATTATTTTTTTTTTTTTTTTGCCTTTTTTTTTCTTCTATGATTATTACATTTTTTAAGGTTTAAGGGTGAGTTGAGGTACACTCTATGCTTGATAAACTTAGTTTTGTGGACGGTGTAGTGAATAATTCCTATTCCATCTTTAGCTATTATATTGTATCTCTTCTCACCTCTATTAAATGCACTTATAGTTTTCACAAATTGTGATATAGCTCGACGATTAATATATATTTTTTCCATTTTCCTAAAAATTGTGCCAATCTTGAATCTGCTAACTCAATCCTTTTGATGCTTGAGTCTCTTTGTTTCGAAAGAAAACTTTGCACCATGTTTACGAGATGAGATTATCTTAAGGAGCCAAGAATGGTACATGCTTCTGTTTTTTTTGTTGGTTTGATGGTTTGACCGAGGGGGATTTGAACTTTGAATCTCATTATTTACATAATACTAAATAACATGGTGTTCGCCAATTGTGCTGCCCCCTGTGGGTCATATATGTTTTTATTAGATTAATCACAATATGAGAAAAATAAATATTTTGAGGGTCAGCATAGATTAGCAACAAAGGTAGCTTCAGCATCACGGGGTATCCAGATTGACCAACATGCCAACTTTTGGGTAGCTTTTTCAGTTGCTTAATTCTCAGCAACTGAATTGCAGTGCAACAGTGAGCAGTGCTAGTGCTATGGGCAGCATGATGCAACATTTTGAGAGGGAGTTACAGGGCAGATGCAACAGTGGCAATGTCATGGGCAGTAGTACATAATGTAGCAAAGCAATGGATGAAGGGCAACAGGCCAAGCATCAACAACACAGAGGACCAATGTCGTGGATTTGTGTGATAATTCTATTGGGAAGTATTGCTATAACACATTCCTCGCTAAGAGATAGTGTTGATTTTGGGTAGCATTGGATGTGCTCTAGCTCCGAAATTTTGTGGAGGGGCTAGAACAAATGAAATCTCCAAGGCCTAGAAATCGTTTGGTGAAATTCTACCCAGATTGTATTTTATTAAAATAATTAATTTTTTAATGGGGTTCCTAAGTCTAAACTTAGGAAAATAAAAATATTAATGGGTATTAATGAAAATATGGGTGAGAAGCTTCTAAGAGACAAGGATCAAGTCTAATTTAATCTTAGTCCTTGATTAGAGACTTAATCTCGGTCGTTGATTCACCAACAAGAAAAGTATAAGAGGAGGCTTGAGGGTAAGTTGCAAATACACCAAGTTGATCAGTCAGTTCGATTTTTCTGGGGCGAGCTTTGCTGAAAAAATCGAACAAGTGATATGTTGCAGTGAGGGGCAGAAGCAGAGATTTTGATTAGAGAGGAAGTTCTGAACCAAAGAGTACGTGGTAGAGAGGCAGCTTGAGCATAGGGAAGGTAGCGTAGAGGCGTACGCAGCCCGGGGCTGACGCAATCCAGGAGGGGCTCTTGCAGTGGCAGTGCAGAGTATTCGTCAGTAGTCCGAGATTTCGCTGGTGAAGCAAGGTTTTGAGCCGAGAGGGATGAACAACAGTCTTCATTCAGCATATCAATCCAACAGAAGAGGAGACGCAGTTCTCTAGAGGAAAGATGCTGGCCAACACAGTGATTGCATTGGGACTTCACACAGTTTGTCGGGAGGGTGTTAGATCACTCATTGGATCAGTTGTGACTTGAGGGGCGAGGTAAACCCTTGAATGCATTTCTTTTTGTCATGATTTCTCTATAAGGTTAGTCAATGTGAGAGGCAACCTATTGTACTCATATTCTGCTTGCTTAATAATACACACCCTCTATCTGTTGCACCAATTTTCCCGCATTAGGTTTTTTTGGGGACGTGTTGTCTAAAAATAACGGCATCCCTTGTGTGTGTGCGTCCCATCTATTGTTTCAGTTTATGATTTGTATGTCAGTGTAGTTTGCAGTAGTGTTTTCATCAATGTTTATGAAATTAAATAATTTGTTGAATTAAATAAGAAGTAGGAGATGCTAAACCATGACTATAGTAAGATTTCTATTTGTAAGATTTCAAAATTTTCATAGCATGCAGATATGGCATTTTTGGGTACCCAAGTGGGATGTTTTTGGGTGATACGTGTCACCCATTCAGAGACACTAGGTGTCCTTGGTGATGTCAGTGTGATGTCATCCCGAAGGGTCATCCTGGAGGGAATAGCCCAGAATATTGGCAGCGGTGCCAGGTTGTGGAGTACAAGTCGACACTGACAGTGGACAAAGCGACAACCAATGAATAGAAGGTTGGGTGGACCCCACCGACTAGATCATTCCGAATCATGGAATCCCGTAAACTCTTAAGAATTTAATTAAATAGAAGAGTCGGGATCAGGGGCGCGAGTTTAGCGCGTGAGGCCTAAGCTGATGGTCACAAAGACAGGTCTTATGGCGATTAAGCAGGTTAAGGAGACAATAGAATTAACAATTAAGCCAACTTAAAAATTTTCATAGCATGCAGATATGGCATTTTTGGGTACCCTAGTGTCTCTGAATGGGTGATACGTGTCACCCATTCAGAGACACTAGGTGTCCTTGGTGATGTCAGTGTGATGTCATCCCGAAGGGTCATCCTGGAGGGAATAGCCCAGAATATTGGCAGCGGTGCCAGGTTGTGGAGTACACGTCGACATTGACAGTGGACAAAGCGACAACCAATGAATAGAAGGTTGGGTGGACCCCACCGACTAGATCATTCTGAATCATGGAATCCCGTAAACTCTTAAGAATTTAATTAAATAGAAGAGTCGGGATCAGGGGCGCGAGTTTAGCGCGTGAGGCCTAAGCTGATGGTCACAAAGACAGGTCTTATGGCGATTAAGCAGGTTAAGGAGACAATAGAATTAACAATTAAGCCAACTTAACTACAAATAAAAATAGCAGGCAGACTGCTAAAACCTATAAAAGTCCAGATTAGCTAAAAACTGCAAATAAACTTAGTTCAACTGGCAGAAAAGGATAGTCAAGGTCAGAGAACATGGTGAGTAGGTCCAGAAGATTGAAATGAACAAGAAGAGAGAAAATTTAAAGGCACATGCATAGATCTAATGCTTGATGCATGCCAAAACTACCAAGCCAAAAATTCTTTATAAGCAGGGTTGTGTAAAATTTTTGAGAGGGATCATGAGAGTTTGTATGGAGACTTGTGGGTAAGGTGAAGATTTTGGTGTTTTCACAGTAATCAACGATATTTTTTTTTTTGAAGTAGTGATAGAGATTTAATTGTTTTTGAAGGCAGAGAAGGCAATCATTGATCCTAGTGTGAAAATGGATGAAAAAATGGGACAGTGAGTGTCAAAGCAAGTTGTAGCTTGCTAATCAGAGGTTGGTGCTGGAGAATAGGTGGAGTTGTAGCTCCATTCAGTTGCAACTGATAAACTAGGAAGTTGTAGCTTCTCGCTAGTTGGAGCCAGAACATTGTATTTGGAAGTTGTAGCTTTCCCTATTAATAAAATGGAGTAACAGTTTGTGAAGTTATTTTTTCCTTGAATGTTCCATTGATTGTTGAAATAATTATTTATCATATTTATTGTTGAAACTGCTCTTTACTGTCTTATTGTTCTCACACATGCAATTCTAAAGAAATGCATGCTTTGATTGTTGGCCTACTTGAATCAAAACTTGTCAAGGTGATGGATTGCACATCTGCCAAAGCTATCTGGGAGAAGATGAGAAACTACTATGAAGGAGACAACAAGGTAAAGAAAGTTAAACTCCAAGGTTGTAGGATAAAACTTGAATAACTGAGCATGCGATGAAGATATTGCAAAGTATTTTCAAAGAGTTGATGAAGTTGTGAACACCATTAGAGGGCTTGATGAGAAGCTAGATGAAGATGTGGTAGTTCAAAAAGTGTTGAGATCTCTTCCTGAGAGGTTTAATCCCAAGGTGTTAGCCATTGAAGAAATGGAAAATATGAACACTCTTACTCTAAATCAACTCCTTGGAATACTCACTGTCATTGCCTATGAGATGAGGATTTCTAAAGGAAAGTCTGCAGCGAGAGAATCAACCTTCGAAGCATAAAAGAAGTGCAAGGATGAACATGCTAACATATGTTGTGAATTACTTGAAGAAGGAGCTAATTTTGTGATGAGGCTCAAGCAAGGATAAGGCAAGTTTCCCTTTAAATTTTTTAACTGTGGTCAAGTTGGTCATTATGCATCAAAGTGTCCTGAAAAGAAGAAAAAAGATTATGATCTTAAAGAAAAGTTTAAGGAAATTCAGAAGGATAGAAAGAAGGCTAAGAGGATAGGTTTTGATACTCAAGATGAGAGCTCTTCTAAAAGTGAGCCCAATCAATCCTCAGATGTGTTAATCTTTTAGATTGTTCTATGTTGTTTCAATTAGTTTAACCCAATTCAATTCTTCAATTAGCAATCTTTCTAATAACAATTAATATTTCCAATCATCAACAGTAATTGAAGATAGAACAATAAATGCAATGACAAATGAGACAATCAACACATCAACAAGAGAAACCGGGTTTGGTCAAAGACCAGGGAAAAACCCCACAAGGGGGGAAACCCTTTGAAATGCTTCTTCTATTAGATTGTCATAAAATGTTCAACAGAGAGTACAATAAGCCCAATATAATATCATCCAACAAAATTATCCCAACAATATTTAGAAATATGTTTCTAGCATCAATATAGACCAGAGAAAACTTTTCCTCTCTATGGTTAATTGTGGTCAATTATCAAATTTTGGCCCTACTTTCCAGTCGCAGGAGGTATGCGAGTGATTGAGAGCTTTTGTGCACGCCCTTGAGCTTGCAAGCCAGTGACTATAGCTGATTTTTTCCTTTGTCAAGTTAATGACTGTGTTGTGGCTAATTCTAGCACCTACAACACGAGTGCTTCAGGGGACACAGAAAGCCTCCTAAAGACAACCTCTGGGTTGATTGTAGACTAGTGCCTAGGACATCTTAAATAGAGGAGTGCATGGAAGATTATGAGTGGGGTTTCTGTTGCACTCCAATTGTCACGTAATAAAAAGATAATAAAAGGGGCTTGGTTCAATAGGCCTTCATTAAGGTAGACTCAAACCAATACATCGATCCAAATGTGGGGGTATATTGGGGCAATCTCAAAGAGAAATGACTTCTTCTGGTGGCCGACACACAACAATGAGACAACTCAATACTAAAGTTGTAGTAATGGTGGAGAGGAAGAGAGGAAGGAGGGAAATAGATGCATCGAGATGTAACAAACAGAATCCTCAGCAACAATGTTCCAGTAGAAATATGGAAGAGGAAGGAGGTGGAGTGATAGAAATAGTGGAGCACAAAAGAAGGTTTCGGGCTAAATATAATATGGGTATAGTTATCTGCCAATAGCATAAGAAAATCTGAGCTAACACAAGTACTGCAGGTTAATCAAATACACCAGTAAATCTGTAATTTATATAGGTATTGTATGCTAGTGAATAACACAAGTAAATATGGATTATAACGCAGGTACTGTTCTCTATTTAGCAGCCTAGATAAATCCATCAATCAAGGAGAAACCACAACTTCATTACACTATTTCAAAGAGGGGAAAACACAAATGAAATGAGATTTACCAAGAGGAAACATGCTTCACATTGATCATGCTTGGAATCACTAGGGAATTTCATTAATCCAATATGAGTCCAACATACCAGTCCATAACATTTAGCAAAAGATCTATCAAGTCCTCCATGAATAAGCAAATAAAACCAAAAGTGGCATCTTAGAATTCAGACCCTGCGGGTGAGAAATTCTTGGGGGAGCTTGGGTTATAGTTACAAAAATGTCTTAGCCAGAGCTCCAACTGTCCTGCTAGACTAGCTATCTCGGCCTATGTGAGGTGTTGTTTCCCAAAATGATTATAATCTGGATTCGATCCCTTCTTGGAAATAAATGGAAATTGCAGAAACAAAAGGAAAACTGGAGGATGATGGAGGAAGAGGTCCTTTTTCCGTTCCTCTGAAAACCTCTGGTCAGGCTGAGTCTCTATCATTGTGCGTCCCTCTGGCTTCTCAGCTGATTCCTTGTTGCTTTTGCCTTTACTACGTGAATGACTCATTCTCTGGAGTAGGGAGTGGGTCGACTATAAGTGCCTGTCTTGGTAGTGCTTTCCTGTGTTCAGACTGGAGCCCTGTGCTGAACCATTAAGTCTTTATAGAGACCCCCATACTGGTTTCAATGCTGCGCCATACTTCCTTCAATGCCCCAGCTGACGAACCATCCACCTTTAAAAACTCTGTATCATGCTTTTGAGGCTTTACGGTAGCAAGACTTTTCCTTTTAAAAACATTACAGAACATCGAGCGTAGATGCACCTTATCCCCCTTTTGGTTTAGCCCCTTTTTTCTTTTCTTATCATATGACCGGGGGCTATAACCAGGGGCTTAGCCCTTGGGTGCTAAGGCCTTCAGGCTCCTGTGCGGGGGCCTTTTTCCTTTGTTACATAGAATACCGCATCTCGACGCTTGATACGCTTTACCTTTGGCATCTCCCCTTTTAACTTGCGATCGCTGATCAGTGGGATCGGGCCCACCCAGGACATCGCAATCGCAACATGGGAAGGGAGACCCTTGCACTTCTTTCCATAGCACGGGCAGACTTGTCCAGACGTGAATTCCTTATAAAATAGAACATATGAATCATCGCATCTGGGAGGATCCCCCGCATATCGCAATCGCTGGCTGGGAGAGATTGAGGTGTAGGAGCGCCTTGACCTGTGTGATCGCCGATCGCCGATCTGCGGGGGTGACGTCATTACTACCACGTGTCACCCATAAATGCCCCTATAGGACCCCTGAAAATGCCGAATTTGAATTCCACATGTCCTTCGTATTGCCACATCATTGATGATGTCAGCTGCCATGTCATCCATAAGGACCAATCATATTGTGCCACATGGCCCCCTAGAGGAGAGAGAAAATGGCCTGCCTGGCCTTGTTTTTTCCGTGAATTCCTTTGTTAAATAGAATCGGCCCCTCCCCGATGATTTAACATTGTATCTCAAATTGGCGATATCGCAAGGTTTTTAGAGTGGTAGCCCCTTTACTTTGCCGATTTTCGATAAGCTGTAGAGCCGCTGATCATCGATTTCCGTATCGCTATGTGGAGGAGAGATTAAGGGGGCCACCAATTCTTTTTTTTGCATGCATTTCCTTTGTTAAGCCTTTTCGGCATTCCCCGATTTAACATTATATCACAAGAAGTCACGATATCGCAAAGTTCAGGAGTAGTGACCTCCCTGTCACGCCGATTAGTCGATGTGTCGATATTGCAGGATTGCGATGTTGCGGGATGCGAGACTTGACATGGCCAATATGCGGGATTTACTGTGCCCGAGGCCCCTGACCTCCGATATGCGATAAGCAGCTTCGTCTAGATCCGTCGATAGCAGATTTGTGATATCGACGATCAGTGAATCACTGATTCTGCTGCCTGCGTTGTTGCCATTTCTGAAAGGCACCGATTTGTGATTCCGATTGGCTCACGGTCCTGCGATATGCGATTTGCCTTTGTATTTGGTCATTTCCTCCTTGCTTTCTAGGTTTTCAAAGGTTATCTTTAATCTGCTCTAACTTCTGATCCCAGAGTCCATTTTTGGACTTCCATATATTGTTGGAAAGCTTATCACGAGCACTATGCAATGGAGAGGGATTGAATTGGATTTGAGGGCTTTTGTGGCTCAGGAAATGGCTTCAAACTTCACTGCTCTTATGCATTTTGGGAAATTTATAACTTGTAAAGCATTAAGTGACAACAGATTGTAACCCAAAACCGTAGGAACATGTGTGAGCTTTGGACCTTGTAATTTTAGATCTTTGCGAATTTCTTTCAAAGACCTAGCCTCGGACTTGTGTGAACTAATCAATGTAGAAGAGAAGAAGAAGATACTTGGTGATGTCCAAATGAGCTTGAGGTCACTTGTATTTATAGGTTTCCAAGGGTGACCAATTTCTTGTTATGGCTGACCTGTCCAAATGTGCATGTGTGGGCTTTTCTTCATAATTTCACTTTCCCTTATTCGATTTGAGTGCTTCAATATTCAAAATTGGTCTTCTCGAAAAGAGGAACCTAGTCCCATGGTTGGAATTTATCACTGAGCTGCCAAAGTTAACACTCCCTCTCAGCTAGGGATAAATTCCAACTGAATCATGTCATGTGTATCCTGTTGTCAAATTGTGTCCCATCTCTGCTCAACTCTATCTGCTGAAACATTCTCTAATCTAAAGAAGAAGAATCATTGGGGAGATAAAGCTACCACCCTCTACATCGTCGGAGAGCACATATCAAACCAAAATCTCATGGGGGAGCTAAAAATCTTCGACCCTAATCGAGCAATAGGTGATATAGGGGAGCGCATCTCAACCCATCTTATTTCCTACCGATATTCACATCAATGACCTTCAAGGGTCATGTGGTAGAACACCCAAATCATAATCCGAGCCCGGGCGAGATACCTGATTTACCAAAAGATAAGAATCACATGCCCCCAAGCCTCCTCAACCTGTTGACCAGACGAGGAGGGACAATTTGAACAAGCCCGACTTGTGGGTATGATGCCAACTGGGGTATACTCCGCAAATACCAAGATAGGGGAACAACATATCCATCCCTGTGGGTGATAGATAGGGGTGATACCCTATTGTCTAGAGATCCCTCAACCTGAGGAGCCCTCTGTCTCAATTCCACACCCTCGGATCTCAAACAGGAGGGAATAGCTAGCTTGGTGTCGTCGATTAGCAATTCCCCTTATAATAAGGGGTCACATCCATCAGTCCAAACTTCTCTCTAAAGACCAAGAACTTCCCTTTCGGTAAAGCCTTTATGAGAATATCTGCAATCTCCTCATTTGTCGATATGTGATGGGTTCTAACGGCTCCTCTCTGCACCATGTCTTGAATGAAGTGATATCGAATCTATATGTGCTTGGACTTGTCATGAAACACAAGATTCTTTGCTACAGAGATCCCACTCTTGTTGTCTTAATATATCACTATTGTATCTAGGACCTGGTCAAATAACTCTCCAAAAAGCTTCCTCAACCAAACTACTTTGCAACTAGCCATGCTAGCAGCAATGTACTCTACCTCGACGGTACTTAATGCTATAGAATTCTGCTTCCTGCTCATCCAAGATATCATGGAAGATCCAAGGCTAAAACAACATCCAGAAGTATTGTTCTTGTCGACAACGTTTCCTTCCCAGTCATCATTGGTGTATCCATGAAGTTGAACATCTCTAGCAGAATATCTTAGACCAAGTGTGATCGTCCCATGCAAATATCTCAAAATGTGTTTGGTAGCGATCCAATGTGCATGGAGAGACTCGGTCATGAATTGACTCAACGTATTCACTGCATAGCATATGTTTGGATGGGTGTTCACTAAGAACATTAGAGCCCTAATCAATTGTCTATACTTGGATGGATTCGCCAAATCGGGTCCTGCAGCTTCTCCACATAACTTTTTGAAGTTCATTTCCATTGGTGTGGGTAGGGACTTGCATTTTGTCATTCCAAATCACTCCATAGCTTAACAACATATTTTCCTTGTGAAAGGAAAATATCACTAGGCCTTTGCCACACCTCAAGGCCTAGAAAGTAGTGCATGAGTCCAAGGTCCTTCATCTCGAATTCAGAGGATAGCTCCCTCATACACTCGATCATGAGGGGTTCACTACTTGTCAAGAATAGATCATCAACATATAAAATCAAAATCAACAACATACCTTGGACTACTTTGAAGTAGAGGTTGGGATCAACATTGCTTCTTGTGAATCCTAACTTCACCAAATAACTGTCTATGTGGAAGTACCATGCTCTGAGGGCTTGCTTCAAATCATACAATGCCTTCTTCAACCTACAAACGTGTGTCTTTCGACCCTCTACTTCAAAACCTTGTGGTTGCTCAACATACACTTCTTCCTATATCATGCCATGCAGAAATTTTGTCTTTACGTCCATCTGATGAAGAGTCCATCCTTGACTTGCGGTAAGGGAAACTGTTAGGAAACCAGCTCACAAAAAGATAGAAAAGATAGATCAACGCCATAGAATTCAACCTCTTCGAGGGGGCAACCTCCTTTACATTACACAAATGAACAATTCTTGGATGATATAAATGACAAGATCTTCTTTCTACATATAGGAGTCTAAGGGGTCATAATATAATTAGAGTTGACATAACAATAATAATGCAAGGGCACAATAATAACAATAGTGGGCTTCTATGGGCCACAATAATAACAATATGGGGACTACATGGGTACAAAAATATAATAAGGGGGTTGTACTAATAACAATAAGCGGTTACACTAGTAGTATAGGGACCTAACATACCCCTCTCCTTCAAAAAGTGTTGTCCTCAATGCTTGAGTAGTTCTTTATGCTTCTATATAAAATCTTATCCTCCCACGTGGAATCTTCAGCGGGTAAGTTCTTCCACTTGATGAGATACCTTGAAATTGATCGATTCCGTAGCTGTCGAGTTCTTGTTTCTGTGACTGCTCGAGGTTCCAATATGATTTTTCCTTCCTCGTCAAGTTCTGGCAATATTGTTTGAATTGGGATCTTCTGCAACTTTTGAATGAGTGGCCACACTTCTTTGTCCTTCTTCCATTCATCCCTTGCTTCGTTTATCCAGTCTGGTTGGATAATAGAAATAGCACAAAACAATGCTTCCACATCCTCATCCTTTCTTGAGAGTCCATCTGCAACAACATTTTGCTTCCCTTTTTTGTAGATGATTTCAAAGTCATAACCCAACATATTTGTGACCCATTTTTTCTATTCTTCTAAAGATAATCTTTATTCTAAAAAGTGTTTAAGACTATCATGATCCATTTTTACCTTGAAGTGTCTTCCCATTAGGTAAGGTCGCTATTTCTTAAGTGTGTGTAGTATTGCCAACATTTCCTTCTCATAAATAACTTGCTTGAGATGTAGCTGTAAAAATACCCAATCGCCTACATCAAAACTTCTTTCACTGCAATGCTCATCTACCTGTTGTTTCATTTGATTCTGCACCAAAGAGGCATTATCCTTTAAAAGTTGGAGAACTTGTTGTTGATGCTCGATGTGATCTTTCACTGCTTGAATCTTTTTCTTCTTGATATGTCCTTCTATCTTGAGATTTTGAGGAGTGGTAATTTCTTCCAATGCATTACAAGATATGGTCAGATTCATTTCTTGATGCCCGATGTGATCTTTCACTTCTTGAACATTCTTCTTCCTGATATGTCCTTGTATATTGATAGTTTTTGGAGTGAGTTCCAGCCAATGCATGACAAGATATGGTCAGATTCATTTCTTCTTTCTCGATGTCATATTTCACTTCTCGAACCTTTTTCTTCTTGATATGTCCTTTTATCTTGAGAGTTTGAGGAGTGGTAATTCTTGCCAATGCTTTACAAGATATGGTCAGATTCATTTCTTCTTTCTCTGGGGTTGGTTCCTAGTGTATATCCTCTTCTTTTGACGTTTCTTGATCCTTTTCTTCCTCCTCTCCACAATCAATGTAAAATAATTTCTTCTCGACACACTTATGACCTTTAATGTATTTGTTATCACAATTGTAACAAAGCCCTTTTGCTCTTTTTTCTTCCAATTGTTGTGGTGTCAACCTTGTAGGTTGTGGAAGGCTAGGAGAAACAACACTTCCATCTTTATAGTTGTGAGGGGTAGAATTCCTTGTTGCCATAATTTTGTTTTTCACTTTTCTTGCCAACCTGAATGCCTTCTCCAATGAATTAGGTTCCCAAGGACGAACCTCATGTTAAATGTTATCCTTTAAAGTCCTTATGGAGACATCAATCCTTTGCTTCTCTGGAATATCATTTTCCCTTATATTCAATTTTTGAAATTCCTCAATAGGCTCTCCCATTGAACATTTTTTTTTGAGATTTATCAATTGGCTAAATAAGGTGTTTCTCTTTGTATCCTCATAATGTGTTATCATTTCCTCCGTGAAAATTGACCACATAACAAGTGGTTTACGAGAACAAAGCCCTTTATACCATAAAAATTAATTTGGTTCTAAATACGAATATGCAATACATACCTTTTGTAATAGTTTCACCCATGTAGATCAAAATATTGCTCCATCTATAGTATCTAATTTACTGGATTATTGCCATCAAACTTCCTCATATCGCCTTTTCTTGCTTTTAGGAGCTCAATCTTGAAACGATTGTAACTCTGTAATTTTAGATCCCCAAGTTCTGAAATTGTGTGATGTAGCCCTCTAAGTCCTCTTTCTAACCCCTCAATTCTGATCAAGATTGGATTCTGCAAGGAAGAGTTATGTCAAAGCTCCCACGATGACCTGATTATAGACTAGTTCAGTAGAGTGAACTTGTACGAAGTTCCATGCATCACTGTTTCAACCTTAGGACCTGAAACCGATGCACATAAAACTACAGTTCGTCCTATTTCTATTACTTCTTACGAAATTTCAATCTGATGCACAAAGAGAAAGTTATGAGGATTTTCACAAGGTCACCTATTTAGGATGTAATTCGGGAGCTTGCAGAAACCCTACATGTCTTGGACTGTATCTCCGAACATATAGCGAAACAGCATCTGAAATTTGGACCTGAGGTTCAGCAAGAGTTTTGCTCAAATGGGTTGTTTTTTTAGCTTCTGTAATGGCGCAGAAACACAGTTATAGTGAAAGTTCCACGATGACCTGTTTGGGATGAAATTCTAGAGTTTGCAAAAACCCTAACTTCCTCAGATCATATCTCTGAGAATATAGCGAGACAAGATCTGAAATTTAGACCCAAGGTTTAGACCGAGTTATTCTCAAATTATTTTTTCTTTTAGCTTTTGAAACTTCGTAGTGAAAAATTTATAGCGAAAATGCCACGATGGCCTGTTTGGAGCAATGAAACCATAGAATCCAAACCTCTAATACCAAATGTTAGGAAACCAGCTCACAAAAAGATAGAAAAGATAGATAAACACCTTCAAAATAAGTCTTTGAGAAGTGGAAACCTCCTTTACATTACACAAATGAGCAATTCTTGGATGATACAAATGAAAAGACCTCCTTTCTATATATAAGAGTCTAAGGGGTCATAATATAATCAAAGCCGACATAAAAATAATAATATAAGGGCACAATAATAACAATATGGGGACTACATGGGCACACCAATATAATAAGGGGGTTGTACTAATAAAAATAAGGGGTTACACTAGTAGTAAGGGACATAACAGAAACTATTGAACGAGTGGTTGTATATGGAGCCATAGGTGTGAATATGTTGTCATAATCTTCTTCCTATTTCTGGGAGAATCTTTGAGCAACAAACCTTGTTTTATATTTCTCAATGATACCATCAACTCCTTGTTTAATCTTTAATAGCCACTTTCAAGTCACCATGGATTTCCCCTTTGGTCTTGGCACAATATCTCGTATCTCATTTTTCATGATTGATTCATATTCTTTGGCCATAGAATCCTTCCAAACTGGTTCTTTCACAGTTTCTTCAAAGGTGGGAGGTTCGACTTGAATCATAGTGCTCATAGTTGCAACATATCCTTGGTACTTGCATGGCTTCTTACTTTCTCTTAATGATGTTCGAACGGAAATGCATTTCTCATCACCTTGTAATGTGTCATGGAGCCAAAGTGGCCTCTTCCTGGAAGGAGGATCACATGGAGGACGATTTAAGGTATCCATAGGATCCATGGGATCATCAACAATATCTGTCTCAGATTCAGGCATGGAAGGACCTTCTAGAATATCCATATCATCATTCTTCTTAGGAGGAGGAGGCGAAGGAAGGTCCCTTGCTTTCCCAAGGGCAACATCTTCATCGAACAAACATACCTTCCTTTGACCAAGAATATATATTCTAAACGCTTCAGAATTTTCACAATATCAAAAAAACATACCTTTTCTTCTTGTGGCTTCCAACTTGTTTCTTTTGTCTTTCGGTGCATGAAAATATACGAGGCAACCAAAGATACAAAGATGTCCAACATCGGGCTTAACACCTGTGAACACTTCTTTCGGGGTCTTTTTGTCTAATGCTTGATGAGACACCCTGTTTTGAACATATATGACAACATTTGTTGCTTCTCCCCAAAGGAACTTTGGCAACTTTTGATCATGGACCATGGCATAAGCAACTTCTCTAATGGCCCAGTTCTTTCTTTCAACCACTCCATTTTATTCAGGAGTATAGGGCACAAATGTCTCTTACTTGATACCTTCCTTCTTGCAAAATCAATGAATTCCTTTGATATGTACTCTCCACCATTGTTAGACTTGAATATTTTGATTTTCTTCCTTGTTTGATTTTCAACCAAAGATTTGAACTCCTTGAACATTTCAAAGGCTTCATCCTTGTGCTTCAAATAATATATTCACGTCTTTCTTGAGAAGTCATCAGTGAAGGTGATGTAGTAAAGATGGCCACCAATAGAATGCACGGGTATTGGAGCACATATGTTGGAATGAATGAGATGAAGGATGTCATTTGTCCTGTTCTCACTATAGGGGAATGGTCCCTTGTCTTATTTCCACTGGCACAACTTGGACATACTCCATCATGTTGGGCTTGAACCTTGGGAATCCCTAAGACCAATTTTTCCAATTTCGAAAGAACATCATAATGTAGATGGGTCAATCTTTGGTTCCATAGATTGCTTAGATGATTAGTATCATGGACCAATGCTAGAAGAGGTCTTCCAGTAACCCTGTAGAATCCTTCAAATTTCGATCCCAATGTGAATGCATCTCTCATAGGTGATCCCTCATCCCTTTGTCTTCTAAAGAAGATATTGATACCAGATTCTTCTTCAAACCCGATACATACGTTTTTGATATGGGGTAGCATCGAATGTGCTCTAAGCCTCAAATTTTGCAGGGAGGCTTGAGCATAGGTATTCCAAAGAACCTAGAAAGTGTTTTGGGAAATTCCACCTAGAAGTGATTTTAATAAATAATTAATATTTTTAATAGGGTTCCTAAGTCTAAACTTAGGAAAATTAAAATATTAATGGGTATTAATCTAATCAGGGGTGAAACTTCTAGAAAAATCCATGGATCAAGTAAAAATGATCTAAGCCTTTGATTATGTTTTAATCTAGGTCGTTGGTTGTCCAAGAGGAAGATATAACAAGGGGCTTGAAGGTCATTTGGAAAACACACAGAGAGATTGATAAAATCGGTTTTCTGAGGTGAGAAGTTCTCAAAAGGAAAAATGATTGAGGAGATCTTGCAACAGAGGGGTAGTGAGAATCCAAGAGAAGGAATTTCCGGAGAGTACTAGGCAGAGAGAGAACATAAAGACATTCAGAGGAAGGCTGACGCTGACCTACACAGTGCTGATGCAGACGCAACGCAGTTAGTGAGGGGAAGTCGAGTTTCTACTGAGGGAATTCAAAGTTCAGTTTCCAGAAGTCAGGGTGTGAGTCTAGGAGGCTGGAAAGTCGATTTCTCAACCATCAGAGGATCCTTTTCCCCACTGGAAACTCTTTCCACTTGTTGTTATGGCATGAAGCGGTGTTGCTACAACTGAAAATGAGGCTATGAATTTCCTTAGGTATTGTGCTACCCCAATGAAACTCCTGACCTCAGAAACATTAGTAGGCATTGACCATTTCATGATGGCCTCCATCTTGGAAGGATCTATCTTCAAATCTCCTCCACCAATCACATACCCTAGATACACCAAAGACTGATGTGCAAACTCACACTTCTTGAGATTTGCTAGCAGCTGGTGCTTCTTCAATGTTTCCAACACCTACGTCAAATGTGAAATATGTTCCTCCCATGTAGCACTATATACTAGTATATCATCTAGATAGACAATAACAAATGAATCTATAAAAGAGCGTAGTATATCATTCATTAATATCATAAACGTAGCTGGTGCATTACATAGGCCAAATGGCATAACTAACCACTCATAAAAACCTTGCTTGGTTTTGAAGGCGGTATTCCATGTATCTTCTTCTTTGACTCGAACCTGGTGATATCCAGATTTCAAGTCCAGCTTGGTGAAATACTTTGCTTATTGCAACTGATCTAGCAGATCATCTATCTCAAGTAGGGGGTATCTGTTCTTTAGCATGATTTTATACAATGCCCTATAATCTATACACATCCACCAATTCCCATCCTTCTTTGGCACAATGATGATGGGTGACCCACATGGTGATGTACTCAGTCGAATGACACCTTGTTCCAACAGCTGCTGCCACTGTTTCTTCACCTCACTTGCTTCTATAACAGACTACCTGTACAACCCAATATTTGGTAATGGGGAGTTTGGCAATAACCGAATCTTGTGATCCACTTCTCCCTTAGGTGGTAACCCTTTAGGTTCTTGAAAAACATCATTGTATACCTATAAAAACACCTCCAATTGTTTTTCATGTTTCTTAGTACACCCCTCCAGGGATGCCTTGCCTCTTGTTGACTCCTCTTTAGACTGAATTTCTCTTAAAGACAATAAAAAATACTTCTTGTTGGAATTGATCAATTTCTTGCCCTGGTTGGCACTTACTAGTGAAATTTTCGACTTGCCTTTGTGTGCGTTGATGATGAATGATTTTCCATCCTTGATGAGCTGGTACTAGTTATCTCTCCTCATGAATATTACATCACGCATGTACATGTATGGACTCCCAAACACGATTCCACATACATCAAGGGGAACCACATCCAGATCTACTTCATCAATAAAATCGACACTGATAGCAAATCTAATTTCGCATTGTTTTATTACCTTCAGCTTTGCATCCTTATTTACCCATCCTAGTGGATGGGTTTGGATGATCACGAACTTCCAACAATAACTTCTTGACCAGCGCTGTTGTAATGAGATTCGCTTGCGATCCTAATTCAAACGAAGCATCAATCGTTTTTTTCTTGACATGTATCTTTATATGGAAAAGTTTGGTCATTTCTTTCTCTCCCTGTTACTGAAGGATACTAAGATTCACCTCCTTTTCCACTCATGTACAGACGATTTTCTCATCGACGTCCAAGTTTCTTTCAACTTTGTTTCTCGAATTAGTGACCATGAGAGTATTATTCTTATTATCTTTCTTCTTGTTCTTTGGGTTTAGTTATGGATGCAACTTCCAACACTTCTCCTCTATATGACCATCAATGTTGCAGTGGTTGCTAGGATCTTTGCAATGGTGTGTTGTGGTTGATGTCTTTTTATCATTTCCCCCTTTTTCTTCTTCTTCCCCTCCTTATAAGCCTTCTTATTTCTCTTTCTTCTTTGATCCACTTGATTGTGCTCTTTTCAGGCCTATGTTCTCTAGGTACTGTGCCTGTACACAAGCCTCATCCATTGATTTGGGCTTGAACAAAATTCACTTGCTCACCTAGATGGAGGTGCAGGCCCCCCAAATACTTGAGGAGTACATCTGAGTTCTTTGGATAGATACCCAACATTGTAGCCATCTTTCTAAATGTTGTGTAGTACTCCTACACGCTCTGGCCTTAGTTTTGCCTGAAGTAATGTCACCAGATCCACTGGTCCTTCACGTACATAATTAGATAAACTATGACTTAAGGAGGGTTTTGAAATCCTCCCACTTAGTCACTAGAGGTTCTCCCTCCAACCTTAGAGCTTTTGTGTGGCTCTCCCACCAAGTCAGTGCATGGCCCTCTAATTTCAACCACGCGAATGAGATCTTATGCCCTTCCTCGATTTGATGGATGCTGAAATAAACTTCTTATTGTTGCAGACAATGGTTTAGCTTTAGAGCGTCGATCTTGCCATGGTACGACTTGATATCAACATTTTTGTCCATTTTGAACAAGGATTGATTCACGACACTCGAACTAGGTTTATCTTTAACGGGTTCTTTCTTCGGTTGGTTCTCCGTGTCTTCCTGATCTCCCGATCCCCCTTCTGATTTATCCTCTGCATCTGAACCCCCATCTCCTACAAATATCCCCATCTTATTACTTAGGGCCACCATGAGGAGGTTTACATTTCGATTTATATCCACGACTTAGTGTTCGAGCGGCAAAAACCTCACCTTTGTAGGAGCACGAGATTTGTTTACAGATTCATCGACCATGATTAGGGTTTTACGATTTTTTGCCCCGTTGATCTAGATCCCTCCAAGCTCCACAAAATACCCAAAGAAACTTCCTATGATACCAAATTATTTGTAAACTACTGTGGATATTCCACTCGATAGTTTTTCACAACATATCTAATAATATTATATTAAAACTCTAAAAATTCTACACTATTACAGTTTATTAAAATTTAAGATCTGTGGATTTCACTGTGTTAGAGTCCTATAGTGATATGATTCATAATTTTGAATTGGCTAAGGTTAAGCCTTGTAATATTGTACATACTTTTTCTTTCTGCAAATGCTTTCCATATTAAAAATTAAAAAATGTAAAGAGGGTATGTCCTAAAAGAACAATCAAAAGACAAAAGCAAACAAAGATAAATAAAAAAATGAAAATATATGAATCCCAAAAAAAAAAAAGCAGATCATGAAAGTGTGCAAGTCTGAATGCCACTACTATTTTAATGCTTTACTGTATTAAATAATGGTTGTGTGCATCTTGTCATACATGCCACAACCCATGGTAGTCAAACTGCTTAATCTTGACTATTTCATGCTTTGAATTTTATGTTTATAGTTAGAGAATAAAATATGACCAAACAACTTAATCTTGGCAGATCATTAAATAGGTAGAGAAAATAAAAGGAGCTCATCTGCTTAATCTGAGCCCTTTGAAGATATAAGGTTAGAATTAGATAGTTTAATTTATAAAAGAAAAAAGGAATGATAAGGGTCTGCTAGTCTAAATGCACCCAAATAAATGAAGAAAAAATGTTAGGTTAAGTAATGGGTAAGTGGAAGAAAGGTTGTTGAAGTATAAAGTTGATTGGACAAAAGCACATTTATCATGCTTAATCGTATCTTTCAATGTGCATGAGCAGTTAAGAAAGCAAAAACAATGATTTATAATTTGATTTAATTAACTCCCCCTCATTCATTTCATCCCTAGACTTACTAATTTCCCCATTTACAAGTATGTTCTAGTACTAAAAATCCTTCAAGTCATAAAGGCTCAGAACATTTCTCTGACTTTTGGTGGGACCAGACCCTCGGCTTAATGACTTATGGACATCAAGTGTTAGAATTCCCTTCATAAAATTCATTTCCCTTCATTACCCTAATAAAACCCCTTTTCTTAAGGTTAAAATCTATTTTCCTATGAAAAGTAAACAACCCCATGTTAAATTCCATTCATTCAAAACACCCACAAAAAGATTTTATCCTAAGTATAAGTGCATGTGAAAAAAATTTGCAAATATTACATTATGCTTAGGGGTATACTCACTCTGCTCATTTCATTTCATAATAATTTTTAACATAATATTATAGCTCTCGATATACCTTTTCCCATATATAAATAAATCTCGTATATAATACCTCAACCCTTAGTTTAGTTATAAACTATATTTTTATCCCATACCCCCGACAAAACTCTCTTGACTCACAAATTCTTGGTAAAGTTGAGATAAACCCTTCATTGAACCCTGCCCGATCATTTAATCCCATGATTAACTCGTAAATAATCTCAAACCACCAAGGATTAAAGCCACGGACCCTCTCGAAACCTTTGCCCATTTCATCCGTGCACATCTGTCACCTGATTGTCCTCTGATCGTCAGTGCCCAAATCCAACAGTGCACAGCCATATCGGGTTCACCTGATGTCTGACCTTTATCGGCCCGATAAAGTGGTTTTGCCCGGCCCCCCATCTGCTACGTGTCAAGCTCTAAGATAGGTTGAGTGATCCCTCCAAAATACTGCCTCCTCCATAAAAGCGGTGCGATGGCTTGGGAAATCACCTCCTCGCCCAACTCGAAAAACCACCCACTATTCATTTGTAATTTACCCGCCAAAAAGTGATCGTTATTCAATAAAAACGTCGAGAAGCCCTATTTCGCCTTTTTCACTCAATTTCTTTGTAAACCTTTGCAAACCATTGTGACAGCTTCAAACGCTGAAATCACCAATTGACCTCAATTTCACTATTGAAGAAGTTGCAGAGACCCCAATCAAGCTCTGAGTCCGTACCAAAACCCATTCAACCTTTTACAGTTGTCGAGAACACCAATTTGAAACTAATTCACCCGAATTCTAGGTATTTGAAGAGAAATTACCAGACACCCTTTCAATTTGAAAACGTTCAGTCTTTAAAGTGTTTTAATTAAGTAAAATTAATTGGAATTACTTTAAAATTAAAGTGTGTGCCCAAACCCTTCTGAAAGATTCCAAATTGCCTTCAAAACCTTTGATATAAACTTGTATTACCAAATTCAAATCCACAAGAACTGAATTATGGTCGCCCCCGTCGCCATGGATGTCAGACCTATCACAACCCCTCATTTGGACCTTGAACACCTTCCTCTGGCGGACAAGGATTTTCAAATCAAAGGCACAAGTGCCTATACACTCCTGCTCAAAATTCATTGTTTGAGTAAGGACAAATATCTAAACCATACTGATGACATTGGCCTTTGGGACTCCAATTTTCCCAAATACCAGTTTCCACAAGTACATGCCTTTCCTGAGATTGTCCATATGTGCCATGCTTGTTACATTCCCAGTTAGAGGGCTATGATGTCCCTAGACCAAAGGGTCTTGTTCACTATTACAGCTGAGTCAATCAATGAAATGTTGCAGGTCCAACAAGGTCTAAACCTGACCCCACTCTCCATTAGGGATTTCTTAGACCAGTACACCAAATTGAGTCCATCTAGATTGGCCCAAATATTCCCAACTTTCATTGTAGAAGAGTAGCACATTCCTACAGATGCCCCTCCATATGTTTCTGCCATTTTCTCTAAAAGGGACAAGCAAATTATAACCATGATCTCATCTATTCTAGGCTATACCACAGATGAATTCGTTGATGAGCTCATCCTGGCCTTCATGTCCATTTTCACTCCAGGAAAGCCTCCTGCTACTTTGTACAAGTATGCCCAGTTCATAGCTGAAAGGATGCATGAACAATTTACCAGAATGTACAATGAGAGGGTATTCAAGTACTCATATGTACTTTACCACATGTTTTTGTATTATCAGTTAGACATATTTCCTTTCACCATCCAAAAGTTGGATACTAAAGGCCAACCCAGGTCTGTTATATTTTGGACACCACTATTCCACAGGTATTCATCACCATACACCTACACAGACTTCATTGACTCTTTTGTCCATTCAGTCATGACCATGCTGACAGGAAGCCCTCCACCCAGAATAAGTCAAGCAATCAAAAGAGTGCTCCAATTGTCCAAGCAAAGTAAGGTGGGAGATTGGTACCTTTACCAAAATCACACCGAAATAAGAATTTATGGTTGTCAACTTGCCCCATACAAACTTCCTAAATACCTCCCCATGTGGTTATTTGCTCTAGAATATTATAGGCAGATAATGAACTCTGATAATATAAACTTTGTCTTGGCCAATAAAAGGACTCATTTCAAGGTCAAAAATCAGTGAGGCCCTTTTATTTGCAATTCTAGAGAGGTAGGAGAGGAAGCAGACCAAATTTTGCAAAAAATGAAGTTTCAAAACAGTTTCATGTGGAGGTATGACCCTCAAGGGTTTATGACCAAACTAAGACAAAAGGCCAAATTGGGACCTTACATTCATCACCATATACCAGAAATAGAAATATGTGCCAACCAATCTGAGTGCTTGGAAAACACTCTCATAGACAGGGATAATACAAAGGTAGATGTTCAAAATACCTTGTTTGATTTAGAGAGACAGCTTGATGAAAGCTCATTCCTGCAGGTACCAGAGCAAGAAGAAACCAGGAGTACCCTTACTGTTTTGCAAACTCCTCAGAATGAGGAAAAGAATCCCAAAAAGAACAGAGAGGGAGCCTCCAGCTCAGGTATGGACACATCCAAAATGTACAGTATGAAGCTAGCCAGAGCAAAAGGCCTAGGCTCAATCTTGTTTCAAAACAGGAAGACACAGAAGGCTCAGTAGAAATAACTAATACTGAGTTAGACATGAGAAAGGGCACAACTCCCTCTGGGGAAACACAGGAGCCATCTACATCAAAAACTCAAATGTTAGAAAGGCAGCTCAGTGTAGAAGTCTCCTCATTTAATAAGCCTGCTGATAAAGATAGGGACATTAAGGACAAATTCAAGGAAATTAAAATGAGAAATGAGAAACTGAAGGCACAATCCTATGCACAATATCTCAAGCTTACATCCCCTAATCAAAGTAGGTTGATGTCAGCTTTTGACATCAAGGAAGGAAAGATGCAAATGTCCTTCATAAAGCCAATTGTACAACAACCAAGAACATCAACAGATTTCAAGAAGATAGACTTTGAAGTATTGGCAAGGGATATTCATCCCATTGACCAAATTGAATTTCACAAGCAGGCTGGAGAAATGATTTACTCCACCCTTACAGGAAAAGCCATAGCTGCCCATCAGTTGCAGAATTCACAAAATAACATTTTGGTCTAGTATCAGTTGGAAAAGGCCTCTCACAGGCCAAAGACACCAGAATCAAGTCTTTGGAAAACTTGGTAATTAAATTGGGACATTATCCCAAAGACATCAAGACTACTGAACAATTAATCAAAAGGAAGAATGATGACATTGTAGCCCTCAAGAACAGTTGAAGATACCTCAACTACAACACCACCAGACACAGGTAGTCTTGGAAAGCCAAACAAGGCATGAAGAGTTGATGGACTTAGTCCTTAAACTAAATGATCAGTTGAGGGAGGCAAAAAAGGAATTGGACAGCTTAATCCAATTAAAGCAAACTGATCTTGGCACTACCTCATTGAATTTCACCCCAGCAGTTACCACGGATGTTTCTTCCACATTAGCAGCCTCATTGGCTCCCATATCTCCAATGGCCACAACACAACCGGTTTCTACAGCATCTACATCAGCAACAGGTACATCAGGTGATGAAGCAGCAAAAATAGTTAAAGCTATGGAAGAAATTTCCATACAGACAACAGAGATAAATAAGCTCAAAGAGAAAGTGACAAGCTTGGAAACTGATTACAAGCTTGCTAAAATCATGCACAGGGAAGAAGTGCAAAAGGCTACTAGGATGAGTGAAAGATTGAAAGTATTGGAAAAGGACTTAACACTGAAAGAACCCCTTGGGCAGGCTACGGAACAACTATGGGCCAAGATCATTGACTCTATCAATGATATTTGACCATCTATTCAATCAATTTTTGAGCCAATAGATTTGATCAAGTTGGCTACAGAGGCCATCCAGAAAGTAAAAAAAGAATTAGGACAAATGCCAGAAGAGGCTACCAGAATTATCCAATTCCTTAACAGCAAGAATAAGTATGAGCTTCAGGAATTGGAAATAGAGGACAAAACAGAGACAATTTTGGAGGTCAAAAAGGTCCTCTCCAAGAGGAACTTGATGCAAAACTTGGAGGATAAGTGTCAGAATATGTAGCTAGCCATTGGCAGATTTATGGCTAAGTTCCAGATTTTGAGAGAAAAGGGATTACCTAGTCCCTTAGTGATAAATGATAAGCTGATGACACAAGAGGATTACAACAAGAAAATTAGAGAGGTAGCAAAATATCAGGTGAATACATCGTCAATGAAGGCATTTCCAACATGCAAAGTACTCTACCAAATATTTGAAAACTTGTTTTACCTCCAGCATGAGGTAAAACACTTGTTTATAAATAAGCCTACTTTTTCCAAATACACAGAGGCAGGGGAAATATATAGGAGGATGCTAAAAATCCAATTACCTGATGCTGAAACATGGGAGAAATTAACTGATTTGCTATAGAAATATGCAATAAAAAAGTTAATGTACAGTAAAAGTAAAACAACATGGTAAAAGGATAAAGACAGATCAGAAGAGTCAAAGTGCATCAGATGAAAGGCTAAACTAAATGAAGCATCCAACATGAAAGATCAAACAACAAATCAGTTTAAAGGGCTAAAAATCGAAGCATAATAGCCAGCACAACCAAAACAAAAGGGACAACATGAAAATAGTTCAATAACTGTCTCTATCTTCTTGCAAGAAGATATTTTTTCTTTCCTAGATTATATCTTAAATTAGTATGAGATATTTTGTAATAAACTTTTGTATAAATACTTCACAATTCGAAGTATGTAGTGTGGATTCTATTAGACATTTCTATAGACTTTTTGATAAGAAGACACTGAAGGTCATTGTATCATTTGCTGAGCCAACAAGCTAGATTGATGAATAAAGATTAGACATTTCAAAGGATTCATGTGTTAAGCGAATTTTAGACAACTATTCTCATGTGTTGTTGTCATTTTTCTCAAGTTATTCATAATTTTTAATGCTTTTCCAAAACTAAATGTTATACAGGAATAGTACTTAAGAACTTGTTTAATTACACTCTGTCTTAACAGTTATGCATTTGAATGTTTTCTTTTGATATTTAAATTAAAGAATTCTTAATTGCTCTTTGGTTTAGATTGATTTCATAAATATCCAGGTTAAAGGATTCTTAATTGCCCTTTGATCTTGATTATCCTTGCATTCCTCATTCATTATCCGGGTCTGAGAACCCTTAACTGCTCTCTCACCCCGAGTGAAACCCTTTCACCCCTCTGTCTCAAAGATCTGAAAAACACTTTGCTATCTTTCCCTTTGAAAGTTCCCTTTAGTGAGTTAATCTAGTTCTGCTTCCTTATTGTTTGACTCCATAGCCCAATGGTCTAAAAGACATCATTCTATCCATCTGTCTAAGCAGATCCCACCACCCAATCTCAAATACAAATAAAAAACCCCTTGAACAATCATAACTAGCCTAAAAACATCTTAACTAAAGCAAAGTTAAATTTTAAAGAGAGAACCCTCTCTGAGCATTAGGAAGGCTAGGTCCTGATCTCCAAAAGCGGTTTGTGGTTACCTCTGGTTTTTCTTTCCTCTTACTTCAAAGGAATCGTCAGAGTGACAACATTTCTGGCGACCATAATGGGGACTTCGATCCTCAGTCTCATAAAACTTTAAGGAAACCTAAAATTAAATCTTGAGCCCCTTAAGGTCATTACCTGAAGTAAGTTTTTAGAAAATTTCATAAAAACAGTTTAAAAACTTAAAATTCTGGCTTGTAAAAAGATTCACTATACTAGGGCAAACCCAGATCCAAACCCTGCAACTATAGTGGATGACCCAGAGAGAATTTTAAGACAACCTAAAACAACAGAAACTCAAGCCAGTAGTAGCAGATTAGTTAGATCCAATTCACTCCCTAAGGAGTTGTCAACTTTAGAGGACATCCTTTTCGATTTGTCATTTCACCTCTCATTATTCGGAACTAAATGAGAATGCAATCCATGAAACAGTCTTAAATCCTGATTTTGTTCAACTCATTGAATAAAAAAAGGTTATTCATTCAGATTTAGATAAATTAGTTGTTGAGACTTTTGATAAATTAGAAGCTTGGGCCTCTAAATTGATAAGTAATGTAGGTGATTCTTACATTCAACAATCTACTAAACTAGCTTCCCTTACTCTTGTTGTCCTTGGAGTTTCTTCACAAACTTCACTCGTTGTAAATCCACCTTCCTTTACCACAACTTCATCAATTGTATCTATCACAATTCAATAACCTAGACCATTTATTAATCAATCATCTTCATCATTATCTAGTTCACCTCCATCAGTGTCAAGACCTTCTTCAAACACCACAACTTTACCCGAAAGTCAAACCAGAATCACAACAATGACAAACATATATGCTCCTCTTGTTTTACTTGCCCAACTCCATCCCATGCCTGCAGATTATTAGAGTAATATCTTCTTGTTTGGTGCTACTGGTCATTACACTGCCCAGCAGCATGTAAACAAGATGTCTAAATTTTTTGAATTGCATGAAATAGATGAAGTAGATGTCCAAATGAGATTCTTTACCCAAACTTTAGCTGGTGATGTCAAGAAATGGTTCAAAGCCTTTCCTGCCAACCATATTGTAGACTTAGCCAATTTCAGAAGGTTAGTCATTGATAGATGGGAAAGAAAAAAGAACCCATTGCAAATACTTTCTGAATATGAAAATACTAGGAGAGCTCCCAATGAGTCAGTTCAGGACTATTGCATTAGGTTTAATAATATCTATAATGCAATCCCAACCAAAATTAAGCCTCCACCTGACCTAACATTAATTAAGTTCCCTGATGATTTTGATGCTGACATGTCATACTAGCTAAGGGAGAGAAATCCTGAAACACTTGAACAAATGCAGAGTAATGCTATTAGTGTAGAGGCCAACCTGTTAGCTAAGAAAGCACGAATGAGGAATGAAAAGAAAGTTGTATTTAAAGAAGAAGCTTCAACTTCAGATGGAAAAGTAGATGTTTTAGCTAAAAGTTTAGAAAGAATCATGGATAGGTTAGATAACATGGATAGGAAAAACCAATGGGAGAATCAACAACAACAACCCCCAATAAGAAACCCAAATTTTAGGAAGAACCCTAATACTGCAAAAAATGCTACACCAGACCAACAGATTAGGCCCCCCTTCCAAGAAAACTATGTTGAAGATTCACAAAACCAAGAAGTAGAGGATGATACCCAGATTAACTTACTGGAAACCACAAAGGAAGACACTGTTTTTCTTACTCAAGAAGAACAGGAGTTATATATGCTTCAATAATTGCAGTTAGAATCTGGTGAATCTTTTGATTTTAAACAGGGATATGAGTCAGCTATATATGAGGTACATAAACAATATAGCTTGAGAAGTAAGAAGAATAATGAGACTCCCATTAAAAGATCCATCCAAACCCAGACTAAGATAATAAAAGAAGCTCCAGTTAACAAAGTATTGCAAATTCTCCCTAGGGGAACACTTGAAACTTCAACCCCTAGGATTGTAGATATAACCTCCACTAAAACCCAAATAGAGCCAATCATTGAAAACAATCAAGATAAAAGAAATCAAGGCAAAACAGTAGAAACACAGACTGAAATGCCTACCACTGAGAAATAGGATAAAGACACTCAAATTGCACACATTAAGGAAGATCTTAATCAAACAAACAAACCTCAGCTCCCTTTCAATATTAAAAATGAAATAGCTAAATTAAAGATATCAGTTCCTTTGACCAAATTGGTAAAGAATGAATCTTATAGGTCACAGATAACTGAGACTTTGAACATAGGAGAGGGAGAGGATTCTGTTAATTTAAATGATGACCATCCTGAATTGTTGTTTGACCCTGAGGCCAATGGAATTCATCAGCAAGGGGGAGTTCCTCCTTTTTACATCAGCCTAAACATTCATGATAAAATTTTGCATAACGCTATGTTGGACTCAGGAGCATCCCACAATCTCATGCCAAAGGCAATAATGGAAAGACTGAACCTAGACATTACCAGGCCTTATAAGGATTTATTTTCTTTTGATTCCAGCCAGGTTAAATGCCTTGGTCTAATCAAAGACTTATGTGTGAATCTTGTCCAGTGCCCTGCAAAGAGCATTCTAATGGACATTGTAGTTGTAAACATGCCACCAAAATATGGAACGCTACTATCTCGCTCATGGGGAGCAAAACTGCAGGGATCTTTGTAGTTGGATATGTCTTATGCTACCATATCTGTTTTTGGCCAACCAAGAAAATTATATAAGGAGACCTTGATGAAGTATATGGTCAGTAGTGAGGAAAAGCCCCAAAACTTTCCCATATACTCCATGCATTCGGATATGGACTCTTTCATCTTATAAAAAGGAAATTATAGCCAAAGACCTTAAATGCAAAACCACTGACAGTGAGAACATATTCCATGAGGCACTTTGGCATTTAGACTTTGATGGGTCTTTAAATAGGTTAGGGGCTGGTGCAGGAGTGTGGATCCATAATATGGAAAATAACCATGCTGAGGGACATGCTTTCATATTGAATTTTAAATGTACCAATAACATGGCCGAATATGAAGCCCTGCTTCTAGGGTTACAATTGGTTAGGAAATTGGGAGCCAAAAGAGTTTCCATTATGGGAGATTTAGAGCTAATTATCAACCAAATCAATTGTGAATATTTTGTCTACAACCCTAAGCTTGGTAGGTATAGGGATGTTGTTTTACACTTGATCAAAGACCTCCTTGAATCAAACTTTGCTACCATTCCTAGAAAACAAAACATGCAGGCCCACAGTCTAGCTACCTTTGTTAGTGCTTGTAAATTTCCATTTCAACCAAACCACCAGTACAATGCAGAAGTCAGACATAGGCTTGTTATACCAGACAACCTCAAGTATTGGTAGATTTTCTCCCAGGACTCTCAGATCTACGATTTCATGAACAATGAAGTTGAATTTCATGAACTGTACAATAGATAATAATATAGAAAACAACTTAGATGTAAATATTTTTTATGTACATAAATCAACTAAATTTACTAAAGTAGAAATAGATAGTTTAGAAAATATAGAGATAGATGAAATAATAGATGATGATCCAAAGATTCTTAATTTGAAAATTAATTTTTTTCCTAAAGGATTAGTACCTTTGGAGGATTTGTTTGACTCTAATGATGTAGCTACGAAACCTAAAATGGAACCTTTGAGAGCTGACATAGAAGAGGTTAACATAGGAACTGCGGATAAAACAAAACTCATTACGATATCCAAAGCCTTACCCCCAGAGGAAAAGGTCAAATATATAAATCTGTTTAAAGAGTTCTAGGACGTATTTGCGTGGAGTTATGAAGACTTAAAATCTTATGACACCAGCATAATCCAACAAAAAATACCTCTAAAAGAAGATCATAAACCTTTCAAACAGAAACTTAGGAAGATAAACCCAATTCTTGTGCCATCAATAGAGAAAGAGGTTAAAAGAATGTTTGATGCCCAAATAATACCCCCCATTAGTTACTCAGACTAGATTTCAAACTTAGTTACAACTAGGAAAAAACAGGTGAAATTAGACTCTGTGTAGATTTTAGAAACTTGAACAAGGTCTCTTTTAAAGACAACTAACCCTTACCAAAAATGGACCATATTTTGTAAAGGGTAGTGGGCTCATCTAGGATTTCGCTGTTAGATGGATTCTCTAGGTATAACCAGATATTAGTCCAACCTGAGGACCAAGCTAAAACTGTGTTTACTACTCCTTGGGGTACCTTCATGTATTTGAAGATGCCCTTTGGATTAATGAATGCAGGTGCCACATTTCAAAGAGCTATGGATATAGATTTTTCCAAGGAAATCCATGATTTCTTAGTAGTATACTAGGATGACATCACAGTCTTCTCTAAATCTGACAATGAACACTTAGACCACCTTAGAAGAGTATTTATCAAATGTAGGAAATTTGGGATTTCTTTAAATTCTAAAAAAACACTTTCTCGTCTAGAAGAGGGAAAGTTGTTAGGACACATCATATCTAGTATAGAAGCCATTTTGACCATTTCCCATCCCCAAAACATAAAAGGGCTACAATCATTTCTAGGTAAAATTATTTTTCTTAGGAGATTCATCTCAAATCTAGCAGAATTAATTAGGGAATTAAATAACATGCTAAGAAAGGACTCAGCAATTAAATGGACATTGGAGGCCAAACAATCCTTTGAAGCTATTAAGGAAGCATTAACCAAGACTCTAGTCCTGATTAGTCTTGACTTTAACAAATATTTTATCATTTTTTCTTTTGCTTCAAAACACACCATTGCAACAGTCTTGCTGCAAAAGAACAATCAAGGATATGAACAGCCAATAACATTCTTTAGTAAATCCTTCTGAGATGCTACACTCAAATACAATATCATGGAAAAACAAGCATTATCTTTGGTTAAGGCTATCAAAGATTCCAGGGTATACATTTTGTACTCTCACATTATTGCTTATGTTCCAAACTCTGTAGTTAAGGACATTTTGACTCAAAATGGGCCTGAAGGAAAAAGAGGCAAATGGATTGCCATAATATTGGAATATGACATAGAGATAAAACCCACCAAGCTCATCAAAGGCCAAGGTTTAGCCAAACTCATGGTTGAATTAAACTGTCAGGCCCTTGATATCAACTTCATTAGTGCCCTTGATGATCAGGAGGAGATGATGACTCCACAGATCAGTGAACCTTTTACTGATTCACCATGGTATGCAAATATTACATTTGTATTACTAAACTTACAAGCTCCTCCTGGATTGACAAGAACTAAAGCTAGATTCTTAAAAATGAAGTCATTGAGATATTGTGTTGTAGATAATGCACTGTTTTGGAAGGACAGTAGTGGTATTCTCTTAACATGTTTATTAAAGGATGAAGCTAACAATATTTTGCAAGAGTTTCATGCAGGGGATTGTGGAGGACACTTGTATTGGAAGAGTACTGCTGAAAAGATTCTGAGGGTTGGTTTCTACTGGCCTACTTTGTTTGCAGATGTTAAAAAACTTGTGACCTTATGTCATAAATGCTAGATTTTTGAGGGAAAAAGGAAACTTTTACCCTTGCCTCTTAAACCAATTTCCACTGATATGCCATTTCAACAATGGGGGTTAGACTTGATTGGAGAAATACACCCCCCATCCTCAGCTCAGCACAAGTGGATACTAACAGCGATATACTATTTTACCAAATGGATAGGGGCCATACCTTCTAGGCAAGCCATAGACACTGTCATAATCACCTTCCTAGAGAGTAATATCCTTTCAAGATTTTGATGTCCCCAGAAGCTCATTACTGATAATGCAACAACCTTTAAATACAAAAGAATGATAGATTTCTGTAACAAATACCACATCACCCTTGGCCGTTCCACAACCTATTACCCTCAAGGTAATGAACTAGCAGAGTCATCCAACAAAAGTCTGGTCAATATTATCAAAAAGTTACTGGAGGATAACAAAAAGACATGGAACAAGAAGTTAGTCAATGCCTTATGGGCAGATAGACTGACTACTAAAAAGTCCATTGGAACATCACTCTATCAATTGGTTTATGGGATGGATGCAGTTTCCCATCATCCTTGGGAGTGCCAGTCATGAAGATCCTCCAGGAATTACAGGTGGAATCGAATGATATTCAAATAAGAATAAATCAGACCATACACCTGCAGCAGACTAGAGAAGAAGTATATGTAAAATCACAGATAATCCAAGAAAAAATCAAGAAAATCTTTGATAAAAAGACTAAAGCAGATGATTTTCACATAGGAGACAAAGTCCTTAAGTGGGATTCAAGGAGAGAAGATAAAGGGAAACAATGGAAAATTTGATTTTCTATGGCAGAGGCCTTTATGTCATTTATGGCCACACAGGCAACAATGCCTTTTTCTTGAGAAACATAGATGGACCAGATCTACCAGGAGAACTTATTAATGGTAGGATGCTGAAGCATTACTTTTCCATTGACTTACAATAGTTCACTTTACTTTTCATCATTGTACATAACATTGCAGAGTGTAGATTGGATTGGATGGTAATCCTTTGAAGTTGAAGCCTGGAGAGAAGGCCCTAAGCTTTGAAAGATTACTGTCATAAGTATCAATAATGCAGATTTACAGAAGGACACTTTGCAAGGTAACTTCAGCCACAATTCAAAGGCTACTAGAGTCCTATAGTGATAAGATTCATAAATTTGAAATGGCTAAGGTTAAGCCTTGTAATATTGTACATACCTTTTCTTTATGCAAATGTTTTCCATATTAAAAATTTAAAAATGTAAAGAGGGTATGCCCTAAAAGAACTGTTAGCTCTGCTACATGCTGCTGAGTTTCCAGGAGAAGGAATAAGTTTGGCCTTTGGTTGCTGGCTCAGAGATGGTTTATAATGCTTATCATTGTCTCTCCCTTTTTTCCCACACCTTTGTTTACTCCTTCCCCTTAAATCCTCCTTATTCTCTTTAAACCCCTTTAACCTTGTTTTGGTCTCAAAACTCCGTCTAAACCCTTTTCTACCAACTCTTGGGCCCGATAACCTTTTAAACCTCGCATAAACCTTTAAAACCTCATTTAAACACATTTTTTGTTTTTATTTAATCCCCGGCACTAACCTTTTTAGGCCATTATAACCGTGCATATAATTAAAAACCACAACCCACGGCTTTAACTGTCACATCAACCCCGAAGCACATGCTTTAATTCCGTGACCGTCCGATCATCTCCCGCAGATCCAACGATCGACGCTTCCCCCGCTCTGCCAACCTGCTCGACTGTTAACCCGCGGGGAAGTGGTTTCCCGCCGGCCACGTGTCATATTTTAATTGCATCGCTTGCCCTCATACGGATACTGCCTTTGCCCGAAAAGCGGTGCGGGGAGACTGCTTACCGCCCTTCCGGTACGGTCCCCCGCTCGTTAACCTGTGCGCAGCTCCCGCTCCCGATAGCCGTCTGATCTTTCCCGCTGCGATCTGACGGCCCAAATCTGTCTCCACCCGTCTTCCCCGATAACGCCCTCCGATCCAATCTGCATCGTTCGTTTTCGCGATTTGACGACTGCTATTGATCCCTGCGCCTCTGTGTCGTCCACCGCCGCTAGCCATCAGATCTAGGCCGTCCATTTTGCCATCCAACGACCAGCGTTCTTCCTCAGCTCTTCGTCCATTTTCATGCATTTTTCACTATTTTCGGCCTGTTTTGTGCGTGCGAAGGAGGAAGGAGACCGCGATCCAGCAATCTGTGCATTAAATCCTCAGCTAGCACATTCAAAGAACAGCACGGCTGAGGAAGAAAGGACGATCCTCGAGCAGTTCAACACCTTCAACAGTTATGGACATTTATTCAT
Organism: Pinus tabuliformis; assembly: GCA_031772625.1. Classification (NCBI taxonomy): domain Eukaryota; kingdom Viridiplantae; phylum Streptophyta; class Pinopsida; order Pinales; family Pinaceae; genus Pinus; species Pinus tabuliformis. Next base: position 420,415,901 of record CM062819.1, on the reverse strand, counting down.
GAAACATTCCACCTGTTCAAGGAGTACAACAAAGTACCAGAGAATGTCAAATTTGTTAATTAAAACAGTGAGAATGTATCAGAGGCCCATAATAGTTTGTAAATGCTGTTGGTGGTCAGTTATGACCCCTCCACGATTAGGGCAATAGAGCAATTTTGTGAAAAACTCCTTATATACTAAAAACAAGATGTAATCAGTTGATGAGTGTTATTTTGCTGTAAGGTTCAACTTCTGGAGATTGTAACTGTTGTGATACCTGCAGCGTCTGGTTTTCATTTTCAACTAATGCAAGCTTTTTTTGCTGTTAATTGCTCACTGTCCACTTCTTCTTCTTGTTCCAGGCTGTACCTGTTTTGCATTTATTCATGTGCTGCTGATGTTTAGTATTAGAGGGGCTGTCATCCCACCTCCGTGTTAGAATCTAGTTAGTTTCATTGAATTTGTGTGTAGGTTTCTGTTGTTTTAATGCCAGAGAGCTGTCATCCTGTCTGTGCATTATAAAATAGATTTACAGACCTTTTAACTGGTTGTAGCCGGCCATCACAGGGTCCTGTGCATCTGCTGGTGTGGTCAGTCTTCTCCATCATCACATTTTATTCAAAACTATGAGTAATTGGTGGTCTAAAGTCTTGTAGTCTGGGGGTGTTCACCCATGTTTGGGGTCAGGCATAGCAGAAGTGGTTATCTGGCTTGAATATGCAGCATTTCTTTCATTCATCCACCATTTATCCAACATTATGTTGAGTTTGTAATGTTCCCGAGCATCTCTGAGATACAACCTAGGAGAGTTTCTTGGGGTGATAACAAGAATGATCAAAGGACAAAAACAAACCAAGATCAAGAAAAAAATGAAAATATATGAACCTTAAAAACAAAACAAATCATGAAAGTGTGCAAGTCTAAATGCCACTACTATTTTACTTCTTTACTGTTTTAAATAATGGTTGTGTGCAGCTTGTCATACATGCTACAACCCATAGTAGTCAAATTGTTTAATCTTGACTATTTCATGCTTTGAATTTTATGTTTATAATTAGAGAATAAAATCTAACCAAACAGCTTAATCTTGGCAGATCATTAGATAGGTAGAGAAAATAAAAGGAGCTCATTAGCATAATCTGAGCCCTTGGAAGATATAAGGTTAGAATTACATAGTTTAATTTATAAAAGAAAAAAGGAATGATAAGGGTTTGCTAGTCTAAATGCACCCAAATAAATGAAGAAAAAATGTTAGGGTAAGTAATGGGTAAGTAGAAGAAAGGTTGTTGAAGTATAAAGTTGATTGGACAAAAGCAAATTTATCATGCTTAATCATATCTTTCAATGTGCATGAGAAGTTAAGAAAGCGAAAACAATGGTTTATAAGTTGATTTAATTAAATTCTCCTCATTCATTTCATTCCTAGACTTACTAATTTCCCCATTTACAAGTATGTTCTAATACTAAAAATCCTTCAAGTCATAAAGGCTCAGAAATTTCTCTAACTTTTGGTGGGATCGGACCTTCGGCTTAATGACTTATGGACATCAAGTGTTAGAATTCCCTTCATTACCCTAATAAAACCCCTTTTCCTAAGGTTAAACTCTACTTGCCTATGAAAAGTAAACAATCCCATGTTAAATTTAATTTCATTCAAAATACCCACAAAAAGATTTTATCCCAAGTATAAGTGTATGTGAAGAAAATGCGCAAATATTACATTATTCTTAGGGGTATGTTCACTCCACTCATTTTATTTCATATTAATTTTTAACATAATATTATAGCTCCCGATATACCTTTTCCCATATATAAATAAATCATGTATATAATACCCCAACCCTTAGTTTAGTTATAAACTATATTTTTATCCCATACCCTCGACAAAACCCTTTTAACTCACCAATTCTCGGTAAAGTTGAGATAATCCCTTCATTAAACCCCGCCCGATCATTTAATCCCATGATTAACTCGTAAATAATCCCAAACCACCAAGGATTAAAGCCCCAAGCCCCCCCAAAACCTTTTCCCATTTCATTTGTGCACATCTGTCACTTGATTGCCGTCTGATTGTCAACGCCCAAATCCAACGGTCCACAGCCATATCAGGTTAACCCGATGGTCGACCTTTACTCGCCCGATAAAGTGGTTTTTCTCAGTCCGCAATCTACTACGTGTCAAGCGCTAAGATAGATCGGGTGATCCCTCCAAAATACCGCCTCCTCCATAAAAGCGGTGTGATGGCTTGGGAAACCACCTCCCCGCCCAACCTGAAAAACCACCCACTGTTCATTTGTAATTTACCCGCAAAAAAGTGATTGTTGCTCAATAAAAAGGCCGAGAAGCCCTATTTTGCCTTTTTCACTCAAATTCTTTATAAACCTCTGCAAACCATGGTGACACCTTCAAACGCTGAAATCGCCAATTGACCTCAATTTCACTATTGAAGAAGTTGCAGAGACCACAATCAAGCTCTCAGTCCGTACCAGAACCCATTCAACCTTTTGCAGTTGTCGAGAACACCAATTTGAGTCTAATTCACCCAAATTGTAAGTATTTGAAGAGAAATTACCAGACACCCTTTCAATTTGAAAACGTTTAGTGTTTAAAGTGTTTTAATTAAGTAAAATTAGTTGGAATTACTTTAAAATTAAAGTGTGTACCAAAACCCTTCTAAAAGCTTCCAAATTGCCTTCAAAACCTATGATATGAACCTGTGTTGCCAAATTCAAATCCACAAGAGCTGAATTATGGTTGACCCCATCACCGTGGATGTCAGACCTGTCACAACCCCCCATTTGTACCTTGACCACCTTCCCCTAGCGGACAGGGATTTTCAAATCAAAGACACAAGTGCCTATACACTCTTGCTCAAAATTCATTGTTTGACTAAGGACAGATATCTAAACCATACTGATGACATTGGCCTTTAGGACTCCAATTTGCCCAAATATCAGAGTCCACGATTACATGTCTTTCCTGAGATTGTCCATAAGTGCCATGCATGTTATGTTCCCAACCAGAGGGCTATAATGTCCCCAGACCAAAAGGTCTTGTTCACTATTACAACTGAGTCAATCAATGAAATGTTGCAGGTCCAACCAGGTCGAAACCTACCCCCACTCTCCATTGAGGATTTCTTAGACCAGTACACCAAATTGAGTCCATCTAGATTGGCCCAAATATTCCAAACTTTCATTGTAGAAGAGCAACGCATTCCTGCAGATGCCCCTCCATATGTTTCTACCATTTTCTCTGAGAGGGGCAAGCAAATTTGTTAAGTTATGGTATGTTCTATTCTTATAACAATTTACTTCTTTTCCTTATTATATTCCACAGATTAGCAATCACATGTACATAAAGTAAAGTGCAGATAGAACATCAAACGATCGACAAAAAACAAGCCAAGACAAGAGACACAAGATGTGGCGGCTAGCCAAGGACAAACCCCACAATGTGTGGGGAAACCCTTTGATCAAATCTTCTTTTATCTTCAATAATTCAGTAGAGAGAAATAGTACAATAAATCTGATTTATATCAGCAGTAGCAAACCCTAGATTAGTAGCATCAGCATTAGCGACTTCATCATCAAACTAGGGCATACGATATCTCACAAATCGACCGTCAGATCGCCTTGATTCCACCACCAAAAGTTGCAGCTTCTAGAGGAGGTTCAGATGAACCTACAACGCAGTTCAGATGAGAAGATCTTCTAGTCCACGTAGGTCAAACTTTACTTCTGCAGTTGCAGCGTCAGTTTCGACAACTTCTGGCTTCAAACTAGGGCAGTCGATATCTTGCAAACCATCCGTCGGATTGACTTGATTCCACCACCAAAATTTGCGGCTTTCAGAGGAGGTTCAGATGAACCTGCAGTGCAGTTCAGATGAGGAGATCTTCTAGTCCACGTAGGTCAATCTTTACTTCTGCAGTTGCAGCTTCAATTTCAGCAGCTTCCGGCTTCACATGTGTGAGGGAGAGACCCTTTTTTGCGCAGCAGAGAGAGAGAGAGATGTGATGAGATGAGTGAGTCCAAATGAGGAAAAGTCCTCCTGTATTTATACACAATGTTGGTGTTTGAATAGATGCGACTATTGGGCTTCTGAGCCTACATGAGTTGTAGGTCGGCTTGATAATAATTCCATAATCAAAATAAATTCATATCTCCATGAATACTTATCGGAATTGGATGATCTTTATATCAATCCTACACCTCTGGACGAGAGGAATCTAATAAAAATATTATCAGCCATGAATAAGATGACCCACATGAAGTTTTGCCCTAGTTGCCAGTTTTAACACTTCCTCTCAACTAGGGAGAACTTCATCTGCAATCTGTCTATCGGTCGTTACTATTCATCCATCAAATGCACTGCCCTATATAGCCTATCCCTTTCCCTGCTCTGCTCTATTCTACTTGTTTTGCTTTGCCTTGTTCTGCCCTGTACTGATCTGTATTGCTTTGCTTTGTTCTGTTCTGCTCTGCTTTTGTCCGAATTATGAAGAAGAAGAAATGATCGAGGATGCATCATACTGACTCAAAGTCAGTCTCAGAGTATGTACCACTGGTCCTAGACCAGTCTCAACTGACCCGAAGTCAGCGTCATACTGAGTACAACTCCTACCACTAGTCCCAGACTAGTATCATCCTCCACTGACTCAATGTAAGTCTTAGAGTGCGTACCACTGGTCCTAGACCAGTCTCAACCGACCTGAAGTCAGCATCATGGTATGTGCCACTCCTACCACTGGTCCTAGACCAATATCGCAGTCTTAAAGAGTGCACCACTGGTCGCAGACCAGTCTCAACCGACCCGAAGTCAGCGTCATAGTATGTACCACTCTCATTGGTCCTAGACCAGTACTGCACTGACACGAAGTCAGTTTCAGAGTATGTACCACTGGTCCTAGACCAGTCTCAACCGACCCGAACTTAGTGTCATAGTATGGTACAACTCCTACCACTGGTCCTAGACCAGTCTCAACCGACTTGAAGTCAGTGTCATAGTATGGTACAACTCCTACCACTCGTCCCAAACCAGTATCATTGATCCTAGATCAATGGAGGTCATCCTAGCGTAGGGAGGTCCCTAACTTCATTTCCTGCTCATTGATCAGATGAGAGGTACTTCCCATGAGTCCCAGACTGCATGGGTATGATGCCTCGATAGGAGAACTAATCAATCCTGTCCTCACAGGAGAACACATCAATCCTGCTACAATCACCATGGAGAACACATCAATCCAGGCCTCACAGGAGAACACATCAATCTTGTTACAATCGCCATGGAGAACACATCAATCCAGGCCTCACAGGAGAACTAATGATCCTACTACACAGGAGAGTGAATCATCCTGTTCCACAAGAGAGCGAATCATCTTGTCCCACAAGAGAGCGAATCATCTTGTTCCAGTGCGCACAACTAGGGGAGGGTGAGTCACCCTCTGGTTGTATGTTGCTCCAGTAAGAATCGCAAGCCCTCAAAGCTCCCAGAGCTCAATGTATGCAACATGCAGGACCCTTGTACAAGGGTTTCTTGACGACTCCAAGTCATTTGGGAAAATCACAAATTAGATCTTTCCTCGGGGCTTTGACAAGGTGTATCGACTTGCACATCATCTTTAATGCGATGGAGCCTCCTTGCTCATCGATTTACCATATCCCAGATGATATCTATCTGCTGGAGCAATCGACGAATACGCGATTCCTCAAGAATCGAATCCTACCTCTAGTTGTTACAGAGAATCACAGTGGTATCCAATGTAAATCCTAACAGCTCACTAAAGAGCTTTCGCAGCCAGACTGCCTCACAGGAAGCCATGCTAGTAGCAATATATTCTGCGTCGGCGGTGCTCAAAGCCACCGACTTCTGCTTCCTGCTCATCCAGGATATCGAAGCAGATCCCAAGGTGAAACAGCACCCAGAAGTGCTCTTACAGTCCACCACACTGCCTGCCCAATCAACATCAGTGTATCCAAGTAGTCTCACATCTCTGGTAGTGTATCTTAACCCATTATTAATTGTGCCACGAAGATATCTCAAAAGATTCTTGGCATAAATCCAGTGAGGCTCAACCAAGTATGAGCTCACAATGCTAACTGCAAAACATATGTTCGGACGGAGGTTCACCAAGAACATCAATGCGAATGAGTTTATGAAACTCAAAGGCATTTCCCAAATCCGGTCCGTCATCACTACCATATAACTTCTAAAAGTTAAGATCCTTGAGGTAGTCATAGGCTTGCAGTCCATCATGCCGAATCTTTCCAATATCTTTACCACATATTTTCCTTGAGATAGGAATGTTTCCCCTGGCTTCTGCCACACTTCAAGTCCTTGGTCCTTCATTTCAAATTCAGAAGCCAACTCCCTCTTACATTTGAGAATGAGAGGGTCTACACCTGTTAGAAAGAGGTCATCCACATACAACACTAGTATGAGAGGTTTATCATCTTCAACCTTAAAGTAAAGGTTAGGATCAGCTTCACTCCTAGTGAATCCCAGCTTCATCAAGTAGCTGTCGATCCTCTCATACCATGCTCGGGGTGTTTGCTTCAGCCCATAGAGAGCCTTCTTCAACCTGCATACATGAGATTTTCAATCATAAATCTCAAATCCTTCGAGTTGCTACACATAGACCTCTTCTTTGATCGAACCATGCAAGAAACGATCTTGACATCCATCTGATGTAGGTTCCATCCTTGTGAAGCCACAAGGGCTATGATCAAGTGGATGGTCGTATATCTGGAAACAGGTGCAAATATCATAGTCTATACCTTCCTTCTGGGAGAAACCACGAGCAACAAAACGAGCCTTATACTATTCCGTACTTCCATCTGCTGCAGCTTTATCTTGTAAAGCCATTTTGAAGTAACAATTGTCTTGTCCTGGGGTCTGGGAACTACTTCCCAAACATCATTCTCCATAATGGAATCATATTCTTTGGTCATAGCATCCTTCCATACTTGATGCTTAACAGCGTCTGAGAATGATGAAGGCTCATTTTGTATGATCGTGCTCATGATGGTCAGGTATCCCTGATACCTGTTAGGTTTCTTACTTTCACAGAAGGTTCCTCGGGGTGCAGCATGTCCTTCAGCATCATCAAGTATCCCCCTAAGCCATGAAGGCCTCTTCCTAGAAGAGGAAGGCTCAGGTGGATAAATAGGATCCATGGGTTCCTCCACATCAGGCATTGTTACATCATCTACCCATAGAGACAACTTCCACAATCGTATGGTTCTTCCTTTCTGCCACACCATTCTGCTCAGGAGTATGTGGTGTAGTAGTCTCCCTCTTAATGCTAGCCTCAGATATGCCTGAGTGAACCAACTGTAATATATCAGAGGTCTTGCTTTGGCTTGAGGGGAATGGTCCCCTTTTGAGCTTTCCTTCAGCACATCCTGGACATACACCTTATTTTTCTACTCGAAATTCAGGAATCCCTTGCCATTGCTGAAGGTTACCTTGTAGCCTTTGTCTTCCATTTCCGAGATGGACACCAGGTCCTTTTTGAGGTTAGGTGCATTTAATACATCCTGGAATTTCTAGCCTTCTTGAATGGTTGTCCTCTTCCTTGATTCCCAACTCTCCTCTTACCTTTGCTATTGAATTTGTCATTCCTTTGATTGCCATCAGAGGGATTTTGATCATCGTCCCGATGTGAGTCCTTTCTATCAGGGCACTCCCTTGCATAGTAACTTGCTTTATTGCAGATGTAACATCATACTTTTCTTCCACCCTTAGGTCCACCATTTCCTTTTTATTTAGTCCCGGAATTATTTCTTTTCTTAGCATGAGAAGAAAAGGAAGCAGGAGGACCTTTAGGCATGGGCATTTCTTGCTCTTCTACCCTTGTTTTTTCTTGAATGCATCTAGCCATTAATTCCTCGAAACCAGGAATTATATTATTGTTCAGAAGAGTAGTCTTGAACACGTACCATTCAGATGGTAATCCTCTAAGAGTCGTGAGTGCCATTTCTCTGTCAGTAATAGTCTCCCCAATAGATAGGAGATCGTTCTTGATCTCGGTGATTCTTAAGAAGTATGCTTGCATACTCTCATCTTTGCCCTTCTTGATTTCCCTTAGTTTATTTCTAAGAAATAAAACTTGATTTGCATCATTAACTTTAAATAAACTCACCAATCTATCGTAGATTTCCTTGGAGGTGTCTAGTTCAGAGATGTAGGCCACCAAGCGCTTGTCGATAGAGTCCTGGATGATTTTCTTCGCTTTGACTTCTCCGGTTTCCTGGTAGCAGCGGATGCATTTGATGGAGGCTCAACAATATTGCCCCACACATGGTCCAACACTCCTTGATCTTCTAGGGTTAGATCGATAGATAACTTCCATTCGTGATAGTCAACTTTCTCATGGAGCTTGTCCTCGGCAGGAAAGAGTGATGAGGACCCCATAGTTATTTTAGGATAGCCTTGCCAATCTTCTCTTCGGTGATTTCTCTTGCTCTTGCTCAGGCTTTGTCTTCACCTTAGCTCTGATACCATGTTAAGTTATGGTATGTTCTATGCTTATAACAGTTTACTTCTTTTCCTTATTATATTCCATAGATTAGCAATCACATGTACATAAAGTAAAGTGCAGATAGAACATTAAACGATCGACAGAAAACAAACCAAGACAAGAGACACAAGATGTGGTGGCTAGCCACGGACAAACCCCACAATGTGTGGGGAAACCCTTTGATTAAATCTTCTTTTATATTTAATAATTCAGCAGAGAGAAATAGTACAATAAATCTGATTTATATCAGCAATAGCAAACCCTAGATCATCATCTTTAGCATTAGCAGCTTCATCATCAAAATAGGGCAAACGATATCTCACAAACCGACTGTCGGATCGGCTTGATTCCACCACGAAAAGTTGCGGCTTCCAGAGGAGGTTCAGATGAACCTACTACGCAGTTCAAATGAGGATATCTTCTAGTCCACGTAGGTCAAACTTTACTTCTGCAGTTGCAGCTTCAGTTTCGGCAGCTTCTGGCTTCAAACTAGGGCAGTGGATATCTTGCAAACCATCTGCATATTGACTTGATTCCACCACCAAAAGTTGCGGCTTTCAGAGGAGGTTCAGATGAACCTACATCGCAGTTTAGATGATGAGATCTTCTAGTCCACGCAGGTCAATCTTTACTTCTGCAGTTGCAGCTTCAGTTTCAGCAGCGTCCGGCTCCAGATGTGTGAGGGAGAGATCCTTTTCTGCGCATTAGAGAAGAGACTCTTTTTTGCGCAGTAGAGAGAGAGAGAGATGTGATGAGATGAGTGAGTCCAAATGAGGAAAAGTCCTCCTGTATTTATACACAATGTTGGTGTTTGAATAGATGCGATTGTTGGGCTTCTGAGCCTGCATGAGTTGTAGGTCGGCTTGATAATAATTCCATAATCAAAATAAATTCATATCTCCATGAATACTTATTGGAATTAGATGGTTTTTATATCAATCCTACACCTCTCGACGAGAGGAATATAATAAAAATATTATCAGCGATAAATAAGATGACACACATGAAGTTTTGCCCTAGTTGCCAATTTTAACAAAATTGTAACTATGATCTCATGTATTCTGGGCTATACCACAGAAGAATTTGTTGATGAGGTCATCCTGGCCTTCATGTCCATTTTCACCCTAGAAAATCCTCTTGCTACTTTGTACAATTATGCCCAGTTCATAGTTGAAAGGATGCATGAACAATTTACTAGAATGTACAATCAGAGGGTATTCAAGTACGCATTTGTACTTTACCACATGTTTTTGTATTATCAGTCAGACAGATTTCCTTTCACCATCCAGAAGTTGGATACTAAAGGCCAACCCAGGTCTGTTATATTTTGGACACCACTATTCCACAGGTATTCATCACCACACACCTACACAGACTTCATTGACTCTTTTGTCCATCCAGTCATGACCATGCTGACATGAAGCCCTCTACCCAAAATAAGTCAAGAAATCAAAAGAGTGCTCCAATTATCTAAGAAAAGTAAGGTGGGATATTGGTACCTTTACCAAAATCACATCGAAATAAGAATCTATGGTTTCCAGCTTGCCCCATATAAACTTCCCAAATACCTCCCCATGAGTTTATTTGATCTGGAATATTATAGGCAGATAATGAACTCTGATAATATCAACATTGTCTCAGCCAAGAAAAGGACTCAATTCAAGGTCAAAAATCAGTTAGGCCCTTTTATTTGCAATTCTAGAGAGGCAGGAGAGGAAGTAGATCAAATTCTGCAACAAATGAAGTTTTAGAACAGTTTCATGTGGAGGTATGACCCTCAAGGGTTTATGACCAAACTAAGACAAAAGGCCAAATTGGGACCTTACATTCATCACCCTATACCAGAAATAGAAAGATATGCCAACCAATCTGAGTGCTTGGAAAACACTCTCATAGATAGGGATAGTACAAAGGTAGATGTTGAAAATACCTTGTTTGATTTAGAGAGACAGCTTGATGAAAGCTCATTCCTACAGGTACCATAGCAAGAAGGAACCATGAGTACTCCTACTGTTTTACAGACTCCTCAGAATGAGGAAAAGAATCCCAAAAGGAATAGAGATGGAGCCTCCAGCTCAGGTATGGACACATCCAATGTACAGTATGAAGCTAGCCAGAGCAAAAGGCCTAGGCTCAATCCTATTTCAAAACAGGAAGACACAGAAGGCTCAGTAGAAATAACTAATACTGAGTTAGACATGAGCAAGGGCACAACTCCCTCTGGGGAAACACAGGAGCCATCCACGTCAAAAACTCAAATGTTAGAAAGGCAACTCAGTATAGAAGTCTTCTCATTTAATAAGCCTGCTGATAAAGATAAGGACATAAAGGACATATTCAAGGAAATTAAAATGAGAAATGAGAAATTGAAGTCACAATCCTACGCACAGTATCTCAAGCTTACACCCCCTAATCAAAGTAGGTTGATGTCAGCTTTTGACATCAAGGAAGGAAAGATGAAAATGTCCTTCATAAAGCCAACTATACAAGAACCAAGAACATCAGAAAATTTCAAGAAGATAGACTTTGAAGTATTGGCAAGGGATATTCATCCCATTGACCAAATTGAATTTCACAAGCAGGCTGGATATATGATTTACTCCACCCTTATAGGAAAATCCATAGTTGCCCATTAGTTGCAGAATTCATTGAATAACATTTCAACCCAGTATCAGTTGAAAAAGGCCTCCTCATAGGCCAAAGACACTAGAATCAAGTCTTTGGAAGACTTGGTAATTGAATTGGGACATGATCCCAAAGACATCAAGGCCACTGAACAATTAATCAAAAGGAAGAATGATGACATTGCAGCGCTCAAGAAACAATTGAAGATACCTCAACTACAACACCCCCAGACACAGGAAGTCTTGGAAAGCCAAACAAGGCATGAAGATTTGATGGACTTAGTCCTTAAACTAAATGATCAGTTGAGGGAGACAGAAAAGGAATTGGATAGCTTAATCCAATTAAAGCAAACTGATCTTGGCACTACTTCGTTGAATGTCATCCCAGTAGTTACCACGACTGTTCCTTCCAAATTTGCAGCCTCATTGGCTCCCACAGCTCCAATGGCCACAACACAACCGGTTTCTACAACATCTACATCGGCAACAGGTACATTAGGTGATGAAGCAACAAAATTAGTTAAAGCTATAGAAAAAATGTCCATACAAACAACACAGATAAATAAGCTTAAAGAGAAAGTGACAAGCTTGGAAACTAATTACAAGCTTGCCAAAATCATGCACAGGGAAGAAGTGCAAAAGGCTACCAGGATGAGTGAAAGATTGAAAGCTTTGGAAAGGGACTTAACATTAAAAGAACCCCTTGGGCAGGCTAAGGAACAACTATGGGCCAATATCATTGACTCTGTCAATGATATTTGGCCATCTATTCAGGTAATTTTTGATCATATAGATTTGATAACACTGGCTACAGAGGCCATCTAGAAAGTAAAAGAAGAATTAGGACAAATGCTAGAAGAGGCTACTAGAATTATCCAATTCCTTAACAGCAACAATAAGTATGAGCTTCAGGAATTGGAAATAGAGGACAAAACAGAGACAATTTTGGAGGTCAGAAAGGTCCAGATTTTGAGAGAAAAGGGATTACCCAGTCCCTTAGTGACAAATAATATGTTGATGACACAGGAGGATTACAACAAGAAAATCAGAGAGGTAGCAAAAGATCAGGTGAATACATCATCAATGAAGGCATTGCCAACAGGAAAAGTACTCTACCAAACATTTGAAAACTGGTGTTAACTCCAGCATGAGGTAAAACACTTGTTTATCAATAAGCCTACTTTTTCCAAATACACAGAGGCAGATGAAATATATAGGAGGATGCGAAAAATCCAATGACCTGATGCTGAAACATGGGAGAAATTCACTGATTTACTATAGAAATATGCAGTAAAAAGGTTAATGTACAGTAAAAGTAAAACATCATGGTAAAAGGATGAAGACAGATCAACAGAGTCAAAGTGTATCAGAGGAAAGGCTAAAGTAAATGAAGCATCCAGCGTGAAAGATCAAACAACAAAGCAACATAAAGGGCTAAAAATCGAAGCATAACAGCCAATACAACCAAAATAAAAGGGACAACATGAAAACAGTTCAATAGCTGTCTCTATCTTCCTGCAAGAAGATATTTTTTCTTTCTTAGATTAAATCTCAAATTAGTTTGAGATATTTTGTAATAAACTTTTGTATAAATACTTCACAATTCGAAGTATGTAGTGTGGATTCTATTAGACATTTCTATAGACTTTTTTATCAGAAGACCCAGAAGGTCATTGTATCATTTGTTGAGCCAGCAAGATGGATTGATGAATAAAGATCAGACATTTCAAAGGATTCATGTGTTAAGCGAATTTCAGACAAGTATTCTCATGTGTTGTTGTCATTTTTCTCAAGTTATTCATAATCTTTAATGTTTTTCCAAATCTAAATGTTATAACTGGAATACTACTTTAGAACTTGTTTAATTACACTTTGTCTTAACAGTTATGCATTTGAATGTTTTCTTCTGATATTTAAATTAAAGAATTCTTAATTGCTCTTTGGTTTAGATTGATTTCATAAATATCAAGGTTAAAGGATTCTTAATTGCCCTTTGATCTTGATTACCCCGACATTCTTCATTCTTCATTCATTATCCGGGTCTGAGAACCCTTAATTGCTCGCTCACCCCGAGTGAAACCCTTTCACCCCTCTGTGTCAAAGATTTGAAAACCACTTTGCTATCTTGCCGTTTGAAAATTCCCTTTAATGAGTTAATCAAGTTCTGCTTCCTTATTGTTTGACTCCATATCCCAATGGTCTAAAAGACATCATTCTATCCATCTGTCTAAGCAGATCCCACCACCCAATCTCAAATACAAATCAAAAACCCCTTGAACAATCATAACTTAGCCTAAAAACATCTTCACTAAAATAAAGTTAAATTTTGAAGAGAGAGCCCTCTCTGAGTATCAGGAAGGCTAGGTCTTGATCTCAAAAAGCGGTTTGTGGTTACCTCTAGTTTTTCTTTCTTCTTACTTCAAAAGAATTATCAGAGTGATAACACACTGTAATTAGTGCATGCATGCGAATGGAAATTATGTAGAAAAGTAGAGAACAACAAATTAAGCTCGCACCCACACACACAAGACACAAGATATGCTCTCTGGGAAACCCTTTCGGGAGAAAACCCAGCTAGAAGGTGAGACTGGTTCGCTCTCTTTTTTTGTCTAGAAATATGGTTGCAGGTACAAAGAAGGAATGCTTGTGGCCTGTGGGTCGTTATAGTGTACATATATTCTCTGTGTGCTCTACCTCCTATCTCTCTTGACTATCTTTGCTCAACTATGGAACAAAATGCTCTCGAAAGAATGGAATGCCTCTTCCTCTTAGTGGTCCGATTATAACAAAGCCCGATAGGCTACTAGTGGTTAATTTTGAATACATCAACTCTTAACTAGTGTTACAAAATAGGCTCTTTTAGAGTCTTTTATATCACAAACACGTGGCTATCCCTTTTTCCATGAATAATGGGGGTTGACGCGGCATCCTCTCAAACTATAGGTATGAAAACATGAAGGTCAAATTCTGAGTGGCATAACTTTTGCATATGGACTCCAATTGGCGCACTTCTTGTGCCGTTGGAAAGGTCTCTGTGTGTAGAATAACATGAAAGGGTGTGTGCTAAATTAGTAAATTTTACCCTCAAAAAACATCATTTGATGCCTCAAAACACCCTCGAAATGTTTCAGGCCCCCTTTCACCAAACTAGGTCCCGCTAGTAAAAACGGACCTGTGAGTTGATTCCTCCACTTTTCCACTCCAAATGCATCAATATAGAAGAAAAACAATATAATGATCCAATTCGAATCAACAACATGAGTTTCTAGGAAAAGAAACCAGATTATTTGCATAATTTTGACGATTGCTTCAGGGGTTTATTTGACCTAAAATTCGAGGGCACTCTCAGCTGTCAGAGATCACAGAACCAGGGAGGAATTTTGGATCAAATCTTGAAGTCACCTACAAGAAAAAAATTATGTGTATGTCTACACAGATTTGAGGCTCCTTTAGTGGGATTTTCAACGCAATTTTGGTTAGAGTTGAGGAATGAAATTTCAAGGAAGATTTATATTGTTTTTGGCACAAAAGTTGAGGCATTTTCAATGGGGTTTATGCACCTAATTTGAGGTAATTCTCATGTTGAGTTACATGACTATGTGGGGCACAAATTTCTATGTAAACCTAGGCAATGGCATCAACAAGCAAAGGGACATAAGTTTGTTTCATTTTTGTTGTGTAATTATTTACTTTAGAAGTAATTAAGTCCTCTTTGAAGACTAGTTTTCCCCATGTGGGTTTTTCCAGTGATATTGGACCAAAAATAAGAGTCTCTTTTATTCTTGTACTTGCATTTAATTTCTTGTACCAACTGATAATGTCTAAAGAGTAGAGTAGTCTTATGTTTTGAGTTAAAAGTTGAGGCATTTTCAATGGGGTTTATGCACCTAATTTGAGGTAATTCTCATGTTGAGTTACATGACTATGTGGGGCACAAATTTCTATGTAAACCTAGGGAATGGCATCAACAAGCAAAGGGACATAAGTTTGTTTCATTTTTGTTGTGTAATTATTTACTTTAGAAGTAATTAAGTCCTCTTTGAAGACTAGTTTTCCCCATGTGGGTTTTTCCAGTGATATTGGACCAAAAATAAGAGTCTCTTTTATTCTTGTACTTGCATTTAATTTCTTGTACCAACTGATAATGTCTAAAGAGTAGAGTAGTCTTATGTTTTGAGTTAAATGCAAAGTTAACATTTATATCAGCTTATGTTATGTTGGGTTTGGGCATTAAACCTCATTCAAAAACTTGACACTGGGTTGGGGATACAACATACAAAATTTCTACACCCAATTCTCCAAACTAGGACTTGCCAGTAAAACATGGCCTTTTACATTGATTCTTCTAAGTTTTCCACTTTGAATACACTGAGATGGATGAAAATAATATAATGATTCAATCCAAATCATATACATTTTTTTGTTTGTTTTTTGTTTTTTAATTAAAATGGTGAAACTTTACTTTCATAATTGCATATAATTGTTTGCATACTATATGTTTTCAAAATATATATTCTTTACCTTTTTTTTTTTAATAATTTTAGGTAATCCCCCAACCCCACCAAGGGTAACTCAATTAGTGATGATCGTGAAGATGAACTATTATGTTCCAAGAAGTTCCAAGTTCAAATCCCCTTAGTTTATCCATGGGTCATGTGTTGGGGGCGACATGGTTCACCTAGAGGTTATAGTGGTAGTTGTTGGAATCGACCCTGTGTCACATGTGTGTGAGATCGGACAGAGTGCTAATTCCTCTCGATACAACGTAATAATAATAATAATAAAATCAATCATTTTAAGTGCTTTCAATATAGCCAATTTTAATCTTTGAAAAATGATTTTAATTTTTTTATATAAGTGAAAAAAAAATAACAATTATATGGTATGATGCTCAACATAATAAAGTCACAATCCTACGCATAGTATCTCAAGCTTACACCCCCTAATCAAAGTAAGTTGATGTCAGCTTTTGACATCAAGGAAGGAAAGATGCAAATGTCCTTCATAAAGCCAACTGTACAACAACCAAGAACATCATCAAATTTCAAGAAGATAGACTTTGAAGTATTGGCAGGGGATATTCATCCCATTGACCAAATTAAATTTCACAAGCACGTTGGATATATGATTTACTCTACCCTTACAGGAAAATCCATAGTTGCCCATTAGTTGCAGAATTCATTGAATAACATTTCGGCCCAGTATCAGTTGGAAAAGGCCTCCTCATAGGCCAAAGACACCAGAATCAAGTCTTTGGAAGACTTGGTAATTGAATTGGGACATGATCCCAAAGACATCAAGGCTACTGAACAATTAATCAAAAGGAAGAATGATGACATTGCAGCCCTCAAGAAACAATTGAAGATACCTCAACTATAGCACCCCCAGACACAGGGAATCTTGGAAAGCCAAACAAGGCATGAAGAGTTGATGGACTTAGTCCTTAAACTAAATGATCAGTTGAGGGAGACAGAAAAGGAATTGGACAGCTTAATTGAATTAAAGCAAACTGAACTTGGCACTACCTCGGTGAATGTCATCCCGACAGTTACCACGGCTCTTCCTTCCAAATTGGCAGCCTCATTGGCTCCAACAGCTCCAATGGCCACAACACAACCGGTTTCTACATCATCTACATCAGCAATAGGTACATCAGGTGATGAAGCAGCAAATTTAGTTAAAGCTTTGGAAGAACTGTCCATACAGACAACATAGATAAATAAGCTCAAAGTGAAAGTGACAAGCTTGGAAACTGATTACAAGCTTGCCAAAATCATGCACAGGCAAGAAGTGCAAAAGGCTACCAGGATGAGGGAAAGATTGAAAGCCTTGGAAAATGAATTAACACTAAAATAACCCCTTGGGCAGGCTAAGGAACAACTATGGGCCAATATCATTGACTCTGTCAATGATATTTGGCCATCTATTCAGGTAATTTTCAAGTAAATAGATTTGAAAACGCTGGCTACAGAGGCCATCCAGAAAGTAAAAGAAGAATTAGGACAAATGCCAGAAGGGGCTACTAGAATTATCCAATTCCTTAACAACAACAATAAGTATGAGCTTCAGGAATTGGAAATAGAGGACAAAACAGAGACAATTTTGGAGGTCAGAAAGGTCCTCTCCAAGAGGAACTTGATGAAAAACTTGGAGGATAAGTGTCAGAATATGTAGCTAGCCATTGACAGATTTATGGCTGCATTGACAGATTTATGGCTAAGTTACAGATTTTGAGAGAAAAGGGATTACACAGTCCCTTAGTGATAAATGATACGCTGATGACATAGGAGGATTACAACAAGAAAATCAGAGAGGTAGCAAAAGATAAGGTGAATACATCATCAATGAAGGCATTGCCAACAGGAAAAGTACTCTACCAAACATTTGAAAACTTGTTTTACCTCCAGCATGAGGTAAAACACTTGTTTATCAATAAGCCTATTTTTGCCAAATACACAGAGGCGGATGAAATATATAGGAGGATGCTAAAAATCCAATTACCTGATGCTGAAACATGGGAGAAATTAACTGATTTACTATAGAAATATTCAGTAAAAAGGTTAATGTACAGTAAAAGTAAAACATCATGGTAAAAGGATGAAGACAGATCAACAAAGTCAAAGTGTATCAGTGTCAAAGTGTATCAAATGAAAGGCTAAAGTAAATGAAGCATCCAACGTGAAAGATCAAACAACAAAGCATCATAAAGGGCTAAAAATCGAAGCATAACAACCAACATAACCAAAATAAAAGGGACAACATGAAAACAATTCAATAGTTGTCTCTGTCTTCCTGCAAGAAGATATTTTTTATTTCCTAGATTAAATCTCAAATTAGTTTGAGATATTTTGTAATAAATTTTTGTATAAATACTTCACAATTCGAAGTATGTAGTGTGGATTCTATTAGACATTTCTATAGACTTTTCGATCAGAAGACCCAGAAGGTCATTGTATCATTTGTTGAACCAACAAGCTAGATTGATGAATAAAGATTAGACATTTCAAAGGATTCATGTGTTAAGCGAATTTCAGACAAGTATTCTCATGTGTTGTTGTCATTTTTCTCAAGCTATTCATAATCTTTAATGTTTTTCCAAATCTAAATGTTATAACTGGAATACTACTTCAGAACTTGTTTAATTACACTTCGTCTTAACAATTATGCATTTGAATGTTTTCTTCTGATATTTAAATTAAAGAATTCTTAATTTCTCTTTGGTTTAGATTGATTTCATAAATATCCAGGTTAAAGGATTCTTAATTTCCCTTTGATTTTGATTACCCCTTCATTCCTCATTCATTATCTGGGTTTGAGAACCCTTAACTGCTCTCTCACCCCGAGTGAAACCCTTTCACCCCTCTGTCTCAAAGATTTGAAAAACACTTTGCTATCTTGCCCTTTGAAAGTTCCCTTTAGTGAGTTAATCTAGTTTTGCTTCCTTATTGTTTGACTCCATAGCCCAATGGTCTAAAAGACATCATTCTATCCATCTGTCTAAGCAGATCCCACCACCCAATCTCAAATACAAATCAAAAACCCCTTGAACAATCATAACTAGCCTAAAAACATCTTAACTAAAACAAAGTTAAATTTTAAAGAGAGAGCCCTCTCTGAGCATCAGGAAGGCTAGGTCCTGATCTCCAAAAGCGGTTTGTGGTTACCTTTGGTTTTTCTTTCTTCTTACTTCAAAGGAATTATCAGAGTGATAACACACTGTAATTAGTGCATGCATGCGAATGGAAATTATGTAGAAAAGTAGATAACAAGAAATTAAGCTCGCACACACACACACACACGACACAAGATATGCTCTGGGAAACCCTTTTCGGGAGAAAACCCAGCTAGAAGGTGAGGCTGGTTCGCTCTCTTTTTTTGTTTATAAATATGGTTTCAGGTACAAAGAAGGAATGCTTGTGGCCTGTGGGTTGTTATAGTGTACAAATATTCTCTGTGTGCTCTACCTCCTATCTCTCTTGACTATCTTTTCTCAACTATGGAACAAAATGCTCTCGAAAGAATGGAATGCCTCTTCCTCTTAGTGGTCTGATTATAACAAAGCCCGATAGGCTACTAGTGGTTAAGTTTGAATACGTCAACCCTTAACTAGTGTTACAAAATAGACTCTTTTAGAGTCTTTTACATCACAGACATGTGGCTATCCCCTTTTCCATGAATAATGGGGACCGACGTGGCATCCTCTCGAACTATAGGTATGAAAACATGAAGGTCAACTTCTGAGTGGCATAACTCTTGCATATGGACTCCAATTGGCGCACTTCTTGTGCCGTTGAAAAGGTCTCTGTGTGTAGAATAACATGAAAAGGTGTGTGCTAAATTAGTAAAGTTTTACCCTAAAAAAACATCGTTTAATGCCTCAAAACACTCCCAAAAGGTTTCAGGCTCCCTTTCACCAAACTAGGTCCCGCTAGGAAAAACGACCCTATGAGCCGATTCCTCCACCTTTTCCACTCCAAGTGCATCAACATAGATGAAAAACAATATAATGATCCAATTCAGATCAACAACATGAGTTTCTAGGTAGAGAAATCAGATTGTTTGCATAATTTTGGCAGTTGCTTCATGGGTTTATTTGACCTAAAATTTGAGGGCACTCTCAGCTGTCAGAGATCACAGAACCAGGCAGGAATTTTGGCAAATCTTAAAGTCACCTACAACAAAAAAATTATGTGACTGTCAACACAGATTTGAGGCTCCTTCAGTGGGATTTTCAACGCAGTTTTGGTCAGAGTTGAGGAACGAAATTTCAAGGAAGATTTATATTGTTTTTGGCACAAAATTTGAGGCATTTTCAATGGGGTTTATGCACCTAATTTGAGGCAATTCTCATGTTGAGTTACATGACTATGTGGGGCACAAATTTCTATGTAAACCTAGGCAATGGCATCAACAAGCAAAGGGACATAAGTTTGTTTTATTTTTGTTGTGTAATTATTTAATGTGTCTTCATTCTTTTATCAATGTGGTTCTACTCATAGATACATATTTTTTTTAATTTATCTTCAATTTTTATCAATGTGGATCTACTCAGAGGTATGCATAATGGGTACTCGTTGACATGTTTATTTAATGTATCTTCAATTTTTATCAATGCGTGTCTTCTTAGAAGTATGCATAATGGGTATTTGTTTGATGTTGAATTTAAGTCCACATCCAATGAGTATCTACACTTGAAATTTGAGTAAACCTATAAAGAGATAAGTAAAAAATATAACTAAAAAAAAAATCCCTCCAAAATATTTACATGTACCTCTTTTTAAATTTAAAGGATTTTGATTGGTTTACATATTATGTACGTGAAAATTTCATGGGCACTTTTAGGCTGAAAATTCATCTAATGAGCATTAGATGTATTAATTAAGGATAACATATTTGTTTTGATTGTAATGAAAAGTATGAGGGAGTATTAATTAAGTATAATGTATGGATTTTTGTCTTAATTTATGTGAGAACTTCATCCTAATTAAGATTTAAAGGAAAATATGGAAAATTCAATTGAATTTAATTCCCTCAGATGGTATTAATAGATAATATTCATAGATCCCGACTCATATTTAAAGAGATAAAAATTGCAAAATTCAGTTCCCTCAAAATTTAATTTAATTTAATTCAATTCCTTTGAGATTTGACATGGAAATAGCCTATGCCACTTTAAAAAACAAAAAAAGTACAATGTTGCACACTGTGTGTGTTAGGGGAGGGAATCCCACTCATTTAAACATAATATTAATAAGTGTTAAAGATGAAATATCGCAAATGTTGAAGAAAGTTCCTTGCATCGAGCTAGAAACTTTGTGTACATTTACCTTTTTTAAAATTGTTTTACTCAGTTCCATGGTGTAAATTAGAGAATGGATGTATTGGCTTATACCCATCTATAACTCAAAGAATTGGATGTCCTAATTAAAGTTAAAGTATTTGTTTAGATCATAATCAAAAGTATGATGAAGTATTAATTAAAGATAAAGAATGCAATTTTGTCTCTAATGCCCTTCTATATGAGAGTTTCAATAGTGATTGAATTTTAAAAAGAATAAAAAAAAGAAAATTCAATAATTTAATTCTTTTGGATTAATATTAATAGATAATATTCATGAAAAAGCTCGATATTCAAAAAATACAACATGTTAACTCATTCAATTTATAAAAATATCTTAGAAATGCAAAAATGCAAATATTAAAATGTTTATTGTTTAATTTATTAGTAAATGAGGTTTCAAGTTATTTTCCCCTTTATGTTAAAACTCTAAATTCAAATTAAAGAGATAAAAAATATACAATTAATTAAATTCCTTCCATATTCAAAATGGAAATGGCATATAGCACTTTCAAAAGCAAACAAAATAAAATAATAATGTTGTACCCTATATGTTTATGCATATATGGTTTTAATAAAGAAATTATTATGAAATGTTAATACATCATGCAAAATATAAAACAAATTCAACACCAATCTATATAATAATCCCTCTTTTTGATTTATAGAATAATATCAAAAAATTTTAAAGATGAAATGTTATAAATGTTGAAGGAAGGTGCTTGCATCCGGTTAGAAACATTGTTTACATTTACCTTTTTTTTTAAATTGCGCTATTAAGTTTCATGATATAGTGTAAATTAGCGAATGAATGTATTGAAACTTATATTCACCTATAACTCAAACCTGGTTTTTAAGTAACTAAAAGTATGGTGGAGTATTAATTAAGTATAAAATATGTATTTTTATTTTTAATAATTTTTTTAATGTGAGAGTTTCAATTGCTATCGAGATTGAAAGAGAAAATAAGTAGATTTTTTTTTTAATTGATATTGATAAATAATATTCACAAGAAAATATTACAATGTAAATATTAACAGGTTAATCATTTAATTTATAAAAAAATATTAGAAATTTAATATTATAAATATAATTTATTTAATTTATAAATAATAAAGTTTCCAAGTGGTAGTTTAATTAGTTATTAGGGTGATATGAAGTCTTTGTGAAGTGTGTGGTTTAAATTCAAATCTCCTTTCAAAGCTTTGTGATCCATCTATGAGGTGCAATTGGTGATCGCCATGATATGAAGTCTTTGTGAAGTGTGGTTCAAATTCAAATCTCCCCTGAAAGCTTTGTGATCCTTCCATGGGGTGCACATGGGTTTAGCTAGAGACTAGACACACGATTAAAAAAACAAAGAAAAAGAAAAAAAAAGAGCAAGAAAAAAAATTAAAAATTTCAATTCAATTTCACTTTATATGAGAACTCCCACTCATATTAAAAGATAAAGAATACAAAATGGAATTCAATTCAATTCCTTAAAGTTATGTTGATATATAATAATCATAATTATGAAATATTAGACATACAAAAATGTAAATATTAATATGTTAATCATTGAAGTTTTATAAAAAAGAAATGCGATATGAAAAAAATGAAAATATTTAAATATTTTAAATAAAATAATTTTTTAAGTTTATTCTAGATTTTTTTTGTTCTTGAGAAAAAAAGGACAAAAATCAATGCTTTTAACTTAGTGACATAGAGAGACTTAGTGACATGTATAGAGAGATTAAATTTTTCAAGGTGAAAACTAATTTTTTTTTTTTTTTTGTAGGTAAGACCCACGAGGGATTTGAACCAGTGACCTATCACACAGAGTGCCTTAACAATGCACCCATTGACCGTTAATCCAAAGTCCCATGTGCAAGGTGAAAACCATTTTTAGATTGAAGAAATTTGGAAAAAAGTTTGCACGTCAAGGAATTTGATCACTTTAGATACATGATACTTCCTAAGTTAAGATGGATCCACACTAGTTTTTTGTAAGGTGTCCTTTAACCTTATTTTAGTCACAAATTATACAAATAAATAATATGTATTTATCACCACTATTGAAAATCAATGCTTTTAGCATTAATTTTGGGATATAAGATCTAACTTTATCAATCACCAATCACAACTACTCTCTTATATGGGTGCGGGGTTTGGAAACTATATATATTCTAGTAGTAAATTGAAACAAGATAGAGAGAGTGTTTGTTACAATGTTTTTAAACATTTTCGTGCGAAGAAATTAATGCATCATGATATTATTCTTGCAAAATTTGACACAACCCCATTCAATACTTCTATGATTTTTCCTATCGTGGTCTTCTTAGATATCAAATCTTGGTTTGAGATTGTTTAGGTATCAGGGAGAACATGGGATCAATTCATGTTGGTATGTGAAAGGCCCTTTGTTGCTTCACCTCATTAACCTTGACAATGATAAACTACTCTGGCATATCATAGCTTTTAGTACATGCTCTTGATCTCTCCAAGGGTGAGATAAAAAAGGTTATTCATACTAATAAATATAAAGGCTACCTTCACTCCACACTATTTTAGCCTAGAAAATTGCTTTCCCCAAAAATCCAATACTACCCATATTTTGTATCTCCATTGCAATGATTGGTCCATTCTATCGCTAAGGTATAGTGGACTTTAGTTTTCTTGCAACTTGAGGGTCCCTTCTGCCTACCTTAGAGTTTGCTCCCAATAAATTTGCATAGAAATAGATCATCTATTCCTTGGGAGCATCAAATTTTCAATATCTGATCCTTAGAGCCTTACAACAAGGATGCTCTCCATATACAAGATTAGATGACAATATATTTATCTCTTGATATATTGAATTTAGTCTCTTTGGGCACTCATGGATTATGAGGACTAGAGATGCTTTTCCCTCTTCCTATTGGACGATTAGTTCCCTAAATGACATGCACATTTACTTCCAACAATTTGACACTAATATGGGAAGACACACCATGGCCAGTTTCCAAACTCACATGATAGAGCTATACTGGTTGTCATAGCCTCTCACCCACCACACATTTATTTATAACCTTGAATGTTAAAAATACTTCTCTAAAACATCATATTTAGCCATGTAACCTCTTCCTTAATTTTTATTTTTTTTTCAACTTGATCAACTGTCTTCTCTTTTAACACTTTTATTCTCCCCATAAAATGTGCTTTGACTTTTCAATTATCATTTTTGAATAATATATTTTTTTATATCAATTTTAATTATAAATAAATATTAATAATTAATTAAATTATAAATTATACCAAAATTTATCAAAATACCTTGAATTTCATTAGTTTTTACATTATTTATTCTATTATTTTTTTAAGTTTATGTAAAAAAACACTTCTCAATTTGCATAGTTAAATTTTCAATTTTACACAATTTGTTTTTCCATTTTTTATAATAATAATTTTAAAATATTATAAAAATATTCTTATAAAATGGATATAAATGCTTTTAAAAAATAATAATTTGAGTGTGTTTAATGATTAAAAACATGTATTTTCTCTTGAGAGATCTTACTTGTATAAAACCATAAAAGATAAAATTAAATGATAATAATAAAAATATATATTATGTATGACTAAATACCAAATTTACAAAAGATAACTTTGCCACTTAAAACAGCATAAAATTATTTTAATAATTTAGATAATTTTTATTTTAATGGTATTGTAAAAGATAACTTTGCCACTTAAAACAGCATAAAATTATTTTAATAATTTAGATAATTTTTAATTTAATGGTATCGTAATAGTTTAGATCATTTTTAATAAAATTATTTTAATAATTTAGATAATTTTTAATTTAATGGTATTGTAATAGTTTAGATCATTTTTAATTTGATGGTGTAGAGGCTTAGAGTACACCTATAATAACTTCCGAGTGTTAAAATTTAAATAGAACAACCAGATTTAAAGATTGTTAGATGTGAACCATGACCGCAATGTTCTCTCTAACCGACTCAAACAAAAGGTGTCACCTAATTTGATGTGTAAAAACGTGGCTCATTAAAAAAAAGCTTTAAATTAATTTAAACCTGGGCAGGTGTAGTGACCGTTGGAGATGGAGCGTATTTAATGCCTTTTCCTGGACCGAACACCGCAGTGGTTTCATTGTGTTGGCTTGGCTTTTGTTTCATGTGGTTTCTTTGCAGGCTGCAGCGGCTTGTGTAGTGGCTTGCCTTTTGTTTGATGTTTCGTAGTTCAGTAGCATGGCCATGCTCTTGTTTTTCTTTATGGGTTTTTGGTGGTATGGAATGTTTTGGTTGTTTCTGTTTTTTTCCTTTCATTTATTTTCTTCTCTGTGAATTGCTCGGCCAACCAATTTTATTTTGCTGCCCAATGTTAAAAAACAAATAGAGACCAGATGAAATCATAATATTCATCTAAGCCGGCGACAGAGCAGCTATTTTGATCTTTATTCAGCGCGTAGTCTACTCATGTAGCGTTCCGAGAAGCTGTTTCTGTCTTCAAGGTAAGATAAAGACTACATTCAAATTTCAATGTGTTATTCCTGAATCCTTTTTGAGTTGAAGTAGGTAGGGTAATCCTCTCTTATTTACGATGGTCGTGTTGCAGGTACATAAAACCTGTCGGCAGGTAGTACATAAAGCAGTATTTCTCTCTTTATCCATTGTGACAGGTGTTCTTTAAATCTCTATCCATCGTGACAGGTGTTCTTTAAATCTCGGTTTGCAGTTAATTATTTTTAGTTGAGTTGTACATTGTATAGAAATTCATTATAGGTTTACATAAGGTCGAATATAAATTAATATATGACATTTAAATTGAGGCGCCCGATATCGCATGTTGGTACGGACAATCATTTGGGATTTTTTAATCCGTGAGAAGAGGTAAAATATCAGCGGCTATTCTCTTTGTCGCATCGTGAAAAAAGTTTTGTGCAGTTAGAGACACTTCAGATGGCGGAAGAATGGACAATGACCAATACCTAAATTTCATTTGCCGATGGATTGCATCCCACCCATTTCAGTTCAGGTATGATGCTCCGTGGAATTTATTACCTATGCTCAAATTCTCTCACTTCTTTGCATTCTTTAAATCAAAGCGGCTTCTGCCCAAAATACCCGGTGGGAAAGATCCCTTTCAGAACGACATTCACAGTCGATTCGAGGAATTGTAGCAGTAGATCTTGGGCAAAGAGGGGACATGGCAGCAGGGAAGTGGTATCGGCCGTTACAGGCGAAGAGAGCAAAGGCAGAAGAGGGAAGGAGTGTTGCCCATGGTGAGCGTTCAGGAGTTCATTGGCGAGAAGTTATTCATTGCTTCCCCCCCAACTTTTCTTCATTCATTGGATTCAAGAGTGGAGCAGGTGAGTTTCTGTTTTTACCATTTGTTGATGAAATTTCGCGTCGGCACAGAATCAAGCAACAGTATTGTAAACTTAGGAAGCTCCCAATTAAATGTTCGGTGGCTGTCTGTTTATGCTGCAGTTTTTCGTCTCGGTAAGATTCACTTATCATTTTCATCTTCAATTGGCTGTTTGTCAGAAAGTTTTGGGGATTTTTGGTATATTGAAAGCCTTTGTCAAAATGGAGATAAACCCCGCTCTGATATTCTATTATGTTATGTCTGATTTTTACAGTTAAAGATAACCTGGGAGAGGCAACTAGTATACGTATTTAGTGTTAAAGATAACCTGGGAGAGGCAACTAGTATACGTATTTAGTGTATTTACATGCTTTTTCTGAAGTGTTAATTTTACCTGCAGTATACGTATTTAGTATTTAGTGTATTTACATGCTTATTCTGAAGTGTTAATTTTACCTGCAGTATACGTATTTAGTATATTTACATGCTTATTCTGAAGTGTTAATTTTACCCGCACTTCTCATAGACATTCACTGCTTTCTTGCGATGCTTAGGTAGCTACAATCTGTAGCTATGGGAAACCATGAAATTGGAGTAAGGTTAAGGTTAAATCAGAGTAGGGTTAATCTTAGATTATAAACACTATTAAGATTAAAATTAAAGTAGGGTTAGATTTAAGTTAGAGTATGTAAACTAAAAATTATATATATTTTTAATTCACTGAAATGATTAATTAATTTAAATGTATTTATTGTGAGATTAATTAATTTAGATGTATTTTTTTAATATATTAAAATAAATTTAAGTTAATATGTTTTATATATGTTTTATTTTATTAATTTTATATTAAATTTTGAATTAAATATATTGTATAAAAGAAAAGTGTTCCACTTATTAATGTTGCGTTTTTAATGCGTATATGTAATCATAATGGTCTAATAATAATTTATTTATAAGATAATAATTTATTTATTAATTACTGATTTTAAAATATTAATTAAAATTAATTTTTAGTATATTAAAATTTAAATAATTGTTAATTTATTGAAAATTTATATAATTATTTAATTTAAAATATTATAAATTAATAAATATAATTTAACTTAATTATAAATATAAGTATAATATATTCAATATTATCATTTATTTTAATATGATTATTTATAATATGTATTTAGAATTACATTTTATATTAAACATTTTCTATTATAATATTATAAAGTAAAATTATAAAAATGTATATACTTTTTTTATAATGTTTTAATCATTAAATTAGATTTCTTACCTAATTAAAAAAACTCAAATCAAATATTACATTATTCACCTACTTTACATCACTGCATTTTATCCATTCATTAACTCACTTCTAATATAAATAATTATTTAATAAACATACATTTTATTTATATTTTTATTATAACTAATAATAATTAGTAATACTTCTATTTTTATTTTTATTATAACTAATAATAATTAGTAATACTTCTATTTTTTAAAAAGTTTAATATTAATCCTATTCACATTATTTTAATTTTCAACTTCCAATGGTGCGATCTCGGCCTGTGCGGGTCCATCTCATAGACTTCTCCATTTCTCGGTACGATTATATAAGGTCACCTTTCCTCCTGTACGGAGGCTAGTGGGCATGCTACCGAAGATTGCGCTGACCTGATTGAGAAGTGGGAGGCTCTTGCAAGATGAGGGCTATCGATTTGGTGAATTCAACCATTATTTTTTGGTTATATATCCCTGGCCCAGGATGCAAGAACTCATGAAATCTGAAACGGCCTTCTTCCCCTAAAGTTTTGATTTGTTTTTGCCTTCACAAGTAATTTTATATAAGTATTTTTGTTTTACATATTAAATTAATTTTTAAATATATATTTATATAATTTTAAAATAAATATATTATTAACAATTAAATTCTCACCTAAAATATAATTTTTAATAAATATAAATATTATTAATAATATTTATATTTATACTAAATATGTAATTTTTAATAATAAATATTAAAATAAAATTAATTAATAATTATTATCCACCAAATATATAATTAACAATAAAATAAACAATATTTTATAAAATATGAATTCAACTCTAGTCACCCATTCATTTAAAAAAATGTATTAGATTCTAAAATGTGTATTCGGAAAACCTAATCACCATACTATATTTATTGTATCACTAGATTTGTATATTTAGCGCCTGAAAGTGAGGATGGTTGCCGGCCTTATAAATTTGTTTACAATGACAACTATAAAAAACAACATCTCCAGCCATTATACAAGTATGTAATAGTATTTATTGTATCACTAGATTTGTATATTTAGCGCCTGAAAGTGAGGATGGTTGCCGGCCTTATAAATTTGTTTACAATGACAACTATAAAAGACAACATCTCCAGCCATTATACAAGTACGTAATTTGTATTTTTTTCAGGACAATTGTTATACAAGTATGTAATTTTGTATTGGTTTTGTTTTGTTATATTTTTTTACTTAAAAGATTTTTTTTTAGTGTGTTTGTATTTATACAAGTATGTAATTTTGTATTGGTTTTGTTTTGTTATATTTTTTTACTGAAAAGATTTTTTTATTGTGTTTGTATTTATAGCCTATTTTGTGTTTGTATTTATCACTTAATTTTGTTTATAATGATAAAGTTGAAAGACATTATGATTAGTTATATAGGATATGTATATTGAATTCTTTATTTAAGGAGAGATAATTTTTTATAATTGATAGATTTTTTAACTATGTTTCTATTTAATACCATGGTTATATAATTTCTTGTTCCATCTTCCATTAGGAGTATGTTTCTTTAAGATGACTTGTATAATAATACAATCTGTTATCATTATCGCATCTTGGATGGTGTTTTGAGTAGTATTTGAATGCAATCTCTTCTCCACCTTAGAAACTGGCGATTGGGGAAGCAAAATTGGATGTGCTCATTTTCACTGGTATCTTTCATGTTCATTTTATTCTTTTCAATTTATAGGTTTATTAAAAAATTCTTTAATTTCAAAATCTATGTAATTTGAGAAGGAAAAATGAACACCTAGTCAGAGTTTTCCATTGTTGTTGAGAGGGTTTTTGTGGTTAATATGTGATGCAAAGAGGGATGCCTTGCTTATGCTCCAATTTTTAGGGCAACTAGGGTTACATTGTCAATACTCTAATTTTTGCTTTTAGTAAGATTTACTTCTCATTTTCCTCTTGAATTGGTCATTTATTAGAAAGTTTGTTTTTTTTTTGTTTTTTTGTTTTTTTGTTTTTTGTTTTCGTTATAGTGAGGACATTTGTCAAAATGAAATTAAAACCCATTGTGATATGTGATTATGTGTGATTTTTAGACATTGAAGAGGCAATAAATTGTCTAAAATCGATATCACTTTATGTGTTTATTGTATGCGTATATTAGTTAGTATTTATGGCATTTTCAGTTCTTATAAGCATTCACTGTAGGTACACCGTCTATATAATAGAAATCATAAAATTCATTTTTATATATATGTTAGTTTCATCAAATTGCTCATGATTAAAATTATAAGACATTAAAATAGGTTAGTTTCATCAAATTGCTCATGATTAAAATTTTAAGACATTAGAATCTGGATAATAGAAAAACAAATAAAGTTGAGAAACAAAACTAATTTGCCATCTTTAACATTTTTTTTTTCAGAGAGAAAATCATCATGGATTATATTAAGAAAATATAAAGGTCAAAATACATGAGAGTCAAATGTACCCTAGTCCACATATTTACAATATTTGTCAGATACTATCATCAAAGATCAGACAGCGTGATAGCCTGAGAAAGATAAAACCCATATAACACCTCATGTGGAGGCAAAAGGGAAGCCGTCATCAAAATAGATTAAAATGTGTTGGATCAAACAAAGCCTCAAACAGGAAAGCATATGAGTCCAAAAAGAGCTTGCTGAAAGCTAACTAAGATCAGTGATTATTCCGAATGAGGCATGGAACCCGAAATTGAAATCAAAATAGAATCAAGGGCCTGGCTGAAGTTCTGGAATATGCGTTCATTTCTCCACTTCCATAGGAACCAACAAGTGAGAATGAATAAAGAACGCCAGGAGGGACATTGGGCACTCCACTAATAGAAACCATCCTGAACAGAAGAAAAAACCTGGTGAGAAAAACCATAATACAAAGACAGGTCATACTAGATTATAGAAGATGCGGCGCACTGGAAGAACATGTGTGCATTGGATTCAGCGTCGGAGAGGCACATTTGGCATCTACCCGGACCCTGCCATCCCTTTCTTTGCAGAACCTCCTAGGTGAGATTCCTGTCTGAGAAAGGAAGCCATGAGAATAGAATCATCTTGAACGGACAGGGTGCTTTCCAAAATTTGAGTGGAAAGGAGGGGGAAGAAGGCGGTAGGCCGGATGAGAGAGCAGCATATAGATCTCTGACGCAGATAGATTGAGAGGGTTTCTCAAGTGACCAAATCAGCTCATCCATTGAATCCGATTGAATGATTCCTTTGCTTGAGAAGCTGTTGATAGCCGATAACCATAAGGGGCGAAGAGCGAGGGGTAAGGATAATTCGACCTCATTCTTCCAAACTGGGATTTGAGAGGACTATGATTTAATTAGCTTATTCCACGTGAAAAGGCCTCTTGAAAGGAAGGAGGAGAGTAAGGTAGGGGGAATCATCGATTCTAGCTTGTACAAGGTTGGGTCAAAACCAATAAAGATGCTCGAACCTGAGGAAAGTCTCCACCTTAAATTCTCCATGAAGAAAGACTGTATCTTTCTGAAGCTTAGCCAAATAGAGGATCCTTTTCTGATGCCCAAAGATTGCCTCCTGTACCAGAAAACCATACTCCTTCCTTTGAGATATTTTTGATTAATGATGATGCTTCACTGACTTTTGCCACAAATACCTCTAAGAAGAGTTTTGCAGAGAAGAGCTTTGCCAAAAGATTGCATATGCAAAAGACCCCATCCGCCCAGATTCTTCGGCTTTGAAATAGAGTCCATCTTCACTAAATGAATCTTGGACTGATATGATCTACCACCCCATAAGAAATTGGCTGCCAAAGACTTCATTTTTTTTGTGATGGATGCAGGAAGAAGGAAGAGGTGGGCCCAATAAACCGCCAGTTATGAAAGAACGATCTGCACCAATATAAATCTGCCTGTCAGGGATAAAAATCGCATCTCCCAACAAGAAATTTTGTTGTAAAAGCGATCTATCAGCCATTGCCAGTTCCGAATGCGATATCCTTTTGCTTTTAAATGGAAACCCAGATATGTAAAACCGTCCTTTATCAGTGCATGTTTTATGCCAAATAGCGCTGCAATCCATTGCGGCTAAGTCCAAATTAGTTCCGTTATGATATAGCATAGACTTGTCTTTGTTTATAATCAGGCCAGATGCGGATTGAAATTTCTGGAAGATCACATTTAGACAGACCCATGTTGATTTGCATAACATCGCAAAAATAAGAATATCATCTACAAAAAGATTGTGAGAGAGGGAGATATCCTTGCATATCTTAATCGGCCTGCACCTCCCTTCAGCCACTGCTATATTGATCTGAGAGCTAAGAGAATTCATCACCAGAATGAAGAGAAGAGGGGAGAGAGGGCATCCTTGGCGAAGACCCCTCTCCGCTTTGAAGAAGGATGAAGGGATACCGTTGATAATGACTGAAAAATTGGCATTTTCAACACACGCCATAATCCAGTTAATTCCTTGCGCCCTTAAACCAATTTTTGCTAGAAGGATTCTGAGGAAGCCCCAGTCCACACAATCGAATGCCTTTTTGAGGTCTATCTTTAGAGCAGCAGCATCGATATTTTTGGAACTGATTGAAAAGAGACATTCCTGTGTCGTAGCTACGACATCCAGAATTAGTCTGTCTTTTAAGAATGCATGTTGTTCTTTTGATATAAAGGAATTTAGGACAACCTTCATCTTTTGAGATAATTTTAAAGAGAGTATTGCATAGAGCAATCGTCCTGAAATCCAAAAATGATGTCAATTTATCATTTTTGGGAATAATGGCTAAAAATGCGGCAGATAATGCATTGTTAATGTTTCTGGAAATGCGGGAGACATCCACCATGCGCAACATGTCATTTTTGAACAAATCATAGAAATGAGAGAAGAATTCTATCGGCTAACCATCAGGCCCCAGACTTTTATCCATTTTGAATTTTTTGATAGTATCATGCAGTTCCTCTTCCTCAATAGGCTTGAAGAACTCATCATTTGCGCTTTCATCAAACATTACAGGCAACAGATCCACGGCCCACAGGATATCATTTTATTCACTTCTTTGCTTTTTATATTGATTTTGAAAGAATCTTGTAGCTTCAGCTGAGATTTCCTGTTGAGTGTGGAGAAAGCCGCCTTTGCCATCTTCAATCTTCCAAATAGAATTCTTCGCTCTCCGTGCATTGGCAAAATTGTGAAAAAACTTTGTATTACGATCACCCTCCCTGAGCCATGTCGCTCTGCTTTTTAGCCTCCATGATGCTTCCTCCTTTTGCAGCAGCTCTTGCTTCTTTTTTTCCAAGGATCTGATGTGAGTTTTTTGATCAAAAGATAGACCATTATAATAGACCGAGTTAGAGAGAAGACATTTCTTTTTTAATATTGATTACCTCCTGTTTATATTTCTTCCTCTTTTTTATTTGCCAATCCTTGCAGCGTCCCTCAACAATTGAATTTTTTCCCGAAAAGTATATAAGAAGGCCCCTTCGGATTGATGGATATCCCTTCAACTATTTGTTATGAGTTCATTGAAAGATTTGTCCTCTAGATGGGTTCTATTAAATTTGAAAGGATAGCCCATCCTGCGCTCCATATTCATCCATTCCAAAAAGATGGGCTTGTGATCCGAGGAGAAATCATTTCCAGTTCTGGCCACGGGCATTCCCCACTTTTCAATAATACTGGCGTTTATGATAAATCGGTCAATTCTTTTTGCTATGAAGGCTGTGCCAAGCCTGCCATTATCCCACGTTGGGACCATTTTGTCAGGGATAATATCAACTAGATTCCTATTTAAGAGTTCCTGTCGCATTTTATCGGCCATACGATCCTTCTTCCTACACTGACCCCAACATTCCTCAGAGTTAAGGGTCATGTTTAGATCACCTGCTATTAATAAGGATTTAATGTCTAAAATTTCAGAATCAAACAAATTTTCCCAGAAAGGGAATCTGTTCCTGTAGGGCGCATAAATATTCAAGATATTGAGAATCTAAGGCCTTCCTCTGATTGAGGCCGAGATAAGAATTCCTGCACAGCATTTGAAAGCCTTTGCTCTGACCCTAAGCGGATCCCACAATACTACCAGACCACCAGACATACCATCAGCTTCAGTGGCAGCCATATGCCAAGACGGAAACATTCTTCTGAAGAAAGCCAGAGACACTGAACTTGGGTGCATTGTTTCCTGTATGAAGATAATATGGGGATGAGCAGAAACAAGTATCTCTTTTAGCGCCAGAAATTTAGGGGCGGCGCCCAATCCCCTAATATTGAAAGATATTAAGAAGGTCATTTAGAGGGCTGACTAGCCGAACATGCTCTAAGAGGCTGCGAGACAGAAGGTTCCAAGATTGGAACATCCACAAGGGACAGATTTGTGACCCCCAGATCAGAAGCAATCGTTTTGCCTCTGAAGTGACAGCTTCCCCCCTTTTGTTTTTTCCTGACTGTGATATTTTTGCCTGAATTGGGGCTGATGGTTGGGAAGGAAGGCTTGTGAATAGTCAATGGTTCAAGAACCGATGGGTTCCACTGGAGAAGGAGGTCAATGTCGCTATCATATTTGTTCACCGGGGAGTCAGACGGAGAGTTGAAAGGAGTCGGGATATCATGGGCTCCTTTCCTTTTTGCATGACAGTGGGAGACCTATTGGGAGAAGGCGAGGATGATGTAATCAGAATAGGATGAGATCCCACAACAAAATCCACTTTATTCATGACTTGTGGTCAGAATAGGATGAGGTCTCTTCATGCGGCTCCGGAATGGGTGGGCTTTTGAAGTCCGCTACATTTGGAGACTCAGGTTGATTCTGAGGATTAAACTGAGAGCATCGAAGGTCTGCTGATTGAAAAGAAAAGTGATTTTCAAAATTACTTGCATCTTCAGTAGGGGAATCAGATCCCGAAATTCTCTTCTTTTCAAGAGGATGTCTGTATGACCTGTGTTTGGGTCGATATCTGCAGTTTCTAATGAGGTGTCTTGTTCGATGACAGGAAGAACATCGAAAAAGGATACCCCAAAAGTCAAGTCTTTGACATATTTTAAAGCCTTCCCATGTAATCTCTATCTGATCATGATAGCTGTCCTTATAAGGTTTCTCAATTAGAATCCACGCGATTCTTTTTTCCCTCTCCCCTCTGACCCATGGATCAACATAAATAAATTTACCAACTGCGTCCCCTATCAAGGTGAGGGTTTCTGTTGTCCAAAGTTCTAATGGCAAGTTTGGGAGCTTGACCCAAATCATGCTGTGAGATGGCGTATTTTTCAGGGGGTCAAAGCCCATATACCACCTCGATAGAGAGAGAGCTTCTGCCAAAAATCCAAGGTCTGTTCAGTGTCAGTTCCAGATCAGATGCCTTCTGAAAGTGGAACGAAAACCAGTCTTTCATGAGTCGGGATATGATTGGAGTATAGCCAATGAGAGGAGTCCATGAAGCTGCTATCCATTTCCTCATGTTTTCTTCATTCATTTCCGGAAAATACCATTTCCCGACCAGAGCGTGTTTTTGGAGACTATCAATCCGTTCGGACAAAGAAACGCTGGTCACAGAGACGGCTTTTGGAGGGGGAATCGTTTTGACCGGAGCTGTGGGTTTATAACGGTGCCGACCATGGGCGTTGCCTTTTTCTGAGGAAGGCAGGCCCTTCTTCTATTGATTAGAGTCCAAACTCAAGTGGGGGGAGGGGTCCCTTAATTCTGGAGGTAACATATCAGTGACCGTGGCATGCCAGCTGTGATCCCGGTTGGTATTTTCATGTGCAGATTCAGCTTCGATGGCAGCTCGGAACAGAGCTCGCGTGGCGGGAGAGTCGCTGTTTTCCGTCATTCTTGCCAAAGGAGAAAACCAAGAAATAGAACCACAAGTACCGCACAAGTACTTGAGCAGATGCCTTAAAAGGAACCGACAGAGAGAGTTTCCATCTTTAACATGTGCATTACATATATTATGAATCTAGTTATATTATATACAAGTATTAAGTATGACTGGAAGATAAGTTGGAGTTGACCTATGTAATTATGAATCTGGTCGTATTATTTACAAGTATTACTCGAAGATAAGTTGGAGTTGACCTTGGTGTTGGATTGGTTATAAGTTAATCGAATAGGATACTGCAGTCCCCCGGATGTGATCTAAAGTTGGTTTATTGGCTAAATGGGGAGTTTGGTACTCATTTAGGGTAGGATTATGTTCGCGTAATAGCTACTCCAGGCATGATTTTTTCAAGTGAAAAAACAAATAATTAAATCTTCAATGTTTTAATAGTTAAATCTTATGCCAGTGACATGTAGGTGTGTGATTAATATTTCAGGTATTTAGAGATAACTTTAGAATCTCAAATTAGTGGGGCCCTCCGCCCTCTCAAGCATCGTGAGATCTGTCCGTTTAGGCTATCTTTTCAATTCAGATGTGGGCTAAATTTTTCTGTAATGAACATAAAATTTCTGAAGCTTCGGAATGGAATTTGAACATGTGATCAGAAATTTGCACGGTGATATTGAGAGGGCTTTTGTGTTTCGTTCGCAATGCAGAGGAGAGGGGTGTCGAGGAGGGAGCCAAGGAATTTCCCTTTCAAATATTCGAGTGTCTGTCTGTTTATGCTCCAATTCTTCGTCCCAGTAAGGTTCAATTGTCATTTTCATGTTCAATTGGCCCCCTCAAGAATACTCCATCTCATAACATGATTTGGGTCAAGCTCCCAAACTTGCCCTTGGAATTATGGACGACTGAAACTCTCATAATGATCGGGGATGCAGTCGGTAAATTCATATATGTCGACCCATGGGTCAGGGGGGAGAAGGACAAAAGAATCGCGTGGATTCTTATTGAGAAGCCTTATAAGGGAGGCTATCCTGATCAGCTTGAGATATCATGGGAGGGCTTTAAAATCTGTCAAAGACTTGACTTCTGGGGCATCCTTTTTCGATGCTCCTTTTGTCATCGAACGGGTCACCTCATCAGGAATTGCAGGCATCGATCAAAATACAGGGCGAACAGGTATCCTTCTGATAAGAAAAGAGGTACGGGGCCAGATTCCCTTTCTGAAGATGTAAGTAATTCTGAAAATCTTTTCTCTTTTCAATCTACGGATCTTCGATGCTCCCAGCTCAACTCTCAATTTCAATCTGAGTCTCCAAAACTTGCGGATTTTCAATGTCCACCTATCCCTGAGCCGCATGTCGAGAACCCCGTGCCTTCTCCGCAGGAAAAGAATAAAGCGGACTTTGTGGTGGGGTCTCATCCTATCATGATCACTTCCTCCTCGCCATCTCCAAATAGGCCAGCCCCTGCCTCGCAAAAGGGTAAGGAACCTTTGACGTCCCCTACCCCTTTCAACTCCCCATCTCAGTCCCCTGTTAATAGTCTCGATAGTGACATCGACCTCCTCCTCCAGCGGAATCCACCGATTCTCGAACCCCTGACCATTCATAAGCCGTCCTTCCCATCCATTAGTCCCAACTCCGCAAAAAATATCACTGTCAGGAAAAAACAAAAAGGAGGAAGCCGTCACTTTCGCGGCAGGACGATCGCTTCTGACCTGGGGGTTACAAATTTGTCTCTTGTGGAAGTCCCAATCATGGAACCTACTGCTTCGCAGCCTCTTAGAGCATGTCAGGCTGGTCAAGCCTCCAAATGACCTTCTTAGTATCTTTTAATATTAGGGGTTTGGGTGCCGCCCCAAAATTCCTGGCGCTTAAAGAGACTCTTGTTTCTGCTCATCCTTTCATCATTTTTATACAGGAAACAATGCATTCAAGTTCAGCCTCTCTGGCTTTCTTCAGAAGAATGTTCCCCACTTGGTATATGGTTGCTACAGGAGCGGAGGGTATGTCCGGTGGTTTGGCAGTTTTGTGGAACCCGGTCTTGGTCAGAGCAAAGGCTTTCAAATGCTGTGCTGGGATTCTCCTCTCGGCTACTATCAGAGGAAGGCCTAAGATCATCAATATATTGAATATTTACGCACCCTGTAGGGACAGATCTCCATTCTGGGACAAGCTGTTTGATTCTGAAATTCTTGATATAAAATCCTTATTAATTGCGGGTGACCTAAACCTGACCCTCAACTCTGCTGAATGTTGGGGCTGTTGTAGAAAGCAGGACCGCATGGCTGATAAAATGCGTCAGGAGTTTCTAAATAGAAATTTAGTGCATATAATTCCTGAAAAATTGGTTCCAACTTGGGAAAATGGCAGGACGGGCTCAGCTTACATTGCTAAAAGAATAGATCGCTTTATTATAAATGCTAGCCTAATTGAAAGCTGGGGAATGCCTGTCGCCAGAACGGGCTTGGAGCCCTCCTCGGATCACAGGCCCATCTTCCTGGAATGGG
Organism: Pinus tabuliformis; assembly: GCA_031772625.1. Classification (NCBI taxonomy): domain Eukaryota; kingdom Viridiplantae; phylum Streptophyta; class Pinopsida; order Pinales; family Pinaceae; genus Pinus; species Pinus tabuliformis. The sequence goes on along the minus strand of CM062819.1, from coordinate 420,377,994 downwards.
TGAATATGAATTGCAAGCTCGGCTACCCTTTCAAATTTAATAGCTCCCACCTCGAGGATAGATCTTTCAACGATCTCATGGCTAACACCTGGCGGGACATTCATCAATCCGATGAGGCTTTCTTATATACATTCCGGGAAAAAATCCAAGTGCTGAGAAAAGCAGCAAAGGATTGGCAGATAAAGAAGCGGAAGATGGACAAACAGGAGCTATCTGACATCAAAAAAGAATTATGTTATCTCTCCGATTCGGTCCATTATAATGGTCTATCTTTCGATCAGAAAATCCGCATCAGAACCCTCGAAAAAAAGAAACAAGAGCTGCTACAAAAGGAGGAAGCATTATGGAGGCTAAAAAGCAGAGCGACATGGCTCAGGGAGGGTGATCGAAATACAAAGTTTTTTCACAATTACGCAAATGCTCGTCGGGCCAAGAATTCTATTTGGAAGATTGAGGATGGCGAGGGGGGTTATTTCCACACTCAACAGGATATCTCGGCAGAAGCCACAAGATTTTTTCAAAATCATTATAAAAGGCAGGATAGCGATGCGCATGACTCTCTATGGGCTGTGGAGCAGATGCCTGTAATGTTCGATGAGGGCGCAAATGATCAATTCATTAAGCCAATTACGGAAGAGGAACTCCTCGCCACCATGAAAAAGTTCAAAAGGGACAAAAGTCCGGGCCCCGATGGTTGGCCGATCGAGTTCTTCTGTCATTTCTATGATCTGTTCAAAGAGGATCTGCTGAGCATGGTGGATGCCTCCCGCATGTCTGGGCACATTAACAATGTGCTAACCGCCACCTTTATTGCTCTTATTCCCAAGAAGGACAAATCAGAATCTTTCTTCGATTTTAGGCCGATAGCCCTATGCAATACCCTATATAAAATTTCATCGAAGATTATTGCAGAAAGGCTGAAGGTTGTTTTAAACTCTTTCATATCAAAGGAACAACATGCCTTTTTAAAAGATAGGCTCATTATGGACGCTGTTGCTATGACGCAGGAATGCCTTTTTTCAATCTCAACAAAAAATATTGATGCTGCAGTCCTGAAGATTGATCTCAAAAAAGCCTACGATTGCGTAGACTGGGGCTTCCTCAGAATCCTTCTCGCTAAAATTGGATTAAGAGCACAGGGTATTAAATGGATTATGGCGTGTGTTGAAAATGTCAATTACTCAGTTCTCATAAATGGCATCCCATCTTCTTTCTTTCCAGCAGAAAGGGGCCTCCGCCAGAGATGCCCTCTTTCTCCTCTTCTTTTTATTCTCGTGATGAACTCTCTCAGCTCACAGATCAATCTGGCCGTTCAGGAAGGGAGGTGCAGGCCGATCAAGATCTGCAAGGACATTTCTCTCTCTCATAACCTTTTTGTAGATGATATTCTCCTTTTCGCGATGTTATGTAAATCATCATGGATTTGCCTTAATGCGATTTTCCAGAAATTTCAATCTGCATCGGGCCTCTCTATCAACAGAGACAAGTCCACTTTATATCACAATGAATCAAATCTGGACTTGGCTCAATGGATCGCTGATCTTTTTGGCATAAATCTCGCTCTGATAAAGGATGGGTTTAAATACCTTGGATTTCACCTAAAAGCAAAAGGTTATTGTGCACGGGATTGGCAGTGGCTGATCGAGCGTTTTTATAATAAAATCTCATGCTGGGAGATGCGCTTTTTATCCTTGGCGGGTAGATTCATTTTGGTACAGTCCGTTCTTTCCCAACTGGCGGTCTATTGGAGCCATCTTTTCCTTCTTCCTGCTTCCATTTTAAGTAAAATGGCTTCTCTGGCAGCCACCTTTCTATGGGGCGGTAGATCTTATCAGTCGAAAATCCATCTGGTAAAGTGGGATTCCATTACTAGGCCGAAGAAGTTGGGCGGATGGGGTCTTCTGCATATGCCTTCTTTTGGGAAAGCGCTTCTTTGTAAATCCCTTCTCAGAGGCATTTATGGAAAATGTCAATGGAGTGCTATCATCAATCAAAGATACCTCAAAGGAAAAAGCATTGCTTTTTGGTTCAGAAGACGCGCTCTGGGCATCAGGCGAGGCTCCCCTATTTGGCAAAGCTTCAGAAAGATTCAGTCTCTTTTATTCAGGAATTTAAGATGGAATTTTGGCACAGGATCTAGCATTTTTATCGGCATTGACCCTACTGTCCTCAATCTGGAATCGAGGATTCCCTCTGCTCTCATATCCTTTTTTTTCTCAAGGGGCTTGTTCACATGGAACAAATTAATAAATTCATGGTTATCTCAGTCCCCCGTATGGAAGGACGCGGCGGAATTATCAATGCCCCTCCCTCTTCATCCTTTATGGACAGCGGCTATCCACTGGTTTTCTAGCAAAGGTTTCACTCAATCGGGATCAAAGGATGAACTTATCTGGTCTCTTCAGAAATCTTCACAGCCTATTGGCGTCAGAGATATTTATGCAGCATTCCTATCGGGCCAGCCGCCCCCTTCCCCTATCTTTCCACTCAAATTTTGGAAAGCTTCCTGTCCGCTCAAGATGATTCTCTTGAGCCCGGCCCGGGTAGATGCCAAATGTGCCTTTCGGAAGCTGAATTCAACTCGCACATGTTTTTCAACTGCGCCTCATCTTCAACAATCTGGTATGAATTATCTTTGATTTATGGCTTTCCTTATCAAGTTTTTTCCTCTGTTCAGGATGCTTTCAATTGGTGGAGCGCAAAAAATCCTTGCTGGCGTTCACTGTTTATCCTCACCTGTTGGTTCCTATGGAAATGGCGAAATGCCTGCATTTTTCAGAACTCTAGGATGCCCTTTCACTCTATCCTGATCTCAATCACGGGCCATCTGCCTCCCTCAGATTAACTGATGTCCAGCTCTGCTTCTATATACATCTTTTGGGCCCTGCTTCACACAATGTGGGTGTTTTTTTCAGATTTAGGCTAGCTATTCAGTTCCTATGGTTCAAATATCTTTCAATAGCGGTCTCGCTTCATTCCCATGAAGTGTTATATGTGGAGGTTTTATGTTTCTCTCTCTTAACACTTTTTTGGGACAGGCCTGCGTCTTTCATGAAGCGCCACTGTTGTTATGATGATGGATCCTCATGCTTGTATGTTTCACTCATTTCTGCTCAGGGTGGTTTGCTCCCGCTTTTTTGCTGGCATTTCTCACGATAGTAACAATAGGTTTATACGCTGTCTCATCAGTCACTCAATCTGACTATCTGATCAGCGTTATGTCTTCCAGTTGAATCTCACAGATTTTGATCATGTATACAGATCTTTATATTTCCTTAATATAATCTATTATGGTTTTTCTCTCTGAAAAAAAGAAGGCTTTTGTCAAAATGGAGATAAACTCCATTGTGATATTCCATTGGAGATGGTTTAGATGTACAATTGGAGATAAACCCCATGGTATATTAAGGGCTTGTGTCTGATTTTTACAGTTAAGTTAAGCTGGAAGAGACAACCAGTTTACTTATTTAGTGCATGTATATGTCTATTCGTGAGTGTTAATTTTATCAGCAGTTCTCGGAGGCATTCATTGAGTTCTGTGGTTTTTGGAAACTATGAAATTGGAGCACCATTAGGGTAAATTAGAGTATGGTTAACATAGAGTGTAAATAAATTGGAGTAAAGTTAGATTTAAATGAGAGTATGTAAATTAAAAAAATTATATTATCATTTTTTTTTTTTTAATTCAGAACCAAATTAGTGTTAAATTTATTTAGATCTATTTTTTTAGTATATTAAAATAAATTTAAGTTAAAATGTTTTATATATATTTTATTTATTAATTTTATATAAAATTTTAGATTAATTTAGATGTATTTTTTTTAGTATATTAAAATAAATTTAAGTTAATATGTTTTATATATATTTTATTTTAGATTAATTTAGATGTATTTTTTAGTATATTAAAATAAATTTTAAGTTAATATGTTTTATATATATTTTATTTATTAATTTTATATAAAATTTTAAATTAATAAGCGAAAAGTGTTGGATTTTTAAATATTGTGTTTCTATATATATATTTTATATTTAGAAAAATGTAATAATTTTTTATTAGAATTATTTTTTAATATATTAAAATTTAAATAAGTTATAATTTATATTTATGAATTAATAAATATAATATACGATAATTATAAATATAAGTAATAAATATTTAATATTATTTTAAATTTTAAATAATTACAAATAAAAATAAACTTTTTAATATTATCCTTTATTTTAATATATATATTTATTCTAACTAATTATTATCTTAAAATTACCTTATATATATTTATATTAAGGGAAAAGTCTTCCATATAACTAAATCCCATTTAAATTACAAATAATTTATAATTTATAATTATTAAATGATATCTTTTTAACTATCTATTAACTTAAACACCAATTAAAATTATTTTATTTATTTATATATATTTTAAAGGTATGGTCACCGAATATAACTAGCTTTCTCTAAATTATAAATTATGAAAATGACTTTATGACTTTGGTCCCTAAGTCAAAATTAGCCGTTGATCAAGATAGCCATTGGAGGCTCTGCTCAGACTATTTAACATGCAAAGCTGGATCTATTTCTTCAACTTGTCTTGAGGAACAACCTGGTTGGTTTGCAGCGCGTAGACAAAGGTCTTTCTACATGTGACTAGCTTCCTTTAAATTATAAATTATAAAAATGACTTTATGACTTTGGTCCCTAAGTCCGAATTAGCGGTTGGTCAAGATAGCCATTGGAGGCTCGGATCAGACTATTTAACATGCAAAGCTGGATCTATTTCTTCAACTTGTCCTGACGATGAACCACCTGGTTGGTTTGCAACGCGTCGACAAAGGTCTTTCTACATGTGATTTACGCCGAAGTTCTTCTTATAACTATTATGGATCACAAAAGCCTCAATTCAACAATATCTAACTTATTAATATGGTATTTTAAATTTCAATTTAACCATTTAATAAATATTTAAATTTACATTTTATTTGATCATAAGTTTAATAAAGCAAATTAATATTGATAATAAATTTTATAAAAATATATAGAGGTCCGCTTTCTTCGGATTTGAATTTATATTTTTTAAAAAATAAATTTAAATTACATTTTATTTTAAATAGTTTTCATTATAATAAAAATAAATTTATAATAATAATTAATTTTATGAAAGTGTATATATTGTTATTTTTTTAAATTTAAATCTATATTTTCTTGAAAATAAATTTAAATAGTTATTTATTAAATTAGATTTTCTTCGTAACTGAAAAAATCAAATAATTACTTAAATAGTTTTAAATCACAAATACTTTTTATATAAATTCATTATAAATAATATTAATTACCCATACTTATATTTTATATAAAAAGTTTCATATAATGTTATTCACATTATTTAATGTGCCACTTCCGACCGTGCGAACCGGTCCCGGCGAGTGCTGTCGCAAGGGTCCCTCTCATCGGCTTCGCCTCCGATTCCTGCTACGATTACATAACCTCACTTTTCGTGCTGTACGGAGGCTACCTCGAATGAATAAGTTCTTCTTCCCCAATTTACTTAAGTGGCCGTGCTATTGAAGATTGCGCCGACCTGATTGAGAAGTGGGAGGCTCATTCTGGTGAATTCTACAGCTTTTTGTTATACCCTTCGATATAAAAGAAGTCATTAAATGATGAAATCTGAAACGGCTTTCTTCCTCTCTATCCTTTGTTTTACATGTTAATTTATCTGTTTGCATATTTACTTAATAAATTTAAAATATAAATAATTATATATTTATATAATTTTAAAATAAATATATTATTTATAATTATGTTTTCAAATATATATATATATATATTTTTATAAAAATAAAATTATATTTATTAAAAGAAATACATTACTAGTAGTATTTAAATTTTATATTAAATATATAATTATTTAATAAATATTATATTAAAATTAATTAATAATTATTATCCACAATAAAGTAAATAATATTTCATAAAATACGCCACCCATCCATATAAAAATTGTATTAGATTAGATTCTATATGTTAATTTATCTGTTTGCATATTTACTTAATAAATTTAAAATATAAATAATTATATATTTATATAATTTTAAAATAAATATATTATTTATAATTATGTTTTCAAATATATATATATATATTTTTATAAAAATAAAATTATATTTATTAAAAGAAATACATTACTAGTAGTATTTAAATTTTATATTAAATATATAATTATTTAATAAATATTATATTAAAATTAATTAATAATTATTATCCACAATAAAGTAAATAATATTTCATAAAATACGCCACCCATCCATATAAAAATTGTATTAGATTAGATTCTATATTTTAGGGTGTATTAGATTAAAAAATTTTGCAGGTATTTACCGTAATTTAATTTATTTAAGGGAAAATTTTATTTATATATTTATTATAACGGATTGGTAATACTTATAGTTTATAAAATGTTTAAAATTAATCTTATTCATATTATTTTAATTTCCCACTTCCAATGGTGCGATCCCGGTCTGCGTGGTTCAGTCTCATCGACTTCTCCGTTTCCCGGTACGATTACATAAGGCCATTTTTCCTGCTATACGGAGGCTACATCGAATGAATAAATTCTTCCCCGATTTACTCTAGTGGCCCTCCTACCGAAAATTGCGCTGACCTGATTGAGAAATGGGAAGCTCTTGCAAGATAGAGTGCTCTCAATTTGGTGATTTCAACAATTTTTATTCGGTTATCCCGGAGCCCGGGATGCCAGAAATCATGAAATGGTGAAATCTGAAACGACTTGCTTCCTCTTTTAAATATATTGTATAAGAGAAAGGTGTTGGATTTTTAAATATTGTGTTTTTGATGATAATGATGATGATTAACATCCACTGTGACCACATTTTGGTCTATAGGATTTAAATAAATGAATTATTTAGTTTGATTTAAGATTTTATTTTTATGTTCAAAAAGCTTGGAGAGAAGCCTCCCAATCTCACTGTAATTTTGACAATGTAAAAGGCTAAGAAAGTCAGTGTTGCAATAAATATTTTGAAATTGAGATTTAATGTGGTTGTACATGGGGCACTTTGGGAGGAAGTGATTTTCATCCTACGGCAGAACCTTTCTATCTATTTTAAATTTTAATTAGAATTATTTTTTAATAAATTAAAATTAAAATTAAAATAATTTATAATATATAATTATGAATTAGTGAATATAATATAAATAAGAAATATTCAATATTATTTTAAATTTCAATTTTATTTTTGACAATAAATATAATTTAAGATAATTACAAATAAGAATAAACTATTTAATATTATTTTTTATTTTAATATAATTATTAATAATATTTAACTTATTAGTATAGTATTTTAAATTTCGATTTAATTATTAATAAATATTTAAAATTACATTTTATTTTAAATATTTTTTATTATGATATTGTAGATGATCATAGCTTATTTTTGTAGTGATGTTAAATTTTATGAAAGTATATACATATTAGTTTTTTTTGGTTATAAATTTAAATTGATTAATACAATAAATGTATAATAATGATAAATTTTATGAAAATGTATATACCCTCACTTTCTTTGAATTGAATATATACTCTCTTGAAAATAATTTTAAATATTTATTTATTAAATTAAATTTTCTAAATAATCGATAAAATCAAAAATTACTTTATCCAACTATTTCTAAAACATTGATGCTTTTCATTACGCCGTAAGGCGTTTCCCTTTGAAATGTATTGCCTTAGCCGTCGCCGTGTCGTATTGTTCACCGTGGATTTGTGGTGTTAGACGATTGAACAAAATCTAAAACCCATTAGCCGGTTCAATCGTCTAACACCACAAATCCACGATGAACAATACGACACGGCGACGGCTAAGGCAATTCATTTCAAAGGGAAACGCCTTACGGCGTAATGAAAAGCATCAGTGTTTTAGAAATAGTTGGATAAAGTAATTTTTGATTTTATCGATTATTTAGAAAACTTAATTTAATAAATAAATATTTAAAATTATTTTCAAGAGAGTATATATTCAATTCAAAGAAAGTGAGGGTATATACATTTTCATAAAATTTATCATTATTATACATTTATTGTATTAATCAATTTAAATTTATAACTAAAAAAAACTAATATGTATATACTTTCATAAAATTTAACATCACTACAAAAATAAGCTATGATCATCTACAATATCATGGAGTCCCATTTTGAACATAGACAACGGTGTTAGCAACTTCTCCCCATAGGAACTTTGGTAGCTTTTGATCATGCAACATAGCTCTAGCAACTTCCATGATAGTCATGTTCTTCCTTTCAGCGACACATTTTGCTCGAGGTTGTAAGCTAGAATGGTCTCCTTCTTGATTCCAGATTTCTTGCAAAATTCAATGAATTCATTTGAAGTAAATTCTCCTCCATTGTCAAACATGTAGATTTTGACCTTCTTTCCTGTTTGATTTTCCACTAGTGCCTTGAAGTCCCTGAACATATCAAATGCTTGGTCCTTGTGCTTTAAGAAGAAAATCCATGTCTTGTGGGAGAAGTCAATGTTGGAAATATGTTGTCATTGATGTCAACAAGTGGTAGTAGGAGGCACAGGTCTCAAAGAAATATATCATAAGAGCAGGTTCTAGGTACACGAAGAAAGGTCCAAGTGAAAAGAATAGTAGAGAGTTTGAAGCCATTTTTTATGTAGTATATGAGCTCAAAGGCCACATTGGACCTGTTAGCACTCCAGGAAACTCTCCTAGGTTGTAGCTCGGAGATGCCTGGTAACATATAAATCTTCAATATCGTTCTTTGAACTATTGGAATGGATTGGGGTTTGGATCAAGTCAGATGACTGTTTCAACTCTGTTTTGACTCAAGACATGCATGAACACACTCAACTTGACAAGGCTTTCAACCACTAATGCTCAATAGTTCATAAATTCAATGAATAGATGGAGAATCCTTACTGTAACAGCAACTACATACATAAACACATATGAATGGATAGCTACAGAAAGTAAATGAAGCTTGCAAATCTAATTTATCAACGTAGAGATAAGATGACAGTTATCTGGCATTAGACACAGAAGAAAACATGAATAACCTATTGAAGTGCAAGCTTAGAACAAAGGAGAAGATAGCGATTGAACATGTAACAACAAAAGAAGCTTGTATTACTGGGATGAAGATGAGACGCTGGGAGGAACAGAGTATCCACAGTCTCCAAAAGTTGAACCTCTATTCCTTCCAACTTTCAGCCATTTATAGGCTTTTTACAATCCTCTCGCCCTTTCTGGCGATCGAGATGTCTTAATCTATCCCCTCTGTCTCCTAACTACTTGATGCCATAACTAGACAAACATGAGCTCAGAGGGCTCTTCTTCTAACAAACAAAGTAACCAAATTCTGGTAATTTCGCCGCATTGTTCGCTGGCTCGCTTGTGCCAGCGATGCTCCATGATCACTTCTGTTGTTTCGACTGCATCGTGCTGTGGCTTTTTCCCTTTCCGGCCATTCATTTCGTTATTTCAGTTCAACTGTCCAACTGTCAAAAACACTGATAGAGCCAACAAATTTCCTCCCAGGGTGACTGATGGGATGTGGGGTGCGGGGGCACTTGGGCCGTTGGATGGTGTGGATCGATGGTCGGGATATCGGTCAGGCGGCAGAGAATGAACTGAGGTGATCATGAACGAGGGCTGTTGGATCGGGAGGAATGGACAGAGGAGATCCATTGCCGGAGGCTTGAAGTCATGGCGGGAGCGGAATAAGTCCGAGCCGTCAATTCTCAGATGGGTAGATTGAACGACTATCGGGCGGAGGAGGTGCTCGAAGGATAACGCCCGGGAGTGGTTTTATTCAAGCAGGAATGGTTTCTATCGGGCAGTAAGCAGTAAAGGTCGGAGCTTGCCCGATTCCATCCATCGCGTGCCACGTAGCAGCGGAGGAGAGAGAGGAAACCGCTTTTATCGGGCAAGTATCCCTCTCGCTTGTTGCCCGAGTAATATGCACTATAGCCGTTAGATCTGGCGGAAATGATCTAACAACGGTGAATGGTCGAGCATATAATGTTGGTCGGGTGAAGTGCAGACCGTCAGATCAGTGGGAAGATCGACGACGGGGATCGGAGAATGGAGAGCGCAGCGGAAAGGAGATGAACCGAGAGCAGACCCGCCGATATTTATGAGCGCAGGTGTATACTTTTTGAAGTCTGGCTTATGGGCAAAGCGGTGCAAGAGGAGACGTGGACCATCAGAGCTAAAACAGGGGACCTTTCCATTAAAATAGCCGTAGTGCACCTCAGGGCTAACACTAGCTCCTTCTGGGGATGAAAGCCTCCCTGTGAGGTTTCAAGAACTGTAGACAACTGCCTTTCCAGTAACAACCAAAACAAACTTATCTCCTAGTGTGCCATTGGGCATGGAGTTTATTTGCATAGGAAACAAAAACTGAAAAAACCTATTACAATATTAAGGGCTTGAAGCCTCATATGAAGTAAAGTTTCAAAAACCGCCCATTGACTAGGCCATCAAAAACACATTCCCCTCCAAATTGTGCAGAATGAAAGTATTGTTCATCTGAACTTGAGCAATGACAAACGGTCCCGTTCACAAGGCATCAAATTTACCATGGTTGCCCTTCTTTTTCTTCAATGCATCCCTTTTGAAAACCTAGTCACCAACCTGAAAACTGTCCATTTTTGCCCTTCTATCAAAGGTTTCTTTGATCTTCTTCTGATGAATTTTTGACTCCTTGCCATGTTGTTCTTTGATCTGTTGTAATTCAACCAAGTTACTCATTCTCCTTGCCATGTCGTTCTCTTCATCCTGTTCTTCTTGCAAGAATTTGGCCATAGGGAGAATTAGCTGGATAGGAAAAACAACATCAGCGCCATAAACCAGCTTAAATGGAGAATTTCCTATGGACTTCTTGTTGGTAACTCTGTCAGCCCACAGTGCAAACTTCAACTTGGAATCCTAGTTCTTTTTGTTGTCCTCCAACAGTTTTTTGATTATCCTTACAAGACTCTTGTTAGATGATTCTGCCAGGCCATTGCCTTGAGGATAATATGAGGTAGAATGCACCAATTAAATGCCCATGGATTCACACATGTCCACCAATTCTTCTGCCCTGAAAGCTGCCGCATTATCAGTGACTAGTTTGGTTGGGCAACCAAATCTAGTGAAAATATTCTCATTCAGGAACTTTATGATAACCTGATGATTAGCATTTTTAGTGGGTATGGCCTCAATCCATTTGGTGAAATAATCAGTGGCTACCAAGGTCCATTTGTGATGGCCACTGGAATGTGGATTGATCTCACCTATGAAGTCCAAGCCCCACTGCTGGAAGGGACCACTGGTGTGTACTAGCTTCAAGGGTAGAGATTTTCACTGTTGTCTTCCTGCAAACCTCTGACATTTTTCAGAAGACTTCACAAAAGAAAACACATCAGAGAACAGAGTAGGCCAATAATACCCAACTCTCAGGATCTTGTGGGTTGTGGTTTTCCAATAATGATGTCCTCCACAAATGCTAGAATGGAACTAGTGCATGACTTCCACAAATTGCCCTTTGTCTAGACATCTCAAGAGGATCCCTGATGGGTCTTTCCAATAAAGCAGGTTTTTATTAATGCAAAATTTGGCTGATCTGAGCTTAATGGCCTGGGCTTGACTTGAGTTATGCCTTGGAGGGACTTCTAGCTTCTGCAAAAAATGAACTACACTGGAATACCATTCACAGGTGGCTAGATTTTCAGCCAAAGATTGATTCTGCTCTTGCTCTTCTGCTGCTTCCTCTATCCGCTCACCACCTGAATTTGAACCCATGCAATTGATGTCTAAGAAACTGCAATTTTCCTCAGCCAGAAGCTTAGCCAAGCCCTGGCCTTTGACAAGCTTGGTGGGCTTCACCTCTATGTTGAACTCTATGAATTTTGCAATCCATTTAGCTCTCTTTCCATCAATATCAGGGTAATTTAGGACATATTTTACTGAGGCTGAAGGTACATATGCAACCAATTTGGAATGCAAAATATAAATTCTGAATGCCTTTAAAGATTTTATGAGAGCATAAGCTTGTTTTTCAATAAGGTCATACCTTCGTTTAACATCCCTCAGACTTTTGCTGAAAAAGGCTACATGGTGCTCTACACCTTCATCATTTTTCTGCAATAGAACTGCTGCAAGTGTATCATAAGAGGCAAAAGAGAAAATATAAAACTCCCTGGTATAATCTGGGCTGATTAGAGTGGGAGCTTCCATGATAGCTTGTTTGATGGCTTCAAAAGAGCTTCTTGCACCATCTGTCCATTTTATTTCTGATCCTTTCTTTAGCATGGAAGTGATGTGCTTCACTAGCTCTGCAAAGTTTGGAATAAACCTCCTGACAAAGTTAATCTTACCCAGGAAAGATTGAATGTCCCTTTTTGACCTTGGGATGGACAATGTCTGAATTGCTTGAACTCTTGCTGGATCAATCTTCACACCTTCAGCGGAAACAATATGTCCCAGAAGTTTGCCTTCTTCTAAAGAAAACTGTGACTTCTTTGGGTTCACAGAAATTCCAAACCGTCTGCACTTTAGAAACACCTTCTTCAAATGTTGCAAATGGTCCTTGTGACTGCTGGAAAAGACTATTATGTCATCAAGGTAAATAAGGACAAACTTGTCCTTCTCTCCCATAAAGGCTATGTCCATGGCCCTCTGAAAAGTAGCCCCAACATTCATTAGTCCAAAAGGCATTTTGGAGTACATGAAAGTGCCCCAACGAGTAGTGAAGGCGGTCTTTTCTTGATCTTCTGGATGTACAACAATTTGATTGTAACCTGAAAATCCATCTAAGAAAGACATGACTCTAGCCCGTGAAACTTTTTGCAGCAAGTGTTCCATCTTAGGCAGGGGGTAGTTGTCTTTTTTAGAGCATTTGTTCAGATTCTTGAAGTCAACAAAAAGCCTGATTTCTCCATTCTTCTTTCTTACTACCACAAGGTTAGTTATCCACTTTGAATACTTTAGGGGAACTATGATCTTGGCATCCAACAACTTCTTGATTTCCTTTTCAATCAAAGGCAATAAGAGAGCGCTGATAGGTCTTAATTTCTGCTTAAAAGTGATGGTATTCTTCTCCAGTGGGATCTTATGTTGAATGATGTTGGTGTCATAGGTCTTAATATCACTGTACTCCCAAGCAAAAATATCAGCAAATTGTTTCATCAGGGTGCAATACTCGGAACTTTGGGCAGACGACAAGTGAGTGGATAGATTTATGTACTTTGGATGGTATGGACTCCCTACATTATGTCTATGAACTGTAGACTCATTTTCTTTTTTGGCAGCCTTATAAGGTACATTATTATGATCAAACAGCTTCTCTAGGGCACCAATCCTTTGGGTATATGGTTACTAGGCAGCTGAACAATGCTATCTTGACCAATCTCGTCCTTTAGCTTGGACTGGTTGCATTCTTCAATGGTTTCGTTTTCTTGGTCAATGTGCATTTCAGAAAATTCATCAATGACTTGTAAAAGCCTATTAATTTCGTCATCATCTTCAAAAAATTTCCAGTGTTTGACATTGTTAGGTAGAGATGGTTTATATTTCACTTGAACTTCATAAGTCAATTTAGGAGGCAAAGGAGGAATAAACGTGCTAGCAGACACAACAAGGGAATCAGCTAGTTGGTTCTTCATTCTAGGGATGTAAGAAATGCTGAAACTATTAAAAAAATCCTTGAGCTTCCATACCTCATCTCTGTATGCTTTCAGCCTTGGATGCTTTGCTTGGAAAGTTTTGTTGACCTGCTGAATGATAAGGTCTGCATCTCCAAACACCTTCAGACCTTTGATGTCCATTTCTTTAGCAGCGTTTAAGCCCAATATCAAGGCTTCTTACTCTGCTATGTTATTTGTGATTTGAAAAGTTAACTTGAAATTTAAATGAATGCATTCTTATGTGGGGGACACAAGGACTACACTTGCACCTGCAGCTTCCTTAGAGCAAGCTCCATCAAAGAACATGTCCCAAATTTGTGGGCCTTTTTCCTTTGTGATCTGGCAAATCGTTTCCTAAGCTACATGGAGGCCAACTGGAATTCTTCAATCTGAAGAATACAGGCTCCAAAATCAGGGTCGACAGCATAGATGGGATGATTAGTGGGATTTCTTTCATCACTGATGATATAAGCCAACTGAGCTTCTCTGTATAATCTCCTACTCTCACCTCCAAAAACTGGGACAGTAGCATAGGATAGATCATTTTGCAATGTTCCACCTAATCTCTTGATCCAACATCTGGAAAGCAACATGCCAAACTTGGGAGGTACATCTGCTAGCACAATATCCATCACCATGCTCTTCATGGGCAGTTGAGACAAGGTGATGGTTAGGTCTTTGATTAACCCCAAACATTTCACTTTTCTATAGTCAAAAGAAAATAGGTCATGATAAGACTTGGTAATGTCAGGACCCAACTCATTCATGACAGCCTTGGGCATTAGATTATGGCTGGCTCCTGTGTCCAGAAGGCAGTTGTGAAGGATTTTGTCATGAATAGTCAAAGAGACATAGAATTATGGGAGTTGTCATCACAATTTTCAATCATTGGGCTGAGAACAACAACTGGTTTGTCGTCTTGTAGATTTACATAGTCAGTGGAGGCTTGGATGGCTTTAGGCTCAAGGGCCTCGAGGATAGATCTCTTGAAGGATTCATTCTTCACTAGTTCAATCAGAGGTATAGGTATGCTTAGCTTCTGAATTTCTGATTCAAAACTGAAAGGAGAAGGAGACTTGTCAAGGCCTCTTACCTCGTGAGTTGGAGCTTTGAGGATGATGGGATCAACTGTCGGTCGTTTCTGCTTTTTAGCTTGTTGTATTGCAGGGACAACAACTCTCTGAACAGGAGTTTCCTTGGCATTATTCATCTTCGACCTCAAATCATATCTGTGTTGATCATCGGTTCACAAAACAGCTCCATCCCTTTCTTGGTTGATCTGGTCATTGAATAATGAATTTTCATAGGCAGCTGAGATCAAAAAGGAGGCACTGCCTTTGTCTTCTAGACAATGGATCTCATCATCTTCTTCAAACTGCTCTTCTTCCATGACTACATTCTGGAAAGGGGTCTTCACCCTTTGGTCTTCATTGGCATCTTTGCTTCTTTGCAGAATCTACAACTGCTCATTAGCTCGTCTATATGGATTTGGATTTCTAGGACCAAAAGTATTAGGAACTCTTCCTTTCCCAGGGTGCTGCTCAACCTTTAATTTGGAGATTTCAGAGGCTAATGACTCTATCATCTTGGTCATTTTATCTATCTTGGGATCTGAATATGATGAAGATTCACCCCTCTGTCTCCTTCTATCAACATTCCCCTTGAGCTTCTCTGCAGCCATGATGTTTGATTCTACTTCCAAGGCTGCATCCTGCATATCAGCTAAGGTAGCACATCGTCTCTCCCTCAATAGTAGACAGAAGTCAGAATCAAAGGCACTGGCATAGGTGAGTTTAGCAGAGGTAGTGGTGGGTTTTACTTCAGCTGGTATCTTGTTGTACATGCGGTTAAACCTCTTATTAAAATCAGACAACAACTCACCATTTTCCCTCTTTAAGTTCCCAAACTCGGTGTGGTAGTAGAGTAGATCCTTCCTATCCCTCCAATGCTTTAGGAATGCCTCATCTAAAGCCTCAATATCTTCTATAGACCTTGGGGTCAGTTCTCTGAACCATTTTCTGGCCTCTCCATCTAGACTTTGGACAAAGACTCTCATCCATACATCACCTTCACTAATGTCCATGTTATCAGCATAGCTATAGAATGATCAAGATGTTCCTCGGCTGTAACACCTTCAGTCCCAGTGAACTTAGGCATATACTTCTGATATTCTCCAGTAGGCATGGCATTCAAGGGAGTGGGCAATACTAGAGGTCCATACCTAGCATCTATGATTCTTTCCATTTTGGTAGGTGCTGCAATAGCTGTGGTGGCTATAAGGGAACTGGAAGTCTGCATGACAGAGGGTTGAGGTGTGACTGATAGGACTAAAGGAGTATGATGGATAGGAGGAGAGGCTTCCTTTGGGCTTACAATGAAAGAAGAACCTAAAGAATAAGGAGCTCTATGAATCTCTAAGATTTTTTTTTCACTGCTAGTATTAGATGCTATACTCTCAACATGTATTTGTTCTATTACAGGATTTTCTTGAAGAGATATAGAATAATGTTTAGAGCTACCTGAACTTGATGCTCCTTTCTGCAACGCCTTTCTTTCTTTGATGATTTTTTCAGGGTCAGGTACTGGGTCAGCTTGTGGCTTCTGAGGGTTTCCCCAAGTATGCCTCACAAACTGAGCCAGAACAATGGAGTGGAGTCACCAAGAGGTTCGTCCTCCAGTAGAGTCGCTAGATAGATGACTACAACCCAAATAGTGTCCAGACTTTGTCTATCATCAAAGCTGGATCTGTGACGTCTCCTAGGGAACCTGAGCTTCAATCTCCTCTCCCCGGCAACGGTGCCAATTATGTTAGCACTCCAGGAAACTCCTAGGTTGTAGCTCGGAGATGCTTGGTAACATATAAATCTTCAATATCGTTCTCTAAACTATTGGAATGGATTGGGGTTTGGATCAAGTTAGATGACTGTTTCAACTCTGTTTTCACTCAAGACATGCATGAACACACTCAGCTTGACAAGGCTTTCAACCACTAATGCTTAATAGTTAATAGATTCAATGAATAGATGGAGAATCCTGACTATACCAGCAGATACATACATAAACACATATGAATGGCTAGCTACAGAAAGTAAATGAAGCTTGCAAATCTAATTTATCAATGCAGAGATAAGATGATAGTTATCTGGCATTAGACACAGAAGAAAACATGAATAACCTATTCAAGTGCAAGCTTAGAACAGAGGAGAAGATGGCGATTGAACTTGTAACAACAAAAGAAGCTTGTATTACTGGAATGAAGATGAGACGATGGGAGAAACAGAGTATCCACAGTCTCCAAAAGTTGAACCTCTATTCCTTCCAACTTTCAGCGATTTATAGGCTTTTTACAATCCTCTCGCCCTCTCTGGGGCTCGAGATGTCTTAATCTATCCCCTCTGTCTCCTAACTACTTGATGCCATAACTAGACAAACATGAGCTCAGAGGGCTCTTCTTCTAACAAACACAGTAACCAAATTCTGGTAATTTTGCCGCACTGTCAGGTGGCTCGCTCGTGCTAGCGATGCTCCATGATCACTTCTGTTGGTTCGGTTGCATCGTGTTGTGGCTTTTTCCCTTTCCGTCCATTCATTTCGTTATTTCGGTTCAACTGTCCGACTGTCAAAAACATTGACAGAGCCAACAAATTTCCTCCCAGGGTGACTGATGGGAAGTGGGGTGCGGGGGCACTTGGGCCGTTGGATGGTGTGGATCGATGGTCGGGATGTCGGTCAGGCGGCGGAGAATGAACTGAGGTGATCGTGAACGAGGGCCATTGGATTGGGAGGAATGGATGGAGGAGATCAATTGCCGGAGGCCTGAAGTCGTGGCGGGAGTGGAATAAGTCTGAGCCGTCAGATCTCAGATGGGTAGATCGAACAGCTATCGGGCGAAGGAGGTTCTCGAAGGATAACGCCTTGGAGTGGTTTTATTCAAGCGGGAATGGTTTCTATCGGGCGGTAAGCGGTAAAGGTCGGAGCTCGCTCGATTCCATCCATTGCGTGCCACGTAGCAGCGGAGGAGAGAGAGGAAACCGCTTTTATCGGGCGGGTATCCCTCTCACTCGTTGCCTGAGCGATATGCGCTATAGCCGTTAGATTTGGCGGAAATGATCTAACGGTGGTGAATGGTCGAGCATATAATGTCGGTCGGGTGAAGTGCAGACCATCAAATCAGTGGGAAGATCGATGGCGGGGATCGGAGAATGGAGAGTGTAGCGGAAAGGAGATGAATCAAGAGTGGACCCATCGATATTTATGAGCGTGGGTGTATAATTTTTGAAGTCCGGCTTATGGCCAAAGCGGTGCAAGAGGAGACGTGGACCATCGGAGCTAAAACAGGGGACCTTTCCGTTAAAATAGCCGCAGTGCACCTTAGGGCTAACAGGACCCACCCAACTGGAAAGTACTCTGAAAGAGCTTTCAAACAGCATAAGGAAGTCCCATAATGGCCTCTTGGATCGAAAGATAGAGCTAGTAAAAACTCTATGACCCCAAGTCCAAAAGAACATAGTTAACAAAGGTTTTGGAGGACCCTTTAGCGAATAGACAAAGTTGGCATAAGTGCCAAACTCAACGACAGGACTAGAGATGTGGTCAAATAGACGACCGAACAGACGTGGCCGACAATGCAACGACGTACCCCACTGGCTCGGGCAAAATCCCGAAACCTCGAAAATCCTGGATACTGTAACTTGTTTAGAATTCAAATTATTAAAAAAGTCGAGAGCTTCGGCCTTAGCGCTGGACACGGGTTCCATGTAGCAATGGAAGACCAAGGGCGCAAAACGAATTATAAAGGGAAATAAGGCCCTCGATAGAACTTTGAAGGGCTTAGCACCTAATTGCCCAGCTGATGGTCATAAGACCAGGTCATACAAAGAAAAACCTTCAACTTTGGGGCTAAGGGTACTAAAGGCCACATGGCGGTGTTTTGAGGCCACGTTGTGGTGTTCTGAAGGAACTTGCAAACGAGCCTTAGAGAGATGTGGTGGTCCCGAGGGAGTGGTTTCCCACTCTGTCAATCATGTAGATCAACAACAGAGATCTACCCCGAAACCACCCCTCCCAAAACCACAAACCGCTCAAGAGTGGTGTCGAGGAGGGAAGGGCTTAACCCTGGTGGTTTTCGAAATAAAAAGGAAAGAGCTGCAAAACAAGACCCTGGAGTATTTTTTTTTTCTCCTCCAGGAGGATAGGTGGCAACTCGTGATTGGCTTGACAAACAACAGAGGATGACTTAGAACCAACCAATGAGAGGTGGACACGTGGAATGTGTTGATTTTGGGTAGCATCGGATGTGCTCTAGCTCTGAAATTTTGTGGAGGTGCTAGAACACATGAGATCTCCAAGACCCAAAAATCGTTTGGTGAAATTCGACCCAGATTCTATTTTATTAAAATAATTAATATTTTTAATGGGGTTCCTAAGTCTAAACTTAGGAAAATAAAAATATTAATGGGTATTAATGAAAATATGGGTGAGAATCTTCTAAGAGACGAGGATCAAGTTTAATTTAATCTTAGCCGTTGATTAGAGACTTAATCTCAACCATTGATTCATCAACAGGAAAAGTAGAAGAGGAGGCTTGAGGGTCAGTTGGAAATACACCAAGTTGATCAGTTAGTTTGATTTTTCTGGGGCGAGCTTTGTTGAGGAAATCGGACAAGTGATTTATTGCAGTGAGGGGCAGAAGCAAAGATTTGGATCGTAAAGGAAGTTTTGAGCCAAAGAGTATGTAGCAGAGAGGCATCTTGAGCATCAGGAAGGCAAAACAGATGCCTATGCAGCCCAGGTGGGTCTCACATAGAGCCGATGCAGTTCAGGAGGGGCTCTTGTAGTGGAAGTGCAGAGTATTCGTCAGTAGTCCGAGATTTTGTTGGAGAAGCGAGGTTCTGAGCCGGAAGGGCTGAACAACAGCCTTCATCCAACAAATCGATCCAGTAGAAGAGGAGACAGTTCTCTGGAGGCAAGACACTGGCCCATGCAGTGATTGCATAAGGGCTTCACAGTGTTTGTTGGAAGGGTGTCAGATCACTCATTGGATCAGTTATGACTTGAGGAGTGAGGTAAACCCTCAAATGTATTTCTTGCTGCCGTGATTTCTCTATAAGGTTAGCCGGTGTGAGAGGCGACCTGTTGTACTGAGATTCTGCTTGCTTAATAATACAAACCCTCTATCTGCTGCACCGGTTTTCCTGCATTGGGTTTTTTCGGGGACGTGTTGTCCAAAAATAATGGTGTCCCTTTTGTGTGTGTTTCATCTATTGATTTAGTTTATGATTTGTATGCCAGTGTAGCTTGCAGTAGAGTTTTCATCGTTGTTTATTTAATTAAATAACTTGTTGAATGAAATAACAAGTTGGAGATGCTAAACCAGTGACTACAGTCGGATTTATGTTTGTAAGATTCAGAAATTTTCACGTGGTATCAGAGTGATTGCAGATCATAGGACACTGAAGCCATCAGCCGGGAGATCCAACAAATCTACTATAGAGAGGCAGCTGTCCCGAGTGACAGTGTTGTTCCAGAGCCTGAAACACAGAGGAAGGGTGACGTAGTGTAGAAGAAGTGACGCAGAGGTTCATGCAGTGCCTGCGTTAGCATTCTGGGCCGAGAGAGGGTGACGCAGTAGTCAGGAGGAGCCCACACAGTGATTGCGTTAGCTCTTTGGGCTAGCAGAGATGTAAAGAGTGGCAGATCGGGCTCACGCAGTGCAACGTTATCTTTCTGGTCCGGAAAGGAGTGATGCATTGCCTAGGAGGAGTTGATCTAGCACACACAGTGACCGTGTAGAGCCTGAGGAGCTTAGATTCTTCAGTTGCTAGGGCGGAGGGAGGAGTGCAGATCAAATCTGAGGTGCTAGTGGGACATTGTTGTTGTTGGTGTAAAACAGTGTCTGAGGAGATTGAACCAAGGTAGAGGGAGTCACTGCCTTAACAAATTTCTTGCCAAAGAAATCTGGATCTGGGTTGCTGAGCAGCAACAAAGGAGGATCGAAGAGGGGTGATTCGACATTATTTGGTGGAAGGATTTCCGTGAAGGAAATCAGGACTCAGAGGGAGTCTAGAGGGAACTTGTTCCTTAGAGGATTTCTAGCACCAAAGAAATCTAGATCCGAGTTTTGCTGGGGCAACAATGATAGGGGGAAAAGAGAACCTATTCGACAGTCAGTTGAGTAGAGATGACAGTAAATGGACTGAGGGATCAGGACAGATTGGATGGAGCATCCAACTTTGTCATATGGAAGGTCAGGATCTTGGCAGTCTTGGACAAAAATCGCATCAAGGATTATGCTTTAAGGACAATTGTTGTTCTGGTCAGATGCTAATCCTCTTAAGAAATATGAAGAGCCTCAAGAAAAGGCGAAGTGCATCATCTTAAACGGGGTCAAGGATCATGTGGTCCCACATATTGCTGAAAAGGACACAACAAGGGAAATGCGGGAGGCCTTGACCACTTTGTATGAGGGAATTTCCGTTCAACGAAAGATGTTGCTTGAGAACCATCTGAGACAGTATTAGATGCAAAAGGGAGAAGAAATCAACCCCTTCCTTCTTAGGTTGCAAGGGATCCGAGACCAGCTAACTTCCGTAGGGTTTACACCCGATACTGAATTCATGGTCATGACTATCCTAAATGCAGTCACTGAACACTGGGAGACCTTTGTCTAGAGCATCTTGGGCAGGGCTTCTCTCCCCAGTTGGGAGGAGATGTGGGCAACTCTTCGACAGGAAGAGATCAGACGGTTAACCAAGGTGGGAAGTAGCAACAAAGGAATCATAATCAAGAAGGAGGAAGAGGAGGATGCAGCTCTCGCATCAGCGGGACAACAAGGGCATCAAAAGAGCAAAAAGAAAGATATATCCCAAGTCAGATGTTTCAAATGTGGAGAATTGGGTCATTTCTCCACGTATTGCCCTCGGAAGAAGGGAAAGGAAGAAAGTCTGACTAAAAGGCTGCTCCAACGAAAGCTGACAAAGAGAACGATGATGAGGATTGTGCCTTGAGTGCTCATACACCTCTAGAGAAGAGGTGGGGTGATATTGAGCTGTAGTCGGGAGCACTACACGGGGGAAGGATCCTTGAGGTGCCTAAACTCTTGGAACACATATGGCTATGGGAGCCCTTAATGACAATAGCAGAACGACGGGAGTTAGTTGGTACGAGGGATGATGGAGCGACAGTGGTAGAGCTAGAGTGCCAAAGTCTGAAACGATGCAGAAGAGTGTTGCAGCAGTGTGAGAGGCACAGAGAAGATACAACAATAGCGCAATAGCATCAGAGGGTTAGCATAGATTAGCAGCAAAGGTAGCTTCAGCATCACGGGGTATCCAGACTGACCAGCATGTCAGCTTTTGGGTAGATTTTTCAGTTTCTTACTTCTCAGCAACTGAGTTGTAGTACAACAGTTAGCAATGGCAGTCTAAATCTTAATTCATGCTAAAAGACTAGTCCAAATCTTAATTCATATTAAATCAACAGAGGAACATTCTCTGTTGGGTGGGCCATTTTTGCCACCCAGATTGTACTATGAAACTGCTTAATAATAAAACCCTCCAATAGTTGCACCGGTTTTCCCGCATTGAGTTTTTCTAAATTTATTCAATGAATGCACAACAACTAGGAGTTCTTTTTCAGTCAGTGTGTAGTTCAGGTCGGCTTTTTACAGATTCTTACTGATGAAATAAATGGCATAAGGTAGCTTGTCATCTATCTGGTCTAGAGCTGCTCCTATGGCTTTGTGAGAGGCATCGGCATGTATATGGAAAGGAAGAGCCCAATTTGGGCCTTGGAGAATAGGCGCTGTAGTCAACTTGTCCTTTAGGGTGTCCAAGGCTTCTTGACAACTTTCTGACCATAAAAAATCAGAGTCTTTGGTCAATAACCCAAATAAAGGAGAAGCTAACTTGCTGAAGTCTTTTAAAAATTTCTTATAGTATTGGGCTAAACCTAAAAAGCTTCTGACGTCTCTCTGTTTTTGCAGAGTCGGGACCCTTTTGATGATGGCTATCTTATTTGGGTCTACCTGCAGTCCTCCCTGGGATATTGAGTGACCCAGAAAAGTCTCTGCAGTCATCGAGAACTCACATTTTTCGAGACTAAGGGATAAGTTCATTTCAATGCATTTGTTCAACACCTTACCAAGGTTAGTGAGACCCTCCTGGAAATCACACCCATAGCGTGTAAAGTCATCCATATAAATTTCTACTGCATCATGGACTAGCTCGGCAAAGATACTCAGGACTTCCCTCTGGAAAGTGGCAGGGGCATTGCATAGACCAAAAGGAAGGACCCTATAAGCGAAAGTACCCCAAGGACAGGTGAAGGTGGTTTTATCCTGGTCCTCTGGGCTAATCTGGATTTGATTGTACTCATTGAACCCATATCAGAAAGAGAAATACCTTTTTCCTTGCCAGGCCATCTAACGCTTGGTCAATGAATGGTAGAGGGAAATGGTCCTTCTTTGTTGCTTTGTTTAACTCTCTGTAATCAACACAAATCCTTCACTTCCCATTTTTCTTTAGGACCAGCACCAAAGGAGATGCTCACTCACTGTCCGAGATAGGGTAAATGAATCATGCATCTAGTAGCTTTTGCAATTCTTCTTTGACTATATCCTTGAGAGCTAGATTCATTCTCCTTTGGGGTTGTCAGACTAGTTTGCAACCTAATTTGATATAGATTTGATGAGTACACACCAAGGGGTGCACTCGCTTCATCTCTTTGTAATTCCAAGCAAAGGTAGCCAAAGGCTCGCTTAGCATGTTACACAACTCTTCTTCTTGGTGTCCAGAAAGGGGTTGATTTTCAAAGTTCTTTCAGGGTCGAGTTCTATTGTCTTGATACGAGTAGGATTTGAGTAAGCTAAGCATAGCTCAATCCGATGGTTTCTCTTGGTTTCATTAGCTACTTCGTCTAGAGACAAGGTGTTGGGAGTTGGATTTTGGAGGATGTGTTCAATCAAATCATCTTCATCAAGTTGTCCTCCTCCCATGGCAGTTTCTAGGGTATAGAGTTGGGCGGAGTAGACTTCATCCTCTTCCTCCTCTTCTAGCCATAAAGGTAAATAATGTTCTAGAGATGGCTGAGTAGGAGGGTACAAGACCAACTGCTTGGATAGATGTCCATTTTTGATAGTCATGTTTCTAGCCCTGCAGCTGATGTAGGCATCGACAGTGGCTAACCAAGGTCTCCCAAGTATGAGAGGATAACCATTAAACTTGGCCTTAGGATGGAGAACTAGGAAATCTGCAGGGTACTCCCAAGATTCAAAGGAGACCATCAAATCCTCAACAATTCCCTCAGGGGCTACTGTGGATCGGTCTGCAAGCTGCAAGACTGTCGTAGTCTTTCTTGATGAACCCTGGAGATTCAAATTGAGCATCGTGTCCTTAGTCATTACATTAATGGCAGCCCCAAGATCAATCAAGGTATGTGGAACAATGGTGCCATTGATGTGCACATCTACTACAGGGCTTCCAAGGTCTAAATACTTTGGGCAAATTACCTGCCCCAACATTAAGTCAGACATTTTCCCAATTACATTAATGGTAGGGGTGTCTCTTTTGTGCCTCCCTGGATGTTTGAAACACTTCTCATTAATTAGTTTGTTGTAAATAGGTACATCCTTAATGGCTTGGAGAAGTGGAATTTTGACACATAGATTTTTCAATTCACCCAGAAGTTCATTCTCTTCTAGGGTAGGCTAGAATGGATGAGTTAATCTTTCTAGAAAGGGTGGTGGATTCACTCTAGGCATACTTTCCTCTCTTTCCTCCTCACTCTCCCTAGGTGGAGATGGAGGTTGGTTGTCCAGGAGCACTCTCCCAGACCTCAGGTTGATCTCCTAAATTTCCACAGCATAAGTAGGGTAGGATGTCTCTCTACTATAGACCTGTTGCGCCTATCTGTTGTTTGGGTTCGGATTTGTTTGGGTAGGCATCTGAGGTTGTTTAGGTGGAGCAAGGTGTAAAAGCTGTGGTTGAGTAGGAGGTGAAGGAAATCCTAGTGCTCTTTCTTGTCCTGAAGTACAATGGGGTTTGTCTTTGCCTCTTCCCCTTTGATTTGATAGGTGTACTTAGTTTAGTAAGTGAAGCTGCCGCCTCTTTCTCTGTGGCCTCTAGATATACCCTTGGTGATTCTTCTCCTTCTTTGCCTTGAGCTGCAGACTTTGCCTCATCCTTCCGTCCTTTTCCCTCTTGTCCATTTTCCTTCTCATTTTCTTCTTTGTCTACACCTTCCTCGTATTCTTCTTTCTCTATTTCTTCACTTTGCCCATCTGTCTCTTCTTTTGTTTCTTCCTCTGTCTCTCCCTCATTTTCCTTCTCTATTTCTTCTTCTTTTTCCTCTGTTTCTTCTTCATTTTCATTAGTAGTGGGGCTTTTGTCATATTCAAGAGCTTGAATTGCTCCTCTTGCTTGCATGTCTCTGAAGGTTGTCCATATAATAGGGAGTCTTAGGTTTTGTAGTGCATCTTCAAGGATGAGTTTGATCAACCCATCATGGGCTAGTTGTTGATGTTTTCCCTCCTACACTTTGATGCTTGTGTTTATCATTGACTGTAGAAGGAAATAGGGTATACTCAATTTGTTTTGAGGAGGTGTGTTCTCTCCAAATCTCAGTTCTTGGAGGAGTCTGAAGTGGTATCCTTACACCACACTGTATCTCCCTTCAAATGATATGTATTTAATGAGGTGGTAACTAACTTCATTCCAGGGGTATGGAATGCTTTCCCTTTTGACCTCATTTTTGTCCTCCATTGGCTCCTTCCCTTCCAAAAAGAATCTTTTCTTTGCAAGGGTGTTGTTACCCTTGTCTTCTTTTCTCCATGGTAACGCTAAAGTGAGTGTTGACCACTACGTGTCAACTACCCATAGCAGTACACCCACTTTTTCGCAAAAGGGATAACGCTGGATCGACGTGTCCGTGCCATTCGACTATCATCATCAGCCCGATCATATTATGTTGTAAACTCAGTGTGCATGTGTAAATTGTAAATAATCTTAGCAGATCCGAGTCATGTATGCAAATTGCCTAGGCAAACCTAATTTTCTAGTGATAATCTCTGTTTCGGAAGGTTTTTTGTCTCACCGATCCATGATCGACAGAGTTTTCCTTTAGCCTAACCCCAAAGCCGGAATGGATTTTGTCATTAAAATCTTGGGGGAATCCTAGTGTGCTAGGTCGAGTTTATGTAAAAGTAATTTGGAGATAATTCTAACTATTTGGTTATGTTATTACAAATTGCTTGATCTGCTAGATTATATTTGTGTTGCAGAACTAGGTGGTCTATGAGGGTCTATGTCAAATGGGTTTTCCCGCTTGAGATGTAAAATTGTACAAGTCATGATGTAAAGTGTCTTGAAGGTTAGAAAGTGTTTTATCCCCCCATAAGTCCTAGGTCCTAGGTGTTTTCTTCAAAGGCTAAGTTTGAGGGTCTAGTAAAAATAATAAAAAAATATAAATAATAAAAAATAATGAAATTAAAAAATTAAAAATTAAAAAATAAATTAAATTAAATTAAAAAATAAATTAAAAAAATTGAAAAATATAATAAAATAATAAAATAATAATAAGTAGCCGTTGGGGAAATTTTCCTTTAAATAGGGTGTCAGGGGTCATTTGAGATCATTTTCGATCTTAGAGTCGTGTGCTAAAGCAAGCTCTCTTGTAGTGATTTTTCATGTGCAATAAAGAAAGACTTTGGGGTTGAAATCTTGCTGGTGTTACTCTTCTGGAAATGCTATAAGATGTTTTATTTTTCTGCATAAATTTATTTTCAGCCGTTGATGATAGCTTGATGAAGAGTGATTTTAAACACAGGTATCTTGTTTAGTCGCTAGAGTTTGAATGGTAGTTAAATTTCTAAATATGATGGCAAGTATCTCCATTAGATCTGGATTTTAATATCGTTTTCTCCCTCTTTGTTAATGGTTGAATTAAGTTGTGTAGGAAATCATTTTTTTGAGATTACCGGGCGTTCGGGGAAGTTCTCCGCTGAACCAACCAACTTTCGGATTGTATTTTTTGAAGAGCCCAACCAGTTTTGACCTGGGCTTATCATTTGAAATTTTCTAGTGAAAGCATGAAGGGTTTTCTGAAGCACGTCATCTTATATTCAAAATTTAAAAAAAATATATGTGTGGCATCATGAAAGATTTGGCTATTTTGAGCCTTTGAATTGTGAATATTGTAATTATTTCGCTGGTTTTAGGGTTTTAAGTTTTGTTTCTTGCACATTTTATTTCTGGGTGTTCGGCTTTTGTTATTACAGGTTGCAGGTCAGAAGAAAACATTTTGTCCAAAGCCAGATCTAGGCCCTGGAGTGTAAGATCTGGCCTCAGGATCAGCTCTGACAGGGGTATTTATTTATTTTAGATTTGGAAAACTTCGTGAGGGTTTCATCAGGCAATCTGAAGCAGGGAAGATTTAAAGTTTTAATTAAGTTTCTGGGCCACCAGTCTGCTACCTACGTTTTCAGTGTTTCTGCTGTTTAAGGTCGACTTTTTCTGACAAAAAGTTTCGAAATTTTTTATTGTTGTCAGCTGCTGGCTGGGGTTTCATTTTCGTTGCAGGCAAATTTTGATTTTGTGTTCATTGTTGTTTTTCTCAAAAGCTTTCAGAATTTTTAAGGTCTGGGTGTGGATTTTAAAATTTTTACGGGATTTGGAAAGTTTCTGGGTTATTTTCCTGCCATCTCTTTTCTCCTACGCTGCCCTAAATTCCTCACTCAGCTGCCTATTCTTCTTTGCCTGTCCACGCATCTCTGTTCTCTCTCACTTTTTCTTTCTACGCTGCTGTGGCTCCTACCCTCACTGGCATCCTCACGTAAGCCCCATCTCTCCCCGCGATTTCTCTTTCCATCTGCTCGCATCCTCTCCTTAAACCACTGTCCCTCCGTTGATGCATACCCTCATCTCCACGCCTTACCAACGAATAAGCCAAACGCTACCAAAACAACCCTCTCGCCTCGTCCATTTCCTCACCCCGCAACATCCATATCAGCTGGCCACCCCACATTCCACGCAATATGCTGCCCCAGTCTAGCTCTCTCGCCAGCAAACAGAGCTTCATACCTGCGTCCTTCCACGTTGCTCTAGTACCTGCAAACAAAAAAAAAAAATCCTACACTGCCCGTACCTTCCTTCTGCTGTGTGTATCTGCAAATCTTCACCCATCCGTCACCCTTTTTGTCAGTCCAATCTCCCATTGCTGCTACAACTCCCTAACTCGCAGTTGCTTCCTCTTATCTCAGCGTCTCCAAACCTTGCCGCCGTCCTCCTTCTTGTAAACCTGTAGAAAACAATACACCAGAACAAGCATTCGATTTTTTTTGTTTATCTATGCATTAGTTCTTTTGTCTTATTTTATTTGTATTTATTTAGGAGTTAGAGTGTATATAATTTTTAGGCTAGGTTAGATCTTTATTTAATTTAAATATGAGTTTCATTTAGTTTAGGTTTTAGATCTAAACTTTTATTTAGATTTTAGATTTATTTAAGTTTTGTTTTGTTTTGTTTAAATATAAATCATAAAATCATAAAAAAAAATATATAATAAATAAAAAATTAAAAAATCAAAAGAATAAAAAAGTTTTGATTTGTTCAGTTTCATTTAGATTTTTAGCAAATTTCTTTTTAAATTTCATCTCATCTGTATATATTTAGTGTTTGGTCTAAATTTCATTTTCTTTTAGTTTAGTTTTTAATCTTTAAGTTTTAGTTTAGTTTAGTTTCATAATTAAAAAAAAAACCCAAAAGCATAAAAAGTTAATCTTTAGGCTTTTATTAGGAATTTTGTTTTTATTGTAAAGTTTAGATTTTTTGTTTTTGTTATCATTTAGATTTAGATTTTTGTTTATTTCAATTTAGCAAAAATCTCATAAAAAATACAAATATAAAAAAATATT
Organism: Pinus tabuliformis; assembly: GCA_031772625.1. Taxonomy (NCBI): domain Eukaryota; kingdom Viridiplantae; phylum Streptophyta; class Pinopsida; order Pinales; family Pinaceae; genus Pinus; species Pinus tabuliformis. Next base: position 420,349,373 of record CM062819.1, on the reverse strand, counting down.
TAAAAATTAAAAAAATTATTTTGTTTTTTTTGAAAAAAGACTAATTAAAAATTGGAAATTCCTTTTAAAGTCTTTTTTTTTTGTTGTGGTATAGTTAAATGTGCTTAAATATTTATGTCTGGAGATTAACTATTTGAAACTGGTTAGCATTTAAATTTCGTGGTTGCTTAAAGTATTTGATCTTTTGAAATTTAATTGCTAGAGCTTTGCGTATCAATTGAATATTTTGCATCTGGTGAAATTAATCATTGCTTGGATTATATTATGCTCATTATATGTTAGATATTTTGTAAATATTTTCAAGCAATCATTAAATTACTTCATAAGTAGCAGCAGCTAATTAATTACTTGGTTTCATTAACTCCATAAGGCACTGGTCTTAAGCATTTAAAAAATCTAATCAAATTTTAGCATCAATCAAGTGCTTGTTTCCCCCTGCTGTGTCTCGCAAGCCAGCTGGTTCCTAGTTGGTCTTCCTTTTTACCATAGGGTCTACCCCCCTTAGCCTGCTATTGGGAGATGGCTTAAACGCAGAGATCGGGGATCAGGGTGGTAGCCCTCTGTTTGAGCGGTGTCGCGCTGCCTAGACAGTCATGCGACAACAGGGAGTATAGTGATTCTGCTTATAACTTCAGGGGTAATTACTATTGATAATCCTTTCACCACAACAGTGGCATTGGTGCTGGTGAGGGGTATGAGTGAGAGGGCAAATTCTCTGGCCACATCATCAACGTATCCTCTCATCCTCTCAAAGAACCCCATCCGTTGGTGTTTTGTGAAAATTTCCACTACAGGAGCATGCTGGTGGATCCTTGCTGTGTTTGTGGGTTATCTCTTGTTGAAACCTCCTGTCATCTTTCCCTGGTAATTGTGGAGGCTTGTGAGGATACAATTTAAGAATTTTGGTAGGTGATAGAGGTATGAATGTTAACTTTTACTGACATGCAATACAACTCTCCTATACTGCAATTTCCTTAACCAAATTGAGGATTTTTTTCGTTCTTTTAAATAGAAAACATGAAAGGTATAGCTCCTACCTCACCTTTTTACGTTCTGGCGAGGATAACCTTTGATTCTCCTCCCTTAGAGCCCATTGAGAGTCTTGTAGATTGATTTCTCTGTATCCCGTAGGCTTCCTGTAGATTTCCTATAGGTCTCCTGCGTTGTAGATGTTGACTGTCTCCTGTAAGTGCTGCTTTAGGAAGGCCGAGAGAAACCTTTTGTTCGATGAATTCTTGAAATTGCTAATGCTCTCTTTGTATGGGAGTCAGTGTTTTATTTCCATATATTGTTGATCGTGTGGGGTGGTGTGCTGGCTGTCTAAGTACGAGCACCTCCTTTTGGACCGTTGGTCCCATTATCAGTCCATTGTTCCACCTCACCTCGTAATCATCTCCCACTCCTTTCCTCTGTAACTTAACCATTTTGGGCTTTATTCCCTTTTTCTTTTGATTTGACTTTGCCATGTGTGGAGTGGTCTAACTGTGTTCTGCTCATTGACTGGCCAAAGGTGGCCAAGTTAACTGACCACCTTTGCTTATAAAATCAACTCTCACACAATCCTACAGTTTTTATCATATCGAACTAACGAGAGAGTACGAGTAAGATGACATACCTGTGGGTAAGATGTTTTGATGATGATGCATGCTCGAGAGAAGTTTCTTTGCTGTGTTGTTTCTGTGTATTTGCCTATTTTGATGCTTGTTTCTTTTGATGTGCAGGGGTTGGAGAGTGATGTTGGTGATCTTGTTGTTGCTGTTGCTCTCTAGAGGAGCTTCCTCATCTTCCCTAGATGTTTGAAACACTTCTCTTTAATCAGTTTGTTGTAAATAGGTACGTCCTTAATGGCTTGGAGAAGTGTAATTTTGACACAGTTTTTTCTTTTCACCCACATGTTCATTCTCTTCTGGGGTAGGTGGACTAGATGAGTTAATCTTTCTAGAAAGGGTGGTGGATTCACTCTAGGCATACTTTCCCCTCTTTCCTCCTCACTTTCCCTAGGTGGAGATGGAGGTTGGTTGTCCGGGAGCACTCTCCCAGACCTCAGGTTGATCTCCTGAATTTCCACAGCATAAGTAGGGTAGGATGTCTCTCCACTATAGACCTGTTGTGCCTGTCTGTTGTTCAAGTTCGGATTTGGTTGGGTAGGCATATGAGGTTGTTTAGGTGGAGGAAGGTGTAAAAGTTGTGGTTGAGTAGGAGGTGAAGGAAATAAAGCTAGAGCATTGTTGTATGGGGGCCTCTACCCCTAGGTTGGTGCATTCCACTGAGGCTGTGGAAGAGTATATGGCTGAAATGGCTAGTTGGTCGGCTCGACATTGTACTGAGGTGCAAAAGACCATGGAGAAGGTGTAGACCAGGAGGGATGAGCAGGGGGCCCACAAGAGGGAATGGATGTGTTTTGGTTAGGGTTGTAATATGCATGGGGTGAGCCTTGCATGCCCTGCTGCTACGGTTGAGGCCCATGAGGCCTTCTTTGATTTGTGTAGCAGAGCTGTTCAATCACCCCTTCAGTTTCTCGATACATAGCTTTTAGTCCAGGTAGAGAAGGGCACTTGTCTGTGGAGTGGTTTTCTTCACAGACCGAGAAGATTTCTATAAGGTTTAATGGACATTTATTCCTAGGGTGCCTCCTTGTGCATTTGGGGGGAAAGATGGCTAATGCTCTCTCTGCTTCCTCTTGATGTGCATAGTGTCCATCTGTAGGGCAAGGGTTTGGAACATTTCACTCTTAAAATCTTCCAACATGTTTCCAATTTCACCTTTTATAGATGTGTTGGAAGAGGATGCATTGGCCACTGTTTCACTGCCCCTACCCTTTTTCCTAGTTGCACTAGAATGGTTCTTAAAGACGGTCTTGATATCTTCATAGCGTAGTTGGTAGATGTCCCCTCCTGATAGCAGGTTTATGGTATCCAGAAGATCTTCCCTGACTCCCCTGAGTAGGACTAGCTTCAGTGATTTAGGATCAAGTGTGCACCTGGCCCTTTTGTAGCTAAAGCTAGAATCTTTCCTCATAATCCTCTAAGGAGTCATCATGCCCCAAGATCATTCTAAAAATTTCCTCTTTAGTGTCTTTGGAACTATAATAGTCCCGATAGTTGTTGTTGAAAGCTTACTGCATCTGAGCTCAGGTGGTGATGTTATCCCCAGGTAAACTTATGAACCAGCGCAGAGCTGCATCCTTGAGAGTGGGATGTGAATAATTTCAACTTCTGATCATCACCGGTGTAATCATAAGTTCTGCATATGACAAAGAATTCAAACAAGAAAGTGTCTAGATATTCTGAGGTCAGGCCATGGGAAGTGAGGAAGAGAAGAGGGGCTTATGTTTTTCATCTTGGCATCCCCATTGGTTTGTCTGATGGGAAAAACACCCTCAATTCTTTCTCTATCTCCCCTCTCATTTCTATTTTCAGCAATTAGGTCAGTTGGAATGGGTTCTTCTTTTTCTTCCCCTGTAGGCTCTTCAAAAATCTCTGGTTGTTCGCCTAAGAGGTCCTCCAATTCACAGCCACCGAAGAAGAGGGAAGGTTGGCTGTTTGAAGTAGTGGGGGTATTTGGTAGAAATTTTCCTAAGTTATCCCTATTCTTATGAGGCATGAAAGAAGTGTTTTTGTTTTGTTTTGTTTTTCAAGCTTTAAGATTAATTGCAGAATTGGAAAGACAAATTGAATGGAAAATAACTGCTGAATGAAATCCCTTGCAGAATGGAAAGGAAAGCAAACCAACTTACAACTATCTTGCAAAAATGAAACTAATAACAGAATGAAAGAGATAAGAAATGGAAGAAAGAAAGAAGAAATCACATCTACTCAGACACCTCCCCGACAACGGCACCAAAAAGTGATGAACCCCAGTATTTTAGCAAGAATGCTGCAACTCCTGGCGCTACCAACTTTACTTTATCAACTCGGGGTTCTAACAAACTTGGAGGTGATAGTGCTGTATACACAAGTAGATGCAATGGGTCCACTCTTTGTCACCGGTGAGCTGGCGATAGACCACTAGGGTTTCTCAAACTAGCCTTCTATTCATTTAGAAGAAGTTTGATTACCAATGGAGAAAGGGGAATTTTATCTTAATTGAGAAATTGAAATATTATCTACTGTAGTAATGAAAGACTAAAATAAATTCTTTAAACACACTACTCATCTTGCTGCAGAAGAATTCTAAGCTAACACGTGTAACCCTAACTATCCTAGCATGCAATCTGAGATAATCAAACACTTTACTGCTGTGCATATGAATGAACACAATAACCCTTTTCTTTTTGTCCTTTTTGTGAAAACATGAATGCTAATTCTTCTTGATTGTATGGCAAGTGGATTAGGTGGTGGAGAGAAGTGGATTTGGCCGAAAGCATAAGGAGGGATTTGGACAATGTTATAGGTCTTAGGGAAGGTGAATGATGGAAGGAATAAAGCAAAGGAGTGGCTAGGACTTCCTCAGAACTCAAACCAAAGTTTGTAGGATGGGTGGATTTGCTCAACAAGCATGGCAAGTTGTTCTTATGAAATGATGACTCGGTTTATGGACTTAGTGGCTTTTGGCGATTATGGATGGATGAAGTTAGGTTGGGGCTGATGACATGAGATTCTTCCTGCACTCTTGAAACCCTTGCAATACACACATCACTGACATTTACCCATAAATCATGTCAAAACAAGAAAGATTTTCATCAACATAGGAAAACAAAATTTCATCATTCATTTGGCTAGTTCATGTATGGAAATACTTGCAGCTATTGTGAAACACCATGAAATCTAATACCAAGCTGGAGATATCATAAATAACAACTGCAACCTATCCTTGAAAACTGAAAGATGCTAGCCTAATTAGCAGAAAACCCTAAATTTCATAAGAAATCATAATTCTGTCTTTTTGGCGCTGAATGAGAGTTTTGCCTTCATACCATGGTCTCTGAAAGGACGAGTGAGGCAAGAACCACCTATTATCAGCCTTTTTGGTATTCCTTTATCTCTCTAAAGCCACTGCTGAAGCTATGCACGAATGGAAGCAAACTAATCAAATTCACTAATAATTCCAACGAAATAATGCCAACATTAATTCAACAAGTAATCTATGAAATAACCTAGGCATACATGTACAGTAAGAGGAACCTCTGCTGCTAGGGTTGGGCCCTAACCCAGGAGCTTCAGCCCTCTGAGTCAACTCAGTGCTGGATCAAGGAAATGCTCATTTTCATTAACATATCAAAAAATACATAACAATGTTTTGCCACAATCCTTCAACTCGAAAGTGCTTACTTATCTTGCATAAAAAAATCTGAATCCTAATGAGGCTCCAGGCCTCCTTATTTATATAATTGAAGTTTCCAACAACTTCCTTAAATTTAGGGAGGCTTGGCTCCCAATCTCAAGATGAAATGGTTCTTAACTATCACTGGCTCGGCTGCCAATGATCCTCATGACTCGGCTACTTGCAATTCCGAGCTAGTGTGATTTGATTGAGGGATATTGAATGAGTGAGGATTTAATGAGGGAGATCCAGCTCCTATAGTCTCTTTTTGTTTCATTCGAGTTTCTACACCTTAATTAGCCAAAATTGCCATGATTTGCTCCCAAAAACCTGCAATCAATGCACATTAGACCACTAGGCATAACATCTTACTTTTACTCATATCATTAAGCAAAATATAATTAGAACATGTAAGGAATTATGAGAAGAGTTGATTTTAGTAAGCTTGGAGGTGTATTAAGGTCCATATATTTACCCAATGATGAGCTTCATCAAATTCCTACCTTTCCCTAGACTCTGATTGACTGAAAGTAAATAAAATGATAGAAGCCTCTTACCGATCTGACGAAATGATTGGTGAAGTCCCTCAAAGTTTTCGACCATCCCCTCCTCGATGCTCTAGATGTCCTCTCGTTGCTCCTGACAGCTTCTCCATACCATCTTGAAAGATATCTGCAGAGACAAAGACAAACAAGATATCAAAACATACAACATATACTCAAAGAGATAAATGGACTAGTTAACCAATAGTACTTCAAAGTTGCTGGAGAGGGTAGGCTCCAAGGACAACATCGGACAAATGTTTCCTCATAGATCATCACCTTAGCTTATGGGGGCCCATAGTTTTTAGTAGCTGGAGGATCAATGTCAACAAACGCTGTAAGGTCTTGAGAGATAATTGTAGAGACTAGTTGCAGTCAAGTTACTAGAGGGGTGGAGAGGCAGGTGCGAAACGTATAGTTACTCAGTGGATAGTGAAGAGACTAGTTGCAGTCAATGACTCAGGAGAGAGTTGTAGAACTAGTTTGGGGACACAGTGGATCTGTGGATTGGTTCTCAGTTGCAGTATTTCCAACAACAACATGAGGTCAGATGCAGTGTAGGTAGTGTTGGCGACAGTGCAGGGAGGCACAGTTCAATGTCAATAGTAGTGTAGATGCAGAGTGGTTCAACTATAGGGTAAATATATGAATCAAAGTATGCGCAGTGGCTTGATGGACAATGACAAGATGTTACATATGTCAAACATTAGCAGCGTGACGAAAGATGTTATGGGAGAGAAAACACCTTCGTCGCTAAGAGGGAGTTTTAGTTTTTGTAGAATCAGACAGGTGTTGTAGTCTTGGTTTTTGTCTAAGAGACTAAAAAACACAAGATCTCCAAAACCTAGTAAAGGTTTCAAGAGAAAACACCTAGTGACAAATCAATTAAACTAAATGATCGATAATTAAAAATGCCTAAGTCTAAGTTAGAAAAATCGATTAATTAAAGGGAATTGATTGAGAAAGATCGACAATTAAATCATGGCCATTAGTGATCCAATGAGAGATTATAAGAGCAAATCAATGGGATGGAGATAGACACTTGAGCACGGCGGTGAGACACAGGGAAAGTGTGTTCCTTGGCAGATCGAGCTATCCAACTACAGAGATCAGTCACAGAAGAAAAGTTTGAGCTAGAAGGAAGCAAAAGTAAGAGGGAGCTACAAATAGAAATTTCGGAGGAATTTCCTAGTGATTTCCAAATCCGGAGATCCAACAAAGAGGAGGCTGAAATATTCTACAGAGAAGTCATCCAGGTTGAGCAAGTTAGCCAGATTAGTAGAGCGAGTTGCTAGGAAGAGGTTGGATGAGGTTTTGGAGGCTAGAAAGTCATTCTGGAAGGCAAAGCAAAATTTTCCACTAGCAGGAGAAGGCTAGATGACCAACTTTGGAGCCATTGCATAGGTCATACAAATTGCACAACCCATGCGTGTGAGTTGCTAGTTTGGTAGTGCAAGCAGGCTAGAGGGAGGCTCGATAATTTTGCAGAAGGGAGAATAATTTTCTCCAAATTATTTTGAAAAGATTGTTGCTGGAGGATAGCTAGTTTTGGTATCTAGATATTGTAATCATATTTTGCTACTGCATAATAAAAATAAACCCTCGTCTACTGCACTAGTTTACCTTTTGGATTTTTCTGGGGACTTTTGTCCAAAAATATTGGTGTCATTTTTATTTTGTGTGTGCATCTATTTTTCAGTTTTCAGTTTATTTTTAGCAGTTAATTTTATTGTGAAAAGTTTCAGTGTGTTTTATTCATTGTTTTCTATAGAAAATAAACTGCATAATTAATCAGTTAGAAGAATAAATTTCTAGTTGTGGTAATTTCAAGGATTTTTCACACTATGTACCTGCCAGATGTGTTCAAGGTATGTGCACTAAAGGGGTTGTGGAGTGCAACACCAACAAGTAGGTCAAGTGTATCTTTTTTAGGGAAAATTGGTGGTCATAGTTGTTAACTCCAAGACCTAACTATGTCCTTGTATTAGGGTTGTGTGTAAGGGGCACGAACCATAGTACGAGAGCCATAAGATTGTTGTATTAAAGTTTGTAATATATGAAGTAGTGGGTTAAAATTTTAAAATTTTCATGTGCACTAGATTGACTCACTGCTATATGTTTTTCGTTGTGCAAAGTAGAAGTCTTGTGGCATTTGAGTGTGTTCGTAATTGTGATCTTAGACTCAAATCTGATTCTTAAGTGCTATGTAAAAGTCAACAAGCTTGGCCTCAAAGGATGAGAACTCGACCCCCTCAAAAACTTATATGGATTCCTGAATGTGCGAAAGCTCGTTTTCCCTCCTAGTATATTAGATCCAGACTTGGACCCTAAGTATAAACTTAGGAAATTAAAAATATTAATGGGTATTAATCTAATTATGGGTGTAACTTCTAGAAGAAGACGATGATCAAGCTAAAATGATCTTAGCCATTGTTTTTGCTTTAATCTAGGCCGTTGAATGTCAACGAGAAGATTACTTAAGGGAGCTTGAGGGTCATTTGGAAAACACACTGAGAGATCAAGAGATCGAATTTCTGAAGTGAAAAGTTCTGAGGAGGAAATTCTCATCGAGGAGATTTCTTGCAGAGAGGGGCTCTGAGTATCCAGAAGAAGAAAACTTTCCTGGGCCGGAGAGTACGAGGCAGAGAGGGCAGAACGACGTCCGGAGAGAGGCAGATGTTGGTCCACGCAGAGTTGACGCAGTGGCAGCGTAGGCCTTAGAGGGAGATCAAATTCCTGCCGAGGAAATTGAGTTTCAGTATCCGGGAGCCAGGGTGTGAGACCAAGAGGTAGAGATTCAGATTTTCTTGCCAGCAGAGGGTCTAGAGTAGGAGCAGTGTGATACTCAGCAGGGGTGACGCAAGAATTGCGTAGGAGTGATGCAGTTCTGTGCAAAGGCTACGTAGAGGCTCAATTTAGTGTGATCAGACTCAAATTCTGCTAGTGAAAGGTTGAGATCATTCATTTTGTCCAGTTTCTCTCTGTATTCGATTGCTAGTTGAGCATCCAAGAATTGTACTCAGATTTTCTCCTGCATAATAATAAAACCCTCAGATCTGCTGCACCGGTTTTTCCGCATTGGGTTTTTCCGGGGACATTTGTCCAAAAATAATGGTGTCATTTGTGTTGTATTTTCTTTCTTGCTCAATCTCCTGTTTTCGCATATAATTTAATTAAGTGAAGGTTGCAATGTATGCATTACGATATTTTCCGTAGGAAACTAGAAGTAATTGTTTAAAGAAATTTAACAAATAGGAGTAATATCATCAATTGCTGCAGTAGGAATTCCGGTTTAGGAATTTGCACATGGTATGAGAGCTGCAGGTGGAACAAGAAGAGCAGTGCGAGAGAGCCCAACGCTGAGTAGAAGAGGGAAATCGAAAAGCTGCAGGAGGCAGCAGTTAGAAACCCCAGAGGGTTTTGCGCAGTTCTTAGCCGGAGAGCTAAAGTTTCGAGGTAGTCTCTCTCCGAGAGAGTCGATGGAGAGAAGAGCTTCCAGATCAAATTTTTGTTGGGGCAGAGGGAGCAACGCTGAAGCCTCAGCGTGAGGATAGCTGGTGGGACACAGATTTTTATGTAGACATTTTGTTGGGCAGAAGATCGTTAGAAGAAAGAAGAGAATCACAGCTGAGGGAATTTCTTCCTCAGAGAATTCCTCACCAAGGAATTTGAATTCTCTAGAGTTGAGCATACGCAAGGGGCAACAGTGTTATTAGCTCCAGCAGGGAGTGTGTACGCTAGCCCAGCAACACCACAGAGGAGAGAGGAGATCACTCGACTTTTGGCAGAAATGGCAACCAGTGGCTTCAGGGATCAGGCCAGGTTGGACGGAGCATCCAACTACGTCTTCTGGCAGGCTAGAATGTCATTCCTTCTAGACGATCATGCCCTCAAGCCATATGTCGACAGCGTGGTGGTTGTTTCTACAGATCTCGATCCGTTGAAGAAGTACAGATCGTAAATGGTGAAGGCCAAGAGGATGATCCTTGATGGAGTAAAGGATCATGTAGTGTGTCATGTCGCTAGCAGTGGATCTACTAAGGAGATGTGGGATGCCTTGGCAATGCTATATCAAGGTTCTTTTGAGCAGTGGAAGATGTACATGAAGCAAAAGCTAAGATCTGCTCAGATGCAGAAGGGGGAGCATGTGGATCCATTCCTCACGAAGCTTCAGGAGAGCTGTGATGAGTTATCTGCTGTGGGATCTACACCTCAAGACTCATAGTTGGTTAGACTGGCCCTAAATTATGTCTCAGATGAGTGGCAAGTCTTTGTCCGAAGTACCCTGGGTAGGGCAACCTTGTCGAATTGGGATGAGATGTGGGTAGCTCTCAAGCAAGAGGAGCTAAGGAGAGACTTGGTCAAGTGTAAGCTTGACGGAAGCAGTAGCAGTGGGTCGAAGCCCACGAAGGAGGAGGATAATGCAGCCCTTGCATCGAAGGGACAACAGGGGCAGCGATTGTAAGGACGTCTCGAAGATAAAGCGCTTCAAGTGTGGTGAGACGGGTCACTACGCTACACAGTGTCCTCTCAGGAAGAAGGACAAGGATGAGAAACATGATCCGAAGGCTGCACCGACAAAGATCGAAGAGGAGTTTGCTATGACAACCGAGATACCTCTAGGAGGGAGGTGGGCTGATTTAGAACTGTAGTTCGAAAGAGCTACATATGGGCAGGATCCTTGAGGAGTGCACCTCTTGCATCAATACCTTGCTACGGGACCCCAGTTTTGTGGTAGAAGGATGGACTAGTGTTGGATGTTGCCAAGGAGTGTCGGACAGACAACTGCAATGACTAGGAGCGCTAGATTCTGAGCAACGCAGAGTAGAGTTGACAACAGTACAGATTGAACAGAGCAGAGGTCAACAACAACACAATATATTCAGAGGGTCAGTGCAGATACTAGAGGTAGTCAAGCTCCAACACTCACGTGGTATCATACTAAACACATTTAGTTCAGTGATCTTGTATTTTTTCAGCAACAATTTGCAGTGCAGTAGCAGTTGGCAGTGGCAGTGCTAGCATCAGCACAAATGCAACCCCTGAGAGGGAGTTGTAGTACAAATGCAATGTTGACATTGGCAGTGTCAACAATAGTACAGTTACAGTAGTAGCGCAGTAATTGGTGGACAACATGTCAGACATCAGTAGTGTAGAGGATGGTATTTCAGAGTCAGAGAAGTGTGCAGTAGTGTATATTGCTAAAGCACATTCCTTGCTAAGAGGGAGTGTTGATTTTGGGTGGCATTTGGTTGCAAACATATCCCAAGTCTGGTGTTCGAACTGTTGTAGAATTGTGACCTGGTTAGGGCATAACTGTGATCCACGTTAGCCCTACAAAACACCCTCACTATCCCTTCTCTAGCTGCAGCTTCCCCTTTCTAGACTCCTCTGCCTATACACTGCTGATCCGGGCACACATTAACCGCCAAACAGTCCTACAACCTCCCTGTTGTTAGGTGTTAAGGTTTACGACCTACCCACAACAGTCTCCAAGGCTTACGACCTGCACAAAATAGAGAACCCACACTTAATTGACACCAAAACATAGTTGCGATTTAACTTCTCTTCTCCGCCCTACTGTAGGATGAACTGGCCCTTCAAACAATCATGTAAAGGCTACAAAACTAGCCTTTCCTATTTCGCTAAAGTGTCTCCTATAGAAGGTCTCCTCTTCCCTTAGACGAGTTTCTTCTCACTCCTTTGTTGCCCTTGTATTACACTCTCGGCTGATCTAAAATGAATCTCATCACCTCTTATTTATACTAAACAACAGGGCTCAACGACTTCTCCAAGTGACATGTCTTTTGGACATAACTATCTTCAAGCCTACATGACTTGAATGCCCAAAAATTAATCATTACCTTGAAAAAATCACATATCCTCTTTTACAACTCAGTTTTCGACGATTTTCATTGCGTTGGATTCTTCTCTCCATTCAATCATTTCCATCCATCACATGCAGAAAAATGGCTCATGTTTTTCACCCAAACGTCGATGGGTGCAAAACCCTAACCTTGGGTTCCAACCCCATAATGACCTATTGTGGTGCTCCAACCTCCAAACCCTGAACCCTAAGGCTTCGAGTACCTCCCAAGCTATCAAAGATCAACATATTCAATAAAAAAAGTTGTCCTCTTTTGCTGCTCATGTTTCCTATGATATCTTATACTTGCATGATTGATGTTTGGATTGGTGTGTCATTTTGAGCATCTCTATTTGGTTGTAAATGCAATTTCTAGATCTGTTATACGAGCAGGTATTGTTGTTTAGTGCATGTGGTTTTTTGTTTAATATTCTTCACAATCATGTTCCTATCTAATGAATGTTTCTAAACTTCGCAATGCAAGGATAAGGCACTAATATACTTGAATTCACCACCTAACTTTGTAATGTGAAGCCTGTTATCGCTCAAATTAGCAGGGGTCCTAGGAGGGGATCTTATAGAGCAACTATTAGGTCAAGGGGCAACAATGGAGTGATAGCCCACTATCACCTCAGCTAAGGCTCCCTGCTCTTTACAGACTTTCACCGATGGGAGGAGCTCCAGTACGAGGGGAATCACAAGAATAGGTGGGTCAATGATAAAATATGAGTTGTCTTGTTGCTCAGATTGTACAGGAACCGCAACAACGACTAAGGGTGGGGGCTGTCACTTTGATTCCCACCCTCTCCGTTCTAGTTGTCTCCCAACAATAGGCTATGTAGGGTAGTCCCTAAGAAAATGAGATGATGAAAGACAAGTTGGGAACCAACTTGTCCGAGAGACACAGTTGAGTGGCCTAGCTACTTGGTTAAATTTAGAAAGATCAATGATTAGATTAGATTTAAGTATGATACCAATGCCTTATGGAATCATAATTCTTTCTTATTGTAAATTAATGCCAAGTAATTGGATGGACATCCGCTGCTTAAATGATTGACTAACCTGTATGCTTATGTGAATCCTAAGATCTAGGTGTAATACAGTGATATTGATTAATTTTAATTATATGCCTAATCTAAGGAAATCCTTCCCTTAATTGTTTTGAAGCCTAAGCTCCATGGTATCTTGTGGGAAGGAGGCCAAAGGAAACAAGCGAAGGCTTGATTAACGATACCTTATGTTAACTCCTATCACTTGATGCCTCTAGCGGTGTAGAGACAGTGGCTCTGGCGATTACAAGGTCACCGTGTTAACCACCGAAGAGTTGCTATGCTGCTCAAGCTAGATGAGAAGGGTGGCCCTAGGTTTCTATCAACCAAGCTTATGCTTTGAGGTAAATTATTAAGTGCAAGACTAGTCCTAAAATGAGATGCAAGGTTTATGAGTGAGTTTTGAGTTAAGATTGTCTAAGTCTTTAAGTACTTAAGCTATGATCAACCTTTAATGAAAAAATTACTTAACAATAATTAGAAGACAATCTTAATGCAAGACGAGTGCTTAATGATACAAGTGCCAATGTTAAACAATAGATCGATTCACTGATAACAATTAAAGGAACTTAGAGCACTTATCCACTTATTAATTAGCCAATGGTTATCAACACAAGATGCCAATCACAATTGCTCAAAATATTCCAGTGATGTTTTTATAACAAGATTACCTATGATCTTATGGCAATGCTAAAATGCCAATTGGATGTCAAAAACACATATAAGAGAGGGATGCTTCAATTTAGATTTCAAATGCCCAAAATAACTTAAACCATTAACAAAATTAGAATTTTGATGTGTGAGTGATTTTAGTGTCAAGTTAACAAATTCTCAAAATCTATCATAAGACAAGCAATTGTTAGAGCCCAACAACATAAACCACTATAAACCAAGTAAATGATGAAGAACTACTTATGATGCAATATGGGACAACAATAAATATATCACTTCAAAGTAAGTAAATTGCCAAACATATGAATCATAAGATGACCAAGGTGTAATATAATGACTTGCCAATGTAAATTAGTGAATTTTAGCTTACTTATGATGAGTAACTAACTATTATATCATATCTGAAACACTTGTTATTGCAGTGAGTAAAGTGAACAATCAATGAGCTACTGATGCTTTAACAATTGCAAAAATATGCCCAAAAAGTATTAATGAAATATCAAATTTGATTTCACAGTTATGCAGAGATATTTCAGCAAGCGAACAAGTAGATCTAGGCTATATATGCAATGCCCAAGTGGCCAAAATTTTAGAAAAAATTACTATGAAATTTTTATAGTATTTTGATTAATTAGATGTGTTTTTAGGGCTTTTAAGTCACTGTTATGAAGTAAATATTACAGCTGTAGGAAAACAGTGAGAAAATGAGGGTTTACAGAGCTAACCTTAGACCCAAGGCCTTGTAGATCGCTTGCCCAAAACTTGTCAAAATTTATCCAATGATTTCGTACCTGAAAACACCAATTTTGAGCAACTTTATCCTACAAAACCCACCAAGTATTCAGTCGTAAAATTTTGAGAAATAGGCAAAGGTCAAATGAGGGCCAAAGAGGATAACACTAGGCCTAGTAGGGCTAACGTTGGGCAAGAGAGGGCTTCGGAAGCCAAAGAAGAGGTAAAGAAGGTGGGTGAAGACCAAGAAGGCTTGACATTAGAGGGAGAAAGCCTTCTAAGGGCTAGTGGCTAAATGAGGGTTAGAAAGGGGTCAAAAAAGGCCAAAAAAGGGAAAGCGAAGGGAAGAGAGGAGGACGTAGGAGGCCGAGAGGAGGATGGAGGAGGAGGGCGTAAAAGTTCATGACGAGCCCCCTAGGGCAGCGTTCTAGGGTAAAGAAGGGCCTAGGGCCCACAAATAGGACGAGAAAGGCCTGAAATGCTCAACACTCGGCCAAGGAGGGAATGCTAAGAGGCCTAAAGGCTGACGTAGGCCCACGGAAAGCCAAAAAAGTTGACGCAGGGCCTTAAGAGGCTAACGATGGCCTTGGAGAGGCTAGATCTCGGTCTAGGAAAGCTGAATAATGAAACCCCTACTTTAGAAATATTTACTTGCTTTAGATATGAAATTTTGCTCCATTTCTTCAATAGTTGGCCCAGCAAGAATTTTATAGACTAGATCTTACCCTCAAGGGCCTAGATTTAGCTCTATTCCAGCTCTTTTATATACACAAAAATTCTTAAAAGCTGAAAAACTCAATTAGAAAAAATGATTTACAAATTTATTTACAAAATTTACAAATATACAATATTTTTTTAAAAGAAATTTTGAGAAATAAGTTTTCTATGGAGTTTTCTTTGATAAATGATTAATAATACTTTGGAAAATAAATGTAAGCTACAACCTTAGCGAAGTTAGATAAACCATAAAAATATTTGAAGTTTAAACAAGGTCAGTTCATGCATACAATGTGTGAACTTGGAGCCCAAGGACTGGTGAACTTGTAAACACTATATATTTGTTTCAAGAAGGCTTGTTAGACATATCCCCATCTACTTTTAAAAGTCTTAAGCACACAATATAGGAAAGGCCGTACCTAGCACATAACACAAATCAATGAACAATGAACACCATGAACTACACCCCAAAGCCTTTATTATGATTCAAAAAATGTTCCCCGTAGGACAGTAGCATTACATCAACTTTTCTGCAGAAATTTTTTCTCCAAAATTCAGATGGCATTGACACACAAATGTATCTCTCTATATAGATAAATCCTCCAAGTGGAAAAATAATGGCTAGTTGGTTTGATCCTCGTCAAAGTGATCTTGGTCGTTGATAAATCCTTGATGATCTTTAAATCTCTTGTATTGAAATAATTATTTTTGAGGAAGTTTCGAATTTATCGTTAAACCCATTTTTTTATTAGCTCAAAATTGACTATTTTGAGCTAATTTCCTCAAAAAATTGACATTGACTTAACCACCAAGGTCTAAGGGTCGAATTTTTCTTGAAATTTCCAATATTCCCTTGGTGGGAACTTCCAAAAATTAATTCCTTTGTGACCCACGAATTTGGAGAATTTAATTTCTCTAGTCCTTTAATTTTGACTATAATTAATTAAATTTCTGGCTTAGAATTTTAATTTATTTTTGTCAGAAAATTTAATTAGTTGACATTTGAAGGGATTAATAATTTTTTCCTCCCTCTAATATTTTAGTCATGGTGTCTAAGTATGAGGGACTATGCACTAAAATAATTTTTACATAAGATTTTTACAGTTCAACCCTCGAAGCGGGAAAATCTGTTTGATATAGACCCTCAAATTACATACCCAATTTTGCGACACAATATGATCTAATAGACCAAATGATTTGTAATAAAATAATTTAGCCAATTATCTTAAATTATTCCCAAATCACTTTTACATCAGACTCGACTAAAACACTAGGACTCACCTAAGACTTTGACGAGAAACTCCACCTTAGTAGCTTTGGGGTGAGGTTGGAGGGAAAAACTCTGTCGACTATCCTGTTTAGAAACATAGATGAGGCAGTGAGACGAAAAACCTCCTAGGATGAAAATTTTGCCAAAATAATACGCTTACTTAGGTTGTTACATACACACATAGTCTTACTAGCGTCATTTACATTATAAATTTGCAGAATGGGTTCACAACGACCCAATAAACAACTGATTGATGATCCGATCCTTTGAAAAATATTTGGCTCATCTGCTTCCTCGGAACTTTGACAAAAAGTGTGCAACATTTGGCTCCATATGGGGACACGTTGCTTCTATGAAGTAGCGTGAGAACCCTAGAGTCCTGCATCCAAGAAAATAGAAGTCCATCAAATAGATGTCGATTCAAAGTGAAAATCATCATGTATACATAGTAAATCTCGCTGGAATAGAAAAAATGTACTCTAACAAATTGAAATATAAAAGACAAACACATGAAATAAAACTAGCTAATGACATGAAATAAAAAGGAGTGGGGTTAGAGATATTATACAAACACTGCCCCACGACATCAAATGTCTTCAAGATAATGCACACTGCGCATCTACCGACTGTCCAGCAACTCTGTGGGTTGCTTCTCGGATGTGCCATGCTGAATTCTGAAAATCCTAGGACTTTGACTCATTCATATATCAAGCTGCTCTCGGCCATTGGATGCATCAAATCTCTTCCTTCTTTTTTTCTTTTTTCTTTTCTTCTCGGTGGGTTGTGATGTTAGTAATGAGACCACTATAGATTTCTTGTCTTGATCTTGAAGATGCTTGGACAAAAGATATAAAGAACCCAAAGTACGCTCAACCTTATTACTCTATCAAAGGTGACACATAAGCTTGGTCTTTCTTAACTTCTTTTTTAACCATGATACTTTTAGTGGTCTTGTCATGAATGGGAAAGGTGACGTCCTTGCGATTTGATGGGAATTGCTTCGGCGGACTGGGAGACCTGTGAGTCATGAAAAAACTTTTGTGCTTTCCCTTTGGATTCTCTAGTTTGAGCTGAAGTCCCAGAACCTGTGTCTTTTCCATCATTTGCACCCTATTCTAAAGAGTGGCCCTTTCAATTCTAATGACATCCATCTGATTTGAGTGTTCAACCTTTATAGCACTGATTTTCTTGGCATGGATTTCTTCCATGATCAACAACTTATTCTGAAGATATATTTGAATATCTTCCATATATTGTATTATTATGTGATTGTCTGCTTTTATGGCAATCAAAAGATTTTGCATAGATTCCATCTCTTGAGCACACTTTTTCTCTATGTTGGCTATCTGATTGGAGGGATTAATTTTTATGATCTTTAGCTCCTCGTCATGTTTTTCTTCTATGGTTGACAACCTGCTCCGAAAACCGATTTCCATGTCCTTAATTACTTTATCAAGATTTTCTTGCATGATGATCAAATTATTTTGCATGGCGGCCACTCGATCGAAGTGATTGACCTTCATGATTTCTATCTCTTCATCCCGTTTTTCTAATTTGGTGTACATGGCTCTCATATCCTTGGTTTCTTCTGCCATCAATTTCTCTTGGTTTAGTTCGATGGTTTTCATCATTTAACTCAACTTATTGATTATCTGTCTATCTTTTTCCTTTTCATTGTCGATACCAATTCGACAACTCGTCCTTGCATTTCCACTATCGCGGATTCTTCTTGCAATTGCACAAGTGGATTCAACATGAAAAAGATTACAAGGCTTGCAATATGGTACATCCTCTTGATACCTTTCTATGATATTTGGGTCCTTGATATGACTAATTTCATCTCTTTGTTTGGTGCTAGAGGCACAAGGCTAGCCCCTTTGATTTCCATATTTATCTTCGATGGCCTCAAAAATTGATTGTAGGGAGTCAAAGGTTTCATCAGGGAACTCCCAAAACCAATCCTATGCATCGTCTTCTAATGAAGGAACAAAGAGTTGCATCTTGACATCCTCATGTTCATCATATGCATGGCGACCGAACTTTACCATACGAAGAACGAACTCTATAATGAAGAATGTTAGTGAAGCGACAAGGGGAAAACAAGTCATCCATGATGACCTGTTGAGGGGGAAAGGAGCTAATAGACGTCAGAGAGAGAGATCCTTGTTTAAGAAAACAAGAGATCCACAAGAAGCGAGCTTCTAGCAGAAATTCTTGCAAGAAATGAAAGAAGTGGAGTTGCCACCCGAACATGAATCTAACTCCAAGATCCAAAAGGCAAAATTTGAAAAGTTAGTCAGAGAGAAGTAGATGGATACTATTGAGGGCTTCTTGTATGAGAAATGATGGATGAATAAGTGCAGTCGCCACCCAAACGGAAAACCAGCCTAAATGTGCAGGTGCTAAAGGTGGAGGTAAATAAGATGGAAGGATTAGTGAAAGGAAGAAAGATAGGATGATGAAAAGATGAAGAATGATGAAAGAAAGGGTGCCAAAAAATGTTGTGTAGTGTTGGTGGGTAAAATGAAAAGATGGAAAAATGAAGGATTGAAAATTGTCGTAAACCCTGGCAATAAGAAACTTTCCCCCAACAACAACGCCAAAAAATGTTGTCGCTCAGATTGTACGAACACCGCAACAACGACTCAGGAAGGGGGTTGTCACTCTGATCTCTGCCCACTCCGTTCTAGCGGTTTCTCAACACTAAGCTATGAATAAGTGCAGTCGCCACCCAAACGGAAAACCAGCCTAAATGTGCAGGTGCTAAAGGTGGAGGTAAATAAGATGGAAGGATTAGTGAAAGGAAGAAAGATAGGATGATGAAAAGATGAAGAATGATGAAAGAAAGGGTGCCAAAAAATGTTGTGTAGTGTTGGTGGGTAAAATGAAAAGATGGAAAAATGAAGGATTGAAAATTGTCGTAAACCCTGGCAATAAGAAACTTTCCCCCAATAACAACGCCAAAAAATGTTGTCGCTCAGATTGTACGAACACCGCAACAACGACTCAGGAAGGGGGTTGTCACTCTGATCTCTGCCCACTCCGTTCTAGCGGTTTCTCAACACTAAGCTATGGGGGGTAGTCCATATGAAAATGAGATGATGAAAGACAAGTTGGGAACCAACTTGTCCGGGAGACACAGTTGAGTGGCCAAGCTACTTGGTTAAATTTAGCAAGATCAATGGTTAGATTAGATTTAAGTATGAGACCAGTGCCTTATGGAATCACAATTCTTGCTTATTGTAAATTAATGCCAAGTAACTAGACGGGCAACCGTTGCTTAAATGATTGACTAACCTGTATGCTTATGTGAATCCTAAGATCTAGGTGTAATGCAAGGATCTTGATTACTTTTAATTATATGCCTAATCTAGGTAAAACCTTCCTTAATTTTTTTGAAGCTAGGCTTTGTTGTACACTTTTTGTCAAAGTTCCAAGGAAGAAAACATGCCAAATTTGTTTTCAAACAATCAAATCATCAATGATTAGTTTTATTGAGGTATTGTAAACCCATTTTGCAAATTTATAATGTAAATGATGCTAGTAAGACCGTGTGTGTATGTAACAACCTAGATAAACCTATTATTTTGGCGAGAGTTTCAACCTTGGAGGTTTTTCGTCTCACTAATTCATCTGTATTTCTAAACATAGATGGTTGACAGAGGTTTTCACTCCAACTTCACCCCGAAGCTTGGGTGGAATTCTTCGTCAATGTCTTAGGTGAGTCCTAGTGTTTTAGTTGAGTCTTCTGTAAAAGTGATTTGGGAATAATTTAAGCTAATTGGCTAAATTGTTTTATTAAGAATCACTTGGTCTACTAGATCATAATGTGTTGCTGAATTGGGTGTGTAATTTGACGGTCTATATCGAATGGGTGTTCCCCCTTTGAGGGTTGAATTGTAAAAATCTCATGTAAAAAATATTTTAGTGCATGGTCCTTTATACTTAGACACCATGGCTAAAATATTAGAGGGTGGAAAAAAATATTAATCTCTTCAAGTGTCAATTAATTAGAATTTTTGGCAAAAATAAATTAAAATCTCAAGCCAAAAATTTAATTAAATTGAGTCAAAATTAAATGTTTAGAAAAATTAAATTCTCCAACTGTAAAGATTCGTGAGTCTCAAAAGAATTAATTTTTTTAGGTCCCCTACCAAGGAAATATTGGAAATTTCAAGAAAAATTGCACCCTTGGACTTTGGTGGTTAAATCAAAGTCAATTTTTTAAGGAAATTAGTTAATAAAAAATGGATTAATGAGAAATTTGAAAATTCCTCGAAATAAATATTTGCAACGGCTGAGATTAAATATTATCAAAGATTTATCGATGACCGAGATTATTTTGAAGAGGGTCAAGCCAACTAGCCATTATGTTTTCACTTGGAGGATTTATCTATAAATTAAAGAGTCATTTGAGTTTCAGGCCATTTGATTTTTGGTTAAGAAAATTCTGTAGAAAAGATGATGTAAAGTTATTGTCCCATTAGGAACGTTTTTTGAATCGTAATAAAGACTTTGGGGTGCATTTCATGGTGTTCGGTGTTCATTGATTTGTGTTGTGTGCTGGGTATGAGATTTTATATATTGTGCTTAATATTTTTAAAGATTTGTTTTTCATTAGATGGGGATACAATCATTCTATTAGTAGATTTTGGGTTTATCTTAGGTGATCTGATTCGCCATATGTCTAACAAGTTTTCTTGAGAAAAATATATAGTGTTTGCAGGTTCCTCAGTCCTTGTGCTGCAAGCTCACAAACTGTCGACATGAACTGATCTTGTCTGGAGTTAAAATATTTCTTGTGGTTTATCTAACTTCGCTAAGGCTATAGCTTGCTTTTATTTTCCTAACTATTATTAACCACTTATCAAAGAAAACTTCATAAAAATTTATTTATCAGAATTTCTTTTAAAAGGTATTGTATATTTGTAAATTTTGCAAATAAATTTTGTAAATTCTTTCTAAATGAGGTTTTGGGTATTTTTCAAGTGAAAGAGTTGGAATAGAGATAGATCTAGGGCCTTCAGGGTAAGATCTAGTCTCCAATTTTTTTTGCAGGGCCAACCATTGAAGAAAATGAACAAAATTGCAGATCTGAAGCAAACGAATTTTTCTGGAGTGAGGGTTTTATTTTTCAACCCTTCTGAACCTCAATCTAGCCTCTCCAAGGCTCTGCGTCAGCCCTAGAAGCGTCTGCGTCACCTTTTCTAGCCTCTCAGAGGCCTGCGTAAGCCCTTAGGCCTTTTAGTCCTCCCTACTTGGCCTTGCGCTGAGGAACTTAGACCATTTTTGGCCTAGTCGTGGCCTTAGGAGGCCTCAGCCTCCCTCCTTGACCTTGGACGACTGCCCTTAAGGCTATCCGTGGGCTTTTCCAACCCTTTCCTACCCTCTTCCTTCTCCATCCTTCTTTGCGCCCTCCTCTCCAGCCTTTGCTGCCCCCCCTTGGCTTTCTTTTGACCTCTTTTAGCCCTAATTCAACCCTAAATCCTTGTCGCTAGCCCTTAGTGGGTCTTCTCCCTCTAGCATCAAGGCTTATTAGCCTTCTTCAACCTGCTTTGCCTCTTCCTTTGCATCCTAAGCCTCTCTGGCCCTAATTTGAACTTTATCCGTTTCTGTTTTTTTTTGGGACTGAAGCTTGGTGTGTTTTGCAGAAAATTTGGCCCTAAGTTGGTATTTTTAGGTGGCAAAATCATTGGAGAAATTTTGGCAAATTATCTACAAGGCCTTGAGCCTAAGGTTTGCTCTTTAAACCCTCATTTTACTTCTGTTTTTCTACAGTTGTAATATATTCTTTATAACAGTGATATAAATGCCCTAAAATCACAACTAAGTGATCTAAAAACTCTAAAAATTTCATAGTAAAATTTTTCATAAATTTTGGCCCATTTTGGCATTCATCACTTAGCCTGGATCTACTGTTTATCATGCTTGAATATCTCTGCATAACCGAATAATCAGGTCTGATATTTTTTTAATATCAAATCTTGAAAGCCCTAAAAATCTAATTTTTCATGTTGTCAAGTTGACTATAAGTTTTTGGACATAATTTGGGACTTTTGTAGCATTGATAGCTCACTGTTTACATATTTCTTATTGTTGTAATAATTGTTTTCAGATATGATATATCACTGAATATTGTATCTTAAGTGGGCTAAAATTCACTAGTTCATATTGGCAGAGTCATTAAATTACCCCTTGGTCATCTTTGT
The DNA here is from genome assembly GCA_031772625.1 of Pinus tabuliformis. NCBI lineage: Eukaryota > Viridiplantae > Streptophyta > Pinopsida > Pinales > Pinaceae > Pinus > Pinus tabuliformis. Next base: position 420,327,054 of record CM062819.1, on the reverse strand, counting down.
GATTTATATGTTTAGCAATTTCTTTGTTTTAGAGTGATATACTTATTGTTGTCCTAACATCATCATAAGTAGTTCTTTCATAATTTGTTTTGGGTTCATAGTGATTTGTGTTGTTAAGCTCTAAAAATCGCTTGTCTTGGGTTAGAATTTTGGAATTTTTTAACTTGGCATTAAGATCACTCATATACCTAAGTTCTAATCTTGTTAAAGAGTTGAGTTACTTTGGGATTCGAAATATAATTCATATAATATCATCATTGGAATATTTTCAGCTATTGTGATTGGAATATTGTGTTGGTAATCATTGGCTAATTGATAAGTGGATAAGTGCCCTATGTTCCTTTAATTTTTGTCATTGGTTAATTATCTTGTGGATTGATCTATTGTTGGCACAAAGTAAATTGACACTTCCTTGGTTGTTGTTAAGGATTCATCATAACTTAAAGTACTTAAAACATTAAGCTAATCTCAAAACTAAGAATTTCACTCATTATCATTGCATAAATATTTTAGGCTTAGTTTTGCATTAAAAACTTACCTCCAAGCATAAGCTTGTTTGATAGACTCCTAGGACAAACCTTTCTCACCTAGCTTGAGGGATTCAAACCTTCTTAGTGGTTGACACAGTGACCTTGGAGTCGTCAGATCCATAGTGTCTGCAACGCTGGAGTCACTCAGTGGTTGGAACACAGGGGGAGGTATCTTTAATCAAGCCTTTGGTTTCTTCTCGTTGGCTTCCATCCCACAACTTACATTGAAGACTGTTCTTAAAACAGTTAAGGGAATGTTTCCATTTAGACTAGGCATATAATCTAAAACTATCCAAGATCCTTGCATCACACTTAGATTTTAGGACTTGCACTTCATATAGGTTAGTTATTCATCCAAGAATTAATTTTCTATTTGGTTACTTAGTCATAATTTATAATAAGCAAGAATTTTGAATCCATAAGGCACTGTTCTCAATTCCAAATCTAATTAGATCCTTAAGTCTTGCTAAATTTTTACCAAGTAGCTAGGCCACTCAACTGTGTCTCTCGACCAAGTTGGTTTCCAACTTGTCTCTCATCATTTCATTTCCATAGGGACTACCCCCCATAGCCTGTTGTTGAGAGATAGCTAGAACGGAGTGGACGATGATCAAAGTGACAGCCCCAACCGTGAGACGTTGTCACGGTGTTTGTGCAATCTGAGGGACAACAAGCTCCAAGGTAGGTCCTAGGAAGGAGGCCAACAGGAAGCAAGCAAAGGCTTGATTAACGATACCTTTTGTTAGGCTCCTATCACTCTATGCCTCCGGCAATGCAGAGATTGTGGCTTTGACGACTGCAAAGTCACCGTGTTAAGCACTGAAGAGTTGCCAAGCCTCTCAAGCTAGATGAGAAGGGTGGCCCTAGGTTTCTATCAACCAAGCTTATGCTTGGAGGTAAATTATTAAGTGCAAGACTAATCCTAGAATAAGATGCAAGGTTTATGAGTGAGTTTTGAGTTAAGATTGTTTAATTCTTTAAGTACTTAAGTTATGCTCAGTCTTTAATGACAAGAGTACTTAAAGAAGACAATCTTAAAACAAGACAAGTGCTTAATGATTCAAGTGTCAATGTTAAACAATATATCAATCTAGTGATAAAATTAAAGGAACTTAGAGCACTTATCCATTTATTAATTAGCCAATCGTTATCAACACAAGATGCCAATCACAATTGCTCAAGATATTCTAATGATGATTCTATAACAAGATAATCAATGATTTTATGAAGTTGTTATAATGCTAATTGGATGTCAAAAACACATATAGGAGAGAGATGCTTCAATTTAGATTTCAAATGCCCAAAGTAACTTAAACCATTAACAGGATTAGAATTTAGATATGTGAGTGATTTTAGTACCAAGTTAACAAATTTTCGAAATATATCACAAGATAAGCAATTGTTAGAGCCTAAAGACATAAACCACTATAAAAAAGTAAATAATGAAGAGATACTTATGATGCAATACGGGACAACAGTAATTTCTCACTTCAAAACAAGGAAATTGCCAAACATATGAATCATAAGATGAACAAGGAGTAATCGAATCACTTGCAAATGTAAATTAGTGAATTTTAGCCCACTTATGATAAGTTACTAACTGTTATATCATATGCAAAACACTTATTACAGTAGTATGTAAAGTGAACAATCAGTGATCTATTGATGGTTTAACAAGTGCCAAAATATGGCGAAAACTTAGAGTAAACTTGCCAAACTGAAAAATTAGGTTTTTAAGTCCTTTAATGTACAATATTCAAGAAATATCAGATCTAATTTCACAGTGTTGAAAAGATATTCTAGCAAGCTAACACGTAGATCTAGGCTAGATATGCAATGCCCAAGTGGCCAAAATTTTAGGAAAATTTTACTATCAAATTTTTAGAGTATTTTGACCAATTAGATGAGTTTTAGGGTTTGTAATTCACTATTATGAAGTAAATATTAAAGTTGTAGAAAAATAGTGAGAAAATGAGCGTTTAGAGAGCAAACCCTAGGCACAAGGCCTTGTAGATCTCTTGCCCAAAAGTTGTCAAAGTTTCTCCAATGGTTTTGTACCTGAAAACACCAATTTTGAGCAACTTTCTCCTGGAAAACCCACAAAGTATTCAGTCCTGAAATTTTCAGAAATAAGCAAGGGTCAAATTAGGTCCAAAGAGGGAAACGCTAGGCCTAGTAAGGCTAGCGTTGGGCAAGAGAGGGCTTAGGAAGCCAAGGAAAAGGTAAAGAAGGCAGGAGAAGGCCAAGAAGGCTTGCGCTGGAGGGAGAAAGCCTTATAAGTGTTAGTAGCTAGGGTGAGGGTTAGAAAGGGGTCAAAAAATGCCAAAAAAAGGAGAGCGAAGGGAAGAGAGGAGGACGAAGGAGGAGGAGGTCCTAAAACCCCAAGAGAAGCCCCCTAGGGAAGTTGTCTAGGGTAAAGGAGGGAGTTGAGTGGCCTAGGGCCATCAGCTAAGCTGAAAAAGGCCTGAAACCCTCAACAATGGGCAAAGGAGGGAAGGCTGAGAGGCCTAGAGGCTAACGCTGGCCTTGGAGAGGCCAGATATGGGCCTGGAAGGGCTGAAAAATGAAACCCTTGCTTCTTATGAATGTACTTACTTCAGATCTGAAATTTTGCTCACTTTCTTCAATGGCTGGCCCTGCAAAAATTTTGGAGACTAGATCTTACCCTGAAGGGCCTAAATCTAGCTCTAATGCAACTCTTTCACCTGATTTTCCCTGCAAAAATGGAGATAAAAATTACTCGAAACCTCAATATATATAAAAATTCTTAAAACCTCAAAACCCAAATTAGAAAAAATAATTTGCAAATTTATTTACAAAATTTACAAATATACAATTTTTTTTGAAAGAAATATTGAAAAATAAGTTTTTTTATGGAGTTTTGTTTTATAAATGACTAATAATACTTTGGAAAATAAATGTAAGCTACAACCTTAGCGAAGTTAGATAAACCATAAAAATATTTGAAGTCTTGTTTTGGAGCATCCCTCCTCAAATATTAGTAACTTGTCTTACATTGCTCAGGTACGTGTGTTTTCATTTGAATGTCTTTCACTTTACTGGTTGTGTTCGCTTACTTTCTCTGCTGTCTAACGACAAGCTACCTCCCCCATGACTTGGTTGCATCCGGTTCTTGCACTGCCTTGGAAAATTGCGCAGTCCTAGAGTGTAGCCAACCTTGCTCTCAGGAATTGCGCAGTGCATGCCAGCATTGAGCCTTTCTCTTAAGAATTGAGCGGAGTAGCTCAGTAGTGAGCTTTTGCTCCAGAATTGTGCAGACCCAGCTGACAACTTGTCTTCAGTTGGGAAACTGTGCAGAGTAGTCCAAGCCAGCAAATGAGCCTTCAACTCCAGAATTGTACACAGGTAATTGACATCCATCCAGGAATTGCATAGTCAAAAACCATAGTGAAAATCAAGTTCGGAATTGCGTAGAGCGACTTGACAGCGTGCCTTCAGCTGGAAAATTGCATAGAGCCTGAGAGGTAGCCTAGAGCCACGCAACCCATAAATTGCACAGAACTATACTGTGCTCAGAAACCGTCAGTGCATGAATCAGAGAGTTGCTCGGTCCTCCCCAGGACAGCGCAATCTTTCCATGTAGTGCATGGCAGGGTTCCCGAAAATCAAGAAGCTAGGAGGAAAAACATCCCTGGGAAGTAGGGAATCTATTATTAGCTTCCTGAAGGTGACACATTTCCATCTTTAGAAGTTTTTGCTAAGTGTTTTTGTTGTCCTTGATCTCAGGCATACGCATCATGAACTTCGTTTGCTCAAATCTATGTAATGGACGCCTCTAGAGCTCACTTTTACATTCGATCATCAAGCTCTAGCTTCCCTAGGAGATCAAGGAGCCTTCAGAGCATTGTCATCCCTTTTCGGTGTGTGTTTTGCTTTTATTGCCTTTTGCTACTTTTGTGTGGCTTTTGTTTGTTTAGCTTGTGAGAGTGTTGTTTCGCTCGTTTTGTTGAACGACCATTGCGTTTTAACTTGTTTTAGCTTGTAGAAGTGTTGTTTCAAGTTATACATTGCCTTTCCCAAGCGTCGTATGAGTTTTCCCGTGTTTGCACCAACAGTCGTCGATGCGGCAACACCCTTCGCATGCTTCATGTTCTTTCAGTTTGATCCGTTGCTACACTAGTTTTACATGCATATATCTTTACTTAGTCAGATCTACACTCATCCCTACATCATCTTTCAGATCTGCCTATTTGCACACTCCCCATGGATAGATCTGGGCTCCCCCTGCCCGGGTCTCACATTCACTGGCATGCACTGCGCGATCTGGCAGCTCAAGGCCTCTTTCTTGGCCTTTGGAATTGAGCAGAGGCTGTCCTAGGCTGGCTCCAACTTTGCACTGCGCAGTTCAACGAGCTAGTCTCCCAGCTTGTGTGAAAATTCGTTAAACCCGAGAATCCCTACTGCAACACTAATGATATATCTCACTTATTAGATTTACATGAACAAGTTATTTGTTGTTTCCTATGGCAAACATCGAAATACATACACCGTAGCCTACACCAATTAAAAAATATGTCGAAACAAGAAATTGAGCAATAGAGAAAGATAGACACAAATGACAGTTGTTTTTGGACAAATGTCCCCAGAAAAACCCAATGCGGGAAAATTGGGTCAACAGATCTGAGGGTTTTATTATTATGCATTATTAAAATATGAATACATCTCTAGAAGCCTTCCCAACAATCCAGTGACAGAGAATAAACCAAATAGAGAGATTTGTAGGTTTACCTCACATTATCACTAGGAATCCTGGCTGATCTAGCGCCAGAAAGATTGCCCCCGACTTTTCTCGTTGCCTCTGCATAGTGTTTGGGTCATCCCAATATCAAGTTCACTGGGGACAATGTCAATCCTCTGGCTGGTCGATTTGCAGCTTAGTTGATTCGATTTTTTCCTCCCAGTCTCACACCCCGACTCCCGGCGTCTGAAACTCGAATTCCCTCTGCAAATTTCGGACTCCCTCTTGGCTTTTGCGCTGCCTCTGCGTGGCTCTTTGTCAGCCCCTCTAGCTCAGTGTTGCCACTGTTGGATCTCTCTTTGCCTTCTCTGCTAAGTATCCTTTGACCAGGAAAGATTTCCTTTCGGATACTATCCCTGCCGCTCACTGCAAAAGCTCACTATTGAAGTTCTCCTGGCAGTTGTTCTGCTTCAGAAAATCGAACTTCTGAACTCAATTTGTGTGTCTTTCCAAATGACCCTCAAGCCTCCTTAAATAATCTTCTCGTCAACATTCAATAGCCTAGATTAGAAGCTAATCAATGGCTAAGATCATTTCTGCTTGATTGTGATGTCCCATATTTATTCTTCTTCATGGTATAGCCAGGGTGGGTTTCTAGGACAGGGGATAGCCAATTCGGTGGAGCTTGGCATATTCCATCATTAACACAGTTCACCTTTCGTTCCATTTTATTTCGATAACTTTAAAAAATGAACATTATTATTGGGCATAACTTAATTAATTATGCTCGAGGTGGCATTCCATGGAGATTAATTGATGGAATGCCTTAGTGTAATAGCTCGTTGGAACCAGAATAAGAAAATCTACATGATGAGACTTTTGGATGGGAGTTTCAGCGACCTGAGACATGGTGGTCAATTTACCTTTTTTTTTTCCGTATTAAAAAGAATATTTTAATTAAAATAAAAGAGGGAAAAGTGCTCCATGATTAAAATAGTAATAAAATAGAAGTTTTTAGAGGGGTCCATCAGATCTATAAAAGAGGAGGAGGAGGCCATTGGAGGACATCTTGGTTTGAGTATTGTTTCTTGTATGAGAGGTTGAGAACTTGGTTCTCTACTACAGCAGTAGCCCCAGAATGGAAACCCTCTGGTGATTCAGTGAGAGTGGACGAGCACCCATCGCTTCCCTTGGGGGAATCCATTCAGGGTTTACAGGTTGCAGTGTATTCTTTCTCAGTTTGTTTTGGAGGCTGATTTGCGGCATTGTTGTAGATCTGTTTGAGGCCAGATTATCTCAGTTGTATGGGTTGTATGTGCATGTCAAACCTTAGTTATCTAATATAATAAAGTTGAGAGTTTTCTTATTCATTGTGTTGTGAGATTGCGGTGCGCTATTGGTTTATTTTTACAAGACAATTTTCTGTTTATGAATCAAATTTTTTATTTGGAATTTTTCTGTATTAAAAATTCAAGCTTGTTCCAAATTTTCCACATTTGAGACATTAGAGTGGTATCAGAGCATCAAACTTGGCTCAGCGTGCAGGTTTTTCAGCATTCAGTTGCAGCTATGATTGTTGGAAGCTTTGCCGAAAAATTCAAAAACCCAGTTCTAGCAGCAGAATGAAAATTTATTTAAAGGGTTCAACAAATTTTCTTATTAAATGTGCAACAAATTCTCTTGATTTTGTTGGCTACTTAATAATCATTCGACAAATCAGAAAGTTAAGTGGCATTGATCTCAAAGCCGAAAGTTGAAAGGGCTGAATTGTTTGAGCAGTCGATTGGCATGCAGGAGCCACGATGTCATTCACGGGGTCGATTATTAAGGAGACGTCCAATACTAAGTGGGGCCGTGAAAATGTAAAAGGGCCATGGAAATTTTATCCAAATACAAATAATTTGATTGAGCCCATGGTTTATTCCAAAGCCAAATTTCTTTGTCGTGAAGACATTAGAAGGGAGCCAAGGGAACCGTGAGCAATTTTTGTTGATCGAATTATTAATACGCTGAATATTTCATATATTCAGCAGAGGGTTCTAATTTTTAATAATTCGGCAGACTTTAAGATGTGAACTTTTTAAGGAGCAAAGGTCTAATTAGCAAGACGGTGAAGCCTAGACTCTTGCAGATCGTGGGTGATTAATTCACCTGATGCTGAAGGGATCAATGAATTTACCAATTGCAAAGATACTCAAATTTTCAAAATTATTGTTTGCAAGGAGCCGCCGTCATTTCAAGGTTACACAAGATTGTTCAGAGACCGAGCATTTTCAAGTTGTCTGTTGGATCTATATCTCCAAAAACTCTATCATTCAAGAGAGAGTCGAGTTTCCCCTCTGCTGGGGCTAGTTGGTCGTATCTGTCTCGTACTGGAGTCTCTTTGGCATATTAAGGGACGAGTTATTGAGTTTATTGATGGAGGAAAAGGTTGAACTACCTCTGTGTGTATCTTCTAAAGATTAAATTGAACCTGAACCCCATCCCTCGGATGAGCAGAACCAAGGCTGAAATCAGTTTCTTGCTGTTTAATTCTTGCTATTGCACAGAAGGTGCGTAGGTTTTAACCTGGAACAAAAATTAACTGCATATGAATTCTAAAAACAGATAATAAACAATGGCGTGAACATAACACATAAAGCAAATATACATATACATATATACATATGCCAGCATCCATAAACGCCAATCCATTAACCCTGGATGAGAACATAACCATAGTTCCCTTGACCCACATCTACAAAAGACAATAGACCATAGTGTCAAAAACCATGTGCGAAATGCATGCACAAAACCATAATTAAGTCCATCCACCTAATAACACAACCCAACAAGGTGTGGGGACAGCCAAGGCCACAAGTTATCTATTTTGGAATAATCTCTGCTAGACTGAAGCCGCATGTGAAAATCGAAGGAACCATCTCACAGGTGAAGTCGTAGTTTATCAATGCGTAGTTCATCAAGTTTCCACGAGTCCGCAACTATTTATGTGGCAGAATTTGATTATGTTTGAGGGACGAGTATTCTGAGCAAACCTTAATACTTGGACGCATTTCTGAGGAGGATTGATGGCTTAATGTATCTCTGTTCATGGGCAGCAAGGAGAGCTAGTGTTATGGTCATCAAATCAACACTCAACTGGGTATCATTCACCTACAGTATATTGTTTTCCAACTACCGTCATGGTGCTATTCCATAACCAGCTACTCTGAATTTTAGCGCTGATGTATTACCTTCTGAGCTGCTGTAGCATATTTTCTGGAGTCCATTTCAGTGGAATATTGTGTGGTTGGCTTGCTAAAATGATATGGAAATTGTTTTGCTGCTGTGAGGGCTTAAGTGGGCAAATTTTACGGCATCAAATGTTTATTTGTACCAACAGCAGTATACACACTATACACACAATCAATTTCATGATGTAAGTGGATCATATTCCTTACTGTGCATTGCTGGCCAGTTTTCTTCTGAAGAAACCACGAGATTCATTCTTAAAGAAGGGAATGAGAGTGTGCAGATTTTGGAGACTGAGTTCTCTGGAAGGAGAAGGCAAATTTCTTCATTGTACCCATAGAAACGATGATTGCAGCAAAGAGAGAAATTCTGGCTGACAGAGGTATGTGGGTCGGTATGGTGCTTGCTGGTGTATTCTGAAGGAAGACAAGGCTGATACCTGCATAGAGCTGAGCCATATCTTCCTTGCTGGACGTGTGAACCTTCCTTGGAGCTGTGCACCATATCACTCGCGATTTCTGGGCGGTATTGCTCGGTGACTTGGCTGGACTTGAAGAGGAACCTGAATTGATAAATCAAGTCTATAAACGAGGTTCTATTATTCTATTCTCTCTGCAAACCGAACTGCAAATAAACTCAAGACTTTGTATTTTCCAGAACTTGTGTTGAGTTAATATTTTGTTGTGCTTTGCTTATTATAGCCTTGTATTATTACAATAAAAATGGAATTTTGAAAACACCTCATGAACCAACAAAGCAATATCTCCATGAGCTGCAATATAGACCAGATTTTTTTTTTAACTAGATTCAAAGAGGGTCCATGCCATCTTTCAACAAGAGCAATCAAAGGATTTGTAGAAATCAGAAATAGGGCACAAAATATTTGCACTTCGAACAGATTTGAAGCACATGAGGATCACATGGAAAGTTCTTTTCAAACTTGATGAACTAGATGCCCTCCTTTGTAAAGTGAGCCAGTTAGAAGGGAAGAAACTAATTTGGGCCCTAAAACCAGCGATGCTTTTTCTCATACAACACAAGTTCCTGGAGGAACCTTGTGAAGGGGTTAGACTTCCAGCTGCCTCTTGTCATAGTAGCATTATGATGCTCACTGCCCCTATAGCTCCTTACAATGATGATGTTATGAGGAGAGTCTTCAAGTTGATAGTAGAGGCTTTTCAGAACTTGGACAACAGTGCAGACTCTACCTATGGCAAGAAGCTTGAGGTTCTAAGAATTATGGCCATGACTGGGACTTATGAAGTCATGTTTGATCTTGAGCGTGATGATCTTATTCTGCAGATGTTCCGATGCTTCTTCAACATTAGGAAACGTTAGCCTGACACAGTCATAGCACAAATGCAGTCCATCTTGTCCTCGTGTATGAGAGGCCATATGTCCGGAGTTGTAGTCTCAATTGTTGTCTGTTTGGAGGAGAGAGAAGTTAGTCTCACCTGTTGCTTATGGTCTAGCTGAGAGGTTGGTTGAGCAGAACATTGGGTTGTTCAGGAGACAGTTGACCAGGGAGGAGCAGCTCAGGTTTGGGGGCTCATGCAGCAAGAATGAGATGAGGAGGAAGGGACTTTGCTTCATCTGCAAAGGACCTTGGGGACTTGACCACTCATGCTTGAGTGACACCGAGGAGATGACAGCGGTAGAGCAGGGAGATATTATTTATGTCTGTCAAGATGAGGACTCTTCGTTGGACAAGTCCATGGGTTCATATGATGATACCTTAGAGGAGCACGAGTAGTCATATCGAGTTGATGACAGTAGCCCAGATATGCATCCATGTGTGGTAGAGGAGTACGAGGAGCTGCTGATTATTCCCATGTGGGAAAGAGATCAAGGAGCAGATGAGCGACTGATGATTCAGCATAGAGGAGCATGAGTCATGGCGAGTCATTGACATTAGGCCAAATTCATATGATGAGCAGTCTATGGGTCCTGGGAGAGACAATCAGAATAGTGTGTCACCAGTGATGAGTTAGATGAGGAGGATGAGGCGTACAGTATGCATGATGAGCCTTTTTGGCAGAGCCTGTTGGAGGTTCATATTGAACCCGTGATGATGGAGGATGAGCAGCCACCCTTGGGGTCAATCATTGATGAGGAGCAGACAAAAGTATAGACCGCTGGCAGGGTGACGAAGTTCGCTAAAACTTGCCCTCAGGAGATGTTGGAGTATGACAGGACAGTTTCAAGAGATTGGTGGATTCTAAGAGTGTGGAGTTTCCTATCAAGCGAGGGAGATGGCACTTAGAACAGAAACTGAGACGTGCACAGGTGCAGAAGGGGGAGCACATAGATCCATTCCTCACGAAGCCTTAGGGGACTCGTGAGTTAGCAGCTGTGAGGTCTACACTTCAAGGGTCTGAGTTTGTTAGATTGGCCCTCAATTTTTTCTCAGATGAGTGGTAAGTCTTTGTCTAGAGTAACCTGGGCAGGGTGACTTTGCCAAATTGGGATGAGATGTGGGCAACTCTTAAGCAAGAGGAGCTGAGGAGAGACTTGTCAAGTGAAAGCTTGATGGAAGTAGCAGCAGTGGATCGAAGCCCAAGGAGGAGGAAGAGAAAGCAACCCTTGCATCCAAGGGGAGCAGGAGCAGCAGAGGCAGAAGAAGGACGTCTAGAAGATCAAATGGTTCAGGTGTGGTGAAATGGGTCACTACGCAACACAATGTCCTCTTAGGAAGAAGGACAAAGATGAGAAGCATGATCCGAATGCTGCACCCGCAAAGATCGAGGAGCAGTTCGCCATGACAACCGAGAAGGGAGGTGCGCTGATTTGGAGTTGGAGTTCGAAAGAGCTACAAATGGGCTGGATCCTTGAGGAGTCCACCTCTTGGATCAATGCCTTGCTATGGGAGCCCAGATCAGTGGTAGCAAGATGGACTATGTGTCAGATGGTGGAGAGGAGTGTTGCAGTGACAGATGCAGTGGCTAGAATGCCAAGTTTGAGCAGCGTAGTGCATAGCAGCGCAGGGAGGCACAATGCATTAGACGCAGCACAGTGGCTTCAGAGGGATATCATAGGACTAGCAACAGTCAAATTTTCAACATCGAGATACATCTATGTTGAATACTTGTTCAGTGATTTGGGATGCTTATCCATTGTTGATGCAGTAGCAGCAACAATTTGCAGTGCAGGGGCAGTGCTAGTAGCAGCAACACGGATGTAGAAACTCAGAAGGAGTTGTAGTACAGATGCAATGTTGAAAGTGGCAGTTTCAGCAGCAGTACAGTTACAGTAGCAACACAGTAGTTGGTGGACAACATGTCAGACATCTGCAGCGCAGAGGAAGATTATATGAAATAAGGGTGATGCTTTAGTAGGAGGTATTGCTAGAGCACATTCCTCGATAAGAGGGAGTGTTAATTTCTAGTAGCATCGGATGTGCTCTAAGTCTCAAATTTTGCAGGGAGGCTTGGGCACATGTATTCCAAAGAACCCAGAAAGCGTCTTGGGAAATTCTACCCGGAGACAGTTTTATTAAAATAATTAATTATTTTTAATGGGACCCTAAGTCTAAACTTAGGAAAATAAAATAATTAATGGGTATTAATGTAATTGTGGGTGTAACTTCTAGACGAAGACGAGGCTCAAGAAGATATGATCTTAGCCGTTGATTACCTTTTAATCTGGGTCATTGAATGTCAACGAGGAGATTATTTAAGGAAGCTTGAGGGTCATTTGGAATGATGCCCACACCTTGGGTCATGGCCTGGAACGATGCCCAGAGGTTGATGTAGCTAAAAAGAAAGATAAAAGCATATTTGGCCACAGCAGAGGAAATAATTTCGCTTCTAAGTAGGAAAGTAGGCCAAAATTCTTAGAGGCAGCGTAGTCCATTGCCAGGCAAGCCAACTTGCTTGTGGAAGTTTGATTTTTTAGTGCAGAGTTGTAGAAAAATTTGACTTTCCAGATTGAGTGATTCCAGCAGACAGAGGGAGCAACAACAACTCATATTTTCACTGAGCAGATTCCTGGTTGGACGCAGAGGTTTTTGCAGCAGTAGAACCAACGTCGGGTGGAAGAGAAAAGCACACATAATAGAGGGAAATTTTCTCTCAGGAAACTTGTAGTCTTAGAAGTTCGATTTTTGCAGTAGTAGATTAGAAGTAACTGAGTGCGTATAGTAGAATCGACAACCAAGCACAGGGAAAGAGGGAGTTTTCGACTTGATCAGAGATGGCCACAACAAGGCTTAGAGATTAGGATAGGTTGGACGGAGCTTCCAACTATGTGATCTGGAAGGTTAGGATGTCCTTCCTTCTAGATGAATACCGTCTGAAAGCCTACATAGATAATGTGGTGGCAGTTCCCTAGGATGCAGATAAGCTCAAAGAATACATGAAGTAAATGGCCAAGGAAAAGCGGTTGATCCTAGATGGAATCTCGGATTATATAGTCTCACATATGTCGACCAAGGGAACGACCAAAGAGATGTGGGATGTTCTCTCCACACTATACTAGGGTACTTCTGAGCAGTGAAAGATGTTGCTAGAAGAAAAGCTTAGATGCATTTGGATGTAGAAGGGGGAAGGCATATATCCCTTTCTCACCAGAATTTAGGAGGTCCGAGACCAGCTTGCAGCTGTTGGGGCAACCCCTCAACCTTTAGAGCTAGTATGTTTAGCAGTAAACAGTGTCTCGGAGGATTGACAAGTCTTCATCCAAAGTATATTGGGCAGAGACATGCTACCAGGATGGGACGGGATGTGGGATGACTTGCATCAGGAGGAGTTGAGGCGAGCTCTGCTAAGGAGCTCCATCATAAGAGATCCATCAGTGGTAGCAGTAGCAACAGACCAAAGGGTGTGAAGGGGAGGAGAATCTGGCCCACACATCAAAGGGTCCCAGCTAGGGGTACAGGGAGCAAAAGAAGAATAAGGACCTATTTAAGGTCAAGTGCTTAAGGTGTGGCGAGTTTGGCCACTACAGTATCCAGTGTCCTCTTAGATAGAAGGACAAGTAGGAGAAGTAGGACCAGGTGGCAACACATGCCGAGATAAATAGGTTGTCCTATAGGTTGGAGGAAGACTTCGCAATGATGGCAACCATACCTCCAGGAGTGAGGTGGGGTGACTTCGAGTTGTAGCCCCAGAGAGCTACAGAATATTGGGTAGGGTCTTTGAGGAGTCCACCTCATGGATCATTTCCTTGCTACGGGGACCCACAATTTTCAGTAGCAGGGTGGATCAGTGGCAGTTAGTGCAGTTAGTACTAGAGTGACTATTGTAGACTAGTAGCAGTCAGATGCTGAGGAACACAGTGTAGTGTTGGCAGTAGAGCAGGTGGCTTAATAGCGAAGTCAACAAGAACGTAGATTCTTCAGTGACAGTGCAGATGCTAGTAGCAGTTATACACTTGGGAGATAGATGCATCATACTGAAAACAAATTATTCAGTATTTTGGATGCTTCTCAGTTGCAGTAGTTGTAGTTGAAGCAACAATAGAGTTGGGAAGAACATGATAGTATCAATAGCAACACAGTTGCAACATCAAAGTTGTGCTGCCAGACATCAGCAGTGTGAGAGGAGGTGATATAGAGATAGGGTGTTGTGGCAGGATGTGCAACACTAGTGAGAACACAGTCCTCAGTAAGAGGGAGCATTAGTTTCTATAGCATTAGAATACATGAGATCTCCAAACCCAAAAGTTGTTTCTGGAAATTCTGCCTAGAGATGACTTAATTAGATTATTAACCAATTTTTCAATGTTTCCTAAGTCTAAACTTAGGAAAATTGGTTAATTAATCAAAATTAATTAATTCAAGGTGATAAATCTCTAGAAATTCACATGGATCAATCGACAAATGATCTAAGCCATCGATTAAGATTTAATCTTGTCCATTGGAGTCCCAACAGGAAGATATAAGAAGGGATTGATGTGGTGATGGAGAATACATTAGAGTCACTTGGAGAATTCAATTTTCCAGAGTAGCAATAGTCAATTGGCAGAGAGTTCGAACTTCAGTGAGGAAGAAGAGATAGTGAAGGGTAGAGACAGTGATCCAGAGGAAGTTTTATAGATTTGGAGAGGCTGCAACAAGGTAGTCGAGTTATTCCCAGTGAGGTAGCTTATAGGACTGCATATTTTTTTTCCGAAAAGCAATTCAATTTGGGTGGAGGAAAAGTTGATTCAACTTTCAGAGGCCAGTAAAGTCTTCTAGAGGACTGAAGAATCAATTTTCTTAGTAGAGACAGGCATAACGACTTGATCAGAGGCAGTTCTAGGTTGAGACGTCCAAGGATCTATACAAGCATTGCGCAGAGGCTGACGCAAAGGGTTCAGGGGGACAATTTTTTTTGAAGGGAAGTTGTGTGGAGGTTGCTTGTGGAAGAAGGGAAATTCCCTTAAATAATTTTGGCCATATTTTCTTGCTATTTGGATTGCCAGTTGGGCATCCATAGATTATACTCAGAATTTCACTGTTGTATAATAATAAAAACCCTTAGCTATTGCACTGATTTTCACAGGTTCGCTTTTTCTGTGGACTTTTGTCCAAAAAATAATGGTGTCATTTTGATGTGTGCGTGTTAGTAATTTCTCAGTTTCCAATGTTATTTATTTCCACAATTTTATCTGTGAAGGTTGCAGTGTGATTAATTTGGTATTTGCTTTAGCAAATAAATTGTTAAATTAATTAGCAATTAGACGAATTAATTCCAGTTGTTGCAATAAGATTTCAGTTTTGGAATTTGCACACCTCTCTTGCTCTTTAGTGGAATTTCATCAGACAGGTGGCTTCCCAATATAGGTTAGCTAAAGAGTATTCTAGGTCAAAGGTTCAAATGTGACATTTCAATTGGCTTAATCAAGGTACTCGGGCTAAGAACTAGGCTTAATTCTATGTGATAAGGAATAATGTACCTCTAAAGAGGTCTATAAAGAGAAACTTGTAGCCTAGGGTTTTCAATGTATGATTCAACAATACCACAACTAGGCATACAAGGGGAGAGAAACAATTTGCCTAAAAGGTGTTACATAGAACTTCAAATGACCCTAAGTTGAAGCCTTGATGTAGAATTAGGATTTCTAGAATCTAAAACCTTAGAATTGCCTAGGGTTGATGATGTTAGACCGAGGGAAGCACTTTCAACCATGAAAATTGCTATATTTTGATGTTTTAAGGCTTGACAAGGTAGAATGAATTCTAATTAGCTCAATTATCATGTCCTAGATGAATTCAACCGAAAACCTAACCCTAATGACTTTTCTTAAAGGGCCAAAATTTTAGGGGAGAAAAAGATAAAGTTAGATTTTTGGCCTCCAATATGGATGTTCCTGCCTTCTATCTGCTTGGGTGATTTAGTCTTAGGGATTTTGACCATGGAATTATCAAACCCTTGAAGGGAGTAAAGGGTTAAGCCTAGGTTTTCACCTGCTAACCCTAATTATCACTTTATGAGGGGATACATTTCTCTAGGAGGTTCTCTAAGGAAGTCCAAGAATACAAATTAAAGTTGGGAAGAAATTTAGCAAGTATTTGATGTAAACATAAGCTTTTAGACATTGAACATAGAAACTCTTGCACTAGTTGTTACATGCAATAATCATGAAAAATATTCAACAAAAGTTACAAGATATCTAAGAACAAGCCTTTTTAATCCCAAAATGATATCTCCCCAACAAGTACTAGTCTCCAGTAGTGAAAAATCCACAAAAGATCACATCTCCACAAAGTAGTGAATTTACAATAGTCACGCCGAGTTCTCTAAGAGAAGCCATGTTTTCCACAAGTGACGATGAACGAAATGGAACAGGCGATCCTCTATTTATATGAGGTCCACCTATCTTAATTTCTGACTACAAGCAAGTACACAAGTTTGAATTTTGAGTGAACAAAATGTAAAGTTTGGTTACAAGCCAACCCACTGGCTTTACAACAAAATATGCCAAGGTAATCCCACACATGTGAGCTGTAGAGCTAGAAAAAGGCGATTATGTCATGCCCTTTTAGGGCTCCTATTGCTCCATCAAGGAAAAGTCGCAGCTGAAAATGTTTCCAAGCATCATAATCATCCTCCATTTGACGAGAATCCCCAAATGGGGCATCAAAGAAGCTCCAAGGGTCCAAAACCCATTTGTAGGTGCCACATGTCATATCCATGGGTGACAAGTGAGCAACATGGTGCATCCTCTCTCCAGCATTAGGGCTCCATTGTGCAACCTGCCCTCCTTAATCATCCTAAGGATAAGTATTGTCATTTGAGTCTTGGATCATGGCATGCCCATCAAGTAGTGTCAAGGCTAGCCTAGGGGCATGCTAAGTCCACTAGTACTTCATCAAGAATTCTCCATGCCAGGAAAGGGAATCCAAGTGTTCTAGCTCCTGGAAATGCTTTGGGATGTATATCAAGTACTAAAGTCATCAAAAGACCCAATGCTCTACCAAAGGTGAGAAACGTTATAATGACCCAACTCGAATTACGTGCAAAATGGGATTATTATCATGCATATGAGGCATGGATATGGTAGCTACATATGCATGCATTACATGCACTACACTAGTATGCATACTAATTGAATACTTATGATAAATATCTAATTCACATAAATAAAAGGAATATATTAAGTAAGATATATAATGAATATATTAAATTTATACATATGTTTACAACCTAGGATATATAACTAAACTACATTACACAAATACACTTATAACCCAAATTCTTTTTTTTTAATGATTACGGAAACTAATCCAAAAGTATATTATTAAATGTCATATGTTATAAAAATAAACATTATTTAAAATGTTATATTCAAATCATATTGTTAAAACACTATATGACTATACCTTTTTATATTAAATGAAAAACACCAACCATCAATATTAAAAATGACTTCGCCTTATATTATAACGCCATTCGATACAATGCAAGAAACCTAATGGGGCAGTGGATCTTATGCAAACCCTGAAATTAACACAATAACACTAGAAAAAAGGCAACCATCGTTTGACGGAAATTGATACTATTATAAGGCGGTGAAAGAATACGTAGAGGTTAAGGAACCTATGCAATTTAAGCAAATAGGGGAACAAAGAGCAGAGAGGAAAAAAAAATGGAACCTGGGACAAGAGAGCGGAAAGAAAGGAATTTTTTTGGTGAAATAGAGGGGAAATAAACAGAGGAAGAGCCACAGTGAAAGAGGGAATTCTGAGGGCGGAATTGACTAAGAAATTGAGAATTGAGCACTGTTCTTATGGTTTTGGGCATGGGGGCCAGAAGAACTCAATTTCAAAGTCTTCTGGATCTGAGAACTAGATAGGTTGATCCCAGATAGGTAGGAAGGATTCGGTCGGTTTGGTAGCAAGAGAAGATTCGAAGCAATGTCAACTCGGCATCGACTTCCAATGGGATATCTAGGTATGTATCTACAATTAAATTAGGAATTCTACATTTAATTTGAATGTTTGGTAAATGTAAAAAAATCGAGGCACTACAAACACTGCATTTGTTAATTCATCATGCGCGTTGGAGTGTATTGTATGGCCTAGGCATCATGTTGAGTGGGGTGCCCTCAAGGCGTCTGTTGCTGTAGAACACCTGCAAAACCAACTCAAGCTCAATTGAAAGCAACCATTTTTAGACACTAATATCATAAATATATCTAAGTGGACCGTACTTAATTGTCAAGGGCATAGTAATACTTCAGCTAAGGTCACGTTCAAATATCTAACTAGATAAGTCCCTTAAAGGTGTACCCTACCTTTGTAGGGCTGCCTATGTAGTCAACCGTATTTAAAGGTGTACCCTACCTTTGTAGGGCTGCCTATGTAGTCAACCGTATTAGGTGCTTCCAACCCCCAAGAGGAGGTGGCATTTCTGAGGTTAACCATTCAATCAGTAGGTTTGTTGTTTGTTGTAACTAAGTGGCTTATGGCGGGGAAAGACTTCAAGACCAAGTGCCATGGTCAGGGGATCGGCTAATGGGAGTCCATATCTTGAGTTTATAGATGTAATGGAGGGAGAAATTGTGGATGCATGAGTTACATTGCTCGACATGCTTTTTCCACCTCTCTGGTGTGTCTTTTGCTTATTTTTATAATGCTTTGTATTTTGATACGTAGGTCAGGGATAAAAGCTTTCTCTTTATGATATAACATTCAATTTACCCCTTAATATGAAGTAGTTTATCATACGTTAGGGTTGGTACATGCAAGGGTTCCTTTTGATGAGATGGGGCATCAAGTGCTCTTGAAGCAGGTGATGGCGAATGAGGAGGATAGAGGTCCTGCCAGGTTTTTTCCCATGCATTAAATTATGTCTTGGCCATCTTTTGCATTTTGATTTTATTTTTCTTTCGTTGTGGCCATATTATGCTTTTCCATTCTTTTAGTTGCATCAAACTATAAGGTAATGTTTTCCAGCCCTACTAAAGGATGTGTATAAGAGAGTGCCAAATCCCAACGAAACAATGGCTAGTTAGACTCGAAGGATGGAGATTTTATCAAGGGCTAATAATATTATATGGAAAGTGTTAAGTATGGTAAAGAAAAATTGGACATGCTATTTCAATCCAGGTCTTCCAAGTAGTGCCCCTCCTATAACCCTAAGGCCTTGGGGGAGGTCCGATTAGACTAGGGCTAAATATTAATGCCCCTATCTAGGTGAGAGAATAAATTTGTAGTCAATATTTGTCAATCATCTAGATCACCCATTTATCCATACTAAATGCCTAAAACATTAAGTAAAATCACTTGATTGCAAAATGATCAAAGTGCTTGTTGAGTGGCACCCCCCCCCTTCATTCTAGAGGATTTCCATATGGTGAGAGGTGTAGTGACATGTGTAGATGGTGGAGGAAATGGCATCTCGTCGTCATCAAGCTAATGTGTAGCTACTGGTTGGATGGCTATCCAAAATAAGAGAAAAGTTTTTTCCTATGGGGTTACCCATTCTAGTGGGTAACGCTTGGTACTTTCCTTTGTACCCTATTGCTGACTACAATATTGGTACTTCCAACTTATGCCTGTTGCAGTAGTTCCCTTGCCAAATGCGTTTGCACCATATTTATTAACTTTGCAAGTAACCCCCTTGCTAGCCATTGTGTCCTACATCTACTTGATCATCCACAATGCAACACTTTATCCTCAGGATGATCCTTCGTGTCGTCTCTACTCTAGGGAACCACTTACAGTGGACCCTACAACTCCCTCTATCACTTTCCCATCCATAGCCCGAATCTTGCACCAATGGTCCTGGATGCTTTCCCTTGCGACACACTCAGGCTTATCTTGCAACAATTCCTTGTGCTCTAATTAACCACTATGGACTCACCCTCTACCTTCTTTGTTGTGATACCTACTCTGCCAAGAGAAAAACCATAATCATGCATTGCACCGAAGCACATGCCATATCCAGTCCTAATGCCACATTACTCATAACCCCCTTTGAAGCCAATCTTACATTTATCTCCACGAGCATGGTGTTAACTAGTTGTCTCAAACAACACAAAGGAGTGGAACATGCCTTCTTCAAAATCCCACAAAATGTCCACCACCCTGTTCCACTTTCCTCAGCTCCTCACTTGCCTCCTGTGCCAGCTCTTCCCAACAACAAACCTTGATGGGTATTGCTGCCTCTACCATACTAGTTGCCCTATAGTCTTGTGCTACCTCGGCAGCCTTCTGCCTCACTGGTTAGGTTCGCTAGTGGCCTCATCCACACTCCATTAACTGGAAGGTTCCTTTGCAGCAAGCCCATGCATGTCTCTTTGCGCACCGACTAGGAAGTCTTTATTCCCTGGATGGCGACTGCACCCACAAACAACTATTGTTGTTTGGCCCACAACGTGATCTCTGTGATTTATTGCGACCATTCATATCCATGTCTACTGCTCAACTAGATCTGCTCAAATCCATCGTCCTGCTTTGGTCCCAAGCTATATTGCTTCCCTTTTCCTCTCCCTATGACCTATCACTCGACCTTGTTTAAAGGCATTGTGGCTACTTCTTTAGTGCCCTCGCCAAGCCTTCTCTCCACCCTCTCATTGCATCGCCTCCAAATTGCCGCCAATATGTCATAGCATAGTGTTCTAGTGGTTGGTTGAGCTCCCCCTTTGCTCATGTCCCACGTAATGGCTACATCTATTCGACCCCATGTCTTGAATTTCTTGTGCCACCACGACACCACCAACTTCACTCAGTCGTCTATAATGTGACCTGTCTAGCCTGCTCAATGTCTGTCCCTGAATGTTGTTGTTAGCAGCTTCTTCCCTTTGGCCCACAATCTTTGGTAGGCAGTCGCTTGAGTGGCTGGAAATTTCCTATCTCTTAGTGTGGGGGTTGAGTGGGTCTAACAGGCCATTAAGATTGTTGACCCCCACCCAATTTGTTTTTTTAATCTTTTCTATCCATAGAAACAAAACTCAACAAAAAGACAAATATGACGCATCTACAAAAAAATTCTTTCTTCATATCACTAATTCCTTTTGGCCTCGTTTAAAATTTTTCCCACTTATATGATTGTGGTTGAACCTAGCCCTATACGAACCAAGCTTCCTACGATTCCAAATGAATTTTCTCAAAGTTTATTGCTCTAATACCATGTTAGTTTTCTTGCAAAGCCAATACCTAGAATTTGGTTCCTAGCAGATTACAAATTTATTGTTTAAGTGCATAGATAGGTTCATTAACACAATAAATTCAGTGGAAGAAAATATACCAATCTCAATCATAATGACAATATATTTTGCCCAATCAAATTAGCTCATCATTAAATTGATTCAGATTCTACTTAGGCTCCCATCCTAGGATAATGGCCCTGTTTTTGCATAAACTAGCATGTCTAGTAAATAGGCAAAAGCTAGAGGGCGCAAAAACACCTGGGATAAAGGCTCACTGTCACCATAGCCTATGTCCCATTCTTTTCTCAAATTTTCACCGATGGGAGGAGTCCCAATATCCCTCACTTGTGATGGACGTATCTAGGATATGTTTGAAGTGAGGCAGAAAGGATTTTTTAGTGGAAAGGTTTAGTGAAAGTGTGAGCTTTGGGAGAAGCTAGGAAGAATTTCCAAGAAAAACCCCTTGAAAGGAAGACTACACGAGACCTAGGGTTGAGATATTTGATGATATATGAGTTCATCCAAGGTCAAGGTAGGCAAGAGAAAAGGCTATGAATGATATACTTCAATGAGTACTAAAGCACAAGCCTTGAAGAAATTGCCAAGTTTAAGGATTAGCTTCTAGGGTTCCCACTTAGTGTGAAGGGATCAATTTTATGGAGATTCCACTGTCGACATTCAACCAAATTTTAAGGATGCCTAGAGGAGACACTAAGGAAGAGTCATGTCTAGATGAAATTCAAAATGCACTCCTCTATTGGAATTCGCCCCAAGCCCTAGAGAGTCCTCCTTATCCTTAAAGGGACAAAGAAGAAGGTAAAGAAATAATCAATTTTTGAGTATAATGTGATCACCAAGGATCTAACACCAGTGCATGTCTATTGGGAGAATTGGAGTCAAGGATAAACCAAGAAATGGAAACTTGCTCTTCAAGGAGGCCTAAAGAAGCAGCTTTGCTATCTATGGATGCAGCTACATAACAAATTTTAGACTTTTGTACTTCGATGACACTTATTTAGTTTCAAGGATGCAAATGCAAATAATCCTCTAGGAACATTCATTCATTCATCATCTTATGAGTAACGCATGCAAAATTTTCCAATAGTTTCAATGCCTTGAACATTTTTTAATTAATTAGGGCACATTAACAGCGATAAGAAAAAATTCCATGTATTAGACATTCATTAGATCAGAAATATAGCATTAGAAAGCAATTACAAGACAACGAAAAATTTATCCATCCGCAAAAATGCCAAAGAAAAGTTCCAAGAATAATAGTGAAATTATCCAAACATCATTGTTTACCAATAACATCCAAATTCATCTTCTTATTTCAGGTCCGAAATTCTCAAGATAGAGATCAAAGATCCAAATAATTATGGATGGAATGAGGCTAGTCCTCATTTATTTATACATGACCTAAGAGATAAAAAATGAAAAGAAGAAGCCCCTCCAACACCTAAAATGTCTAGTAGCCCACTCGTGGTTACAAGCCAACCATGATAGCTCATAAAATAAGTTGAATAAGCCTTCTTAGGGCCACACTAGGATGACGTGGATGCCTAGAAGGGTAATGTTGAGGCCTCGTGTACTAAATATGAGAGTGAGGGCCTCAAAAATAATGAATGGGAGGGGGATGCCCTCCAAATGCTGCAAAACATCTCCAAAACCCAATTTGGGCTTTGTGGGATCCAATGGGTCTCATGGGTCTCCAAATGGCTCAATATCAAGTCGATGCTCCATCAATGAGTGCTAGAAGATGACACATGCCCTCCCATGACTCCCTACAGAACAGATGAACTCCTCTGAGCCCTGGATCAACTACCAAGTGTCGAGTGCAATATGTAGCTGGCTAGGCAATGTGGTCCAAGTGCATCATCATCTCTGTATAACTAGGGGCATGAATAAGGAATGTGGTGGTGCTAGTGAAGCCCATGGTGTGGGAATCTATGCTCTGCTTGTTTGGAGGTCGATGGCTCTCAACGGTCACCCTACAAGCACCATTATGACCCTCTGGAGGCCTTGGATCTCGTATAAGGAGGCCAAGTCCAAGACGAAAACCCACCTGCAATTCTATATAAGATCCAATGTGTCTCCTCACCTTCCAATACAATAATCCATTAGTGCAATCGAGTAAAAAATCTTGTTAATTAGGGGAAAAAGTGGACACTTCATAGTGTTATACCCTTCGAAATGGGCTTTGAACATGTAATATTGTTTCCTTCCTTGACAAGAGAGGTTAATGAAGGACCCTATTAGGTGGTTTCAACCTCCAAGGGAGTGATAGGTCCATGGTACATCCATCAAATGGCAGGTGTTATGTGAAATAGTGATGGAACAAAGTGGGGGGCAGAGGGAAGGCTCCAAGCCACATGCCATGGTACAAGGGTATCTATGTCAATTCTATGATGAGGGTGGCCCATGCCTTGGGTGTATGAATGTAGGAGGGAGCAATTGTGGTACATGAGTTACCCTGGCTTTTATTTTTCCATCCTTCTTCATATGCCTTTTGCGTTTTATTTATTTTTCTTCATTTTCATTGTTTGGGGCTCAAGGGGATGAGAGCATGATGTGTAAAATGTAGCAATCGTTACCCCCTTAAAGTGGGGAAGTTCATCACCCACCAAGGGTTGGGACAATCATGGGTTCCTTAATGATTAAAGAGGCACTCATAGGGGCCTTAGGAACTAGAGTGATGGCCATAGTGACAAGGGGTAGAGATCATGTTTGGTATTTTTCCCACACACTCAATTTTATTGGCCCTTCCATGTTTTGTATATTGTGGTACATTTCCTATTATATGTGGCCATACTATGCGTTTGGCTTTCTTTTTAGCTAGATAAACCTTCGGGGCATCATTCCAGGCTCGACCCAAGGTGTGGACAAGGGTAGGGGAAGGATAACACCTTGTGGACCCACTAGAAAAATGTGGACCCTAATGGGGAAAGTGTGAAAATGGATTGTAATGAGTGGAAAGGAGTGAGATATATGGTATCGGGAAGGGGGACCATGCAACCAAAATTAGGTTTTCCCATGTAGTGCTACTCCTAAAGATAATAGCCAGTAAGGAGATCCCACGGAACTAGGATGCATGATTAACCCCCGCAGTTGATGTAAGGGAACAAGAGTATAGTCAAAGACCTTTCTTTCCGCCAAATCCCCCCACTAATGTGTGCCCAAGAGAAGCAAGCATAAACACCCAATTACATAATGAAAATTCATACCTTTGGGGTTGTAAGGACCACATTCAAACACACAATCACAATAGATGAGTGAGGGCACACAATGGTTTGGCTCAAGTGGCGGAGAATAGTAGGACTTCAAGTTATCAAGTGGCTGCAAGGGACTACTAGCTGCTGGCTGAAGACAAATCTAGGATAAAATTTAACCTATAGGGGTCACCCACTGGTGGTGGATAACATATAGCTCCAAATGGGACAGTGAGGTCATGAGAACAACAACAATCTCTTGGGACAGTAGACTTGTTACCCGCACATCACAGAGAAAGAAAACAAGGCAACATGTTTTGATGGTGTCCTTTGATCGTCCATCCTTTTGTTAGTCCATAAAATCAACAGGATAGAAAATTTACAATGATAACATAGTATGATCTTAAATTCTAATGAAAAAATCAATATGCAATGCATCCTACTATAACATGCATACTGTAATCGTTCTGTATTTTTGAGGTTGAGGGAGTAAACTCATTGGACAACATCAAATCACTTTTGAAGCTGGGATGTAGCCCTCCCAGCTTCAGAGAGGGATCTCTCTTTATGATTTAACTTTGTTTTTTAAGTTGATTTTAGGCTAGTTATAATTATGCTTGATTGTTTGTTTGAATTTGTTTGATTGGTTTGGTTGGTTGATCTGATCAAATTACTTTCTTCCCATTGGGCTATGGAGTCAAATAAAGTTGGATATTGCATAAAATGTCTAAAAGAGTAATCACAGGGCGAGATAGTTACATTCACTGGATCTTTAAAGTGAAGAATGAAATCATGAAGAGGTGTTTTCAGTAATGATTGAAAATCATTTAAGAATTTTTCAATTAGACTTCAGAAGAAACACATACAGATTGTAAAAACAGTCCAAATAAGGTGTTCAATTAAAAAATCTTATTTTTCAGATTTCTTGTTTTACAATTAGATTTTCGGATGATTATAATGTAGAGAATAACAATGAAAACAACAGTTACAATAGGAGAAACATCACCAGTAAATTGCAGCACAAGAATCCTGTGAAAGTCTTTGTATTAATGACGTTCTAGCAACGTGGAAAAAGTACAATGCTCAATAGAAAAATTACAATGATTAGGAACCGACCCCGAATACTTTGAATGAATGAAGTATTTAATACATAGACATGGTATTCTATTATTAATTACAAAATAACTGAATTGACTAATGTGACCAAAAGAGGTGAATTTGGTGAAGTGATTTGGACATCTAGCACTTTTTTGGTGGAGAACAGTTGTTGCATTGCCACGATTTGGGTGTTGCGGAGGTGGAGTTGATCTCTTCCTTTACTCTTGAAATTCGCACAATTTATCCCACCGCTCCTCATCTGGGATGGTGATTTTGGTTGCGTTGTGGTAGATCTCATCTACCTCGGTATATCGAGCAAATGTGGGCTTTACAACAAAAATATGCTTTATCTCGTGCTGAATGAAAATAATGTTGTTGATAGCTTCAAAAAAAGCTCTCCTTGTCATAACACCTTTAATGTGGGAAGATTTCGCTGTGTACCTTGCAATGTCTTTAAGCTTCCTCATATAATCTTCCCTAGTCATCAGTTTGTCATTAATTACAAATAAAGAAGGCAGGCTCCTCTTTGTTAATGCTTCTATTTTGGTGAAAATCTGTTGATTGCTATTTCCAAATTGTGACATTTTTTTGTACGCTGCACAATCAAATTTTTCTTTGTAAGAACTTTCTTCACTTCCAAGATTATTTTTGTCCTGTCATTATATCCTAAATCATCCAAATCATATTTGTTTTTGGAATTTAGAAACTTGATGATATTGTTGGTTATGGCAGGCATATCTCCCAACTCATTTTTAATAGTGGAAACGACTTGATTGGCTCTATCAATCAACTCTTTTTATTCAAATATAATTTGAATACATGGCTAGATTTCATCCATGGCTTCAATAATATTGTTGCATATAATTTCCTTAACTTGACCTAGAGTGTGGCCAATGGAAGATTCGGTTGCGGATTTCCGCCATGCTTCTATCTGATTTTGAGCTCTTTGTAGCTCTGCTGCATGGAAAGTTTCAATCCTTGCCTTTTGTTCTTGCAGAGCATTAACTTGAGCCTACAATCTTTTAATTTCTTCCATTTGGAGAGACATATTCTCCACTGCACTTGCCAACTGATCTGCTGTATTCCCTGTGTTTGTTGTAGAAGATGTAGATGTAGGAATTGTTGTAAGAGGTACAACTTCTAAAGGGACAATAGACATTCTTGCAGCTTGCTCCTTTTCTTTGATTATTTTTTCCATCTCTATTTCCATTTGTTTCAACTGTACATTCTGCTCCATGATGAGCTTCATCATGTCTGCCTTCTGTGACTGTTTCTTCAATATCTTTGGCCGGAGGATCTTCTATAATTAGTAATTTCAACTGTTTTCTCAATGCTGCTATGTTGGTATTCTTCTTTCTTGTGATCTCTTCTATTGCATTGATATTTGAAGGATGATATCCTATCTTGATCACCAAGTCCTCCAAATTTTTGATTCTTGTGTCTTTAGCAAGTGAAGATACTTTCTCCATCTTTAATTGTGACTGAACATTAGCTAAAGTAACCTGCAATTTGGACAAACTCATAGCAGTGTTAGCGAGTGTTGATGAAATCATTTGGCCAGTTTGTTTGTGCATCTCCATTTGATCAATGGGATGTATGTCTTTTATATCAAATTCAAGTGAAGTCCTTTTGTAATCTTATGTTGCCTTGGGGTGTGGGATCTGTGCTTGGAGGAAGGCCATTTGCATTTTTCCTTTCTCAGAGTCAAAGGCTGATAGCAGTCTACTTTGAGAACTAGAAGTCTGCTTCCATAACTGATTATATGTATTGATCTACAAAGCTTCATTTCTCGTTTTAATCACCTTGAATATATCAAATATGCTCTTTTCTTTCTCCTCTGTGGTAGATGTACTGGTTTGCATAACTTGTTGCTGATCCTATGAAGCTATTGAGGCGGTAGGAGAAAGTGTAGTCTGATCACCTACTAGTGAGGAAACAGGGATCTCTTTGGTGATGATAATATCCTCTTGATCTGAATCCTTGCTTAGGTTTAGTTTGGAATTGAGCTTGGTCCTCTTCCTGTAGATGATTTTGAAGTCTTTGCTGGGAGTATCAGTGACTAGAGGTGACTCTTCTTCTCTGTTCCTTTTTCCGGTTTTCTCCTATGTAACACGAGTCTATAATGTTGAAGTTGACATCAATTGCTCTTTTGCCTCTTGTAGAGTGTTTTTAGTCCATTCTAGTTGGTTCTTGTATCTCTCAATCTTTGGTCTAAATGTATGAAAATAAGTTGTAGATTTTTTCTCTACCCTTAACTTGGAGACGACCCCTAATGGATCATATGACGATGTAAAACTGAGGCTGAATTGGATTTCTTTCAGAGATCTGTTTGCTTCTTGCCCTGCTGCCCTGCTGTTACAAATGAAAGGTCCTATTTGGGTTTTGATCTGGAATTGAGATTTCTTCTTGGCAGACACAAAATGAATCTCATCAACATTGAGCATTTGCGTGATGCATTCCAGGGCAAAAATCCTCATCGGGAGGAATTTTGGCAGTTTGTAAGGAGCGAGTTCACACCCATATATCCTTAGCTCTGTATAATTTTGGTAAAGATCCTGTTTGGACTTGGTCTGATAACTGCAAAATTTTCCTGATTTCTTCACTGATTCTTGGCTTTGTATTGCTGCTTAGGACACTAAGTACTGGATCTACAAACATTTCTATGAATTGTTTGTATGAGTATTCTTTTTTCTTATTGATTACTAGTGTAGTCCAAAAGATGACTGATTGCTGATTTCCCTCGTCATCCAACTTTTGTAATGCAAGCTTGAGGTTGTCTCCCTGAAAATACAAAAACATATATACTAACACAGAAGCATATTTAAATACTTCCTCAGTTTGGAATTTGACAAATTGTTCATGGATGGAATCTGCAAGGAATTGGCTGAAGTTGAATAAGATGGAAGGCTTGGAATCTGTAGAGAAAATAGAAAGAAATCCTATAATGGCTTCATGTACCCACTGATCTGAGTAATAACCAAGGAGGTAGGAAGTGACAATGATGATCTACTTGCCTCTCTCAGGGAAAATGGAGGATGGATAGGGAGGATTTTTCTTGGGTAATGGGGCATCTTCAGTCAAGAAAAGCTCAAGGGTTTTGGCTCTTTTTACAAAGTCCAGTTTCTGATACAATTCAGTGAGTGCTTCATGAGAGAAAGGAGTGGCATTCTCTGTAACAGGTGCTTGCATCATTTGATCTATTGATTGGGTAGTTATGGTGAATAAAATTCCTCCAGTATGGGCAATAATAGCTCTTTGATTGGGTAGATAACAAGCATGACATTTCCTGATGAATTCAGGTGCACTGTGGGTGCAGGGAAATATATAATGGGGTAAATTGGATTCCCATAGCCCAATATCGTCGCACTTATCAATGAATTTGTCTTCAAGCCAGCAATACATTTCAAATAAATCAAACTCACACAGGGTTTCATGGATTTTGTAATCCCTGTCTGCCAAAGGTATATGATGAGAATTAATGGAAGGGTGGATCAGAAGACTTACAGGTTCTTCTAGTCCCCTATCTTTAGGCGGCATGACTGTATTAGGCTGAGACACTAGTGAAATCTGGATTATGTTAGAGGGTGCAAAGATGGAATTGGATTCGAGAAGACAGGAAAACAAAGGTTGTGGTTTGAACGACAATTCACTGGTATGATCCTCAGTCATGTTAAACTGTTACAAATTGAATGGCAAACCTATTACGAAAAAGGGTATTAGCAGAGTGTGGTATCAGTAACTTGTGAATGGTTGAAAGGAGAGACTTTATAGTTTTCAGGCTTTCCCGTTGGTGATGGCGACGATTCGGTATTTTAATGGATAAGTAATTAAATTACTTAACGGGGTGATTTGGAGGGAGTGGGCGTGATTGGCGGGAGCAATGGACAAATGAGGTGGTGAGAGGGGATTGGCGGGAGTGTAACGAATACGATGGTGGTTTCGTGTGGTGGAGAAAACAGTTTTCGGAGAGGGGTGGAGGTGGTTAATGGTTTCAGCAATGGGGGGTGCAAAAGCACGAGATGGTGCCACGTCATGGTGTGTCCAGTTTTGAATACTGCCCATTTCGGACCCCTCCTCGATAGTAAAGTTCGGATGGTGAGTAGCCGCCGAAACATAAACTTTAGCCGTTAGATATGAAATGTAGATTTTGGATGAGGTGAAGGTGGCGTGGTTTTATCATGATGTGATGGAGATATGGTGGGGTAGGGGAATGAATGAAATGGAATATGATTGGATGCGTCGCGCGGTAGGCAAATAAATGAAATATAAGTAGAGGAATGATTTTCAAGTGGGGGACTTAGGTATAACGGAATAATGCACCAAATGTGTTTTGATATATAGAACCTTAGAATAAACCTTTATGCCTTTGCTTTTATCTTGCGCATGAAAATATCTTTAGAATTTGACTTAGAATAAAATTTTCATGTTTCTCCTAAAATCACTATTCTGTTTCTACCTACCATCTCATTTCAATTTTTTTTTCTAAGCTAACATTTTCTCTTCTTGCGTTGCAGGGTGCATTTAAAGTAGCAGACCCAGATCACATTTTTTATGAAAATCTATCTTAATCACTTATCTCACCATTGATTCAGATTAAACTGTTGAATCAATTTTATCTCTAGCTAGCTACCAATTTACCAAGATTAAACTGTTTGGTAAACCTTTATTCACTAACCTATTCAACAGAAATTGAAATTTGTTCAATCATGATTAAATTGTATGACTTGAATAGAACTTTAGTCATTGTGGCCTTCAAAAACAATTTGCACACAACCTTATTTGATAATGAACTAAAAGAACTAACTTATCAGTAGTGGCATTTAGACTTGCAACACTTTCCATATTATTTTCTATTTTTCTTTTGTGGGGTTCTTATTTCCTTTTTTTATTTTTTATTTTTTTAACATACCCTCTTTTCATTTTTATTTTTTTATTAATATATATTTTTGGAAATCATTTGAATATTGAAATTTATGTACAATATGAAATTACAAATACAAAATACTCAATCACCTTGAGATCCTATAATTTATAGGACCCTAACACATATGATACAATGTTTAATGTCAGGGAAAGGGGTGATGCGACTTATTTTGACTAGTTCTGGGCAAAGTTCTATTGATTTTTGGTAGCATCAGATGTGCTCTAGGCTTGAAATTTGGAGGAGAGGCTAAGGCACACGAGATCTCCAAGACCCAGATATCATTTTGAGAAATTCCACCCAAATGAGGAATTATTAAAATAATTATTATTTTTAATGGGTTCCTAAGTCTAAACTTAGGAAAATAAAAATATTCATGTGTGCTAATTAAGATAAGGGTGAGAAGCTTCTAAGAGACGAGGATCAAGTCTGTTTTAATCTTAGCTATTGATTAGAGACTTAATCTCGGCCGTTGATTCATAAACAGGAAAAGTATAATAGAAGACTTGAGGATCATTTGGAGACACACCGGCAGATACTCAATATGTCTAGGAAAATCTATTCTCAGGTAAAGGAGATCGATTTCAGAGGGAGAGTTGCTAGGTGGAGGAAGAGGAGGGCATTAGCAGTAGGAAGTCATTGAGGAGGAGGTGACGCAGGGACAGTGGGAGACAACGCGGAGAGAGATGCAACCCTCATGGGGGCTAACGTAGAGGGACGCAGAGCCACTTAGAGCCACACAGTCGAAAGACGAGCCGTTGGTCCAACCACTTCGACCAGCATGAATTAGTAACATAGGTTCTCCTGAAGACAAAGCTTTAGAACAACAGGAATATCAGGAAGAAGAAGAACAGATAAATGTGCTTACTACCAGTGGAAGAACGAGCCGGGAGCTCTGACAGATTCTACGGGATGTAGAGGACTTCATTGGTGCACTCAGGAATAATAAAAGGGAGTGAAGACAGCCAGACAGATATGAAGCCTTAGTAGCTCAGGTTGGGGAACCTTCTAGATTTTAGGAGGCTGTTCAACTTCAATATGGGTAGAGATGCTATGGTGGAGGAATGCAACTCTATAATGGTCAATGATGTTTGGGAAGTGGTACCTAGGCCTCAGGATAGTTCAGTGGTAGGCTCGAGATGGATCTATAAGGTCAAATATGCTGCAGACGGCAGTGTGGAGAAATACAAGGCCAGGTTTGTGGCTAAGGGGTATGGTTAGAAGGAAGGGATATACTATGAATAAACCTTCGCCCCAGTAGCCATGTAGCATCGGATGTGTTCTAGCCTTGAAATTTGGAGGAGAGGCTAAGGCACATGAGATCTCCAAGACCCAGATATTGTTTTGAGAAAGTCCACCCGAATGTTGAGCTATTAAAATAATTAATATTTTTAATGGATTTTTAAGTCTAAACTTAGGAAAATAAAAATATTAATGGGTATTAATAAAGATAAGGGTGAGAAGCTTCTAAGAGATGAGGATCAAGTTTGTTTTAATCTTGGTCGTTGATTAGGGACTTAATCTCGGTCATTGATTCATCAACATGAAAAGTATAAGAGAAGACTTGAGAATCATTTGGAGACACATCGACAGATATTCTTAGGTAAGGGAGACTGATTTTAAAGGGAGATTTATAGGGTGGAGGAAGAGGAGGGCATCAGCAGCAGGCAGTGGTTGAGGAGGAGGTGACGCAGGGATAGTGGGAGATAGCGTAGAGAGAGACACAGTCCAGAAGAGAGATGCAGCCCTCATGCAGGCTGACGCAGAGGGACGCAGAGCCATGCTGAGCCACTCAGAGTGACGCAGAGGTGATCCAGGAGTGGGCGCAAGGTCTCCAAAGTGTCAGAAAGTCTCAAAGGGAAAGTCTCGAGTGCTTTCTTTCAGTTTCTCTGTAAAATCATTCCTTGTAAAAACAATTGATGGTGAAGATTAATAAAGCCCTCATCTGCTACATCGATTTTCCCGCATTGGGTTTTTCCAAGGACAATTGTCCAAAAACAACTGCGTTGTTGTGAGTGGTTCTTGTGCATGTATTTTTCTTTGCGTAATTGTGTGATAACTGCAGTAGAATTTATTTTAATATTTGCTGAAGGGATTTCGTAAATAACTTATTTAAATACTAAGTAGGTGAAATAAATAAGTTGTTGCAATAGAATTTCAGTTTAGCAATTTTCAGAAGTTCATCAACAAGTCTAGCAATATAGTAATATCCCTCACCAACCTTACCGTGAATCCTGACAGGGGTAGGGTTCTTATCTACCAACACTGCATCCCCAACCTTGAGTTCCTTCCTAGGCTTTTTCACCCATTTCTTTGTTGGTTTTTTATGAGGTCTTTTAAAAATGCATACTTCTTGTGAGGGAAGAATAGGATTGGGGTCCTTAGTCTTAAGCATATTATAATACGGAATGGGACCAAGTTTTACCACATGAGTTGGATATAAAGGCTCTCTATAAATAATGAACAACGTACCATCAAGTTGTGGGATAGTGGCATAAGATAGGTCCATTTGGAGTTGACTTCCCACAGTAGTGTTGAAAAATGTAACTAGGTTCAGCCTTCATAAAATGTATTTGTCAAAATAATTTTTGTTAATGTTACAAAGAGTTAGTAAAGCATGGGTTTCATGCTTGGGTCATCATTTTATTAGTCAAAGTCCCCATTGTGGACTCCTAGGATTAATAAAGAGTCATGAGAGTCATTGTGCATTTTATGAGACACTTGTTGGGCTTTCAAACGATGTAAAAATAATTATTTTTGAGTCAAAAATGAATTATGTAACCTCTGTTAGAGTTAGTATTTGCATACCACCATTAGTGATCAAAAATCCTCTTTTCATATCATTTTAAGGGTCCCACTCAGAATTTTTTTATCATTCCACTAGGTCATGCAAAAAATTTGTTCACTGATGGTAGTCCAAAGTCCAAAATCACTTTTCCCTCTCAAAAGTTTGTGTTTGCTGGCCCTCCTTCATGTGTCTTCCGGGTTACCATTGAACATGAAGGCTCATTTCATCACATTTTATATCAATCAAATCCACCTGAAATTCAGTCATTTGAGGTTCCATTAGGTCACCTAGGGTTTATTTTTCCAAGGTCCAATAAGTCACCATCTCACTGCATAAGGTCAGCAAAATATGAGAGTCAAGAAAATAATGTCTTTTTTAGTTAAATAAAGCTTTCCAAAGCATGTAACCATAGTTACTGAAAGCCCTAAATTTGATTTCAAGAAGGGATTTTATCCCAAGTTTGTAAATTAGAACTGCAAACAAATGTAATAATTTTTATTTTTGTTTATGTAATTTTATGTCTATTATATGTAATAAGTTACTTTTAGCCGCATACTCAAGTCCATTGCCAAAAGAATCCCAAGAAGAAAGTCAAAATCAGGATTGCCAAAGCATCATCCACCTGTCAAGAGCAAAAAAAGATCAGAAAGTCAAAAAGGCATTAATGTGAGAATTTGAAAATGACAAAGAACATTAGAAAGTGGGTATGCAAACTCATAAATTAAAGTCCATTCAAGTATAAAGTCTCTCAAGACACCCATGAAAGCCTCATTTGCACTCTAGCACTCTCAAAACTCCTTAGCAAAAGAAAATTGGCGATTTTAAGGCGAAATTGGGCAAAACAGAGCAAGAGGATGCGTTCAGCAGGGTCGCTGCGTGTTTACCCTGGTTGCTGCGCTCCTGTAGAGGTCGTTGCATGTTTTCCAGCGATCACAGTGTAATTTGCATCGGCACTGCGCTCCTGCAGAGGTCGCTGCGCGTTTGACCAAGTCGATGCGCCTTTGCCCGGGTCGCTGCGCGTTCACCTGGAAGGAGCCAAACGTTCTAAAAACCATCCATCGCCACCAAGTTTCCAAGTTAATCATCATTCACTCCAACAAATCAGGTTGGTGGAAGAATTACTCACTCCTTCCCTCCTTTGTTTGCCTACATAGGGTTTAAGTTGTTTGTTGTTTTTCCTAAGAGCAAACCCTAGGAATACATTCCCACCATCTCAAAATCACATTTCCTAGTTTTCATCACTATTCCCTCCCTCACTTAATAACTATTCCCTATCATCTCCCTCATTCCACATATCCCCATCTCCTCCTCATCATCTCTCCTCACATCATTCCACATTTCCACTACCCACAGTCCATTATATCATTCCCCTAGGGTTTTAAAAGCAACAAATCATGGAAGAAGAAGAACACACAAGTCAGAGTGATGGAGAAAAAAACAGAGGCTGAAATATAAAAAAGGAGGGAAAATCATTAGATTTGAACTAACCAAAACTAGAGAGCTCATGGCATCTCCCATCACTATCACAAGCTTTAAACATATGGGTTGTTTTGAGTTTTGTGAGGTGGAAAGGACACAACATCATTCTAATTTGACCAGACAGGTCATGATCAACCTCCATGACAATCAAGCAACCTTTGCCAGTGTCACCTTTTTACCATATCTTCTGCTATCATACCAGCTCCTACTGGGATCCCAGATGTTGGGGAAAAGTGGATTAAACAGGCAGATTTGGAGTATTGCTACTATGAGCCGTATCTTAAACCCAAGCATAAGAATGAAAGGAGGATTTTTCCTTTCTCTTACCTCCTAGACAAATATGTTCCTATGATGAAAATCATCATGAAGTACTTCACATGGGAGGACAGGTTTTCTAGGCTCTATTCCTATCATATTCGGTTACTCATGCATTTTACAAGAGTCAGAATGCTCAATCTGCCCTACTATCTTTACCGGGATATTGACAAGATGTCATATATTGCCCGAAGGAAAGATCATGATCATCAAATGCAGAGCATATTTCACCATTCTCTCATCAAAATGATAGTCCTACACCGCCTTGATCAACTTAACATTGCATGGGACACTTTCATATCCAATGAGGTTTTCACAGTCCCACCTATTCAGCATGGCCAAGAGGCACCTTCATCCTCTCATCCACCCACCTCCATTCCTCCACCTCAGTCTATACATCATTCATCTTCATTTGATGAGTCAACCACACCATCACCTCCATCATCACCATTTCATGAGCCTATTCATTCACTTGGTAGAGATAAAGGAACTGAGCAGGAGCATATTGAGCATGGTGAGAGAAGCAAGCCCAAAAGGGTTGGTTTAGGTACCTTGGCACATACCTATCAGAGAGGGCATAGGCAAGTGTTTGCCCCACTAATTGTGGGAGGGGCCTTTCCTTCTTCATCAACAAAGCAGGTACATAAGGGTAAGGAAAAAGTTGTAGAGGCAGAGATCCAGTAGCAGGAGGAAGACCTCCATGAGATAGAGCATGATTTTCAGTTAGTTGACTCAGATGAGCATGATGACAGTAAAAGCATAGTTATTGTCATCAAGGAGAAGAATGCACTCATAGGTGAGCTCGAGGTCAACTTGCAAAGGGCCAAATGGATCATTTCCTACTATAAGCAGGAAAATAGGCAGTTTGAGGTCAAAAATGAGCTCATGGAGATTCAGCTCAGAAAGGCAAAGAGAGAGGCTGAAAAGGCAAAGGCCTTACTTGATGAGGCATATGGGCAGTATGGTGAGCCACTTAATGAACATGTGCCAAGAAGAAGGCCAAGGACTAGAGGCCTAAAGAGAGCCTTGGAGAAAGAAAGGAAAAGGGAGGAAGAACTAGCCAATGAGCTCACCTTGAATGAGAAATTTGCCAAGATGGTAAATGAAAACCGAGAATATTGGCTTGAGAAGGTAAATGATCATCTAGAGAACCTCCTAGACAAGGCCAAGAAGGACAATGATATTCAAAGAAGGATGGCGAAGCACTATGCTATGAGAGACAAAATTGCAAGGGCCAAGCTCAAAAGAGCTCATGCAAAAATTGAGGCCTTGACCAAGCAAGAGGAGAAAAAGAGGTTGGATATCCTTACCGAGGCATCACTCCATGCCTCAAACATATAGCCAGCTGTCAACCCACCAATTTTGGCCATTTTTGAACAATTTTGGCAAGATATATTTTGTTGTGTTTTTTGAAGAAATTTTGGCACAGTCAGCATGGTCAAACGCGCAGCACCTAGGATGCTGTGCTTTTGTTTGGAGCATCCAATGAGCAAATGGTCAACATTTTTGGATTCAGAATGATGAGGACATGCACCTTGTACTTTTTCTAAGCATTTGGAGCAAAACGGGTCAGCCAAAAGGGTAAAAAACTACCAAAAAAATCACCTTTCTTCCTCTTTTCCGGTTTGGTTGCTGCGCATTTGAGCAGTCTTGGGAGATTGCAATTTTGGAGGAGCAAATCAATCTCATTTTTAAAACCAAGGGCATTTTTGGAAACTAGACAAGATAAGCTTTCTAATGAGCTATCCTGGGCTAGATTTGGACATCGGGATGGCAGCCAAAGGTCACGTGAAGAGGACGTTGCGCGTTTGACCAGGATCATTGCGTGTTTAACCAGGTCGCTGCACGTTAGACAGTTTTCCACAATTTGCACTGTTTCATTCCAAGTTGAATTTTACCCATGAAAAATTCAATTTTTACCTATGTAATTGATCTAGATGATGTAATTATTATGTTTTTACTTTTATCTAGGGTAGATACATTAGTTAGATGGGCTATGTGGCATGTAATGAATCTGTTTGCTAGAGTGAGGAATGAGTCACTTTGACCATCCTACACTCCAGTTATCAGTTCAGCCTTTCTTGTAACTGCTCCTCCACTTATGGATTCGACCCCTGAGCCTAGGATGGGTTGGTTGTTGGCCTATATTATGTATTTTCTTAGTCATTTTACAAGTTGGATTTAGTGGGATGCTGTACTAGTGATCAGAGACTATTGTATCAGATTTTTGGCCAGTTTCAATAGATGAGTTGCAACTATTTTTTTGGGATACATGTGGTATGAATGTTTAGCATTGTTTCTTCTTTGTGATCATTTGTATGAATGTTTTATCAATTCATAAACCATTTCATGTCTGTTATATGGTAATTTTCAAGTTGATAGGCAGAATACATGCTTGCTCATGCTCTGTTTTGGGAAATTTATCATACTTTGTCCATTTTTCTTCAGTTTAGGATGAATACATCTCTTATGCTCTTCCTAACTCCTCATCAATCTTAAACCATCTCATCAAATCACCTTTTAAGTGTTAAGCTTCATACCTACCTTGCCCCTTTGAATGTCTGCAATCATATCTCATTTTCCTTGACCTAGTCCCTCTGACCTAAATCACTCATCTTTACGACTATCGAACCAAATCAAATCAAACACCCTCTACACTTTACATCCAGCCTAAAACCCTAAATCTAATAAGCCCTCTTGGCTAAGATCCTTTGGAGAGAGCCCTCTCCGACTTGGTAGGGCTAGCTACCAAGCTAAAAGATTGGTCTGTGGTTACCTCAGCTGGACTCTTCTTCAACCTTGGAGATTCAGAGGAGTGATAACATATTGGCACTGTTGCCGAGGAACGAAGGATGCATTTTCCCTGGGCGTACAACAAAGTTTAGATCTGATTGTTGATGGCGGATAGTGATCAGGCACACGAAGGCTGAAATCATTCACCTGGCGACTCCATTGACTGAAAGATCTAGAAAATCAACACTTCATGGCGACTCCACTTTTCAAGAACCAATAGTTTGAAAACCTTCTTGGTGACTTCATTTTTGTCAAGATGAGTTCTGCTGCAAGAAGAAATCCCAGGTATGCTCCTATGGATCGATCTCAGATCCCTGGATTTCCAAATCCTATGCCTCATGTTGACTGGTTTACAAATCTTCCTATATTTAAAAATGAACAAGAAGATGATGCTACTTTGCATTTAGTAAGGTTTCATGTACATGTATGTAGACTAAGAGTTGAGTTTCCTGAGGACTGTCTCATGAAGTTGTTTATGGCTACCCTTGAAGATAAAGCTAGGGTATGGTATGAAGGGTTACCAGAAGGAAGCTTATGTTCTTTAAAAGATTTCCATAATGTGTTGTCTGACCATTATGTGATGTTTTATCTTTCTTTTCAAAGTTGTTGTGATTATAGTGAAGGTTTTATTGCATATCTTGAAAGTATTGATGATATGAAATGTATGGATGATGAAGAAATCATTGAATCCTTCTCTTATTTTTCCCTTCAACAACAGTTTGAAGAAGCTAGTGACTTTGATACACAAGATCATAGTCAACATACAATAGCTTCCTCTTTGCTTGAAGATGAATGAATTTTGCATCTTGATAGTCAAAAGGAATCACATGAAATGAATCAACAGTCTGATAAAAATTTTTATACTCCTTTGCTTGAATGTAATATCCTGTTTCAGAGATTTTCCCTAAAACCCCAGTGAACTCCAACCAAATACGTCCAAATGATATAGTGACCAGGAAACTCAAAGAGATAAAAATAACAGTGGTACAACATATAATAATGTGAACATGAAATATAAGAAGATACTCAAGAAATGCAGAGAGAAATGCGAAGCCATTTTATTATACTGAGTAATGGAATGAGTACAGGAGGTGATCAGAAAGATGGCACTTCGACTTGCACAAGGAAAGTGAAGAAATACACTTAGAATAGCAAAGGAATGGCCTCTCTCTGAACTGTGTCCATGCTACTGCTAATACTGGAAATAAAATGAATATTTGGTGTTGTTGGCCTCCTGAGAAAACGCTGAAACTCTGGAATCAGACTATACTCAAGAAACCCAGAAAAACCCAGAAAGATTTTCTGAAATAGCTGACCCCCAAAAATCACCCCTTGGGGATCTACGCTGTCCCT
This sequence comes from Pinus tabuliformis, assembly GCA_031772625.1. Lineage (NCBI taxonomy): Eukaryota > Viridiplantae > Streptophyta > Pinopsida > Pinales > Pinaceae > Pinus > Pinus tabuliformis. The sequence continues at coordinate 420,288,062 of CM062819.1, read as the reverse complement.
CAAGGCTCTGCGCTGCCACTGAATAGAATCCACCAAAACTCAGCCCGAAACTCTGCTAAAATCCTCCAATATGCAAGAGCTGATCCCTTGCTCAATCTCCCAGCTCAAATCCTCTGCAAAATCCTCAATCTGGAACTCCCACCAAAAGAACTGCGTCCCTCTCTCAAGACTGCGCAGTTATCCAAAATGCTCAGTTCCTCCTCACTCCAAAGATCAATCCTCCTGCAAAAGACTGCTGAAAACTACCTTGCCCGAGCAGGCACTTGAAGTCCCCCGGGGCTAAGGGTGAGATCTCCGAACGGAGACACTCGATGCACTAAACAGTGCTGCAGACCAGCTTAACAGCGAGTGTGCTATAAGTCGAAGTGAATAGCTCAAATGCACATAATCGAAGGACAAAATGAGGGGGCTCCTCTCTCCTTTATAGCATTGGTCTCTCCCAATCCCAAGGCTCACCTCCTCCAACGTAATCCCCTATTGCCACGTGTTCCCTTTCCATCTGCGTAGTCCCTCCAAGTGTCTGCGTGGGCCCCATCTCTGCGTGGTCCTTTAGCCCCCTTGGCTCCCCTTTAAGTCACAACGTTGTGCAACTAGGAAGTGACTTTTTATTCTAAAAGTGAGTTATGTCCCCTTTTCCTCACCTTTTTATTTACAAATAACTATAGAAGGCAAAATTGAGCAAAATCGAATATTCTAATTAGCCATGGCTAATTAGGAATATTCCAGTCTCCTCCGGCAACTGAAGTGACGGATGCTGCAAAATTTTCTCACTTTCCCAAGTGGCATCCTCATCCGATAAATTCTTCCCCCTCATCAAGAATTCCCGGACCGTCCTACTCCGTAGCTGCCTCTCCCTGGTATCAATAATAGCCTCTGGCTGCAACACCAAATTCCCCTCATAATCCGTGGGTGGTAGCTCATCTGTCACTGTCACATGCTGTCCCAATGCCTTCTTAAGGGATGATACGCGGAAAACGTTACGAATCTTGCTGCCTTGGGGCAACTCCATCTCGTATGCTACCTGTCCAATCCTGCGTATCACCTTGTATGGCCCATAAAAGCGGGGCTTGAGCTTTTCAGCCCCCTTCTGCTTTAGTGACGATTGTCGGTATGGCTGTAATCGTAGGTAGACCAAGTCTCCTACCTCAAACTGTCTCTCCCCCCGACCCCTGTCAGCATATGGCTTCTGCTGGTTCTGCACTGTAGCCATGTTATACTTGAGAGCTCGGAGAATATCCCGACTCTCTTGGATCCAAATCTTGGCTCTCGGAGCCTTGCTAGCACCAAACATCACGTCAACAAAAGATAAAGGATGATATCCATACAAAGTATAGAATGGTGACATACTGATGGACATGTGATGTGTAGTGTTGTAGCAATACTCCCCCAGATGCAGCCACTTCAGCCATGCTCACTGCTGCCCACTGACATAGTTACGCAAGTAGCCCTCTAGCCACTTTTTAACTATCTCTGTCTGCCCGTCCGTCTGTGGGTGATAACTGGTACTCGGTGTCAACTCCGTCCCCACTAACCGGAAAAGCTCCTGCGAAAATCCACCCATTTAACGGCTGTCCCTGTCACTGGTGATGGTCTTGGGAAGACGATGTAACTTGAAAATCTCTCTAAAGAATAGCTCAGCCACCTACGCTGCTGTGTAGTGTGCGGATGTGGCGAAAAAGTGAGTACTCTGTCAGTCGATCAACGACGACAAAGATGCAATCCTTGCCCTGTACCATGGGCAACCCTGTCATGAAGTCCATCGAAATACACTCCCATTTCCCCTCTGGAATGGGAAGAGGCTGCAATAGTCCTGCTGGATGGCTCATCTCCCCCTTGTTCCTCTGGCAAACATTGCACTCTCGGACATGCTGGGGTACGTTCTCCATGAGGCCGTTCCATGAGAACCTCTCTCTAATGGCCCTGTAGGTTTTGGTAAACCCTTGATGACCTGCCAATGGTTAATCATGTGACGCCTGAAGTATCTTCTTCTTGAGCTGAGACCACTCAGTCAAGAAGATCCGGTCCCTGTAGTAGATGATCTCATCGACCACCCTGTACCTGTCATCCGCCACCTGCCCATCCAGAACCTCACATGCAAATCTGTCCTTGGAGTACTCCACTAAGAGTCTAGCCTTCCAATCTGCGTCCAAGCTCATAAGAGACAACGTGGCTGGCCTTCGTGAAAGGGCATCTGCTACCACTTTGTTCTTACCCTTGATATACTCAATGTCAAAGTCATATGCTTGGATCTTGCTGATCCACTTCCGCTGCCTCTCCTGTAGCTGCTTCTGCTCCAAAAAGAACTTGAGGCTGTTGTGATCTGTCCTCACCCTAAACCTGTTACCCACCAAATATTGCCGGTACTTAACCAATGCACGAATGATGGCCAACATCTCCTTGTCGTATATAGAATACAACCTCTCATGCGGAAGGAGCTTCCGGCTCTCAAAGGCTATAGGGTGACCTCCCTACATCAACACTGCGTCGATCCCCTCTGCCGACGCATCACACTCCAAAGCAAATGGCTGCGTAAAATCTGGCAACGCAAGCACTGGGTAGCTGCTCATAACTTCCTTGAGCCTGTCAAAGGCTCGCTGCGCTGTATCCGACCAATTGAATGCCCCCTTCCTCGTCAAATCTGTCAGGGGTGCAACAAGCTGTGAGAAACCCTTGACGAACTTCCGGTAGTAAGTACAAATGTCAATGAATCCTCTTAGTTTCGTCACGTTTCTCGGCTCCGGCCAATCTCTGATGGCCCTGATCTTCTCCTCGTGGACTCTCACTCCGTCCACTCCTATGATGTGTCCCAAGTATAACATCTCCGTCAACCCAAACTCACATTTGGAGTGCTTGGCATAGAGCTGCTGCTCCTCCAAGATGCACAATATTGTCTTAATGTGCTGCAGATGCTCCTCCCAAGTCCTGCTGTAAATGAGGATATCATCAAAGAACACCAACACAAACGTCCTTAAGTGACTGCGGAAGATGTGATTCATGCAAGACTGAAATGTAGCTGGGGCATTGGTCAACGCGAAGGGCATCACCAAAAACTCAAAGTGCCCATAGTGACATCTGAAGGCGGTCTTGGGAATGTCCTGCTCCCTCACGCGAATCTGATGGTACCCAGATCTCAAATCAATCTTTGAGAAGAACCGTGCTCCTCTCAACTCATCCATCAACTCATCAATCCTGGGTATGGGGTATCTGTTCTTCAGGGTCTTCTTGTTCAGGGCCCTGTAGTCAATGCACATCCTCAATGTGCCGTCCTTCTTCTTCACCAACACCACGGAAGAAGCAAAAGGACTCGTGCTCGGCCGAATGTGCCCAAGAGCCAACAACTCTTGAATGGCCCGCTCAATCTCATCCCGATAGGCCTTGGGATGCCTATAGGGGGTAGTAATCACTGCTTGTATGCCCTGCTCAAGCTCAATGGTGTGCTCAAACCCCCGGTCCGGTGGTTGTCCCGATGGAATCTCCCCAAACACTGTGGCATACTGGTCAAGGATGGCCTGTATCTCTGGGTGCACCGTCTGCCCTGTAGTCCCTGCCTCTGATGCACGCAGCTCCACTGCCCACTCTATGTCTCCCTTCCGGAAGACTGCCTCCATCCGATGAGCTGAAACAGTCTGAGGCAGGTATGTGTGCTATCCCCGTATCTTCTCATGCCTCCCTGTCTTCTCATCATCCCACTCCATCTCTAGGGCCTTCCAATCTGTAGTGACCTTCCCTAAAGTGATGAGCCACTGAACACCCAGTACTATGTTGGTGTCCGAAATATTGACCACGAAGAAGTGGTCAGTTAGTGTGTAGGTGCCCATTGTCACTAATAACTCTGGAACGTAACGAGCACACACCATGGTCTGATCTCCTGGGACCAAAACTGAAAATCCATCGAAGCTCTCTGTCGGTATACCTCTTTGCTCAACCATCTGTGCATCGATGAAGTTGTGGGTGGCCCCACTGTCAACCAAAACTGATACTCGCTGGAAATGTAATGTCCCCCGTATGCACAACGTCAAATACTTGGGAACTCCTCGCAATGCTGCAAGGGCTCCTCCGGTAGGTGCAAAAGCTGCACCACCTGGTGGTGGTGGTGGAGGCAGCAAGGGACCCCGCATGGCATGACTATCTCCTACCTCCACATCATCCTCCTCATCCTCTTCCCAGCTGCTCTCGGAAAAGACCTCAATAAAATGTGCTTTGCCAGCAGCACATCTATGTCCTGGCGCCCATGGCTCCTGACAGGTGAAGCACAACCGCTTCTTCTTCAACTCCCTTTTGGCATCATCATCAATCTGTACCCGTCCTGGATTCCCCTTCGGAGGCGGAATCCTCACATCCTTCCCCTTGGGCTGAAAAGCCTGTCACTGAGGGTAAGGTGTCCGGGTCGTGGGTAAGACATCCTGTAAGTCCCGGGTCCTGCTAATAGCATCCTGAAGGGTGGTTGGTCTAGCGGATCTGACTAGACCCTGAAGTGGCTCTGCTAACCCCTCAACATACATGTAGATCCTCGCGACGTGGATAAATCTGGCACCACCACTGAAACCTTCAAAAAGTCCGCAATGTAGGTCTCTGGGCTCCCTGTCTGTTTGAGCCTCGTCAACTCAACAAAGTGTTGTTCCAGATCCCTCCGATCAAACCTCTCAATCAATCTCCTAGTGAACTCGGCATACGTCGTCACTGTTGAATGCCCGATTGTAACCATCCCATGGAACCAGCGATCCTGGGCCTCACCATCCAAATGTAATGTCGCCACCTTGATGGCCTCTGTCTCTGACATCTGGTTAAGCTGGAAATAGATGTCCAGCTTCTCCATGCAAGACCTTGCCGAACTGTTTGATGAGCCATCAAACATAGGCAAGTGAAATCTACTAGTAGTGCGGTGGGTGTCTCCATCGTGATAATGTCGGTATCCTCTGTGATGGTCGCGGGGTCTATAATCCCGCTGGAGCTGAACAAAGTCTCTAAATGAGAGAGCAACCTTGAACTCCTGCCCATAGGCTTGGTACTCTGCAAAATAATCGCCCATATGACCAGGCTCTGCCTCCTACTGTGTTCCAGCCCCCGTATCTGCTCCCAGGAAAGTGAAATCACATGAGCGTATAGGGGCATGTGAGGCCACTTGCTGAGTAGTATCACATTGAGTGGCACCCTGCTCTGGCAAATGGTGAGATGCACCTGGTCCCTTTCCAACCTGGAAAACTCGTGGGCTCTCACGTTGTCTAGCCTCCACTGCAGTGAATCTCTGCCCCATCAACTCGATCTGCTTCGACAGATCCTGCACTAATTTGAGGAGCATGTCCGCAAATTTCTTCCCGTCAGCATCTGCCATCGGATTTCTTGCTCTGCGTCCACCACATGCTCCTCCTGTCCTGCGTCTAGCACAAGAACACAGTCTCCCTCTCCGTAGGTGTTCTCCAACCTACGCCCAGTGTCTCTTTATCTCCTACCTCTGTAACAGATGTAGGGCTTTTCCCCGGTGTCATAGATTGCTAGCTCCACAGGCTGTGCCAGATCTGTGCTTTGATACCACTATAATATCCCGTTTCAGAGATTTTCCCCAAAATCCCACTAAACTCCAACCAAATACGTCCGATACGTCCAAATGATATAGTGACCAGGAAACTCAAAGTGATAAAAATAATAGTGGTACAACATATAATAATGTGAAGATGAAACATAAGCAAATACTCAAGAAATGCAGAGAGAAATGCTAAGCCATTTTATTATACTGAGTAATGGAATGAGTACAGGAGGTGATCAGAAAGATGGCACGTCAACTTGCACAAGGCAAGTGAAGAAATACACTTAGAATAGCAAAGGAATGGCCTCTCTCTGAACTGCGTCCAAGCTGCTGGAGAATTGTCGTGCTGTTGCTACTGTTGGAAATCAAATGGGGATTTGGGGTTGTTCCCCTCCTCAGAAAATGCTGAAACTTTGGAATTAGACTCTACTCAAGAAACCCAGAAAAACCCAAAAAGCTTTTCTGAAATAGCCGACACCTGAAAATCACCCCCTTGGGTATCTACGCTGTCCCTCAAGGCTTTGCGCTGCCACTGAATAGAATCCACCAAAACTCAGCCTGAAACTCTGCCAAAATCCTGCAATATGCAAGAGCTGATCCCTTGCTCAATCTCCTAGCTCAAATTCTCTGCAAAACCCTCAATTCGAAACTCCCACCAAAAGTGCTGCGTCCCTCTCTCAAGACTGCGCAGTTATCCAAAATGCTCAGTTGTTCCTCACTCCAAAGATCAATCCTCCTGCAAAAGACTGCTGAAAACTACCTTGCCCGAGCAGGCACTCGAAGTCCCCCGGGGCTAAGGGTGAGATCTCCGAACGAAGACACTCGATGCATTAAACAGTGTTGCAGACCAGCTAAACAGCGAGCGTGCTCTAAGTCAAAGTGACTAGCTCAAATGCACATAATCGAATGAGAAAATGAGGGGGCTATTCTCTTCTTTATTGCATTGGCCTCTCCCAATCCCGAGGCTCACCTCCTCCAACGTAATCACCTCTTTGCACGTGTTCCCTTTCCATCTATGCCGTCCCTCCAAGTGTCTGCGTGGGCCCCATCTCTGCGTGGTCCTTTGGCCCCCGTGGCTTCCCTTTAATTCACAAGGTTGTGCTACTAGGAAGTGACCTTTTATTCTAAAAGTGAGTTATGTCCCTTTTTCCTCACCTTTTTATTTACAAATAACTATAGAAGGCAAAATTGAGCAAAATCGAATATTTTAATTAGCCATGGCTAATTAGAAATATTACATTGAAATTAATGAAGATATTCAACATCCTTGCCAAAATTTAGGAGGGAAAGAACACAATTATTGTTTTAGCAAAAGAAAACAAAAAGTACTATCTCCTCTGTTTGAAGATGAGATAGATCAACTTTTGAAAAGTCATGTTACAATCCAAGCTAATGCAGGTTTTCAGTGTTGACATAGTCAAGAAGGTGTTAGTGAAGCTTCTTCCACTTTTGAAAATGAGGACAGCCTTGAAATTAGATTTATAGATCAGCGAACAAATATTGTTTTCTTTCATGAAGATGATAGGGCTGTCATGTTTGATAATCTTGAAGAATGTTTTCTGTTTAAGAATGACTTAGACTATGAATTTGAGGAGTATGACCCTGAGAGAGATAGTATCGCAGAAATCAAGTCAGAATTTCTCATGCTTGAGGAATTTACAGCCAACACTCAGATAGCAGAAGCTTATACCTCTCTATGCCTTCCTATCAATCAACAACCAACTGTTCTTTCAGATTAGAATGAAGGGAGTACTTGTATTTTTGCTGCTGGATCTCAAGACAAGGTAATGCTTCAGGATTTTCAAGATCCATTTGGTAGTCTTTTACAAGCATTGGAGAAGATGAATGTTGTTTGGTTTGTTAGCATAAGCCTTGGTTTCAGTTGTTATTGTGAGTTGCCTACATGTACATCGTTCTGCCTGCTCGGGGAAAGTGAGCGCAGAATTTCAGTAAGTAGCCATCTACTGGATTGGTTATATTGGAAGGCTCACTTCACATGATTGTACATATTTCTTCAGTAGGCAGGTGGTTGTCATCAGTATTTGAAGCCCTCAAATCTCGATGGTTTGCTGCCATTAATAAGCTTTGTAAGTACTTGTGTCTTTTAAGTAAGTCAATATTGAGTCATTTTCACTCAGTTTTCAGTTTGTCACAAGTCAGTGTGTGTCATTTGAGTTGTCAGCGTTTAGTCATGCATTTCAGTTTACGTTTTTAACCGTATTGGCCCACATGGTTAGGCACTTGGTCTACGGTGTTCTTGACACCTCCAAGGAGCTGCCATCGCCAATAAGGTCGATGTTAGATTCAATATTTGCATACTGCCATCAGTGATCATTTGTTCACTGATGGTAGTCCAAAGTCCAAAATCACTTTTCCCTCTCAAAAGATTGTGTTTGCTGGCCCTCCTTCATGTGTCTTTCGGGTTACCATTGAACATGAAGGCTCATTTCATCACATTTTATATCAGTCAAATCCCCCTGAAATTCAGTCATTTTGAGGTTCCATTAGGTCACCTAGGGTTTATTTTTCGAAGGTCCAATAAGTCATCATCTCACTGCATAAGGTCATCAAAATATGAGAGTCAAGCAAATAATGTCTTTTTCAGTTAAGCATGTAACCGTAGTTACTGAAAGCCCTAAATTTGATTTCAAGAAAGGATTTTATCCGAAGTTTGTAAATTAGAACTGCAAACAAATTTAATAATTTTTATTTTTGTTTATGTAATTTTATGTCTATTCTATGTAATAAGTTACTTTGAGCCGCATACTCAAGTCCATTGCCAAAAGCATCCCAAGAATAAAGTCAAAATCAGGATTGCCAAAACATCATCCACCTGTCAAGAGCAAAAAAAGGTTAGAAAGTCAAAAAGGCATTAATATGAGAATTTGAAAATGATAAAGTAGAAAGTGGGTATGCAAACTCATAAATTAAAGTCCATTCAAGTATAAAGCCTCTCAAGAAGCTCATGAAAGCCTCATTTGCACTCTAGCACTCTCACGCACTCTCACAAGTCACAACTCCTTAGCAAAAGAAAATTGGCAATTTTAAGGCGAAATTGGGCAAAACAAAGCAAGAGGACGCATTCAGCAAGGTCGTTGCGCGTTTAGCCCTGTTGCTGTGCTCCTATAGAGGTCGTTGCGCGTTTGCCAGAGATCACAGTGTAATTTATAACAGCATTTGCCAGAGATCAGAAATCCTACTGCAACCAATTGAATCTACTTCACCTAGATTGTAAATAACATTTCAAGCTTATTTCAGATTTCTTCATGAAACATTAAAGTAAATCACTGAAGCAGCCTACACCAAGTTAATTATGATTTTGAAACATAGAAACTGAGCAAGGAAAATAGAAACACATAGGACACCGTTATTTTTTGGACAATAGTCCTTGGAAAAACCCGATGCGGGAAAACCAGTGCAACAACTCCAAGTGTTTATTATTATTAAGCAGTAGTTCTGAATACAACTCTGGATGTCCTTCCGACAATCCAGTTACAGAGAAAAAGACACTGTCAAAAACCTTAGTGAGATTATCTCACTTCACCTGGCAAATCCCTTTGATTGGGCAACTGAAATGACTATCTCCAGGTACAACTACGCTGCCCCTTCACAGTTACTGCGTGGCCCTGTGTGGAGCTCTCTAAGGCTTTGTGTTAGTTCTGTGCTGGGTCTCACTGTCTCTTGGAGCTCTGACAACAACCTTCCCAGCTGATCTGGCTGCTCCCTGACAAGTTTCGGATTTATGTAGGACGACAACTCTTCCTTTGCGCTGATCCTTTTGGCACTGCATGGGCCCTCCTAGCCCAGTGTCAGTCCTCCCTAGGTCTGCGCTGCCTCCACTGGTGTATCTCTGCCTCTTTGCTGATTATTCAGGGTTCTAGAGAAGATCCTCCAACCCAACTATCCCTACCCGTCTGCTGCAAGAGATCTCCTCAATCGATTTTTCCTCCTGAGAACTTTACTTCAGAAAATCGATTTCTTGATCTCTCAGTGCTTTCCAAATGACCCTCAAGCCCCTTCTTAGATATTCTTGTTGCACAACCAACAGCCTAGATTAAATCATAATCAATGGCTCAGATCGTTTTGGCTTGATCTGCGTCTTTTTCTAGAAGTTTCACCCCTGATTAGATTAATACCCATTAATATTTTAATTTTCCTTAGTTTAGACTTATGAACCCCATTAAAAATGTTAATTATTTTAATAAAATCACTTCTGGGTGGAATTTCCAAAAACGTTTTTTGGGTTCTTTGGAATACCTGTGCCCAAGCCTCCCTGCAAAATTTGAGGCCTAGAGCACATCCGATGCTACCCCAAATCAACACTCCCTCTTAGCAAGGAATGTGCTGTAGCAATACGCTACTATTGCATACTGCTCTGACTCTGAAACATCGTCCTCTACTACTGTACTGCTGCCTTTGACACTGCCACTACCAATGCTACATCTGTACTACAACTCCCTCTCAAATGCTGCATCTGGTATGCTGCTAGCACTGTCACTGCTAATACTGCATCCGTATTGCAACTCAGTTGTTGAGAGAAGCAACTGAATGTTGGAAATAATACTGAGAGGGGGGGGGGTGAATCAATATGATCAAATCAAGCTCCTTTTCATTTTCATACTCAGATTCATATACGCTACTTCGATGAAGGGAACCTGCGTGTACACGCAATTGTGTCTAATGCAACTAGCATATATCCAGTAAACTTATGATTCAGTTAATCCATTAAATGTTGATCTTTAGTTAGTGCATCAAAACTTATATTAACCATATGAACAGTAAACAGGTGCAGTAAAACAGAATAGATCATCACACACAAGAAGCACACATGAACACCATGATGTAAGGTGGAAACCCAATGTGGGTGAAAACCACCTGCTGCAAGTTGTCTCTATCTTCTTTTAATAAGAAACTTCTTTTTACAGTATTTCTGTACTGGTGCAGTCTTATACCAGTACACAGGCTTCTACCTGTAGAAGGCTACAACCTTCTCTTTTTCTCCAGCTTCTCCTGGAAGGGAGCTGCAACCCCCTTTGCTCTTGTACTAGCCGATCCTTTTACTAGTACGTAGGTGCCGACCTACTGAATGCTCCAACCTTCACTCGTTTTCCAGGTGCTATTGGAAGGGAGCTACCACACCCCCTTAGCTCTTGTACTAGCTTATGTACTAGTACGTAGGTGCCGACCTACAAAAGGCTACAACCTTCTCTTTCTTCCTCCAGGTACCACGTTTCATAAATTTTCAGACTGGATACTCATGGAACACATCATCATAATTTGAAGGCCACGTTTCATCCAATTTTCACACTGGACCCTTCATATTAGTGAAGCACACAATCAATCAACACTAGCATCATCAATCTTTGAATCACCGAATACTGAATCACTGAAACCCGGTCAACAAAGTACAATCCCCAGAACATAGAACTCTGCAACAATGTTCAGATCTAACTGTATCATCAAAAATCATGTATCAGAGTGCATATGCTACTTGGAAGAGTTGAACCAGCGTGTATACGCAACTTCACCAAAGCGAACAAGCGTATATGTCAATAATTACTTATAACTTCCTTGCACTTCCTGACTCCAAACAAACCCAGATCATTACATATACAAGGATAATACGTATGTTAGCAACCAGATCTAGTCCATTAGATCACATAAAGATAAGTCATTATGATCCTGATCCATTATAGATCTCATCCATCAACACTGAAGCTAAACACAATCAACCAAACTGAATATGTAGAATACTGATACCAGTAAACAGTCATCATAACTCATCAACAACCAGAACCACCTGTAACTTCAAACATCATAGTTCATATGGTATACACTACTTAGATGTATTTAACCTACGTATGTACGCGCTTTTATCATATTCAACCAGCATATACATCTGTAAATATTCATTCATGATTAGCAGCTATTCCAAAACTTGAGTTATACCCAGATCATAATATTTACAGAACATTACATGCGTCAGTATTCAGATCTAGAATAAGCGTGATCAAACCGTATAGAGATGATTCATTCCAAGCCGTTAGATCCCAATCTATCCTTAGATCTTGTTCTCCATCAGCCGTTGAGATTCCTCCTTAGCAAAGCATTATGAACCCATAACCTGCATACTAGATCTAATACTTCATCAGATATTCAAGACTTTCTGAATGCCTTTGCCTAATGATCTTCTACTCCTTTTATAGTCTTAGGCCTTACTCAATACCATGGTCCAAAACCATAGAGAATCAATACCATGGACCCAATACCTGGGTTCAACACATCGGACGAGATACCATGGTCCAAAACCATAGGTCCAAATACCAAGGACTAAATAACATGGACCAAAACCCAATGTACGCGCCTTCCCTTGCATGAAAGTGTGTGTATACGAATACGCACCTTTTGGTCGGATAACCTGCGTGTATACACGGCTTTAGCAAAGGGAACCTGCGTATATCTTCATCCTGTGAGCCTTAACTGTGATCTGTCATCTTAGTAAGTTGCCATCAAGGATAACACCTGTATCATAATGCCAACACTGAAAACACCCAAAACTGGACAAGTATCTAGTGGATACCCCTTGGTTCTGAAATCTTGACTGCTGGTAGTCCCACCCTCTCTTCTAAAGCCACCGCGCTGCCGAAGGTCTGCATTGTGCCTCCTCGCACTGCTGCTTCTCTGATCTGCATTGCTCACATTTTGGCGCTACTAACCATTGCGTTTGTCAAACCAACACTCCATGGCACCAACTAAAACTCCTCCATCCTGCTACTACTGATCATGGGCTCACGTAGCAAGGTTATGATCCAAGAGGTGGGCTCCTCAAGGATCCTGCCCATCTGTAGCTCTATCTAACTACAGTTTTATATCAACCAACCTCACTCTTGGAGATGCAGCTGACATCTCTGCCAAATAGAAATGTTGTATAGCCTCCTCTCTCCTCTGTGCAACACTGGATTGACCTACGCAGTCCATTCTGGAGCTTGTAGATTTGTTGCCCCTTGCTGATGCGCACTAATTGAAAATTCGAATTCCCTAGGTAGGAATTCTTTGAGGAATAAATTCCTTGACTATGCGATCTACTTCCTTTCTACGACTTTTCTGCCCAACACTTAGCTTGCATAAAATTGCGTCCCTGTAGCTCTGCATGTCTCTGCATAGCTCTGCATAGCTCCCTCTGCCTCGGCAAGTTCTCGATCCGGCAGTCTTACCCCTCTATCGGTTCAGCTAGAGTGAGACAGCCATGAAAATACAGCCCTCCTGGCTAGAATTGCGCAATCCCTCAGGGGATTCAAATTATTGCTTGCTGCAACAATTTGACCCCTGCTTCGGAGCTAGATCTTCTCTTCCCTATTTCACATCAATAGCTCTAATACCATGTGAAAATTCCTAGATCTAACAACCTCAGGAATCCTACTAGAACCAACTGAATCTACTTCACCTAGATTGTAAATAACATTAGAAGCTTATTTCAGATTTCTTCATGAAACATTAAAGTAAATTACTGAAACAACCTACACCAAATTAATTATGATTTTGAAACATAGAAACTGAGCAAGGAAAATAGAAACACATAGGACACCATTATTTTTGGACAATAGACCAAAAACCCAATGTGGGAAAAGCAGTGCAGCAACTCTGAGGGTTTATTATTATTAAGCAGTTGTTCTCAATACAACTCTAGATGTCCTTCCGCCAATCTAGTTACAAAGAAAAAGGTGCTGGCAGAAACCTTAGTGAGATTACCTCACTTCACTGGCAAATCCCTTTGATTCGGCAGCTGAAATGACTATCTTCAGCCACAACTGCATTGCCCCTTTACAGTTATTGCGTGGAGCTCTTTAAAGCTTTGCGTCAGCTCTGCGCTAGGTCTCGCTGTCTCCCGGAGCTTTGACAACAACCTTCCCAGCTGATCCGGCTGCTCCCTGGCAAGTTTCAGATTTCTACAGGAGGACAACTCTTCCTCTACGCTGGTCCTTTTTGCACTGTGTGGGCCCTCTAGGCCCAGTGTAAGTCCTCCTTGGGTTCGTGCTGCCTCCATTGGTGTATCTCTGCCTCTCTGTTGAGTATTCAGGGTTCTAGAGAAGCAACTCCAACCCAACTATCCCTACCCCTCTGCTGCAAGAGATCTCCTCAATCGATTTTTCCTCCCGAGAACTTCTCAGTTTAGAAAATCGATTTCTTAATCTCTCTCAGTGTTTTCTAAATGACCCTCAAGCCCCTTCTTATATATTCCTGTGGGGAAAGCAACGGCCTAGATTAAATCATAATCAAAGGCTCAGATCGTTTTGGCTCGATTTGCATCTTTTTCCAGAAGTTTCGCCACTAATTAGATTAATACCCATTAATATTTTAATTTTCCTAAGTTTAGACTTAGGAACCCCAATAAAACTATTAATTATTTTAATAAAATCACTTATGGGTGGAATTTCCAAAAACGTTTTTTGGGTTCTTTGGGTTACCTGTGCCCAAGCCTCCTTGCAAAATTGAGGCTTAGAGCACATCCGATGCTACCCGAAATCAACAAAGATCAAGTCGGCCTTAAGGAAGGCAATTCGACCTCATTGGAAGGCTATATATACAAGGCAATTCGACTTCATTTGGAGCATCTCACTCTCACACACATAGTTTGATATTTGAAGATGGAAGTTGGAAGCTAGGAAAGGTGCGAAGGTGAAGGAGGCTAAAAGGAGTGTGAGTTTGGTCAAGAAGGAATGGAAGGACAAAATCGAAGTTTTGGTATCTCTCTCTCTCTTGTGTGGGCTAGTTTAGGATATCGAAGTCTCCTTGTCAAGATCAAAGGGTGCTAAATTGAAGCTGCTAGGGTCAAGGTGATGCTGCTACTAGGCCAAAGGTTGGATCAAAAAAGGAGAGGCTGGCTTGGTGTGGAGGAGGTCTGTGTGTAGAAGAGTCTCAAGAAAAACTATTGAATGAAGAGAATTTGACTGGGTTTTCCCCTAGATAGGGGTTTTATCCTTGCAGAGTGCCTACATCTTGTGTCGTTTGTTTTTGTGATCTTCATGCACACATAATTTGGTAATTTCTTGATGAAAGATAATATAACAAATAAGTAAAAGAAGCCAACATAATTCACAAGTAATTATCAAGAAAGAGAAATCTAGCGCTAATCTTACTAGTATTGATTTCTGAATATGGTATCAGAGCCAAGGTCGAAGAAGATTGAATATCACTTCTTTGGCTTGAAGGAAATGATTACTCCCTCTGTGATAAGAATGGTATTCAATTCTACAGGAAGATGGATCAAGAAGATTATCTGCTGCTTATTCAACGAGGTCAAAAGTCAAGGGTTCCTAGCTGCACTTATAGGATAACTTGATGATAATGCATCGATCATTGCCAGTGGAGCATCAAGGCATATGACAGGGGAAAGTAAACAACTACAAAATCTATCAAAGGAACCATCTTCCCATGCAGTGGAATTGGAGACAGCAAAAGCGATGTTGTTAGAGCCCTGGGATCAACATCTTTGAGGTTAGAGAATGGAGAAAAACTACATCTCAATAACATACTATATGTTCTAGGTTTGAAAAAGAATTTGCTTTCAATTTTTTTCTTTGAAGATCAAGGAGATAGAGTTTATATTGTTGATGGAAAGGTCTTGGATTGGGGAAAAGATTCAAGTATTGATAAAGCTAGGGTTATTGGAGTTCGTGAAGGAAGTTTGTATGGATAATTATACCACCTCCTCAAGCCCTAGTTCATATGGAAATCTATCCTATTGAGCCATGGCATAGAATATATGATCATCTTCACTACAAGGTCATTCCCACTCTTAAACATCTAGTTCATGGCAGCCCTGATATCAAAGAAGATCGTGAAGGACTTTGCAAGGGATGCTCTTTGGGAAAACATACAAGAAAACCATTTTCAAATAGTGAAACAAGGTCTAAAGAAATATTAGACCTCATACATTCTAATGTGTGTGGGCCCATGTCTGACAAATCACTTGGAGGTCATCTTTACTATGTAACATTTATTGATGATCACTCTAGAAATACATGGCTCTACCTTCTCAAGAAAAAGGATGAAGTATTTGAGAAATTCAAAGAGTTTAGATGTGAAGTGGAAACCCTAACTGAAAGAAAGATAAAGATTCTGAGATCTGACAATGGTGGGGAATACACTTCTAAAGAATTGATTGTTTATTGTAAAGAAGCATGAATTAAGTGGGAGCTTATTGTACCCTATTATCCTGAACAAAATGGAGTGGCCGAAAGAAAGAATAGGACAATTGAAGAAGGTATACAAACAATACTCCTTGATCAAGGCTTGCCAAAATTTCTATGGGGAGAAGTAGAAACAATAGCTGTATATATTCAAAATAGAAGTATTCATAGAATTGCTGATAATATGACACCTGAGGAAGCATTCAAAGGGAAGAAACCCAGTGTGGATCATCTCTAAATCTATGGGAATCCTGCCTATATACACGTTCCAAAGGATAAATGAAAGAAGCTATATTCTACAGGCATCAAAGGGATCTTCGTTTGCTATAGTCTCTCCTCAAAGGCATATAGAATCTATATCAAGGAAGGAAGACACATTGAAGTAAGCAGGGACATTATATTTGATGAGAATCAAGCCTACAAAAGATCGAGGGATGTTCCTATTGATCCCAATGACGGCGATCTACCCATATTTGAAGAAGAAGAAGTACCACCCAACAACCCTCCTACAATCCAAGAAGAAGAATAAGGACCAAGTGAGCCTATTCAAGTTTTGGTCATACCAAGGACAAAGGAGAGGCCAAATTGGTTAGAAGATACTCTTGAAGATGCTGAAGGGAATGGAGCTGCAAAATGAACCTTTAGGGAAAGCAAAAGGCCGAAGCGATATTTTGGATATGTTGCATATATGACAAGTCTAATTTAAGCAGAGCTGTTTACGTTTGACTAAGTTGCTCATCAAGAAGTATGGAAGAAAGCTATGTAGGAATAATATCAATCCAACATGAAGAATGGGGTTTGGAAATCGTTCCTAGACCTAGTGACAAATCAGTTGTCACCACAAAACGGATCTATAAGATCAAACACGCTATTGATGGAAGCATAGATAAATACAAGGCCAGATTTGTTGCAAGGTGTTTCTCTCAAAAGGAAGGCATATATTATGAAGAAACCTTTGCACCCACTGCCACTGCAAGGTACACTACCATTAGATCTTTGGTTTCATTGGCTGCTACAATGGAATGGAATATCCATCAATGGACGTGAAGACAACATTTCTGAATGGGACCATCGATGAGGAAGTATACATTGGGCAACCCAAAGGGTTTGAGGTGAATGGCAGAGATACTCATGTCTGCAGATTCAAGAAGGCCCTGTATGATTTGAAGCAAGCTCTTAGGGCATGGTATGCAAGAATGGATGCATAGCTTCTAAGAATTGGGTCCGTGAAGAGTTCTGCCAACCCAAATCTCTACATCAAGGTTGTGAATAATGAGTTAGTCATTATTCGATTGTATGTGGATGATCTATTCATTACAGGGGTTGAGAGTGTTAGAAAATTATATATTACAGAGCAATGGAACACATAAAATATTGCAGAAATATAAACACAAAAAACGCATAAAGCAAGAGAGACACAGATATACGTGGTTCACCTAGTTTGGGCTATGTCCACGGAGAAACAGCCAATCCTTCCTTTTATATTATCTAGCAAACTGAAGAGATACCACTTACAGCAGATCCACTGTAATTCCCTTTCTGCTCTCAATCTCCTCTTTCTTCTTCATTTAGAATACAGATCTACATAGACACAACACAATTCCCTCATATATAGCGAGGGGTTGCTTTCTAGGGCCAAAAACCGTAAATGAAACATAACTTCTACCATCAGATCTTTGCCTAATGAACGTCCCAGATTGACTACAAAATGACAACATTTTACAGGGCAATTTTACATCTATTTTTTGGTTACGGGGACCCCTCCTAGAGCGAATATTTTAAGGGCGACTTTGCCACCCCATTACGAACTGGGGTCCAATGCGGCAATACCTTTGAATACAAAAGATAATCCGGCTCCACACCCAACAATCTCCCAGTTGGAGACGATTATAGCAACTCCACCACTGCTTCATTTGCTGGACAATGACTCCACTTTGGACCCAGTTGTTTCTCATCTTCTTCATCATACTTGAAGACCAATTGAAACGGAGCAGATTCTCAGTTTCTCCCTGGTTACAAATTTTGTTAACATATCTGCAAGATTCTGGCTAGTGTGTATCTTTTCCAGCTTCAACTGTCCATCTTCTAAGGTCACAGTCCCCACACCAACAACTCTCACAATGTGGTCATCTCCTAGTATAATCTCAATATCAAGTGCTCTCTCTGCAAGCTTTGAAAAGAAGTCTCGTCCACCTTTCATATGGCAGGAATCCCCGTTGTCTATATACCACACATCAGATGATGTGATCCTACTAGATGTAGAAGTAATAAATGCCAAGTCCTGGGCAAACTATGAAGCAAACTACTCAACCTCTGCTGAAGCTGAAGTACCCTTCTTCCCCTTGTTCTTCCTCTCAAGACACATAGCAGCATAGGGTCCCATCTTCTGACATGTCCAACATTTGACTTTGGACATATCCATATCTTTCTTTTTTTTCTCTCCTTTCTCTTAGCCCCATCTGATGAGGCCCCTTTCTTGGCCTTCCCTTTTTTCTTGCCCTTGGCTGTCAAGGCTACATCCTCCTCACCTATTATATTCATCCCACCACTGTCAGTCTTCTGTATCTCATGTTGCACACAATCATCCCAGAATCTGTCCCAATTGGGAAGATTGTCCCTAGAGGTAACAACATCTCCAAAGACCTCCCAAGACTTAGGAAGTCCCGCTACAACTATCCTGACTAGCTTTGTGGGTGCAACTGTCTCACCAATAGCATTCAAATCATCACGTACCTGTTTGACCTTGCGAAGATAATGAACTACACTTTTAGCCTTTGTCATCCTGATGTTCTTCAATTGTTCTTCGAGTACCATCATATTGATTTGATCGGTACTCTGATAGAGAGTGGTTAGAGCTCTCCACATCTGATATGTATATGCGTTTCCTCTCACCTGAGGAACCACATGATCCTTCAGATTATCCATCAAAATCCTTTGTGCCTTTTCATTATTTTTTGTTAATTCAATAAGTTCGTCTGCAGCAATAGGAGGTACAACCACTTGCCGCACTATGTCCCAAACTAGTACCTCCTCAAACTGCTGTCTCAAATTTACAAAACCAAGAAAATGGAGAAATGAATTTTCCAGCACACCTTGTTGTCCCAAAAGTTCAGTTTGTGTGAAATTTAACCTTGTTGTCCCAAAATATCATTTTGTTGTCCAAAAAATCAGTTTGTTGTCCAAACCAGTGTGGAAAAAGTCTGGAAAAAATCCCGATTTAATCCTAAAAACGCGATTTTTGAACTAAACGATTTAATCCCCCGACTTTTTGGCGACTTTTTCACAAAGGAAAAAATCCCGATTGTTTCCTTATACTCTCGATTTAATCGGGAGTTGACCCAAAAAGTCTGCCTCCCTTCCCAGGCCACGAATAAAGAGGCCACAAAGGTGAAAAAACTGTAAATTGAAGCTTCCATCCATGCATTTTCAAGTTATTGCATTGTATTGTTTGTCATACTTCTTGCGAGCGTAGCAGTCTCATTTGTAATCTGTTAGTTTTGAGGTTAAGATCTGTTTTTGTTTTCCAAGGAAAAACAAATCTTTATACTTCATATTTCTAGTTAGAAAGCAAAGTATACATTGGCTAAGCCTCCAGGCTTTTAGTGATCCAGACTCTAACAGCCATTGCCCCTTCAAAAGATTACAAAAGTACCAAAAGGACAGGCATACAATAGTCTTCCGTAGAAAGAACCCCACACCATAAAAAACATTGTTATAGTTGTTGAATGCTTCTAGAAGAAACAACAAAGAGGAGGTCATGAAGATCAAATAGCAACAACCTGTCCAAAAAAAAACAATACCAGTGCCTCAAAAAAGAACCCATTTTTCAGACAGGAACAAAGTACCTGTGAAATCTTGTGACAACAAAGATCCTTCCTACAATGAGAGCACGTTTTGAAAGGGAATCTTCTTTAGTGGTGAACTCCCTGTAAATGTGGGCAAAGGTTATGTATCAAAAGTGGATTTTACCTCCAAGAGTTTTTGAATAATAGATGCCAAGGCTAGGTTAGTAATCTGACATCTACTGTTTTCTCAGAAAATAAGCAGCTTGGCGTCACCAAGCGTTAAGTTTCACATCTACTGTGATACTCACTGTTAATTTTCATTGGACCTACCACCTGACACCTTATTACCCAAGAAGATTACAATCTACTGAATAAATGCATGACTTATTTCTTAATACAATTAGCGGAAACAAAAATTAAAAGGGGAAGAGGATCTCAGTGACTGATTACTGATGACTTTTAGATGACTCGTGATATACATTTATTATATTTTTTGTTGATATTTTGACTCTTGAGAGTTGAGACTTAGACAGGGCCCAAAATTCAGGAGTTGATTCACTATTTTGATATGTGATGTAGCATTAGACTTCATATACATATTATATATTAGCTTTCTTTACATGTTTATGTGGAAATGCATTTATTTGATGTTGTGGATACTCCCGACTTTGATGAGTTTTTCAACTTTTGGTACCTTGCCGAATTAATCCCGACTTCGACTTTTTCCACATTGGTCCAAACCACTGTTTGTTGTCCCAAACTACAGTTTGTTGTTCAAACTGCAATTTTCAGCTTGTAGCTCTGATACCTTGTTGAAATTTGATGACTAAAAAAGGTTTCCAACAATCCCAACCCTGTTTTAATTTCACCTTATCACTCCCATTCAGTTAAATGCCCTTTCCCATAAACATACATTCAACATATAGAATTCTGGAAATGAAATTTTTAGATTAAAACACATGGGACTATCAACACATGCTAAAAATAAATATGGACATAACCAGACCAACAACACATAAAATTACACAGTTTTTTGGTCAAATTAGACCCAAACAAAACGCCTTCAATCTTCTTCGGGGAAAACCTTGTTGAAAATAGCAACAAGAAATGCTACAAATAACATTGCTATAGATAGCATTTTAGGTATCAGTGTTGAAAATAGCAACAAGGAATGCAAAAAATAAAAATGCTATAAATAGCATTGCTATAAAAATAGCATTTAGGATATTCCAATTATAATTTTTCCTTGAATTAAAATTCGAATTTAGTCTCACCAGCTGCTTGAAAAATAATTAATTAATTCATATTGAGTTAATTAGTTGGATAAATTCAAGCTAGAAGTCTTTGTGAAATCATGCAACAATTATCCCTTAAATTAAGGAGATTATCCCTTAATTAAGGAGGTAAGGATGAGTTGTAATTAGTTAGCTCAGTTAACTGAGTTATGTCTAGTTAAATTAGTTCCAAACAATTTGAGGAACTAATTGTGAGTTTAGTGAGTTAATGCATGTATGCATGCAACTAGTGTACTCCGGATAACTAAAGATTCTCTCATAAATAACTCATGCATTTCAGTTCAGACAAAGACCCAGTTGAGATTAAAGACAAGGACATTGTACTATCAGTTGGAGGAATTTTCCTATAAAGGAAACTTATCCATGCAGAAGGAACAAGGTTCCTTGAGTTTTGTGCAGTTCTAACAGTGTGTTAGAGCAGAGCAGTGTTACACTGGGTGAAGATCATCCCAGAGGTAATTGCGCAAGGAAATAGGAGGCTTGGAGGGTAGAGGAGAAGGTTTGTGAGAAGCCTTGTTTGCTTGTGAGCATCCAGGAGGATTGTACTGAGAGCTGGCTAGCTGTGAGAGCTAAGGCTTTGTGTAATCTTGATGTATTTCCACTTTGTATGATAATACAAATAGTGGGGTTTTTAGCTGAGGCTTTCCACATAGTATTCTTCTGTGTTTTATGTGCTTTGATTCTGCTTCTGGTTATATGTATTCTTCTTGATCTTGCTCAAATCTATTAATCTTCCGCATGTTTGATTGTAGTAGTAGATTAAAGTATTTTTCTTTAGTTATATTGTATTATCAGGTTAATCTACGGTCAGAATTTCTACATGGTGTCAGAGCGAAGGTGATCAAAGTGGAGAACAATATACAAAGAAGGGAGAAGTTTGAAGTTTGAAGTTCTTGATTGTAGGTACAAAATCGATTTCTTATCACATCTCAAAGTTCACCAATGGCGTTCAATGGCTTGAGACTCGAGTATGCCCTAGATGGCAACTCAAATTACATAGCCTGGAAGGATCGCATGGAAGCGGTATTAGAGGACAATGGTTTGAAGGACTTCATTGATCAAGAATTCCCCAAGCCAGCAGCAGCTAATGCCCAATAATTGGTGGAATGGAAGAAATGTGTGGCGAGAGCGAGGAGGATTCTTCTGGAGGGAGTTCGAGACCATATTGTCTCGAGTCTCCATGGGAAGGAGACTCCGTTTTCAATGTGGAAGACATTGAAGGATCTATATCAGAACAACAGTGACCAGAGGAAGTTGGCGCTGAAGGACAAGCTTTGGAAAATCAAGTGTGAAAAGGGCGACACGATCTCTACATATCTGAACAAGCTCACCACCTGCAGAGATGAGCTTGGAAGTGTAGGAATCATGACAGTCGATGATGACATGGTGAGTCTTGCTCTCCTCGGTCTTCCTAAGAGCTGGCATAGCTACTAGGACTCAGTGAATGAAAGAGAGAAACTGCCAGATTGCGAACTACTGTGGTCGGATCTGATGCAGGAGGAGATCAGGAGGAGCACCAAAGATGGTTCTTCATCCAAGGAGGATGAAGAAAATCTAGCCTTAGCCAGTAAGGCAAGGAAAGGGAAGGAGAAAGATTCTCATTCCAAATTGAGTTCTTCCCATTGTGGGAAGAAGATTGACAAATCTAAAGTGAAGTGCTTTAATTGTCATGAGGTGGGCCATTATGCAACTAATTGTCCATTGAAGAATTCCAAGAAGGGATCCTCGGAAGGATCTGAAGGTGAGGCATTGGCCTCTCAGTTCGAATTGAATTTTACCCTCATCGCATGCATGGTTTCAGCGATGATGGGTTGTGGTTGGTTTCTTGACAGTGGAGCCTCATTCCACACGACCGACGATAAGAGTTTGTTTAGTACCTTGGAAGAGAAAGACCTCCAGATGCACATCGAGATGGGTAATGATGAAAGGTATAATTTTTCAGGAGTGGGCACGGTTGCTTTTCAAAAGGAGCATGGAGCTCTCATTACCTTGACAGGTGTGAAGTATGTGCCTGAGCCGAAGAAGAACTTGTTATCGATCGCGATGTTGGAGGACAAAGGCTACGATGTTGTCTTCAGTAAGGGAAAGGTTTTCCTTAGACACATCACCACGAGACAGGGGAAGCATATTGGTTCACGAGTCAAGAACCTATATGCTCTTGAGGTTCAAGATGCATGCAAAGCCTCGAGGAGAAAGGCAAATGTTGGAGACTTGGTGGTTGAGAGGGAGAGTACATTACCTCTCAACATGTAGCCTCAAAAGAAGTCTCAGACAATTGTGGAGAAGCCACAATTGGTGAAGCAATTTTAGGAGGTTGTGGAGCAGTCACAACTGGAGAAGCCGAGAGGAGATCGAGTGGAGGCATCCACTCATGCAGAGACCTCCAGTAGGGGGAAATTTGGAGCCAAGTGGGCAGAGGGATCACATGCAGCCATACCACCAGGTGTGAGGTGGGGCGATGTGAAGAGATAGTCCCAAGAAGGTTGAAATAGGGGCAGGATCCTTGAGGTACCCAGCGTGTTTGATTAGACCTTGCTACGGGAGCCTCGACGAGTAGTAGCAGGACTGGCTGAGTGGGTAGAGACAGATGTGGATGGAGCGGCAGAGGGAGCTTCAACATCAGAGGGTGTTTCTAGCTCAACAAGGAGGTCAGTTACTTACTTCTCAGTAACTGAGTTGCAGTGCAGCATTGGGCAGCACGATGCAACATGATGAGAGGAGGTGCAGTGCGGATGCAGTGCTGGGAGATAGGACTAGCGACAGAACGGATGCAGCACGAGGAATCAGTGGGATTGATGCAGTCAGAGATCAAACTGACAAAGGTTAGAGCTGTCAGATACTGAAGAGCATAGAGGTGCAAAGTTTTTAGTTGACAGAGGCAATAGCAGTGAGATACTTTGATGACAGATGCATCATACTGCTTCAGGTTGTATATTTTTTTGTTTTAGGAGTTGCTGCAGCAACAACACTTGAGAGAAGTGTTGCATGCAGAACATTCCAAAGGTTCAGGATCGGGTTCGAGTTGAATGCCTTTCTTGTAGAGAGGGAGTGTTGAAAGTAGCAATAAGAAATATTAAAAATAGAAATGCTATAAATAGCATTGCTATAGATAGCATTTCAGGTACCAGTGTTGAAAATAGCAACAAGGAATGCAAAAAATAATAATGTTATAAATAGCATTGCTATAAAAATAGCATTCAAGATATTCCAATTTTAATGTCTTTGAATTAAAATTCGAATTTAGTCTCACCAGCTGCTTGAAAAATAATTAATTAATTCATATTGAGTTAATTAGTTGGAGAAATTCAAGGTAGAAGTCTTTGTGAAGTCATGCAACAGTTATCCCTTAAATTAAGGAGATTATCCCTTAATTAAGGAGATAAGGATGAGTTGTATTTGAGTTGTAATTAGTTAGCTCGGTTAATTGAGTTATGTCCAGTTAAATTAGTTCCAAACAGTTTGAGGAACTAATTATGAGTTTAGTGAGTTAATGCATGCATGCATGCAACTAGTGTACTCCAGATAACTAAAGATTCTCTCATAAATAACTCATGCATGATAGTTCAGACAAAGACCCAGTTGAGATTAAAGACAGGGATATTGTACTATCAGTTGGAGGAATTTTCCTATGAAGGAAACTCATCCATGCAGAAGAAACAAGGTTCCTTGAGGATTGTGTAGTTCTAACAGTGTGTTAGAGCAGTGTTACACTGGGTGAAGGAGATCATCCCAGAGGTAACTACGCAAGGAAATAGGAGGGTTGGAGGGCGGAGGAGAAGGTTTGTGAGATGCCTTGTTTCCCTGTGAGCATCCAGGAGGATTGTATTGAGAGCTAAGGCTTTGTGTAATCTTTATGTATTTCCACCTTGTATGATAATATAGATAACGGGGTTTTTAGCTGAGGTTTTCCCCAGAACATGCTTCTGTGTTTCAGGTGCATTGATTTTGGTTCTGGTTATATGTGTTCTGTTTGATCTTGCTCAAATCTATTAAGCTTCCACAAGTTTGATTGTAGAAGTAGATTAAAGTATTTTTCTTTAGTTATATTGCATTATAAGGTTAATCTACAGTCAGAATTTCTACAAACTTGTTAGAGAGGTCTTCAAATTTATTTATCTTTCAAGTTTGGGAAAAAAACATCTGCAGACAAAACAAAACCGCAAAATACAACTCACCTCTTCAGTCCAAAATTCCTTGAAAACCTTGCCCACTTTGCCTTGATTTTCATGCCCACTTGAAGCTGAAAATATGTACTATACGGATACGACTGTGCGGATGCCTTGTTTGCTTGTGAGCATCCAGGAGGATTGTACTAAGAGCTAGCTAGCTGTGAGAGCTAAGGCTTTGTGCAATCTTGATGTATTTCCACCTTGTATGATAGGACAGATAGTGGGGTTTTTAGTTGAGGTTTTCCCCAGAGTATTCTTCTGTGTTTCAGGTGCATTAATTCTGCTTCTGGTTATATGTGTTCTGCTTGATCTTGCTCAAATCTATTAAGCTTCCACAAGTTTGATTGTAGAAGTAGATTAAAGTATTTTTCTTTAGTTATATTGCATTATCAGGTTAATCTACAGTCATAATTTCTACAAACTTGTTAGAGAGCTCTTCAAATTTATTTATCTTTCAAGTTTGGGAAAAAAACATTTGCAGAAAAAATAAAACCGCAAAATACAACTTATCTCTTTAGTCCAAAACTCCTTGAAAACCTTGCCCACTTCGCCTCGATTTTCATGCCCACTTGAAGTTGAAAATATGTATTATACGGATACGACTGTACAGACTATACCGTACAAACTTTACGGATTTCCGTACTGCTTTACGGATTTTTTTTCAAAAAGTTTTTTTTTGTTTTTTTTGTTTTTGTTTAACTTCTCTCAAACGACATGCAACTCACAACATACAATGTTGTTTGTACTGTACCTTCTCCTATCTTCTAAACCTTGATTTCCATGCCAGCTTTTTCCAGAAATCACTCCTTTAGCTTGCTGCAACAAATTTCTCCTTCAGAACTTTTCTGCAACTCTCAGCCTCCTTTCTCCAAGAACTTTACGGATTTCTGTACTGCTGTACAGATTTTCTTTCAAAAAGTTTTTTTTTGTTTTTTTTTTTTTGTTTTTAACTTCTCTCGAACGACATGCAGCTCACAACATTCAATGTTGTTTGTACTGTACCTTCTACTATCTTCTAAACCTTGATTTCCATGCCAGCGTTGTCTAGAAATCACTCCTTCAGCTTGTTGCAACAAATTTTTCCTGCAGAACTTTTCTCCAACTCTCAGCCTCTTTTCTCCAATCTGCT
Organism: Pinus tabuliformis; assembly: GCA_031772625.1. Lineage (NCBI taxonomy): Eukaryota > Viridiplantae > Streptophyta > Pinopsida > Pinales > Pinaceae > Pinus > Pinus tabuliformis. The sequence goes on along the minus strand of CM062819.1, from coordinate 420,261,970 downwards.
CATGAAGAATGAATGTAGACTCTCTTTTATTTTCCCCCTTTTCTTTCCCTAAATGACTTTTGGGCAACCCTAAGATCTAATGGCTCAGATTCATTTAGGTCAAGGGATGAGAATAAATGTGCATTTAATTCTCACTTTCTATTTTTTAACTCACCCATTAAATAAAGTACCCACATTGTACTTTATGTCTAAAGTCACTTTTCACTTTATAATTTAACATTGACTTTACCACTTATAAAGTCACTTTCACTTTATAAAGTCACACTTAGGAAAAGAACTATTTTGGACTCTTTTACCTAGGTAGAGACTAACCCATGGGAAGCCACTTGTCCAAGGTATATTAAAAATCAACACTCCCTCTTACCGAGGAAAGTGTTTCTCACTACACCCATTTTGTCCCTGAAATGGACATGTTTGCCTCTTGGCAAGGACTTTGTGAGAACATCGGCGACTTGCTCATTTGTTGATATATACTCCAACTTCACTGCCCCCTTCTGAACACAGTCCCTAATGAAATGATATCTGAGGTCAATGTGTTTTGACCTGTCATGAAACACTGGAATCTCTATGAGTTTAATGCAACTCTAATTATCACAGTGAATAACCATCGGTCTCAACTCCTGATCAAATAGGCCATACAACAACTTGCGAAGCCAAAAGGCCTCAGAAATAGCCTGGCTAGCAGTCATATTTTCAGCCTCTGAAGAGCTCAAAGCCACTGACTTTTGCTTTTGACTGAACCACGACACAACTGCCGAGCCCAATCTAAAGCAACACCCTAAAGTGGTTTTCCTATCAGACGCATAGCCTGCGCAATATGAATCTGTATAACCTGCCAACCTCACTCCATCTCCCCACTTATAGTCCAGACCATAATCAACAGTCCCTTGCACGTAGCGAAGAATGTGCTTCGTAGCTACCCAGTGCAACTTCTTGGGCTCAGCCATGAACTCGCTAAGTGTATTCATTGCAAAGCATATATTTGGCATAGTGTTAACCAGATACATCAAGGACCCAATAAGCTACCTATACAATGTGGGATCCACCAAACTAGCTTCTGAAGCATGAAGCTTCTTCCAATTGGTGATCATAGGCGTAGACATGGGTCTACAATCTGCCATGTGCAATCTGCTTAACACATCCACAGCATACCGCCCCTGCCCCAAAAAGATATGCCCCTTCTCCTACCACACCTCATGCCCCAATAAGTAATGCATCAACCCAATGTCCCGCATCTCGATCTCCATAGAAAGATCCTCCTTGTAACCACTAATAAGTCTCTTTGCCCCAGTAATGAACAAGTCATTAACATACAACACAAGAATGAGTGGGTCATCCCCTACGACAATGTAGTATAGGTTTGGATCTGCATCACTCTTCGTGAAACCCATTTGCTGCAAGTAAGTATCAATCCTCGAATACCATGCTCTTGAAGCTTGCTTAAGTCCGTAGAGTGCTTGCCTAAATCTACATACACGGGTCTCTCGCCCAAGTACCTCAAAGACTCGTGGTTTCTCAACATACACCTCCTCTCTAACTCCGTTCATAAATGCGGTCTTCACATCCATCTGATGGATCTGCCAACCCATTTCTGCAGTAATAGAAATAAGGGAACATATAGAAGTGTAGCGAGCTACGGGAGTGAAGGTCTCATGATTGTCAACTCCCTCTATCTGTGAGAACCCTCTAGCCACAAACCTTGCCTTGAAGTTCTCAATGTTGCCATCCGCAGCATGCTTGATCTTGTAGAGCCACCTGGAAGTCACAACTGACCTGCCCTAGGGCCTAGGCACCACTTCCCAGACATTGTTCTTAATGATAGAGGCATACTCCTCCACCATAGCCTCTCTCCATACCTCCTGGCTGGCAGCCTCCTCATAGCTAGAAGGCTCAGAGTCAGCAATGTTGGTAGCCTTAGCTACATAACTGGAAAAATGCCCAGGTGGCACACCCTACCTATTAACCCTCTTTGAGGACCAACGGACTCTGCTTCCTTCAAGGTGTCTTGAAGCCACGTGGGCCTCCTCATCCCTAAAGAAGCTTCCCCATAGGGAACCTCATTCTCTGCTCCCCAGTTTGGTGAACCTGAAGGTCTGCCAACTGACCCTAGTGTGCTTGTACCAACACCTATCCTCGAAGAACCTGTAATAGCATCTGTGCATGTGTCAGCTGAAGTGCCATGTGAACTTTGTACTAGTGGACTCCCTAAAGAAGTGCTCGGTGAACTCGCCACTGGTGCCCTATATGTCATTGACACTGAAGTACCTCCTGTATCAGTCGATCCAAAACCCTGAGGTCCTGCTCCCTGTACTTTACCTCCCTGCCGAGGAGAAGTCTGTGACTCTCTCTCATCATACTCTCGTGATCTCCGATAGGCCCTCTCCTCCTCGAACTTCACATCCCTCCTAATCACCACTCTCCCTTTAGAAGGAATGAAGATCCGATAGGCCTTCCAAGTCTCGCTATAACCCATAAAGATACCCTTCTCTCCCATGGGTTTGAGCTTTGTCCTCTGCTCCTTGTGGATATAAGAATATGCGAGACATCCAAAGATACGAAGATGTCCCACATGAGGCTTCTCTCGAGTGAAAGACTCCTCAGGAGTCATATTCCCCAATACTTTGTGAGGACTCTTGTCTCGAAGATAAACAACAGTATTGCAGGCCTCAGCCCACAAAAACAAAGGCAACCCCTGATCATGAATCATCGCTCTAGTAGCCCCAACAATAACTCTGTTATTCCTTTCAGACACCCCATTCTGTTGGGGGTTGTAAGGAAGTGTGAACTCTCTCCTAATGCCCTCCTGTGCACAGAAGTCAGAAAACCCACCATCGGTGTACTCACCACCATTGTCTGACCTCAAGACTCGAAACTTCCTACCTGTCTGCATTTCCACAAGAGCTTTGAACTCTTTAAAGAGCGGACTGCAATCGCTTTGGCCGAAGTGATGGAAGCTCCCGTGGGATGCATCAATACCTTCCCTCTTGAGAAAGTGACGTCAAACCCCTTCTCCTCCATAACAGACATTGAAATCAAGTTCTTCTTCATCCCTGGAACATACAAAACATCCATGACCTTCAAAGGAGGCAAAGACTCCCTCTCAAAGGTCACAGTCCCCACACCAACAACTCCCATAGTGCGGTTATCTCCTAATATAATCTAAATATCAAGTGCCCTCTCTGCAAGCTCTGAAAAGAAGTCTCATCCGCCTTGCATATGGCGGGAAGCCCCGTTGTCTATGTACCACACATCGGATGATGTAATCCTACTAGATGTAGAAGTAATAAATGCAAAGTCCTGGAAATCCACGCTGGCTGTATTATGGAGAAAAATAAAAATGGGGACATTACAGTCCTTCTGCCCTAAGATTGCTTGCCCTCAAGCAATCCAAATCTGTGGCCCAATGCATCTGAGACCCAATGCCCGAATCCCATACGAACCATTGGGTGATGCCCTGCTCCTGTGTCCTCCCAAGAACAAGTATCAGGGCTCCAAAGCTCTTGTTGTGCTATAACTCAAACCGTGAATGTTGTTCCATCCACTGTGTACCAACTCATCATCTCTCTCCAATCCAAACCTTGGCACAAACCAAGGTCATTCTCATCATACTGATGTTGTGCTGAAATACTGATGAGTGGTCGGCCTACATCCTGATGCCAACTGAAGCATGTAATATCCCTTACTTCTAAGGGATCTTGCATTACACTACTCCTAACTAAAAATTATACTCCACCAATAGGGTACCAGCTCATGACCTCTCGCCAATCAAATGCATGGACTCTAGTGTACGGAACAATTCTACTATGTTAATGTTGGTCCAAGCTCAATTGATGATGCTCTATTTGGTCAATCAACCATTTTTGTCTAAGGAAACCCACCCCTTGCTATATAATAGGCAAAAGTGGGCAAGTTGTGGTACAAACCCTATCTATGTACTCCTAGAGAGGGCTCCTCCCTAAAAGTCACACAACTCTACCAGCTTCCTGTGCATCTACCCGCACCTCATCAGTGGGTCGGCCAAAAGATGGATGAACCACCATCTCCAATATCTCCTGCTGTCGACTCGTCTCCTGCAAAACTACCTTGTCAATCTCCAACACCTCTTGAGGACAAGTGTCAATGAATACTGTCACCTTGCCTGCTATCTGCACATCTGTCTACTCCTCATCAATCGCTAACCCCAAGTGTGGCTGCCCATCCTCCATCATCATGAGTTCAGTATGAACCTCCAACTGTCATTCCCTAGAAGGCTCACCATGCATATTGTGCATATCCTCCTGCTCGGCTGACCCATGTGTTGAAATTTGATGACTAAAAAAGGTTTCCAACAATCGTAACCCGGTTTTAATTTCACTTTATCACTCCCATTCAGTTAAATTCCCTTTCCCATAAACATACATTCAACATATAGAACTCTGGAAATGAAATTTTTAGATTAAAACACATGGGTCTGTCAACACATGCTGAAAATAAATATGGACATAACCAGACCAACAACACACATAAAAATACACAGATTTTTGGTCAACGTAGACCCAAGAAAAACCCCTTCATTCTTCTCCGAGGAAAACGTGTTAGAGAGCTCTTCAAATTTATTTATCCTTCATGTTCAGAAAAATACATTTGCAGACAAAACAAAACAACAAAATACAACTTATCTCTTCAGCCCAAAACTTCTTGAAAACCATGCACACTTGTAGCTGAAAATATGTACTGTACGAATAATACTTGTATGGACTATATTGTACGGTTAAAAAAGAAAAAAAGAGAAAGAAAAACGTCTTTTTCAAAAACTTCGCTCGAACGTAATGCAACTCACAGCATTCAATGTTGTTTGTATTGTACCTTTTGTTGTCTTCTAAACCTTTACTTGCATGCCCAGATTTGCCCAGAAATCACTCCATCAGCTTACTGCAAGAAAATTTCTCGTTCAAAACTTTTCTCCAGCTCTCAGCGTCCTTTCTCCAATCTGCGCATGAAGAATGAATGCGGTCTCTGTTTTCTTTTCCCCCTTTTGTTTCCGTAAATGACTTTTGGGAAACCCTAAGATCTAATGGCTCAAATTCATTTAGATGAAGGGATAAGAATAAATCTGCATTTAATTCTCACTTTCTGTTTTTTAACTCACCCATTAAATAAAGTACCCACATTGTACTTTACATCTAAAGTGACTTTTCATTTTATAATTTAACATTGACTTTACCACTCATAAAGTCACTTTCACTTTATAAAGTCACACTTAGGAAAGTAATTATTTTGGACACTTTTACCTAGGTAGTGACTAACCCATGGGAGACCACTTGTCCAAGGTACATTAAAAATCAACACTTCCTCTTGCTGAGGAAAGTGTTTCTCAGCACACCCAGTTTGTCCCAGAAATGGACATGCTTGCCTCTTGGCGAGGACTTCGGAAGAACATCGGCCACTTGCTCATCTGTTGATATATACTCCAGCTTCACTGCCCCCTTCTGAACATAGTCCCTGACGAAATGATATCTGATGTCAATATGTTTTGACCTGTCATGAAACACTGTATTATCTGTGAGTTTAATGCAACTCTGATTATCACAGTGAATAAATGTCGATCTCAACTCCTGATCAAATAAGTCATACAACTACTTGCGAAGCCAAAAGGCCTCACAACTAACCTGACCAGCATCCATATACTCAACCTCTGGAGAGATGAAAGCAACTAACTTTTGCTTTTGGGTTAACCACGACACAACTGCTGAACCTAATCCGAAGCAACACCCTGAAGTGTTTTTCCTATCAGAAACATAACCTACCCAATCTGAATCTATGTAAACTGCCAACCTCACAGCATCTCCCCGCCTATAGTCCATACCCTAATCAACAGTCCCCTGCACGTAGCGAAGAATGTGCTTTGCAGCTACTTAGTGCACCTTCCTGGGCTCAACCATGAACTGGTTAAGTGTGTTCACTGCAAAGGATATATCTGGCCTAGTGTTGACTAGATACATCAAGGACCCAATAAGCTGCCTATACAATGTGGGATCCACCAAACTAGAATTTGAAGCATGAAGCTTCTTCCAGTGGGTGATCATAGGTGTAGACATGGGTCTACAATGTACCATGTGAAATCTGCTCAACACATCCACAGCATACTTCCCCTGCCCTAGAAAGATATGCCCCTCCTCCTACCACACCTCAAGCCCCAAAAAGTAATGCATCATCCCAATGTCCTTCATCTCGAACTCCATAGAGGGATCCTCCTTGCAACCACTAATCAATGTCTTTGCCCCAGTAATGAACAAGTCATCAACATACAACACATGAATGAGCGGATCATCCCCTACAACAATGTAGTATAGGTTCAGATCTGCATCACTCTTCGTGAAACCCATCTGCTGCAAATAAGTATCAATCCCCGAATACCAAACTCTCAGAGCTTGCTTAAGTCCGTAGAGTGCTCGCCTAAACTGGCATACATGGGTCTCCCACCCAAGTACCTCAAAGCCCTGTGGTTGTTCAACATACACCTCCTCCTCTATAACTCCATTCAGAAATGCGGTCTTCACTTCCATTTGATGGATCTAGCAACCCATTTCTGCAGCAATAGAAATAAGCGACCGGATAGTGTACCGAGCTACAGGAGCGAAGGTCTCATCATAGTCAACTCCCTCTATCTGTGAGAACCCTCTAGCCATAAACCTCACCTTGAACTTCTCAATGTTACAATCCACAGTGTGCTTGATCTTGTGGAGCCACCTTGAAGTCACAACTGACTTTTCCTCAGGCCTAGGCACCACTTCCCAGACATTGTTCTTAATGATAGAGGCACACTCCTCCACCATAGCCTCTCTCCATGCCTCTTGGATGGCAACCTCCTCATTGATAATAGGCTCAGAGTCAACAATATTGGTAGCCTTGGCTACATAACTGCAAAACCGCTCGGGTGGCACACTCTCCCTGTTCACCCTCTTCGGAGGAACGACGGATTCCGCTTTCTTCAAGGTACCTTGAAGCCACTTGGGCCTCCTCTTCCCTGAAGAAGCTTCCCCATAGGGAGCCTCATCCTCTGCCCCCCAGTTTGGTGAACCTGAAGGTCTACCAACTGACCCTCGTGTGCTTGTACCAGCATCTGTCCTCGAAGAACCTGTACTAGCACCTATGCATGTGTCAACGGAAGTGCCATGTGAACTCTGTACCAGTGGACTCCCTAAAGAAGTGCTCGGTGAACTTGCCACATACACCTCCTCCTCTATAACTCCGTTCATAAATGCGATCTTCACATCCATCTAATGGATCTGCCAACCCATTTCTGCAGTAATAGAAATAAGGGAACGGATAGAAGTGTACCGAGCTACGGGAGTGAAGGTCTCATCATTGTCAACTCCCTCTATCTGTGAGATCCCTCTAGCCACAAACCTTGCCTTGAAGTTCTCAATGCTGCCATCGGCAACATGCTTGATCTTGTAGAGCCACCTGGAAGTCACAACTGACTTGCCCTCTGGCCTAGGCACCACTTCCCAGACATTGTTCTTAATGGTAGAGGCATACTCCTCCACCATAGCCTCTCTCCATACCTCCTGGCTGGCAGCCTCCTCATAGCTAGTAGGCTCAGAGTCAGCAATGTTGGTAGCCTTAGCTACATAACTTGAAAAATGCCCAAGTGGCATACCCTACCTATTAACCCTCTTTAGAGGACCAACGGACTCTGCTTCCTTCAAGGTGTTTTGAAGCTGCTTGGGCCTCCTCATCCCTAAAGAAGCTTCCCCATAGGGAACCTCATTCTTTGCTCCCTAGTTTGGTGAACCTGAAGGTCTGCCAACTGACCCTAGTGTGCTTGTACCAACACCTATCCTCAAAGAACCTATAATATCATCTGTGCATGTGTCAGCTGAAGTGCCATGTGAACTTTGTACTAGTGGACTCCCTAAAGAAGTGCTCGGTGAGCTCGCCACTGGTGCCCTATATGTCATTGACACTAAAGTACCTCCTGTATCAGTCGATCCAAAACCCTGAGGTCCTGCTCCCTGTACTTTACCTCCCTGCCGAGGAGAAGTCTGTGACTCTCTCTCATCATACTCCCGTGATCTCCGATAAGCCCTCTCCTCCTCGAACTTCACATCCCTCCTAATCACCACTCTCCCTTTAGAAGGAATGAAGATCCGATAGGCCTTCCAAGTCTCGCTATAACCCATAAAGATACCCTTCTCTCCCATGGGTTCGAGCTTTGTCCTCTGCTCCTTGTGGATATAAGAATATGTGAGACATCCAAAGATACGAAGATGTCCCACATGAGGCTTCTCTCGAGTGAAAGACTCCTCAGGAGTCATATTCCCCAATACTTTGTGAGGACTCTTGTTCTGAAGATAAACAACAGTATTGCGGGCCTCAGCCCACAAAAACAAAGGCAACCCCTGATCATGAATCATCTCTTAGCAGCCCCAACAATAACTCTGTTATTCCTTTTAGACACCCCATTCTGCTGGGGGTTGTAAGGAACTATGAACTCTCTCCTAATGCCCTCCTGTGCACAGAAGTCAGAAAACCCACCATCGGTGTACTCACCACCATTGTCTGACTTCAAGACTCGAATCTTCCTACCTGTCTGCTTTTCCACAAGAGCTTTGAACTCTTTAAAGTGACTAAAGACCTCACCCTTAGTTTTCATGAAATATATCCAAGTCGTCCTATAGTAGTCATCAATGAATATAACATAATACTCATAACCACCCAATGACACATGAGACATACGACCACTAACATCAGTATGAATCAAGCCTAGTATACCTGTAGATCTGCTGTCGCTCGTTGGGAATGGTAACTTGGTGTACTCGCCCAAAGCACACCCTCTGCAGACCTCATAATGCTCGACACTAGAATCAGGAACTCTAGTAGTGATCTCCCTCAGTACTCTCAAAGCTTCATGATGCATATGTGCCATCTTCCAGTGCCATAACTCGCACAAGTCTCTACTGCTGGTGCTACTAGTGCGAGTACTACCATATGTGCTACTCACCAATGCTCTTTCTGATTGGTCAAACTGTGAAGAAAACTGGTCCACCTCTGCTGAAGCTGCAGTACCCTTCTTCCCCTTGTTCTTCCTCTCAGGACACGTAGCAGCATAGGGTCCCAACTTCTGACATGTCCAACATTTTACTTTGGACATATCCATATCTTTCTTCTTTTTCTTCTCCTTTCTCTTAGCCCCATCTGATGCGGCCCCTTTCTTGTCCTTCCGTTTGTTCTTCCCCCTGGCTATCAAGGCTACATCCTCCTCATCTGTTATGTTCACCCTACCACTGTCAGTCTTCTGTATCTCATGCTGCACACAATCATCCCGGAACCTGTCCCAATTGGGAAGATTCTCCCTAGAGGTAACGACATCTACAAAGACCTCCCAAGACTTAGGAAGCCCCGCTACAACTATCCTGACTAACTCTGTGGGTGCAACTGTCTCACCAATAGCAGTGAAATCATCACGTACCTGTTTGGCCCTGCTAAGATAATGAACTACATTTCAGCGTTTGTCATCCTGATGTTCTCCATTTGTTCTTTGAGTACCATCATATTTATTTCGTTGGTACTTTGATAGAGAGTGGTTAGAGCTCTCCACATTTTATATGCCTGTGTTTCCTCTCACCTGAGGAACCAGTTGATCCTTCAGATTGTCCATCAAAATATTTTTTGCCTTTGCGTTATTTTTTGTGAATTCAACAAGTTCGTTTGCAGCAATAGGAGGTACAACCAGTTGCCGCACTATGTCCCAAACTACTACCTCCTCAAACTACTATCCAAAATTTACAAAACCAAGAAAATGGAGAAATGAACTTTCCAGCACACCTTGCTGTCCCAAAAGTTCAATCTGTGTGAAATTTCACCTTACTGTCCCAAAATATCATTTTGTTGTCCAAAAATTCAGTTTGCTGTCCAAACCACTGTTTGTTGACCTAAACTACAGTCTGTTGTTCAAACTGCAATTTTCAGCGTGTAGCTCTTATACCATGTTGAAATTTGATGACTAAAAGAAATTTCCAACAATCCAAACCCTATTTTAATTTCACTTTATCACTCCCATTCAGTTAAATTCCGTTTCCCATAAACATACATTCAACATATAGAATTCTGGAAATGAAATTTTCAGATTAAAACACATGGGACTATCAACACATGCTGAAAATAAATATGGACATAACCAGACTAGCAACACACATAAAAATACAAACAGATTTTTGGTCAAATTAGACCCAGGCAAAACCCCTTCAATATTCTCCGAGGAAAACCTATTAGAGAGCTCTTCAAATTTATTTATCTTTCAAGTTCGGGAAAAATATATTTGCAGACAAAACAAAACCGCAAAATACAACTTATCTCTTCAGCCCAAAACTCCTTCAAAACTGTGCCGACTTTGCCTCGATTTTCATGCCCACTTGAAGCTGAAAATATGTACTTTACGGATATGACTGTATGGACTATACCGTACGAACTTTACGGAGTTCCGTACTGCTGTACCAATTTTTATCGAAAAGATTTGTTTTTAAAACTTTTGTCGAACGGCATGCAGCTCACAACATTCAAATTTTTTTGTATTGTACCTTCTGCTATCTTCTAAACCTTGATTTCCATGCCAGCTTTGTCCAGAAATCACTCCTTCAGCTCGCTGCAACAAATTTCTCCTTCAGAACTTTTCTCCAGCTCTCAGCTTCCTTTCTCAAATCTGCTCATGAAGAATGAATGTAGTCTCTCTTTTCCTTTCCCCCTTTTGTTTCCCTAAATGACTTTTGGGCAACCCGAAGATCTAATGGCTCAAATTCATTTAGATCAAGGGATGAGAATAAATGTGCATTTAATTCTCACTTTCTACTTTTTAACCAATCGATTAAATAAAGTACCCACATTGTACTTTATGTCTAAAGTCGCTTTTCACTTTATAATTTAACATTGACTTTACCACTTATAAAGTCACTTTCACTTTATAAAGTCACACATAGGAAAAGAATTATTTTGGACACTTTTCCCTAGGTAAAGGCTAACCCATGGGAAACCACTTGTCCAAGGTATATTAAAAATCAACACTCCCTCTTACCGAGGAAGGTGTTTCTCACTACACCCATTTTGTCCCTGAAATGGACATGCTTGCCTCTTGGCAAGGACTTTGTGAGAACATCTGCGACTTGCTCATCTGTTGATATATATTCCAGCTTCACTACCCCCTTCTGAACACAGTCCCTAATGAAATGATATCTGATGTCAATGTGTTTTGACCTGTCATGAAACATTGGATTCTCTGTGAGTTTAATGTGACTCTGATTATCATTGTGAATAACCGTCGGTCTCAACTCCTGATCAGACACAACTGCCGAGCCTAATCCGAAGCAACACCCTGGAGTGCTTTTCCTATGAGAAGCATAGCTTGCCCAATCTGAATCTGTGTAACCTGCCAACCTCACTCCATCTCCCTGCCTATAGTACAGACCATAATCAACAGCCCCTTGCACGTAGCAAAGAATGTGCTTCGCAGCTACCTAGTGCATCTTCTTGGGCTCAGCCATGAACTCAATAAGTGTGTTCACTGGAAAGCATATATTTGGCCTAGTGTTGACCAGATACATCAAGGCCCCAATAAGCTACCTATACAATGTGGGATCCACCAAACTAGAATCTGAAGCATGAAGCTTTTTCCAGTTGGTGATCATCGGTGTAGATATGGGTCTACAGTCTGCGATGTGAAATCTGCTCAACACATCCACAGTATACAGCCCCTGCGCCAAAAAGATATGCCCCTCCTCCTACCACACCTCAAGCCCCAAAAAGTAATGCATCAACCCAATGTCCTTCATCTCGATCTCCATAGAAAGATCCTCCTTGCAACCACTAATCAGTCTATTTGCCCCAGTAATGAACAAGTCATTAACATACAACACAAGAATGAGCTGATCATCCCCTACAACAATGTAGTTTTGGATCTGCATCACTCTTCGTGAAACCCGTCTGTTGCAAGTAAGTATCAATCCTCGAATACCATGCTCTTGAAGCTTGCTTAAGACTGTACAGTGCTCGTCTCAGTCGACATACATGGGTCTCTCGCCCAAGTACCTCAAAGCCTTGTGGTTTCTCAACATATACCTCCTCCTCTATAAATCCGTTCATAAATGTGGTCTTCACATCCATCTGATGGATCTGCCAACCCATTTCTGCAACAATAGAAATAAGGGAATGGATAGAAATGTACCGAGGTACGGGATTGAAGGTCTCATCATTGTCAACTCCCTCTATCTGTGAGAACCCTCTAGCCACAAACCTCGCCTTGAAGTTCTTAATGCTTCCATCCGCAGCATGCTTGATCTTTTAGAGCCACCTGGAAGTCACAACTGACTTGCCCTCGGGCCTAGGCACCACTTCCCACACATTGTTCTTAATGATAGAGGCATACTCCTCCACTATAGCCTCTCTCCATACCTCCTGGCCGGTAGCCTCCTCATAGCTAGTAGGATCAGAGTCAACAATGTTGGTAGCCTTGGCTACATAATTGCAAGAATGCCCAGGTGGCACACCCTACCTATTAACCCTCTTTAGAGGACCAATGGTGTCTTGAAGCCACTTGGGGTTCCTCATCCTTGAAGACGCTTCCCCATAGGGAACCTCATTCTCTACCCCCAAGTTTGGTGAACCTGAAGGTCTGCCAACTAACCCTTATGTGCTTGTACCAACACCTGTCCTCGAAGAACCTGTACTAACGCTTGTGCATGTGTCAGTTGAAGTGCCATGTGAACTTTGTACTAGTGGACTCCCTAAAGAAGTGCTCGGTGAACTCGCCACTGGTGCCCCAGATGTCACTAACACTGAAGTACCTCCTGTATCAGTCGATCCAAAACCCTGAGGTCCTGCTCCCTGTACTTGACCTCCCTGCTGAGGAGAAGTCTGTGACTCTCTCTCATCATACTCCCGTGATCTCCGATAGGCCCTCTCCTCCTCGAACTTCACATCCCTCCTAATCACCACTCTCCCTTTAGAAGGAATGAAGATTTGATAGGCCTTCGAAGTCTCGCTGTAAGCCTGTACCCCATAAAGATACCCTTCTCTCACATGGGTTCCAGTGTTGTCCTCTGCTCCTTGTGGATATAAGAATATGTATGACATCCAAAGATACGAAGATGTCCCATATGAAGCTTCTCTCTAGTGAAAGCCTCCTCAGGAGTCATATTCCCCAATACTTTGTGAAGACTCCTGTTCTGAAGATAAACAACAGTATTGCAGGCACCAGCGCACAAAAACAAAGGCAACCCTTGATCATGAATCATCGCTCTAGCAGCCCCAACAATAACTTTGTTATTCCTTTCAGACACCCCATTCTGCGCGGGGTTGTAAGGAACTGTGAACTCTCTCCTAATGCCCTCCCATGCACAGAAGTCAGAAAACCCACCATCGGTGTACTCACCACCATTGTCTGACATCAAGACTCGAATCTTCCTACCTATCTTCTTTTCCACAAGAGCTTTGAACTCTTTAAAGTGACTGAAGACGTCACCCTTGGTTTTCATGAAATATATCCAAGTCGTCCTATAGTAGTCATCAATGATAGGTGGCATCGGCTCCAAGTATAATCCCACGATTGTTTCCATCTCTACCAAATTAGAGAGTGCACCCATCTATCCGTTGAAGTGCCTTGAAGCACTACAATCAATAAGCCAGATTCCCAAAGAATCTGAGGGAGAGGGCCAATACAAGATAATGCTTGTTTATCTTATCAGAAAAAACATTTGATTCTTCATACCTGGGGTTCCTTGCTTTCTTTGAAGAGTTGACCATTTCCTTGATGACCTACATTGCCTGTCATTCCTTTTATCATTGAAGATGTCCCTGGAATGATTGTTATCTTCATCAAGAGATGTGTCTCTGCCATTTGGACAATCCTTCGGATAATGGCTGAACTTATTGCAACAAAGGCGTCCGCCTTTCCTTCCACCCTTACATCCAAACTTCCCAATGAAGTGATCTTTAGGTAGTCCATCAGAAACTTCATTCTGATAATATTCTCTGCTTCGACTTCACCCTCGGTGAATTTGAAGAGGGATGAGGAATCCACTGATCCTTTTGTCCTTTCCCAACTGTCTTCGGTGATTTCTCTTTCACTCGTACTTGGGAATTGTCTTCACCTCATCTTTGATACCATGTTAATAGCTATGTTCTATGCTAGAGCAATTTATTTCAATTTTCACAGTTAGCTCAATATCTTTTCCAGATTAGCCATCACATCAACATTAAAGTAAACTGCAGATAGAACATAAATATAAATCGCAGAAGACAAGAGGACACAAGATGTGGCGCTAGCCAAGGACAAACCCCAATGTGGGGAAATCCTTGATAAATTCTTCTTCTATGTTCTTCAATAGTTTAATAGAGAGAGAGAGATAGTACATTTACCACAGAGGTCAACATTTTGACTTTCTATATCTATATGAGATCAGCTGAAGGCATGTTGCTTCAACTGATTCTCCAAGGTGACTCCTTCACCCATCATAGCGCTGCATCTCGTCCACTTGCTGCACCTCATCATGCTGCACCATGTTGTACTTATCATCATAGTGCTGGACCTTAATTAGCATGCTATGCGCTTTATGTAGCTGCTTCTATTATTGTGTTGCTCTTATCACGGATCTGCACCCAATGTTGTACTCATCGCTGATCTGCACTCAATGATTGCTATGCTGCATTTCATCATGACTGTACCTATCACTGTACTGCATTATGCGCCATTGCTGCACCATGTTGCCATCCTGACCTATGTATTGGTTGCACCTTGCTTGCTTGTTGTCCCTAGCTTGCTTGTTGTCCTTAGCATTCTTGTTGTTGCATGCTAGCTGTAACATTGCATGCTTGGTGTATTTGCTGCTAAGTACCATACAACTGTCCCAATGTTAGTTAGCTATCCCTTGCACGCTGCCCTCCTTCGGAGACAGATGCTCTAGTTGTTCCCACAGTTCCGACAATTCTGGATTTTCCGGCAGTTTTGGCTTTTCCGGCAGTTTTGGCTTTTCCGGCAGTTCTGGCTTTTTCGGCTTTTCAGGGAGTTTCGGCTTTTTCGGCATTTTCGACTTTTCCGGCGATTCCGACTTTCTCGCATTTCCGGCTTTTCCGGTAGTTCCGGCTTTCGATAGTTCTGGATTTTCCAGTAGTTCCGACTTTTCCGGCAATTTCAGCTTTTCCAGCAGTTCCGACAGTTCTGGCTTTTCCAACAGTTCCGACTTTTCTGATAATTCCGGTGGTTCCGACTTTTCCAGCAGTTCCGACTTTTCCAACAGTTCCGGCTTTTCCGACAGTTCCGACAGTTCCAACTTTTTCAGCAGTTCTGGATTTTCCAGCAGTTCCGGCTTTTCCGACAATTCCAGCAGTTTCGACTTTTCCGGCAGTTCCGGCTTTTTCGACAATTCCAACTTTTCCCGCTTTTCCAACTTTTTGAGCAACGTAGAGCTTATTCTCCCATGACCGCATTTAGATCCAGGGCATGTTATCTAGGGCAGCGTGTACCGTAGGGCACTCCCTCTAGCTCTCATCTTCATCAAACCCAAAACAGGATGAAGTGAGATCTCAAGAGTGAGTGTGTGTGTGACAAATGACTTCAAGTCCTCTTCTATTTATACTAAAACGTAGAGGTTGAATAAACATCACTGTTGGGCCTCTGAGCCTACATAAGTTGCTGGCCGACTTGACAATTTGTCCGTAATCAAAATAAATTCATATCTTCATAAATACTTATCGGAATCGGATGATCTTTAGATCAATCCTACACCTCTTTGATGAGAGGCATCCAAGAAAAATATTAGCTGCCATAAATAAGATGACCCACATGGAGTTTGGCCCTAGTTTCCAATTTTAACACGTTGCGACCATGATCCCTGTTGCAGCCCCAATCTGCAGTAGATCACATGAAGCATAAAAGGGTTAGCTAAATCAGATTTGTATTGGGCTGCACGTGGCCCTTAAGCAAAAATAAGCTTCGTTCAATTATATATGTGCTGGTCTTGCTCCCAAAATAGTCAGACTGAAACTAGAGACTCGGTCGATTAATTAAATGATGATGGTGCAACCTCAGGCACCTGCACAAGTCACCTGCATTTAACAATGAATACGAATTTACGTCCAGTGGACGTGTTCGTCTTCTTGGCATCATGCTCTTATTCAGACCAGGTCGTAGTTGCGCGCGAATGTTCGGTTGAGGAGAAGTAATTTACCACAGATCAGCTGCTTGATTAAAGGCTGCTTGAATAAAGAAAAGTAAGTTCGAATACAAAAGCTTTCTATTGTTCCCTGTTAGTCTCTGTTTATTGATCACCCCTATTTTGGTATCAGAGCCATACCCCGTTTCCTGGACACGATACATTCTATAGACAGAGTCTGAAGTTAGCCAGGAAGCCTTCGAAAAGCATTTGTTTTACAAGTGCTGTGTAGATAAAAGCTGCTTCAGTCAATCTCTGAAATAGATTGTAAAGGTTCAACATGGCCAATTTCTTAAGATCCTTTTCAAATATTGACAGACGATCTGTATCTGAAGTAGATAGTAGATCTCTTGAATCTGACAATGTAGAACATGAAAAGGTAGAAGACCCAGAAAGCTGGAACCCGCCCGTGTTAAGTTCTAAAGAAATTTATCCAGTTCCATCGTTGTTCAGACTATCCAAAAGGGCTTTGCTCAAGGAAGTAGAACTAAAAATAAAGATATCAGGTCCATCTGTACAAATTGTCGGTCTCAACTTGTTTTCTGATGATGAAATTAAAAAATTCAGAAAATATGTGGCTGAAAAGAGATTCTTCTATTTACATTTTGGGGGAATTAGAATTGGATTAGCTCCACTATTCCATCATGGCCTCAACACTCCCTGCATAGCAGAAGTTTTCGACACCAGACATAACATATATGATCATGCCCGAATTGGAACAATACTTGGAAATCTATCCTCGGGATGTCAATATGGCACTATCTATCCAGATTATGCCATTAGTTTGTCTGATATTCACTTGAAAGATTGTTGGAAAGCTTTGATTGGAGTACAAGGTCTAGAAATGGTTCAAGACAGTGAATATTTATCCGTGATAGTCCAAACCTCTTTCCAGCTAACAAATACAGTACATCCTAAATTAAGACAGCCAGTTTTAAAAGATTGTGTTGCTGTAGGAATAAGCAATGCACAAGTAGAAGGGGTTCATTATGATAAAGAAGCTTTGCCTAATGACTGGTATATCCAATATAAATCTCTGGCATCAGCAGACAGTTCTAATAGTTCTATTAAAAGAATGTCTGTATCAGATGGTTGTGTTAGAATTCTTCCAAACAGACCAAAAATACCACGACCCATAGTCATGCCAGAAAAACATGTGTTACCAGCAATCCAAGAAAATGAACAACCTCCTGTCAGTGGAAGAAAATCTTTTTATCGTCATATTCCTTTACCAGATGAAGCTAGTTCTTCCACCAGTATCCCGCTGTCTACAAACCAGTTGTACATACCAGAAGAAAAACCTTTCTTTGCTGTAAATAAAATGTTTCGAACATATGTTAGTTTAACTCCACCCGTTGAGGAATTCCAGTTTGCAAATCGCAGATTTGTAAAAGGAGGAAAATGGCCGCCTAAAACAAAATTCAGTACTTCTTTGTCCAATACTAGACAGCCAGCAACAAGAGCTGACTACGCTCCATTACTAGAACAAAATTCACAGAATCCAAATGATATGGACCAAATATACCAGATAGGAAACTATCTAACCACTTGGTGTTCTCACGCTGAAGATGTTCTAGATGACTTAGGTAAACAAGCTGATCTGATAAATGCTAATCTGAAATTGCTTTATGATGAGCAACAATCAGAAAAGCTAGAAAAGGAAGAAAGAAGAAGAAGGAGACAGAAGAAGAAGGCCAAAGAAATTCCTAAGTTTCACATAGATATGAGTGCACCTAATTATTGGGATCAAGAAGAAGAAGAAGAATCAAAAGAAGCAGTAACTGCAACGAGTGCAGAAGAATCCACTTCTAAGAACACTAGAAAGCTAACCAGTGAAAGAGAAACATATAAAACAGATAAACCTTTTGTTTCAAAAAAGGAAGTGATGACCCTGGAACAAGCTGCCTCTAAATTTCCTTCTTTTATCTTGCCTTCCATAAATAATCAGAATAAGGCTCATATCCTGAAAGAAGTCAATAAGTATCCACGTGTTGAAGAAGATCTGTATGCTGCCAACACAAGTGGCTATATCTTAGATTTGGATAATTCTTCAAACCCTGGAGAATCAATCCGGATTTGGATAGGTGCTCTTTATCAAATGCAGGTCACAACAAAATTAGATAATGTATCCATTATGGTCCTAGCAGAAAAACGCATGACTGGTATAGTCTATGATTGGTGGATGGGACCATCAGAGGAAGAGAGAAGAGCCGTCATGGAAGCCAGACTGTCTACATTAGAATTATTGCTAAAAACACAGTTCGTGCCAGAACCAGTTGATGAGAAAAATCAATTGATAACAGATCTTAGTCGAATGGAATTAAAAGATTTGAAATATTTTGATCAATTCAGTAGAGATTTCATGGCTAAGGTTTTTAAAGCTAATCTCTCAAATGATGTGGCTCAAAAAATTTCTTTTTTGTCAAAGTTACCAGGCAATCTAGGAGACCTCATTATGAAAGATCTAGATGTACAGAACAAAAGACTAGATCAAGTTTATTGGGTAGACCTTCTTTTCAGAATTACAGAGAAAGTCAAATACTTATGCTGGCAAAAGAAGGCGCATGACATCACACCCAGTTCTGATGTCTGCAAAATAATGCTACCATGGACACCATTCAAAAAGAAGAAGAAAACAAAGAGGTATGGTAGATTTAAACCCAAGAGAGTCTCAAATCCAAGAAAGCCATTCCGCAAGTATAAATTTTTGAAGAAAAGATCAAGACCAAGAAACAATAATTGTTGTTTCATTTGTAAAAAGGAAGGACATTTTGCACGAAAGTGCCCGCAAAATTCATCAAGTAAACTTAAAGCTTGTATAGATATAGAAGAGTTTCAAGATGATTGGTCCATAGTAGAATCAGAAGATGATATTTCAGATGTATATATTTTGACTGAAATATCAGATGCAGAAGAGGAAGAAGAATGTGTTCAGAAGATGAATTTCTGTTTATCCTGTTCAGAGGATGATTTTTCAGAAGAACTCCATTACAGTGAAGAAGAAGAAAGTGACATTGAAGTCACTAGCGAAACAACAGATGTTTCAGAGGATGAATCAGAAAGTTCACGGTCAGAACAGTCAGAAAACAAAGGTAAGCAAACTATGTTACCTTTTCCAGAAGTAAATGCTTTTTGTCCATTTCAGAAAAGAACCACAGCCTCTACCAGTCTTCCAAAACCAGAGATTACTAAGACAGAAGAACATACTTTGTTAAAAAAGATAGTCAAGACTAATAGCCTTATTTATATCCCAGTTCAAGTTCAAGTAAAAAATGAATGGATATCTGTTGATGCGTTCATAGATACCGGTGGATCAAATAATTTGGCTAGACCATCTTTGTTTAAATCTCTGTGGAAACCATTGCAAAATATACTGGTTTCTGAAACAATAGGAGGATCTGTGAGTTTAACTCATTATGTAGATAATATTCCATTAAAAGTTGGGGGGAGTATAGTTAAGATCTCTGCAATACAACATTTTGATCCCTCAGCTAGTTTAATGTTGGGAATGCCATTTTTAAATTCTGTGCTTCCAGTAACAATCAGCCAAGACAAGCTGATTATAAACCTGAAAAAGAAAGCTATTGTTGTACCTAGACTGTTTATTGCAAATTCAGAAGCAAGACATGAAAATAGCCAGAAAAGGGTAGGAGCCAGAAAGCCATTAAAAGATTCTGACGACTGGCAGGAAGTTCTGCAGATTTATGAATCAAGAGCAGAATCTAAAGCAAAACAAATGGCATGCATAGATCCCAATTGGTCTACAGAACAAAATGATATCCACAAAAGACTTCTAAAAAGCTGCTCGGAAAATCCACAACAGTTTTGGGAAGCAGAAAGTCCAATGCAAGAAATTGTAACCTTGCATGATAATGGAGTCAAAGGGAAACTGATTCCCTGCACTCCCTCAGACGAGCAAGAAATAAAGAGACAAATTAAAGAATTGTTACAAATGCAGCTCATCGAGCCAAGTGAGTCTCATTACTCTTGTTCAACGTTTTTGGTAAGAAATCATTCTGAGATAGTTAGGGGTAAACCTAGAATGGTAATAAATTACAAACCCCTTAATGCAATCACTCAGAGTTTTAATTATCCACTGCCAAGGCCAGAAACCATAATGCAGAAAATACAGCACAACAAGGTATTCAACAAATTTGATATGAAGTCTGGATATTATCAAATTCAAATACAGAAAGAAGACAGGCATAAAACTGCTTTTATTTGTCCTGCCGGGTTTTACCAATGGAAAGTTGTTCCATTTGGTTTAAAAAATGCCCCTGCATTCTTCCAAAGAAGAATGGATTTCATTTTTGCCAAGTATGATTTTATTGTTACATATATTGATGACATTCTCATTCATAGTCCAGATGTAAAAACCCATTTAGAGCATTTAGAGATTTTTCTAAAAGAAGTTCAGCAGCATGGCATAGTTTTATCAGAAAGAAAAATGACTTTGTTTCAAGACAATATAGATTTTCTGGGAATTAATGTAGTCAATGGTGCAATTCAAATGCAACCACACGTATTGACCAAATTGACACAGTTTCCAGATGAATTGAAAGATACAAAAACAATTCAAAGATTCTTAGGAGTCCTGAATTACATTCACAAGTACATCCCAAGATTGACAGAGAAAACAACTCCAATCAGGAAACATCTCAAAGAGGGATGGTCACCAGAAGCAACAACAGCAGTTAAACAGTTGAAAGCAGAATGTCAGCAATTGCCAAAGCTCCAACCACCAGGTGACGGTTTGCTTATTCTCCAAACTGATGCTTCTTTAAATTTTTGGGCAGCCGTTCTTTTTGAACGAAGGGAGAAAGGTGAAGAAAGACTTTGTGCCTATGCATCAGGTGAATTCACACCCAGCCAAAAGAATTATTTCATAGCAGAAAAAGAAACACTGGCTATATTCAATGGGATACAAAGGTTTGAGTTATATCTTACTCCCGTGAAATTTTTAATACGAACAGACTCCAAGAATTTTAAATACTTCTTATCTGCCAAAATATCAAGACAGATTGCAAAAGGAAGAATTCTTGCATGGCAGATTTGGTTCCAACAGTTTGATTTTGAAGTTGAGTGGATCCCAGGTAATTCAAATTATTTGACAGATTCATTAACCAGGGATATGAATAAAGCATTCATTACTTGTCCAGGTTCGTGTTTTACCATTCCAGGTAAAGGTCCACAGGACGACAATTTTTATACATTTGTTGACAGATTCAGGCTACTTGAAGGACATGCAAGCCACCTTGCAGAGGAAATCAAAAAAGTTGTGGGAATGAGACTGAGAAGAAACACTTGGATCCGAAAATGCCAAGCATGGCAATCCAAGAATGTAGGTATGTCTTTAGGCCTAGATGCTGAACTGGTAAAGGTATATCCTTTGCCTAACATGAAGATAAAATTATTTTTCAGAAGTCTCTCAGATCTATGGTCTAGCGAATATACTGAACAAATGGTATGGACCCTCAAGGTTTTAAATTTTTATCAACTTATTGGAGGGATTGATTTTGCTCTCAGCATTTTCACAGGAGCAAAAATTTTAGATCTTGAAGAAATTCCTATAAAGCCTGAATTAGGAAAGTATATTCTATCTTTAAAAATCCCAGATATTTTTGAGGAATTGGAAGCATCCTTTCTGCAAAGGATTGACGAGAATTATGCAGCAAACGACACTTTTCCTCAATATGAAATTTTTGAAGGATTTGCTGACTGGGAGATAAAAGATGGTTTCTGCAGGAAAAAGCCAACCACTAGGATATCTCAGTGCATTCAAAGGACGCTGCAATATCTCAGAACTTTCTCATCCCCTTGGGATTATCACAGTCTCAGGTTAAGAGAAAGTATTGACCCTAATCCTTTTGCACAAGTTTTTAGTCATGAGAGGATCGGAGAAATCGAAACCAGCAATAATGAAGAGATGATTAAGCAGCATGCTGGATGGTTCAGTGAGTTTGGAAATCTTAAGTTGACAGAAAAAATACAGATTCTACAAAAGATGGATGATTTACAAGGAGAACCCAAGGCATTAAGATTTATGATTAATCAAAAGGCTTTGGTAACTATCAGTGTTATTTCACCTAATTGGAATAACAATGTAATCCATTTGTGAAAATCGTGAGAAAATCGCGATAAAATGAAAAAATCGCGATTTTTTCCCTCTGCCGATAAAATCGCGATAATTAAACTAAAAAATCGCTGGATTTTTTTTTCGCTGATTTTTATTGAAAAAATCGCGATAAAAACGAAAAAATCGCAATAAAAACTTAAAAAATACCGGGGGTCGCGACAGCATAGTTTTATAACATCTTTTTGGGATTTTTCTTGCAATTTTTTTTGAAAGAAACAAATAATTTTTGAGTGGGGCAGCTTAATGATCAAGTCTAGGCCCTAGTATGGATATGCTATTCATGGTAATGTTAAATTCTTAAAGTAAAAGTGACATTCTCCTTAATCTTCATTTTCATCATTTTACTTAAATTTTTAACATTACATGAAATGACTCAGGATGTTTGAGAGTGGTTCCAGCCTCATTGGATTTCATATGGAGAAAGTAGAATTTTAGATTTCATTTAAAATCCAGCAGACTTATCAGTTTTTCAGGATTTCAGGATTGGGAGATTGTAATGTTTCCTGGTGATACCACCTGCCCGGGCTACCCCTGCCACCAGTAGAGGATGTGGTCTACCTCCTATAGCTCCTACTTCTAGTTCTTCAACTTCTAGAGCACATCAGACTCCATTGCCATCTCCACCAGCACATGCACCACTGCACCAGCGTCTACATCTAGAGGGAAAGGGAAAGCTGTGGCATTTTCTCGCAAGAGGGGCAGAGGAAATCAATAGGATTAGACTTTCATTTTATTGTATATGACATTATGACACGATGAGATACATTATCTATTTTTTGTTGATATTTTGAGGCTGAGTTGGGACTCAGGAGTCGGGACTTACTATTCAGGACATGATTCAATGTTATGTGTGATTTTAGCGTTAGAAATGATATTAAACATCTTACATATTAGTTTTTTAATCATATTTATGTGTCAATGTATTTATTTTATGTTGTAGATGGTTTAGATATTAAAAAAATTGAAAAAAAATGAAAAAAAATGAATATTTTTGTACCCAACGATTTTTTCCTGATAATTCCGATTTTTTCCGATTTGTTCCCTGCGCCGATTTAATCCCGATGACGATTTTCACAACATTGCATATTATTAGCCTGATGATTTCAAATAGAATCTGTACATCAATGATTTTTGAATTAGGCTGGCAACACAAAGATTTTATGAGTAATAATTGTAGAGAATGGGTTCAACATGCAATCGAGAGTTCCACTAATATGTTTCAAATTTTTAAATGGGAACTCTTAAACGGCATCGAATTGGCAGTACAAAGGTCACCCACAGTCCGAAATGTCTTTAAAGATTCTTTTCTAGATATCGAGATCAGCTCTTTATCTTTCCTGAACAAGTGGGAAAAACAAGCGGCTATGTATACACCTCAACAACAGGGTCTCCACCGAATAAAGACAAATACGGAAAAGGGAGAATCATCAAGAACATCATCAAGAAGGACAATAATTTTAGATGAAGACGCCAAAAGAAAAGGAAAAGCAACAAAATCTACTTTACAGGACGAGCTGACAGATGCCCAGGACCCAGCAGATATCGACGAAGAGTACTCTAAGCTGATGGAACGTCACCACCAAAAGATGCTCGATGCGTTCAGGCCAGCACATGATTCTTCTGATGAATTTGATCCTGATAATGACTATGATTCAGATAGGAGTCCTATAGGACCATGGTAGGATATGGTAGAATCTTTTGTACCAGAAAAGTTGAGTAGACACCATCGGTGAAAATTATGCCGAAAGGACCCTCAATTATTTATGTTTTATCATTGTAGTTTAGAACAGTAGAGTTAGAAAGTATATAAAAGAGAAGATCGGCAGAAGTTCAAGATCATCGCTTGACAGAGAACTCTGAGATCTAGTATTGTAATAAGCCTTATGTATTCTGCTTGTTTTTATTAATATCGAAGCCTACTGGGCTGCCTGTCTGAGGACAGTTTCTGTAATCCAAAAGAACCTGGAATTGTAAGGCGAAGGCGTTTGAAGACCCGTGGAGAGAGGTCGTAGTTGCGCGCGCATGTTCAGTTGAGGAGAAGTAATCTACCACAGATCGACCGCTTGATTAAAGGCTGCTTGATTAAAGAAAAGTAAGTTCGAATAAAAAAGCTTTCTATTGTTGCCTATTAGTCTCTGTTTATCGATCACTTCAAATCGATGCCCACGCCAATAACTCCACACACAATCGTGAGATCGTGCTTGGTGAATAGTGATTCCCCGGTGATCCGTTCACTCGGCATTGCCTCACGTTCAGTCTTCCCGGATAAATATTTCCATCGATCCCAACATGGTCAATCTGATCTCTGCGCAGCCAGTGGCTTGCTACAAATGACAAACTCGTATCATGGGAATGCGATCATCCACAGATTCTCTCCATGACTGGGCAATGATTATGTGGAAATGTCATTTGAGCGAGGGTGAGACTCACCTGCGACTATCTTGAATCTTCAGGCTTTACGTGGCACCAAACCCTCCCCTCGATGACGCAATGACTAGATTTGGCGCTGCTTGCAGTATGTGGCCCCTCTTGTGGCTTGGCCTCCTCAAGAAAATCTGCACGGTCTGAAGAGGGCCTTCGATCTTCTACCTTCTCTGCGAACGAAGTGAGGCTTCACAGCCTACCAAAATCAATGATCTTCATCTCACTTGTGTATGTGTCGTCGGACTACGACGCACAAGAGTTTTTACCAGGGCCCCCATCCACCTGATCCTCGGCACAATGGTTGGTGGTCCACCTCACCCGATGCGCCCCACAACTTTTAATATATGCGGCTTGATAACTATGGTAACTCCCTTCAATAACATGAATCTTTCAAATCTGGGCAGTTTTGACAGCGATTAATCCGAAGACTGATTATGATATTTCAGAATTCAATCCCCAATTGGAAATCCACTTTTATATTAGAAACCCTAAAAAATGATACCGCAACTTCAAGGGTTTCGGTTTCTTTAAAGTTTACCTCCACACACAATTAAAAATTCGACCTGCACAACATTTCAGACATATTTGGCAAAATCCTAGCAAATATATTTTTCTTCGGCATCTGGTGGAGTGATCTGAAAGACAACTACAAATCAAACTCAATGATGGACGAGTAATTTCTCATCAATGGTCAACTAGGGTGGTTATGGAGAACCACCGAAATTGACGAGATTCTAGATAGGGTGATTACCGAAAACTAGTTCCTCCTGAAGCCCTTAACCTTTTCTCAAAATTAATCTACAATAAACCCTCAGCCTGGCAGGGAAACCATCTTTGATACCACTGTAATGTCCCAAACGTAGGAAATTTGGAACAAACCCTTCAAATCAAATTATCTAGTGCTTAAAAGGAAATTGCCATGGAAACCCAAACACCATAAATTTGATTGAAACCATAAACTCACAAATTGCATAAAATCTCATTAAAAAAATCACAACATGAGGAACAATGAGTATTGCAGCAACCAAAATCCAGCTTTATTATATATAGATAGATGCCAATACAATTGTTGGGAATGACCCTTCAGTGTCCAAATTGAAACAGAAAAACAATCACTACACGTGGATTCTGAATGAACCGACCAAGGGGATATGGGTGCTCGCCCAATCTCTCTAAATCACCCGAGGGTTTTTTTCCTGGAGCTACTGCTGGAGTGGAGAATTGGATGCCCAACCTCACATACAAGAAACAATGTCAAAACCAAGATGTCCCAAATGATCTTCTCCTCCTCTTCTTATAGATCTGATGGATAGATGTCCAAGCCTCTAGAAGCATCTTATTTTATTATTTTATTATTATTCTAGAAGCTTCTCCATTGACTTTATCTTAAGTGACCCCTTTTATTTTATTTTATTTTACTTAAGTCACTTTTGGCCCATTTCCTCTAATTAATTATTTCTCCTTAATTAAATGACTAATTAAAGTCATTTTTAACTAAGGAAAATGGTAAATCGTCCACCATACTCTCTTCAGCCACTGAAAGTCACTTCTCAGCATCCCATCTTGTAGGTCTTCTCGTTCCAGTTCTAACGAGCTATTACACTGAAGTGTTCCATCAATTAATCTCCCCAGAATGCGACCTCGAGCATAATTAATTAAGTTATGCCAATAATAACCCTGTTTTACAGGAATTATTAGAAAGTCATGAAACCAAAAACAAGATGTGCAGACTCTGTTGACCTGGGCATCCCCTGCCCTAGAAATCCACATTGGTTGTACTATGGAGAAAAATAAAAATGGGGACATTACATTAGCAATGATGCTTGGCATGAGGAGGATGGATCCACATACATTGAGTCGACTGCGAATATCGGAAACCCATCTATTGGCTACATTCAAGGGGTAGCTATTTGGCACATGCGGTTTCCAACGATCATCATTACTATGCAGTGGAAGGCACAGGGCAGTTTAGAATGCATTAGATTAGTTTATGATATATGGAGAATATATATTGATTGCATGCAGGGACTAGAGACGAGGCACGAATGGATTCCAACAGCTATCAGAGCTTTCTCGCAGTAGGTCTAGCTATGGGATTCGACGATTCAGTTGGTTGATAGATCACTCTCTCTCATGGTGAGCGAAGTCATGGTAGAGAGTGATCTAGTTCACTCTTGGGTTGACATATGGGGGTTCGCAGAGGCCTTCATCATATGGCGAGGTAGGATTTCCCTGTTGCTGCACAGGTTCAGGGTTATCACTGGATGGGTAGGCTTTGGCATCATGGAGATGTCTGGGTGGGATGTATTTGGCATTTGTCAGAGTTTCACCAATAGATTCCAGGAGAGGAGGATACGGTATGCGCATGATGGGTAGTCAGTTGTGATCAGAGTGGTGCAGCAACGACATGGCGGCATCTTTTTGAGACTAGCATGGGACCCTGGTATCGAGGGATTCATTTATGACAAGATGGTACAAGGATTCAAGGTGAGTTAGTGGCACATTTGGGGCCCTGGTATTGTTTGTAGTGACAGTTTGGTCAGCAGAGAAAGAGAGAGAGCGCTTGTTCGAGCATTGCTTGAGGACAAACAATTTTTGGCAGGGAGGACTGTAATATCACCAATTTTGTGAGCATGGGAGTCATTAAGGATTTTTCCCAATTTTAGTAATATTAATTAAAAAGGGGCAAATATTATTTTATTGGAGAATAACAACAAATTATTATTTTATTAAATGGTGGCAAAAGTGACTTAGTGGAAAATGGCCCCCACCAATAAAATAATATTAAAAAAGGAGTCTAGAGGCATGAGGAGAAATTATAAAAGGAGGATGGACTCATTTTGTGGATTATCTTTGGTCATTTTACAATTTCAACATTAGTTCTCTTGAGCTGCTTAGCCAAGACAACTGTGTTGTTCAGCACAAGGAATTTCCGAGTGGGAATTCCACCTCTACCTTCGGTGAACTTTGAGTGTCACCCTAGGGGAGTAAGAAGGAATCCATCTCAAGACTTCTCTAGGAGCTACATTGTAGACCATTTCCTGCTAGATTGTGCTTCTCTTATGGCTTAGAAGGATATTCGAAGGGGCTGAGAGCAGCTTGCAAACAATGGAGTTTTGGTCGGAGAATTTGCAGAGATGTATCCATAGGGAGGGCAAGTTTTTCCTTGTTGATTTGCATGGCTGAGAGTGTTGCATTTTGGAGGACTGAATTTATCTATTTCAAGGGTTTCTAGACAATTACTGCGCAACATTTTGACAGGGAGATTTGGGGAGTTCGGGCTAAGGAGAAATAAAAAGGCTTGGAGGAGATTTTTCCAGTAATGGATTGGCCTTCTATAGCATAATTCTTTCTACAAGGCGTTTTTCCAACCAGTTAGCACCATACGCATTTCTTGGGTTCATCGACGCACATTAGATTCAACCAAATCTCTTTCTGGGTTTTTGTGGGCTGATTGAGAGGAGTCTCCAGCTAATTTTATAGAATTTTTCAGGCAATATTTGGGCATGAAATCTTCATTCTTATAGTAAGGTGAATTGCTAGTTAGCTAGGGAATCTACATCACTTGGTGGGCTTAGTTTTGGCTTGGAGTTGGGCCAAACCTTTTATGGGTTTTCTGGGTTTTGGGAAAAGAGTTTAGAAATAATTTTGCTGAATCTTTTGGGCAGATTTGAGCGGTCAAACAGGGCTGTCATTCAACCAACAATGCACTTCCTCAAGGGCCAGCGCAAACATTTGGTAGGGAAAGTTTCTACATCACTTAGGTGGTTGATGTTCAGTCACGTAGGACTTGTAGCTTGCTTTAAGCAAGCACAGGTGCACTCCTTCCAATTCATACTGTACTCCCACAATTACATGATAAAATCGACCCATTTTGGCGTGTTTCTAGAGCATTGCTGGTTATCTGATTTTGTGTGACAAGTGTTGAATGCGTTGCATGTATTTGATTATCACTACTAATTTTCCACTAGGATTACAATAAACTTAGGAAAAGTGGGTTGTGGAGGCTTCATTTAATTTTTGGAAAAAAAAGGAAGGCTCAACTTAGGAAAAAAAAGAAAATTAAAGTGGTAATGGGTTATGGGGACCACTGAAGAGGGGAAATCAAACTCCCTAGGAAAATCGAATGACAAGGAAGAAGGGGATGAGAAAGGGGGTCGAATTGGTGGAGCTCGGAAGGAAAGGGTGAGCAACAATTATGAAAGGAAGAGAAGAGCCTCATTTTTGCATCTTTGGCATTTCATTTTTAGAATTGGAGAGTTTGCTTGAGCTGCTTAGGCAAGCCAACCAGTGTCGTTTAGCACAGGGATTTCCAAGCCGGAATTCCAACTCTTCAGTGAACTTTGTGTCACTCTAGAAGAGAGATTGTGAGCAGGATTTGGCTTTTTGGCAGATTATTTGCAAAGTATCTTCAGCTAGTGTGAATTTCTAGAGGACACAGTTGGAGATTTCGTGGTGCCTTGAGAAGTTGGCATTTGGTGTCTTCTGGGCTAGATATTTTGTAGGAAATTCCTCTGGGAGGGACAAGTTTCTCTTTGGATTTTTCCGGGATGAAAGTGATGAAGATTGAAGAGTTGAATTTTCTCTTCCTAGGTCTATGTTGTGGGTTATTGGGTTTTTCTTGCGCAAAGGCAGAGAAGTGGTGTTTTGTGGATTATCGGAGTTGACAATTTCTAGGAGTTAGAAGAAGAAATTTCGTTGGGGTTTGGAGGAGCTTCCCTTTGGGGAAATTGTGTATTGTGCAACAATTCGATTTATTTAGCTAACTCGCAGACTTAGAAAGGATACACGTAAATTTTGGGGCTTCAATGAATTGTGGATTCAACTTGAGATATTTCTAGGTTTTGTTGGATTGGTTGTGAGGAGAATTCTCCTAATTTGTTAGAATTTTTGAAGTAGTTTTGGGGGGTCATTTTACCGTTTGCCTCCAGCAGTAGCAAAAATATTTTGGGCAGTGCTTTGGACAAATTGAGTTATTTTAATTGGAATTTTTCTCAGATATTCACCTAGGTGTTGCATGCTTGCATTAGCAAGCCCAAGTTCTATCATTCCACTCTATTCTACACAGCTCCAAATGAAAAATTAATAAAATGGCTCAGATTTTTCACTGCTATTTCATGGCTCACTGATTTATATTCACTTATGTAAATTTTGTGCTTACATGTTTAGATTTCTTTGTTGTAGCCTAGTGCATGTGTTTGATATTCATTGTTTTTCCTAGTTTGGGATGTTATAGTGGTATTAGAGCATGTTCTTGCCTAGCTATGGGCATAAGAGCAAGTGATGCCTATACCTTTTGGTGGAATGGTCTATCGTATCAGAGGCCGAGGGAGAGGCAGAGGAAGGGTACGTGGTAAAGGAGAAAAACTTGACCATTTCTCCAATACAAAGCTTGACAATGCCAGAGAACACATGGAGGATCAGGGTGGAAATGGAGGAAACAAACGACCAAGGCAAGGAGGACAAAACCAAGTCATGGATGAGTTGTTGAGGGTAAATCGACAAATGTTGAGGTAGGGCTATTGATGATGGATATGATGCCACAAATGATGGGCCTACAAGTGAAAAATCACCCTGAGCAGGAG
Source organism: Pinus tabuliformis (assembly GCA_031772625.1). NCBI lineage: Eukaryota > Viridiplantae > Streptophyta > Pinopsida > Pinales > Pinaceae > Pinus > Pinus tabuliformis. Next base: position 420,231,641 of record CM062819.1, on the reverse strand, counting down.
CACAATGGTGATGGAGATTCTAGACCAGGAGGTGGAAGTCGTCACATAAATGAGCGTATATTCCAATAGTTGCATACTCCTACGCATGTCCAGGCTAGCCGACCCACTATTCCTTAGTTGATGGACGAGCTGAAGAGAGAGAGAGTGAACCAGATCTTGTTGCAGATTTGGTGCATTTTGTGGACAGAGGGATTGATGAGTATGAGGGATTGGATCCTAGGATTCAGTGCATCATGTCTTTCAGAGAGTTTATTCACCTCAAGGAGAGATGCAAGATTGGGCCTGGAACATCTTATAGAGGAGGACAACCAAACCAAGAGATGCAGAAGTTAGCAGGGAAGGTCACACTTCCATACATTGATGGATCAACCATGAGTTCAACTAGGGTGTGGGTCCAGAAGCTAGAAACTTATTCCATTTGAACCCAATGCGGGACACTGATGCTATCCGATTTGCCACCTTGCATTTTGAGGGATATGCACAAGAGTGGCGATACCATGGCTTGATCACCCTTGGACACATACACATTACTTCCTAAATTGAGTTAACCAGGAGGTTGGTTGAGAGGTTTGATAAGAAGGATCCAGAATTGCACTTCAAGGAGTTGGCACATCTGAGAAAGACTGGTAGTCTTGAGGTATATATATCAGAGTTCATGTGATTGGCCATGACATTTCAGAGGCATGGATGATCATGTTGTTCATTAGGGGACTAGACGATTCCCTTTGAGGTTGGGCGAGGACCTATAGGCCCACGACATTAGAGGATGCCATTTCTAGGGCCAGAGACATGATGAATGCCTTGCATGAAACCAAGGCCCCTATAACGGTTAGACACGTTGCAACCCAACAAGGATGAGACACCAGATAGATACATAGAGAGGCTAGGTGTGCATAGCTTGATGATGAGACTAGGAGAGAGCTTTGGAGGAGGAAGAAATGCTTCACGTGCCAAGATCCATGTGCACCAAGGGCAAGGCCCATTAGATAGAGATGTGTTCATATAGTGAGCTTGATGATGAGATGGGGCAAAAGGTTGACGCAGGAGATGGAGGAACCCAATCCATAGGAGGTGGACCACCAGTGCCACCACCACTACAGGGAGGAGGATTGCTTTTTCCTACTAAAGGAGTTATTACTTCACTTTGGGGAGTTTTGAAGTATTTGTGTAATGTCCCAAAATTTTATTTGACTACTTTTTGCACAATTTTGTTTCGAAAATTATACCGTAAATTTCTTTAATTAAAATACACAATTCAAACAGGAATTAATGGCTAAGAGATAAAACTTAAATTTTGAGAATTGCAACTCAAAAATAAAGAATAGACACATGTAGGGTATCTCAGCTTTATTATATTACTGAATAAGTACACATGCCAATGCAAAATCACTAAAAGTAGCTGAGATATAATAAGTGGCCTCCAAAATAATCTACTCCAATGTTGAAATTGGGCCTTCAAAACTGAACTGCACTATAACTGTTAAGTTCTCTTGTGAATTTTGGATGAATTCACCAAGGGGAGAGATGGGTACTCACCCATTCTCATGGAATCACTTGAGGCTTTCCGTCCTAGGGCTATCGCTGAAGATGGGAACTCCTGGTTCTCCAAAGCTCTCCACAAGAAACAATACTCAACTCAAGGATGTACCAAATGATCTCTTCCTCCTCCTTTTAATGATCCCATAGATAGATCTCCAATCTTCTAGAAGCTCCCTCTTACCATCTAGGTGACCTTTTAATTTTAATTAACTTAAGTCACGCTTAGCCTTTTCCCCAATTAGTCATTTTCCCTTTTTATTTTTAATTAATTGACTAATTAAAGTCGCTTTTAGTCTGGGAAAATGGGAAATCACCCACCAAACTCTCTCCGACCATGGAAGTCACTTCTCAACATCCCATCTTGTAGATATTCTCGTTCTGGTTCCATCAAATATTCGTCCTAGAATGCCACCTCAAGCATAATGAATTAAGTCAGGCTCAAACATCAAATGAAAACTACACCAACAACAACGATATCATACCCTGATTTGATAAATCCTCACGCTGAAGATTACAACTGAAACTCAGAAATTTGATGAAAGTTTAAGGATCTTTGGGAAAGGAATATTATAATGGTATCAAAGCATGGTTTTTGCCGTCTGTGGGTCTGAATCAAGGTGATATCAAGAAGAAAATCTTCAAGACCAAAATTGGAAGGGAAAAATGCCTCTGACTCAATTGCAACAAGTGAGTCTTGTTACCGCCCAAACTAGCAGGGGACCTAAGGGGAATCCCTAAAAGTAAAATGCTAGGCCAAGAGCAACAAATGGAGTCTTAGCCCACTGTCACCTCAGCTAAGGCTCCCTTCTATTTACGAACTTTCACCGATGGGAGGAGACCCAATATGTGTGGAGTCACTAATGAAGGAAAATTACCTTCAGTATTTCACCCAGATTTTCTTGCTGTGGATTGCCAGTTTTAGGCATCCATATTGTACTTAGATTTTTCACTGCTACTTAATATTAAAACCCTCCTCTGCTACACTGGTTTTCCCAATTTGAGTTTTTTCGGGGACTTTTGTCCAAAAATAAATGTGTTATTTTTATGTGTGTGTGCTAGCATTTCTTCCAGCGCTTATTCTTTCGTAGTTTTACTTGTGTAGATTGCAGTGTGATTTATTCAGTATTTGTCGTAGCAAACTGCAAATAAACTGTTAAATAAAATTAACAATTAGGAGAATAATTTCTAGTTGTTGCAATAAGGTTTCGGTTTGGAATTTTCATATGGTATCAAAGCGCAGTTGATCAGCCGAAGAGCTCAGAGGCGAAGAGAGAAGGAATTTTGTTGCTATTTGTGGGCAACAAGCCGAAATTCCCAAGGCAAGCGCAGTCATTCTGCAAGGAGACCAAGTTACTTGTGGAGGTTCAATTTTTCTGAGTGGGGCAGAAAAATTCGATCCTACCAGATCGAGTGATTCCAGAGGTAGATGGAGCAACCCAAATTTTTCGTTGAGCAGATCTCTAGATGGACGCAACGGTTTTTGTAGCAGTTTGCTATAGCAGAGCTAGCGTCGAGTGGAAGGGAGAAGAGCACGCACGGAAGTTTGATTTTTCCTTGCAGATCAACAATCATTGCGAGAAGATCTTCTCAATCCAGAAGGGATTGTGAATAGTAGAGCAGTAGTTGAGGAGTACAAAAGAGGAAATTTTCGACATTTTGTTTAGATGGCCACTGCTGGGCTCCGTGATCAAGACAGGTTGGATGGAGCTTCTAACTACGTCATCTGAAAGGCAAGGATGTCCTTCCTTATAGATGAGTTTGGCTTGAAAACATATATTGATGCAGTTGTAGTTGTTCCCACGGATGTAGATAAGCTAAAGGAGTACAAGAAGGAAATGGCACAGGCGAAGAGGTTGATCCTAGATGGAGTTCGGGATAGTGTTGTTTCACATATAGTTGGCAAAGATATTGCCAAGCAAATGTGGGATGCTCTTCCCACGTTGTATCAGGTTACTTCCGAGCAACGGAAGATGTACCTCGAGGAGAAGCTGAGGCTCATCCAGATGCAGAATGGGGAAGGCATAGACCCCTTCCTCACCAGGATTTAGGAGGTCCGGGACTAGTTTTTAGTTTTTGGGGCAATGCCTTAACCCATGAAGCTTGTGAAATTGGTACTCAACAATGTCTCTGAGGAATGGCAGGTCTTTGTCCAAAGCATATTGGGCAGAGACAAGCTTCCATATTGAGATAGGATGTGGGCTGACTTGCAACAGGAGGAATTGAGGCGAGCTCTTCTTAAGAGCTCTACCAGTGGCAACAACAGCAGACAAAAGAAGGTGAAGGAGGAGGAGAATGTGGCCCTTGCATCTAAGGGTCCCAATTAGGGATAGGGGAATCAGAGGAAGAAGAAGGCCCTGTTGAAGGTCAAGTGCTCTAGGTGTGGTGAACTCGGTCACTACAGTACCCAATGTCCTCTCAGAAAGAAGGACAAAGAGGTGAATTAGGACCAGGCCGCAGCACATGTTGAGATCGATAGGCTATCCTGCAGGTTAGACGAAGAATTTGCTATGATCGACAACATACCTCCAGGAGTGAGGTGGGGTGAGTTGAAGTTGTAGCCCCAGAGTACTACAGATGGGTAGGATCCTTGAGGGGTCCACCTCATGGATCAATAACTTGCTACGGGGGCCCACATTGTTGAGTAGCAAGATGAATCACTGATAGTTGATGTAGTCAGATGCCAGAGAGACAGACGCAAATACTAGTAGTAGTCAAATGCTGGGGAGCGCAGTGCAGTTGGCATAGTGGAGAGTTAGCAGCAACGCAAATTCTTCAATGATAGTGCAGATACTAGCATTAGTTAGAGAGTCGAGAGACAAATACATTATACTTTTGATTCAGTATTTTGGATGCTTTTTAGTTGCAGATGTTGCAGTTGCAACAACAACAGATAAGAGAGGGTTGCAGTGAAGATGCGATTTGGCAACAGTACAGTAGTGTCAGTCGCAGCACAAATGCAGTGTATATTAGAGTTGAGCAATGGTTGGTGGGAAGTATGGCTAGACATCAAAAGCGTGACAGAAGATGATGTAGAGACAGGGTGCTGCTACAGGATGTGCAGTAGCACTAGAACAGATTCCTCGCTAAGAGGGAGTTAGTTTTTTGTAGTATCAGATGTGTTATAACCTTGAAATTTTGTGGAGAGGCTAGAATACATGAGATCTCCGGTTACCACTACATGTCAACTTTCCAGCAGTACACCCCCTTTTCTTCGCAAAAAAGGGATAGCGTTTGATCGACATGTTCGTGCCATTCGACAGTCATCGACAGCTTGATCAATTTATGTTGTAAACCCAGTTTGCATATTTAATTGTAAATAATCTTAGCAGAGTTCAGTGATGTATGTAAATTGCCTAGGTGGACCTAATTTTCTAGTGATAATCTACGTTCCGGAAGGTTTTTCGTCTCACCGATCTATTATCGGCAGAGTTTTCCTTCACCCCCTTGAGATGTAAAGTTGTAAAAGTCATGATGTAAAGTGTCTTGAGGGTTAGAAAATGTTTTAATCCCCTCATAAGTGCTAAGTCCTAGGTCCTAGGTTATTTTTCCAAAGGCTAAGTTCGAGGATCCATTTAAAAATAATTAAAAAAAATTAAAAAATTGAAAAATAAAAAAAATAATTAATAAATTAAATAATAAATAAAAATAATAAAATAAAGTAAAAACTTAAAAAATAATAAAATAATAACATTTTGAGTAAATAAATGCAGAATTTCAATTTTTTAATGCATTTAAAATTCGACGGATGAGATTAAGAGATATCTTGATCCTCATCGACGGTCGAGATCATTTTGACATGGATCACTCGAACTAGCTGTTGGGAATTTTTCCTTTAAATAGGGTGCTAGGGGTCATTTGAGATGAGATTTGATCTGTGAGTCTTGTGCTGAAGAAGCTCTCTTGTAAACTTTTTCTGGTGCCAATAAAGAAAGACTTTGGGGTTAAAAATCTTGTTGGTGTTACTCTTCTGAAAATGTTGTAAGATTGTTCTATTTTTTTTCTGCATAATTTTATTTTCAGCCATTGATGATAGCGTAATGAAGATTGATCTAGGCAGAGGTATCTTGTCTGATTTTTGGGGTTTGAATAATAGTTTAGATTCTGAAATATAGTGGCAGGTATCTCCATTTGATCGAGGTTTCACTATTGTTTTCTCCTTCTATGTTAATGGTTGATTTTAAGCTGTGCAGGAAATCCTTTTTTTCAGATTACCGGGCGTTAGGGGAAGTTCTCGGCTAAACCAGCCAACTCCCGGGTTGTGTTTTCTGAAAGAGCCCAACCAGTTCTTGAACCCGGGCTTATCATTCGAAATATTTTTTATAAATGCATACAAGGTTTTCTGAAGCGTTTTACATTAAAATTAAATTCTGATAATATTACTGTGATTATTGATAAATCTGACTTCTTAAGAGCCTTCAGTTTGTAAATACTATAAATTTTTGCTGGGTTTAGGGTTTTCAGTTTTTGTTTTATGCACATATCATTTTTGAGTGATTTTTCATTCCAGGTTGTAGGGTTTCTGAAGATTTCCAAGGTTTATCTGCGCCGTTTCGCTGTCCAAGGGTTTCAATTTCAATTGTTTTTTTTCAGGTCCGGAAGAAATTTTACATCGGTTTCATTGATATCAGCTTCTGGGGTTTGGAATATTTTTCCAAGGACTGCAAAATCGTTTTTCAAATTCCCCAGCTATCCTCAGCTGCCAGCAACCTGCACACACAACAAGTCAGCAAAACCATCAAACATACTCATCCTTGCCCCATCCATCCAGCTATCCTCACGCAGCTCATATCCTTCTTCCACACAGATCAGCAAACAATAAAAACATTGCCCATTGTTTTCCGCAGCTCTCTCTGTTCACGCAGTGTTGTTTCGCTGTTCCCTTCAACCTGCACATCAAAATCCGCCTCCAAACCTCTCCACATCCGCTCTGCCTGCGTCCTCTTCTCCTGAACCTGCAAGCCAACAAAACAACAAAAAAAAAGGAAAAACATGGCCCCTCGCTGCCCCAGTCCAGCTATTTTGCCAGCAGACGCAGCTTCAGCACCTGCAACACATCAAGCAAATTAAAAAAAAAGGGGCGTAGAACTCCTGCTCGTGCTGCCCAGCAATCCCATCGTTGCCCATTTAACGGATCAAATCGCTGTCCAGTCGCTCTACCCGCAGCCAATCCACCTGCAAAACAGTTAAAACAAAAAAAAATCTTTCAATACACGGGCCAGGTAATGCGTTTTGGTATTGTTACGTGCGTGGACGAAATTGTATGCGTGAGTTTTTTCCTTCAGGGTCAGCATTAAAATTTGGCTTCGATTTTCAGTTTGCGGCTAGGGTTCTTTGTAATAGTCGTTCCCAGTTCCGATTTTCAGTTTTAGTTTGAAGCGTTTCGATTTTTTTGTTACGTTTCATAATGTATCGGATTCTATATGGTAAGTTGTAAAATAAGTTGATTGTAGTTTAGTTCTTTTTTTTTGTTTATTTTTTATTATTTGTATCTAGTTAGTGTTAAAATGTAATGTATATACGTTAGTTTATTTTTAGACTTTTTTAAATCTTAGGTTTAGTTTTAGATTTTAGTTTTTTTATTTAGATTTTAAATTTTAGTTTTAGGTTTTTAAATCTTAGGTTTAGTTTTAGATTTTAGTTTTTTTATTTAGATTTTAAATTTTAGTTTTAGATTTGTTTAGTTTTGTTCAAATTTTGATTTAAAAATAATAATAATAATAATAATACAAATTCATAAAGACAAAAAAGATTAAAAAGAGTTGAGTTTTATTTTAGGATTTAGATTTAATTTTTATTTTTGTTATAGTTTAGTTAAAAAAGGCATAAAAAAAGTTCTTTTAGTTTATAGATTAGGTTTGTTTTTTATTAGATTTTATTTTTTTAGTTTCATTTTATTTTGAATTTAAAATTTTAAAAAATATAAAAATAAAAAATTTTCATAAAACATAAAAAGTTTTTTTTTTTATTTTTTATTAGACTCTAGTTTAGATTAACATTTTGTTTAGGATTTGTTAGGTTCTATTTTCATTTAGATTTTAATTTAGTTTTATGTTAGTTTTAAATTTAGAAATTAAAAAAAATAAAATTAAAAAACAAATTAAAAATAAAAATTTTAGTCCTTAGTTTTTTACTTTTGATTTTATTTAGCTTAGAATTTAGATTAGATTTTAATTATTTCAAATTTTGTTTACTTTAGTTTTAGTCTAGATTTGAACTTTAAATTTTGTTTTAAAAATATAACAATAAAAAATTCAAAAAAAAAAAATTATAAAACTTTAAAAGGCATAAAGAGTTTCCTTTCCTTTAGTTTAGATTTTAGTATTTAGATTTTTGATTTAAAGTTTCTTTTAGTCTTTAGATTTATTTTACTTGAAAAACATAAAAATATTTTTGGAAATATTTTGCCAGATTCAGTCTTGGCTCAGGGATTTCTTAGGTTTCATCTTTTCTGCTGAGGCTAAAATTTTGATGTGGGAATTAATGTTTAAACATGCTTTAATGTTCATTTGAAGATTAACTACATGAATGTGATCTCTGGTTAGCTTTTTACGTGGTTGAAGCACTTTATCTTTCGAAATTTTAATTGCTGGAGTATCATTAAGTCATTAGCATTTATTGATTATCTCACATGTGGTTAAGGTTAATCTCTGTTGTTTGATGGTAAAACGATTGTTAATGAGTTCATATCTCTGTAGCGTTTGATAAATAATCGTTTAATCATTTATTCTATAAGGCACTGGTCTTTTAGCTTAACAAAATCAATTTAGTGCTTGTTTCTTCGTGTCTCCCAACCCAACTGGTCCACAGTTGGTCTTCATCATTTCATAGGGTCTACCCACCTTAGCCGCGGGAGACAGGCTTAAACGGAGACATCGGGGATCAGTATTAATTAAGTTAAGGCGTGAATCAACTAGAAACTCACACAAATCGATCCAGAGAAGACACTTGTGAGGTTCGATTTATGAGCAGATCGATTTCCAGAGTAGCAGCAGTCAGTTGTTGGAGAGAGAGCTAGAGATTGATGCAGTGTGAGAGGGGTAGAGACAGTGATCTGAAGGAAAGATTTCCAGATTCGGAGAGGCAACAGCAAGAGGGACGGGTTATCCCAGAGAGGTAGCATAGAGGCTCTGTGTAGTAGCTTCAATAGGCAAATCGATTTGTTGGCGAGGAAAAATCGTTCTCAGTTCCAAAGGCGTTCCAATTGGCCAGAGAGACGAGTTTCTCAACAGCAGAAGGCAAAATGACTTCATGACTGGCAGTTTGGAGCCACACATGTGGCAGACAACAAAGAAACATTACAGGAAAGGCTCATGTTGGGGTTTGGAGGCCGAGTTTTCTGAAGGCAAGTCGTGCTAGAGATTCCCTGTGGGAGAAGGGAAATTCCCTTCAGTATTTTGCCCAGATTTTCTTGTTGTGGATTGCCAGTTTCAAGCATCTAGATTGTACTCAGATTTTTCATTGTTGCTTAATATTAAAACCCTCATCTGCTACACCAGTTTTCCCAAGTTGGGTTTTTCCAAGGACTTTTTTCCAAAAATAACTATGTTATTTTTATGTGTGTGTGCTAGTATTTCTTCCAATGTTTATTCTTCCGCAGTTTTATTTGTGTAGATTACAGTGTAATTTATTCAGTATATGCCATAGAAAACTACAAATAAATTATTAAATAAAATTAACAGTTAGTAGAATAATTTCCTGACACTGCAATAGGATTCCAGGTTGGAATTTTCACAAGAAGAGCCAGCAAGAAGTGAATTTTGGGTAGGATATTTTGCAGAGATTCACCCAACAGAAAGGCGAGTTTTCCCTTTATATTTTGTAGGTTGAGAGTGTTGGTTTTTGGCGGGCTAAATTGCCCAAATTCAGGCCTACGTAGGAGCTCAATGGGTATTTTTTGTGCAAACATAAAAGGCAAGATTTTTTGGGAGATTTGGGAAAGGAGAAACAAGGAGAATTTGAGCAAGGAATTGCAGGTTTCGGAGGTGAATTTCTAGTAGTGATTTGAGCCATTCTACAACAAGTTCCTTCCTACAGTACTTTCTGTCAGCTAGTTAGAGTCACACGCACTTCTTGGGGTCACCCGGGCATGTTAGATTCAGCCCAAACCCTTTCTAGGTTTTTGTGAGTCTGGTGAGAAAAAGTTATACATGAAAACAACACAACTTACACTATTCCCATGAAGAGTAACACCAGTGGAACTTAACTCCAAAATCTTTCTTTATTATCGAGAAAAAGATTAGAGCTTCTTGCTAAGCACACGACTCAAAGGTCGGATCCATTGACTGACAAATGACTTCCTATTTAAAGATAAATCCTCCAACGGCTAGCTCGAGTGATCCTCGTTAAATCAATCTCAACCATTGATGAAGATTAAAATTTCTTTTAATCTCATCTGTCAAATTAGTTAAATATTTGGGGCAATTCGAAATTTTTCATTAAATGCATTTTAATTAACTCAAAAATAAAATTTTTGAATTAATTTCCCCAAAAATTTGACTTTGACTTTGACTTTTTTTCCAAAGAAAAAGCGATCTTTTTATTAAGAGAATAAAAAGATACATTGCATATGCTGAGCATTCCAATTTTGCCAATTGCTGTATAAAGCAATCAAAAAGACAAAAAATCTCTTTCTGTCTTAAGAACCACAGAAAGCAGAACTGTTTTGCTGTAAAAAGCAGCTGCAAAAAGACAGCCAAACCAAAAAACAACGTCGACCGAGGAGACAGTCAACAGAAACATAATGTAACCGGGAGCGAACAGATCTTTGGGTCTCCTCAACCGAGAGGAAAACAACCCACAAAAAATATAGGAAAAATAAAAGAGTTTAGAATGAACAGAAGTCTGAGAGAGAAAGTCTATGCATGAAATTTAAAAAAAAAACAGCAACTGAAAGATTATACATAAGGCGGCACATCTGTTGCATGGATCTGTCCATGGCATTCTTCCACTATTTTCCAGCCTCCCAAAGCTTGCTGCAAACCTTCCTTAGAAAGTTTGTCCGCGTCATCATTCCTGTCCCTGTAGATATGACATATGGAGAAAGAGATAAAAGATGACTGTAATACCTGAATTTCTTCCAGAATGGGTTTCAAAAATTGGTTTTTGCATGAGCTCTTTCCGTTAACCCAGTTTATGACATTGAGGGAGTCTCCAAAGATCTGAATAGTGAAGGTATTCCTTTGAATAAGCCAGCATAGAAGCAGTCTCAGGGCTGACAGCTCGGCAAAATTATTTGTTCCAGACCCCAAACCCACTGAAGCTTTGAGAGATTGATTTGAATTGATGTGAATAACTATTCCTGCCCCTGCTATGTTGTTTTGGGAAGCTCCGTCAAAGAAAGCCCAAGGGATACCATCTTTGATTTGCACCGTCTGATTTTGGACTTGAGGTCTTTTTACTTCTGGCTCTGGGATGGAAGAGTATATGGAGATAGCTTGGATGGCTGTGACGGAAGGATGGGTTCCCTGATCACAGAATAAAGCTCTGTTCCTTGCAAGCCAGACTCCCCAGCAAATGATGGGCGGGAGATTTCTCAGGTTCCCATTCGGATAATGCTGCCACCAGTTGGACCAAGCCTCGTCCAGATTCCCATTACCCCACTGAAAAGATTTGTTCAAAAGCTTTTCAACCTCCCTCCAAATTTTTGCAGTTTCCAAACATTGAAGAAACAGATGATCAATTGATTCCTCTTCAATTTTACAGAGGGGGCACCTCCCAGGACCATACATAAACTTTGACTGGAGGATATCCCAGGAGGGAATTTTCTTTTTGAGGAGGCACCAGAGAAAGAGTCTGGCCTTAGCTGGGCATTTAAGTTCCCAAATCTGTTTTGCCCACCATTCAGGTTCACCCCACCCTTTCCTGGATTGAATGAACTTGTAACCATCTTTGGGTGAATATTCGCCGGTTTCTCCATGAGCCCAGATCAGACTATCCGGACTGTCTTTTAATCTTACATTGGAGCGAGCCAGTTCTTGAGTGAAAGAAGACCATTCATTCCACCACCTCTGGTCCAGGTGTAAATCCTCTCCATCTTTCCATGCCTGACCCCAGATATTTGAGTGACCCACCTTTTCCACCTGATCTAGGGTAAGAATGTTTTTATCTTCTAGATGACTAATTAGGCCAGGAGAAAGGGCAAAACTGCCATTGCAGCCAATCCACGGATCTTTCCCAATCTTCAGATTCCTGCCATTCCCAATCTTCCAAGCCAAGCCCTGTTCTATTACCTTGAAAGAGTCCACCGTGGCCTTCCAAATCACTGATGCCTGCTGCTTGCTCTTAATCGGATTCCTTATCCAATCCTCCAGAGGGACCGGGTCGATATATTTTCTTTTTAACACTCTGGTCCAAAGGTTATCCATCTTTATCAGCCTCCATCCCGACTTTGCTGCCAGAGACAAACTGAAATCTGGAAGATTTTTAATCCCCCAGCCACCCCACTCCTTGGACCTAGCCACTTTGTCCCAGCCCACCCATGGAAGCACTGAGTTCTCCTTGGAGCCATCCCAGAGAAATCTGCTGCAGAGTCTTCTGATCTTGTCCATGGTACCTTTGGGAACCCATGTTAAAGCAGCCCAATAAACTGGGATGGCCAAAAGCACAGATTTTATAAGAGTCAGGCGTCCCGCTCTCGAGAGCCATTTAAAACTCCAGTGGGAGATCCTGGATTCAATTTTTGCAATCAGCCAGTTCCAGTCCTCCTTCTTGTAGTCATTAGGCTTTAACCAGAAACCCAAGTATTTGAAGGGGAGATCCAGAGTACTAGGCTGGAAAGGAAGAACAGAATGGAGCCTGCCCCTCTCCTGAGCAGCAAGACCTGTCATAATCAACTGAGATTTTCTATGATTTATCTGCATGCCAGTTGCTTTCAGAAACAAATCTAAAATAGATTTTAGTTCCTTTATTTCAGAGTGCTCAGAATTTGTGAAAATCAGAATGTCATCAACAAAAAGGAGATGAGAGATAAATAAATTTGTGGCTACCTCGATACCTTTTACCTTCCCCTCTCTTCTGGCCTTATGGATCAGCTGACTGAGACCTTCCGCTACTAGGAGGAAGAGCAGAGGGGACAGAGGGCACCCCTGCCTCAGGCCCCTTTGACCTTTGAAGAAGGGAGTGGCAGCACCATTGATGAGGATGGCATAGCTTACATTCGTAATACATCCCATTATCCAACTGATGAAAGCTGGTTTGAAACCGAGGTGGGTAAGAAGCAGCCTGAGATATAACCAATTTATCCTGTCATAAGCCTTAGATAAGTCGATTTTGATGACTGCACCCTTCTTGTTCTTCTGCCTCACACTATGCATGACCTCCTGTGCAACTCCTATGGCTTCATGAATTTGTCTCCCCGATAAGAACCCGAATTGTTCCATTGAAATATGGCGGGACAAAATTGGTTTGATTCTGTTTGCTATCACTTTAGCTATGATTTTGTAGATGCTATTACATAGCGCAATAGGTCTAAAGTCTTCAAAACTCTCCGGGACTTCTTTCTTTGGGATAAGAGCTATAAACGTAGCATTAAAAGGGCTATAGACTTCCCCTTTTTTCCTGGCCTCCTCCACCACTTCTGTAATTTCTGCTCCTATAAGTTCAAAGAAGTGGAGAAAAAGCTCTATGGACCATCCATCTGGTCCAGGGCTTTTCTCTTTTGCCATCGATTTTATTGTAGCTTCCACTTCCTCCTTTGAAACCTCACTGTTTAAATCCTCTGCTTCATCCTCCTCCAGGAATCTCGGGAAGCATTGAGCTGTCCTTATTACCTCAGCAATTGTGGTCTCACCTGGGTCTGCAAAGAGCTTTTGGAAGTGCCTCTGGCCCAGGTCTGACAAGGAGTGAAAAGTCTGAACTTCCCTTCCTTCTTCATTTTTTAGGCCCCAGATAGTGTTTGCCGATTTCCTCCCTTTGGCATAGTTGTGGAAAAACCTGGTATTTTCATCACCAGCTTTAAGCCAAATTGCCCTACTCTTTAAACGCCATTCTTCTTCTTTATCCAGGAGGATTTTAGTTTTTAGTTTCTCAAGATGAAGAATTTTCTCCTTTGAGGCCTGAGTCAGATAGCCATCCTCCTCTATGCTTTCCAAAATTTTCAGTTCCTCACTTATCTTTGTGAGTTCCTCGGTCTGGGCTTCCTTCCTTGCCTTTGCCCAGCTTATAGTTGCTTTTTTCAATCTTTTAAGGTTTTCCATAAACAAGTAACCTTTATCCTCAGGAGCATTGGCTTCTGGGTGCTTCCAAGATTGCTTGAAAAGATTTATGAAAGACTCCTCTTGAATCCATGAGGAGTTAAACTTGAAAGGGGCAGGGGGCTTGGGAGGGGGAGAGGAGAGCTCCAAGAAGATAGGGAAATGATCAGATAGCCCTCCTTCTTCAATCCACTGTTTGAACATAGGGATCTTGGCTGCCAGCTCCTCATTGATGAGAAAACGGTCCAGCCTCTTTGCCACCCTAGCCTCCCCTGTTCTCCTGTTTCTCCAAGATGGCTTTAATTTGAGTAAGTTTATGTCCAGAAGATTGTTGGATGAGAGCAAATTTATGAAAAAGTCTGTTAAAGGGTCTTCCCTGGCCGAAGGACCCCAAGCCTCCGCTCTGCCCATAGAGAAGTTTAAATCCCCACCTATCACCAGATCTTTGCCCTTCAAAAAAGATTTTGACATCAGGTCATTCCAGAACAGCACTCTGTCCTGGCAGGGGCCGTAAACATTGCAAATAGAAAAGGAAAAAGGGTTTTCTGAGGACTGTACATCCATTCCCATGGCCTGTTTTGTCCCCCACAGATTGCTGGCCTTTATCCTTCCTTCCCTATAACCGATTGCCAACCCACCGGAGTGGCCTTCTGAATCGATTGCAAAAAATCTCCACCCAGGCATCAAAGCATTTAAGACTGCCTCCACTTCCAACCCACGACCAAGGGTCTCTTGGAGAAAAAGGATGTCAGTTTTAGAATTGAGAAACATCTCCCTGAGAGCCAGTTTTTTGGGTTTACTGGCTAAACCCCTACAGTTCCATGAGGACACTATCATTGGATAACCTCTTCATGGGGATGCGCTGCTCTAAGTGCCCCGGGGATAGACTGTTGTTTTCCATCTGCAACATCGAACTTTGCTTTCATCTGTGCCATGGAGAGGTTTGATTTCCTACCTCTTTTTTTCCTAGAGAGGCTTTGGGCGGGAAGAGGACCTATTCCTCCTACGGAGACGGGAAGGATTGGCTTGTGATCGAGGGACCGAAGGTTGTAAGGACATGAGGGAAGAAGAGCCGAGGGCCCAGGATCAGTAGCAACGCCTTCACTATTCAGATCAAGGGAGGGTAATGTGGCTGTAATGACTTCAATGCCAGTTTCCTCAATAGTTCCCATTATGCCTTCAGACGGACGCGGCATCCTTCCAGGTGACTGCTCCTTTGCTGGGACTTTCTCCAAGTCTGATTCCTTTCCCGTCGAGGTGGCAGGAATGTCCTGGTGATCCAGTTCCGTCGGCATCACTTCCATCAGGCCCTCTGCCTCCTTAACCCCATCATTCTGCTCAGGTGGAAAGCTCTGGCCCTGAACATGTTGAAATGGACTGTATACGGTCTCCCACCGCTCCGGCTCCTTTTGGAATCTCCGCCTTCTCCTTCCAAGAGGGCAGTCCTTTGCCAGGTGCCCGTGTTCGTGACACCTATGGCACCTGAAAGGCAAATATTCGTAATCCAATGGTTGCTCGAAGACCATATCCCTGTATTGCAAGTTTATCCTCTTTGCAAGTCCTCTGCCTGGGTTCAAGCTGACTAAGATGCGAGCCATAGCTTTGATGCGAGATTGTTTGAATGACATATCAGCCTCCAAATAGGTTCCCAAACGGTCCCCTATAGCTTTGAAAACGTTTTCCGTCCATAAGAAAGGGGCCAAGCCAGGGACCCTGACCCAAACAGGAAAAACATCAGTTTTTTCCCGACTTGCATCAAACATCGGAGACCATTTCTTCAAGAGGACAGGTATATTCCCAATCGCCCAGTTCCTGGAAATGACCCAATCCGCCGCCTCTTTGCTAGCAAAACGAAACATAAACCAACCTTTTACCAAAGCAGAGGCTTCGAAAGGCCTTTCTTCCCCTACCTTCCAGTTCCTTTCACCCCAATCTTGCAGGAAACTAGGAGAGAATTTCTTCCCTCGCGCCCTGCCCACCACTGTGCATTCGGCCACCTCCAAGGATTCTTCGATGCTCACCTCCATCCCTAAGACCAGATTCCCCTCCAACTCCTGCTCCCCTATGGGTCTTTGTTTTTTCCGCTTCTCGCCTCTTTTCCTTCCGCCAATGTCCTCCTCCCTAACTTCTCTGCTTGTGTCGCCCCTTTCTGAGTTAGGGTTTGAGTGAAACAACCCCGGCTCTGTTCTATTAGGAAAGAGGAGACCCTCAGCCCCCTGAGGAGAAAAAGTAGATGAGGGAAGGGTAACCTGAATACCTGGGGCTTCTTCTTGAGTTCCCGCTAGAAGATCTGAGTGTGTTGGATTCACCGGCCGACCTTCATGCCCTTTTGGGACGCCCTGCTCTTTCCCAATGGGGACCCTTGATAAAGCTGAGGGTTTTCCAGCCTTTCCCACAACCGGCCGCTCAGCGCTTTTGATGAACTTTACTATATCTTCTAGACCCCCGGATAGAGCTGGCTCTTCAAAGGGCAGCTTCCCTTTTCGGCCCTGGATCGAATGACAGGGGCTTGAATGCAAGGAACCCTCATCTGGGTTGGCTGGATACTGTGCGCCGAGGAAATCTTGATGAAGGAAAGGGTTCTCTTCATGTCTTTGTGTCAGCTGAACGAAAGATTGATGAATTTTGTGCGTTTCTGGAGAGATAACTCCAGATCTGCAAGAATCAAACCCTCCAAAGTACCTTTCAATGTTTTTTTCCGTCGGGTCTTTACCCCATACTGACAGAATGTCTTCCACAACTGGGTCCAGATCAACTAGTTCATTGGGGTTTACCATGGTTACAAAGACGGAGGATAGAATAAAAAACGTGAAACGGGTTTACCGCCAGCGCAAATGTCAAGAGGGTTTTACCCTTTTACCAGCTGACCGCCCAAACCATAAAACTGACACCTACAGCTGCCCGTTCCTCCCAAACTGAGAACAGTGCATTCAGCGCGACGTTGCTTACCTCCACCAGTCGTCGCCCCCGTTGAAAGCCCAATAACTGTTCAGTCAGGGCCTGGCACCATCCAGACCCGTGATCGAAACCTCCGCCCTTCCCATCTGTTGGAATAGTTGAAAAATAATTTTGACTTTGACTTAACCCCCAAAGATCAAAGGTTTAAAATTTACCTTAGTCCCGGAATATTTTAAAATTTAATTTTTAAGGACCGACGAATTTTGCCTTTGGAGAATTTAAATTAATTAACCTATGAGGGGATAAATTATTTTTCCAACCCTTAAAACACTTTACATCATGATTTTCATATTTTTTACATCATAAGGGGGAAAACCCATTTGTAATAGACCCTCACAAACTACCCATTTCTACGATACAAAAATAATCCAGCAGACCAAACAATTTGTAATAAAATAACCTAACCAAATAGTTAGGATCATTCCCAAATTACTTTTACATAGACTCGATCTAGAACAATAGGATTCGCCTAAGATCCTAGCGACAAAATCCATTCTAGCTTTGGGGTAAGACTGGAGGAAAACTCTATCGACCATTTGAGAATGGATCGGTGAGAAAAAAAACGTCCCAGAATGGAGATCGTCACTAGAAAAGTAGGTTTACTTAGGTCGTTGCACACATGACACGGGTCTGCTGAGATTATTTACATTATACACATGCAGAAAGGGTTTACATAACATCTTGGAAGTCAGGCTAATGATGATAGCTAGATGACACGGACACATCGATAAAGTGCTATCCCTTCTGCGAAAAAAAGGGGTGTACTGCTATTGGTCGTTGAGACGTAGTAGTCAACAAGGAGTAAAGGCTTTTCTTATTGAGATCATAAGGTTTTCTCTCAGCTTTATGTTCTTCTTTATCACTACTACTTTAAAAAATTTCCATATAAACATCTAGAAGAAAGATGGACTATTTTTCTACAATTACAATAGAATAGTAGCTTACCTGTAGATTCACTCCTTCATCTTCACCACTGTTTGTATAGGGCTTTGAACAATTAGAATCATTGTGACCAATTTGAATTTGCATGATCTCTTTTGCAGTCTCCTTTCTTCTAGGCTTAGTTCTTATTTGAGTCATCAGTTGAGTAGTCACGGTCGTCAAACTTATTTGTTTCATAGGCAATTTGCAGGTCATCTCCTTCATAGATACGTTGCAGCTTATCTAGAATGTCTTTTGCAGTTTCACAACTAATTACCTTACCAAAATCTGATTTGGAAAGCCCACTCAGGATTGCCTTCATAACTTGTGTATTATACTTGTTCTTCTTCCTTCCTTCCACTGTATATTGCCATACATCCAAGGTAAGAGCCATTAGATGAAACTTCATTCTTACCTTCCAGGTTGCATAATTTGATTGATTCAATAATGGTGCCCCATTTGGGGAAAATCCATCCCGACTAACCACGGTACCTTGAAACCAGGAAAATAATGAGGGGGGGCCTGGGTAAATCAATATTTTAACGCTTTTAACTATTAATTATCCAGATAAACACATTAAGCAAGACAACAGTAGACCAATCACATAAAGCTTGAACACTAGAAGCTTACGTGGAAATCCATACAGGAGAAAGTCAAAAATTCCTTTTTAATATGATGTAAATTTAAGCACCAACTCCAAATTACATCAAATTATGTAGGCACCAATCTACAGGAAGCTATGACCCCCTTTTCTTTGAAAGAACCCATTTGTTGGAGGCACTAACTACTCGATTTTTATAGGCATCAACCTGAAAGAGACTCCAATCCCATGATTTATAGGCACCAACCTGCTCTAGCCACTCAAATCCCTTTTTCATCTCATTTTCAAGCTTAGATTGAGGGTCATTTCAATTAAAATATTGTTGAACCAATTGTTTGATTCTCAAATGTTCCACACCATCCTCTGCGACAACCTTTCTTTCTCTATTCCTTGATTCAATTAATGTTCCTCACCATCTCTGCTTCTCTTTCTCATATCTGCTCTTGGTTACAGTTTCTTTTATGTAATTTAGCTTCTACTGCTTTGGATCTGCGATCCTTTAAACTCACGACCACTTCATATATCAACTTGTCTATAAAATTAGCCTTTAACTAGCAGATTAAACTTCAGCTTGCTTTCAGATCTACTCTCGTTCTTTCTGATATTCAGCTCGTCACATCTCTTTGTTCTCTTGCACTTCTATATTCCAATCGCAGCAACAACTCATCGTTTTGCATGGGGACATCTCCTTGCGTCGTTTTGTTTTCCTTTTATAGATGCTGCTAAACCTAGTTTAATTTATTCTAGCCAATTTTTCCAAATTTGGTATCCGAAACAAACTTTAATACTCCAACATAATTTTTGCACCTAGACTCCAAATTTTTGGTCTTGTAGCCCCTAGTTGATAGCTTCCTGCAACATATGATTGTTGGCACAAAATGAGGGCTTAAAACCCAAGTGCGCGTAGCCCTGGACCACTGCATACGGCTCAATGTTAAATAGCCCTCATTTGCATCTAGGGCTCTAGCCGACAGTGCGGGGAATCTAAAAAATTAAAAAATGACTACCTAGACCTAACCAAATTCCACAATATTTTTTGTGTTCTCTAGTATGGTAATATACATCGACTCTAGACACTAAGATGTGTTAGGGGCTCAACGTTCAAACCGTCACCCCGGCTTTGGGGTAAAAAGTGGGTGAAAAAACATAGAAAATTATCCGCCTCTAAAACAGAAGAGATAATTACCAAATAAAAAAAACACTCCAAGGTGTACTCATTTGTTGATAGAGTTCCAACATCCTAGATCCGTTATAGGCTCAAAACTCATCATTAGTAGTATCACTTATTATAATTCCCCGCAGGGTGTGGAATCTGGGTACAAGAAAGATGATGAGAAATAGAAGTAGAGTTTAAAAATTTTGTTGACTAATGATATCTGTTGGTATAATTGTCCTTCGGATCATCGTTGGGCATGGAGTCTTCATATAATCATTAGGTGCCACTCCAGTGGTCAACACGACTGGTGCCCAAGAATTGGGTGATAGCTGATGAGGAGGGTAGAGCTCATGTAAGGATTTTTGCCATGTGCTAATTTATGTCCCAACCATCTTTTGCATTTTAACTACTTCTTTTCTTTCAATGTGGCCATATTACCCTTTTTCATTCTTTAAGCTGCATCAACCTTCAGGGCGATATTTTTTGGCTCTAGTCAAGGATGTGGACAAGAGAGTGCCAAATCTTAATGAACCAATGATAGTTAACTTGAAGAATGGAGATGATATCAAAGGATAATAGTGTGACATGGAAAATGTTAAGTATGGTGGGGGAGAATGGACATGTTATTTTGATCCTGGTCTTTCAAGTAGTGCCCCTCTTATAACCCTAAGGTATTGGGGGAGGTCCTAGTGGAGTAGGGCTAAAGATTAACCCCTTAGTAAGGTGAGAGAACAAGTTTTTATTCTAGATTGGTCAATCATGCAGATCACCCTTTTATCCATAGTAAATGCCCAAAACATTAAGTAAAAACACTCAATTGAAAAATGATCAAAGTACTTATCGAGTGCCAACCCACCTTCATCCAAGAGGAATGTCGAATGGTGAGAGTTGGATGGCTGGTGCAAACGACAGAGTAATTCACACATCATCATCAATAAGCAAATGTGTAGGGCTATTGTTTAGATGGCTATCCAGGATAGGAGAAAAAGTTTTCTCCTATGGGGTTACCCATTTTGGTGGGTAACAGGGACCACAAACCCTTCATATTGCATGACATGATCCCCTAACTAGGTAGATACACTTTTTGGGTAGCCAAAAGCTAACACTCCTTTGCAATAAAAGTGTTTCTCTCTATGTGTTCATGCTATGCATGCATCTTGCAAATTCAAATTTGTTGTACACTTGGAATCATAACTGATCCTCCATCATGGCATCACTCCACACCTATGTTGCAAAATTAGAAGGCCTTGCAATGGAAGAAGTCAATGCAACATTGTTCGCAAATCTCTTGGGGGAATACTTCACCTGATTGAAGTTTTAGTTGCTGGTACGTGCTCCAGCGCATCTTGTAATATCTATGTAATTAATCCATCTCAACTTCCAACAAATTAAGGTGGAGGCTAAGGATCCATCCTTCGGTTGGTTCTCTTCACCCAAATCTAGATTTGCTTGCAGTCTATAAAGACCACCAACTCGAACCTGTTTGGGCACACCATTGGTTCAATCTTTGTACCCTCTAAGTATCAAACTCGGCCACGCAATGTAGATCTATCATGCAAGAAACTAAAAAAAGGTTCTTTGTCAAACCAAGGACAAATAAAACAACATGCAAAACAATAACATTATCTACAGGGATCCATGAAGAGAGGGAAGCCAATCTTTTCACGAAATAAGTGGCGCCAGTCACCCAACTGCATGAACAATCCTCCCTTTTGCTCTTAAAACCTGTTGACGATATTCTTGTCGTAAGTCATATGTTGTGAAGCACCAATGTCCACATGTCATCCAACATTGGACATGGTATTGGTTGAAAGTTAAAAAATGATGAGGTTTGAGCCGCGCAAAGAAGACCCGAATGTAAACATGATGCTCAGAAGTGGTACAGTCATAGGAGAAGATACGAGGAAACAGCTAGAGGAAAGTACATGGGTTCGCAAGGCTCCTACAAAGGAACTGGAGTTTGACTTAGAACGCACAAAGGAGACATTCATGGAAGCTAAGAAGAGCTTTGCAGAGGCCTCCACTTCAGGTAGCAAGGATCAACCAGAGCCAAGAATGGATCCTTCAATGCTCACTACCTCTCTGGAGACGTGCATGAAACTGCTACGCGACAACAAGGCAGTTAAAGGACTATAGGAATTGATCACCAGGTGCGCGAGGTTAGGGGAACCGCGCATCGTCTGAAAATTGGGGAAGCATGCATTACGCATTGGAAGGGAAATGAGGTTGACTACATAGATTGGGGAATATGAAATGGATCAGGTAATCCTAGATCTGGGTTCGAACGTGAATGTATTACCGAAGCAAACATGGGAACGCATGGGCAGGCTCACGTTACAGTGGTCCCCTATTCAATTACGAATGGCGAACCAACAGAAGATTTTGCCCATGGGGAGGTTGCAAGGGGTAACAGTTGATATTGAAGGTGCGAGCACGCAGGCGGATTTTGAAGTAATAGAGATTGTCGATGACAACAATCCCTATCTCGCGTTGTTAGGAATAGACTGGGCCATCGATATGAATAGAGTCATCAATCTGAAGAAGCGCAAAATGATCTTCGAGAAAAAGTCACTACGTGTAGTAGTCCCACTGGACCCAGCCGAAGGAGCGCACTACACTGAACCAGTGCGCGATGATGAAAACGATGATGATCTTGATTGTATTTACAAGATAACTGCACGAGACTAGGATTGGGTGAATCCGACTGCAGATGGGAGGATCTCGTGGGAGCGCGAAAGCTCTTGCACTTCGGATTCAGACGAGGAAGTAGAGCGATGGCAGAATCGGTTGCACGAAGTGACAACGCTGAATTGCAACATGATGGTTAGATCACTGCGCTACGTGACAACGGAAGCAAGAGAGCTGCCGACATATGATGGATTGACAGCGGTGGAAGAATTCCGGAGCAAATTTGAAAACGCAACACCCGCATGATGGTGGGGTACACATCAAGGAAACTTTGAGGACCGACACGGATGTAGAAGGATGATGCGCCTACGATTTGGGAAACCGCAACTACGGTTAGAAGAAAAATATGATGGACGAGATGACCCACGCACGCACCTCACGAAATGGACCAAGGTCTACGGGGAAGAACCACAACCTGAATGGGTGCACCTATTCTACCATACCTTGGACGTCATACCCATGAATTGGTATACGGAGACAGAGCTCCGCCATGGTACGGGCGAATGGGATGTGTTGCGCGAGGGTTTCTTGTTAACATTCACATTTGAAGATCGTTGGTCTTTAAAATACCACAGGAGCCAATGGAAGTGCTTCAGCCAAAATGGGCGATGCAGTTAAGTAGTGCACTGGAGTGTTATAACGTGAATGTTGAGGAAGATGATGAGGACCCATGGAACATTAACATTGCAGAAACAGAAGGCTCGCGCGAAGTTCGCGAACCACCACTTGAAGACACCGACATCACCGCGCCACTAAAAACAAAGCAGGTAAACATTGGCATAGAAGCGGAGCCGAAGTATGCGACTCTTGGGGAATATTGAGACGATGCTACAGTAGATAAGGTTGCTGAGTTACTCCGTGAATACCAAGTCTTGTTCCCGACCAAAATCACGGACTTATAAGGGATCATTGGCAAGTTAGGGATGATGAAGATCACTCTGAAACCGGACGCGAAGCCACTTAAGCAGCAGCCTTACCGCTTGAACCCCAAGTATAAATAAAAGGTTCGCAACAAATTAGATAAAATGCTCACAGCCAGAATTATCAAACCAGTGGAAGAATTTGATTGGGTGAGTCCTATGGTAGTGCAGGAGAAATAACAATATGTGTGGACCTCAGGAAGCTCAACGACGCCTATGTTCACGATCCATTCCCGACACCATTCACAGATGAAGTATTGAAAAATGTTGGTGGTTAGGAAGCTTACTCCTTTACGGATGGCTTCTCAAGGTACCATCAGATTAAGATCGTGCCGGAAGATAGGAGCAAAACAACCTTTCGCAACAAAATGGGGTTTCTTTCAGTACACCATTATGCCCTTTGGATTGAAGAACGCGCCAGTGATATTCTTGCACATAGTGGTGGCGACGTTCAAAGAATACATCCACAAGTTCTTGGAGGTCTATCTGGATGATTGGACTATCTTTGGATTAGTTAAGCACCATGTAGCAAGCTTATGGTTGATGTTGGATACTTGTTGTCGACACCAGATTGCGCTGAACCTTAAAAAGTGCACCTTCCTCGTTCCCTTTGGCAACCTGCTAGGCCATGTGGTCTGCAAGCAAGGCCTGATGGTGGACCCTGCGAAGATTGTTGTTATTCTGAATCTGGAAGCACTGCGCAGTGTCAAATAGTTACGCGCTACTTTGGGGCACACTGGCTACTATAGGAAGTTTATCAAGAGTTATGCCCAAATAATCGCGCCGATGGAAAAGCTATTGAAAAAAGATGTGACATATTACTGGAATGATGATTGCATGAAGAGTTTGGATGTCCTAAAGGGGAAATTGGCCTCCGTGCCAATTTTGGTCTTCCTGAAATGGGATGTGGAATTTCATGTACATGTTGATGCATCGTGTATCGTGTTGGGAGCCGTACTCACACAGGAGGGCGCGGAGGGTGTGGATCACCCAATCGTGTTTGCGAGTCGAAGATTGTCCAAAGCAGAAAAGAACTACTCTACCACTGAACGCGAGGGGTTGGCAATGGTGTATGCGCTCCAGAAATACCGACACTATTTACTTGGAGGACATTTCAAGATGTATACCAACCATTCCGCATTGAAATACTTGGTGAACAAGCCTGTGTTGGGGGGGGGGGGGGGGGGGGCGCATATGCAGATGGCTCTTACTGTTTCAAGAATATGATTTTGAGGTCATAGTCAAGTTGGGACACTTAAACGCAGGACCAGACCACTTGTCATGAATTGAGACGGGCGAGGAACCAACAAATTTGGAGGAGGGACTACCTGATGCACAACTCTTTGCAGTACGCGTCGCAGACGGACACTTCGAAGATATAATCCATTTTCTAACAATAGGGACTGCGCCGAAGGAGTACTCAATCCAACAGAAGAAGGAATTGGTGGTGCGCGCGGTGGACTTTTCTGTCATCACGGGGCACCTCTACAAGATGGGCAACGATGAGATATTGTGAAGATACGTACCTGAATTTGAGTGAGGTCAGATCCTTGCGGAAGCACATGGGGGTGCTGCAGGAGGACACTATGCAGGACGCGCGATTGCACAAAATATTCTTTGCGCAGGGTTATGGTGGCCGACCCTGCACCAGGATTCGAAAGCGCATTGTAAGGCCTGCGATATATGTCAAAGGATGGGAAAACCATCATGAAGGGACGAGATGCCACTAAATCCCCAAATGACACTGCAACCATTTGAGAAATGGGAAATTGACTTTGTGGGCCCAATCAAACCTCAGGGAAAGACGGGTGCGCGCTACATCATCACCGTGACGGAGTACCTGACACGATGGGCAAAAGCACAACCGGTCAAGGACTGCATGGCTGCCACGACTGCCAAATTTTTGTTCAAAAACGTGCTAACACGATTTGGCTACCCGAAAATCTTAATGAGCGATCGCGGAACACATTTCTTGAATGAAACCATCAACGCGCTCACAGAAGAATTCTAGGTTTATCACCAGAAAAGTACACCATACCACCCACAGGCTAATGGAACAGTAGAAGCATTCAATAAAATACTAGAGACTGTGTTGACCAAAATATGTAACGCGCAGCGGGACGACTGGGACTTGCGCGTACCCATTGTGTTATGGGCGTACATGACAACGTGCAAGAAATTGATGGGACAGACACCATTCTGGTTGGTCTATGGTACGGAAGCAGTCATGCTGATGGAATACATCGTACCTAGTTTGTGAATAGCAGCGCTCACAGGCATGACGGACCGCGAAGCTCTGGAAGAAAGGCTCGCACAATTAGAAGAACTCAAGGAAGAATTATTCCTAGCCGGATTTCACCAGCAGGTACAAAAGCAGCGTGAGAAAACCTGGCACAACCACCATATCAAGTTGCACACCTTCAAGGTAAACGATTTAGTGCTACTGTATGACAAGAAGTTTGAAAAATTTCTCGAAAAAATCATAATGCACTGGTTGGGACCATATGTGGTAAACGAGGTCACAGACGGAGGCGCGGTCCAGCTAGTCAAACTTAATGGAGAACCCTTCCCAATGAAAGTAAATGGCAATTGACTGAAGCCCTACACGGGTGGGCCGGCTATCTGACTAACTAACCGAAGCACAGTCTTCGCGACCCAAGGAGCCAGACAGGGGCATGGGACTATAAACACAAGCACTAGAAGTCAGTACCAAAGAAGAGACTTGAGTCGGACACAGTCGATTCAAAAGCAGAAATGGAGCAGAGCCAGCAGACGACAGAATCGCGCGCTACGGACCTTCGCGCAGCACAGGCACAGTTGGAGGGGCTCCATGCAAAGATCGTCGCACCAGCAGAGTGATTCAAGATGAGACATGATGATTGTGTTGGGGGCATGTTGGGCATGGGATCCCCGCAGCAGTTTTTGGGGCTCAAAGCCCGAGTTTTGGTCAATTGTATTGTAAGACTCCGCGAAGTACGAGCGCAGAACGCAAAGTCTAGGATGAGTCATAGGGTTGTCCGCCCTAAAATATTGTAATTTAATGTAAAGTTGTGTCGGCCTACTCATGGTCCGTGGACCATGGGATTGTATAAATAGAGCGAGGCTCCAAGTGTAAAGCTAAGCTTAGCGAATGATAGATAGAATAGCGAAGGCATGGTTAGAGCTTAGAGTGGAATCTAAAGTGTACAGGGTAGTAGTGGGAGGAAGAGGCTCTGCAGCTGAGAGCGCAAAGGCCTAGTAGAGTCCGTAGCTGAATGCGCAGGGCTGAGTCGGGTCTGTACTTGGGATTGAAAGATAATAAAGAGAAGTTTATTTTGTGCATCTATTTTGGAATCTTTATGTTGATGTTATTCATTACTTTTACTTTGTTTCATTGTTACTTGGGAGTGGGAGCAAAAGCGGGAGCGGGAGCGACATTTTCAGAAGCTCCCTGTTTGGGAGCTAATCCCGTAGCGTTTTTTATATAATATATATATATATATATATATATTATATTTTTTATATTTTGATACATATATGTCAACAAAAACATGTAGAATAATGAATTAGATATAAAAAAACGTAAAAAAAAAACATAGATTGAACCATATAACAACTATCATCTAGAAGTTATAATCTTCATCAACCACGTCCACAAGTTAGTAACATAGTAACATACAACATATTGAGTCTCATGATTCATCAATCTTAAAGTTTTAAGCTTTCAAAATTCAATATATAACATTTATCATCATTGATCACCAAAGTTGTAAGCTAAGTGTAACCATTACAACAAATAATATCTAACATGAAATGAAATGTTATAAAATGAAATGAAATGAAACAACTTTCAACTTTCATGAAGCATCATAGTCATAATTCATTACTAATGAGTTATAATTTCCAACTTCAAACTTAAATTGTCATATATTGTTTAAAAAAATATCATAATAGATATGAAAGAGTCAATAGTTATAAAAGCTACTAGAAACTAGAAAATAGAAGTAAATCTATTATCATTAATATCACCCACTAAGCATTAATATCCAGAGGTATCTTTGTCATTACCTCTGCACCTGTATAGGGATCTTTGTCATTAATATCATGCTCTAAGCATTAACATAAGATAGAACAAGCATAGCATGTCAAGTCACGATTTTGTTTGAGTGATGCGTACATTTTTAAGAGGGTCATGATAGAGGAGTTCAACAACCAGTGTCACTAACATCAAGGTACATTGAGGGATTGGTGCTCTTGATTAAATACGAGTTCCACACCCTAATACATGACAAAATTCAATGGAAACATTGCAATCCCCCAATCCTAAAATCCTGAAAAACTGATAAGTCTGCTGGACTTTGAATGAAATCTAAAATTCTATTTTCTCCATATGAAATCCAATGAGGCCGGAACCACTCTCAAACATCCTGAATCATTCTCCTTAATCTTCATTTTCATCCTTTTACTTTAAGAATTTAACATTACCATGAATAACATATCAATACTAGGGCCTAGACTTTATCATTAAGCTACCCCCGTCAAAAATTATTTGTTTATTTCAAAAAAATTGCATTTCGAACATCACTTCAAAAAAAAAGTTGCAAAAAAGGCAAAACGCTCCCGAAAAGGCTGGGAGTGAAATTTTTTTTAGGGAGCGCACTCCCAACCTGCTCCCGAGTCGCTCCCGCCCGGACCGTGGATTGGGAGTGGGATCAGGGGGGTGGGAGAGCGCTCCCCCGCAACACTGCTCTGTTTATTTACTGCGCGCACTTAATTAATACTCGCATGAATGCTTATATGTGAATTTAATCTAAGTAATCAGCTAACGGAGACTAATTAATGAAGACTTGGGTAAATAATACGAATCGCCCTGCGGCTGGAACCACGCGAAGACAGTATCACAGGGCGCAGGGTGCCCGCAGGTGGGCATAGCGCAGTAAGTGCGGAGGTTGGATCACGTACCAATCACCACATATCAGACATCTCCAGGGTGCAGAAACCTGGTTCTAGCACCCTCCCATACTACTTTGGGTGACACTTCAGTCCGCGCTCCGCGGACTGTTGTCGTAAGGGCCAGTACTACCGGGATTTGCTTGGCTAAATCACTTCCGAACCTAGGTCAAGCCCCACTGAGCCAACAACAAATCTCTTAGGGGGGATACTTGCCGTGATTGAAGTTTTAGTTGTTGCTATGTGCTCCAGTGCATCCTGTAATATCTATGTAATTAAGCCATCTCAACTTCCAACAAATTAACGTGGAGGCTAAGAAGCCATCCTTCCCTTGGTTCTCTTCACCCAAATCTAGATTTGCTTGCAGTCTATAAAGACCACCAACTCAAACCTGTTTGGGCACACCATTGGTTCAATCATTGTACGTTCTGAGTATCAAACTTGGCCACGCAATGTAGATCTATCATGCAAGAAACTAAAAAAAGGTTCTTTGTCAAACCAAGTACAAATAAAACATCATGCAACTCAATAACATTATCTACAGGGGTCCATGAAGAGAGGGGAGCCAATCTTTTCACGAAATAAGTGGCACCAGTAACCCAACTGCATGGACAATCCTCCCTTTTGCTCTTAAAACCTGTTGAAGATATTCTTGTCATAAGTCATATGTTGTGAAGCACCAATGTCCACATGTCATCCAACATTGGACATGGTATTGGTTGAAAGTTTAAAAACCATGGAGAACGTGTTCTCAAGCTTGGACTCCAACTCATCCATTTCAGTGATAGTGTCTGCACTCCTGCATTTTTCTTTTGTTACCTAGCCCTTGGCTTCTTCTTCTTTGGACACTGTCTAACGTAATGTCCTTATTAATAATACTTGAAATATTTTACATTACTTCCTTGTTTGCGTGTATCGTTCTAGTTCTACCGTCTAATTTGGGTATTCTTTTCTCCAAATACCGGGAATAATAGCAATCATTCCAAAATGCTAGGTTGTAGCTAGGCCCTGAAATAAATAAAAAAATCTAGATAATACCATGCGTGACTCTAAACAACTTGTTATATCATCTCATCTGTTTTTCTTATGTTCTTCTTTGTTCTGTTTCTCTCTTCACTGCTTACTCTTAATAATGTACAACACTACAAAATCTAGCATATTCCAAGAGATGGATATACTGATGAGTTTTTTCTATTCGATCTATGGATAATTAGAATAGTTAACCAAAAGTTGTAGTTGGAAGTGCTGGATCAAATCGATGTGTTTGAGCAATTGACGCTAGGGAAGAGTGTTGTTAACTATATAAGATAATAATTAGCAAGATGTTCCGGTTGTTTAAGAGGGTCATATGTTATATAAATCAAATTATTATTATTATTATCTAATTTTAAGGTCATGGTCAAGTTAGATACTAAATTGGTGTATAAGACCTTTTTGTTTATAGGACAAAGTACCTATTTCCACAACAATTTCACTGCTATACTCTACCTTCCTTTTTTGAAACCATGATCTCTTCGGAAAAAACACATGCTCTTAACCTAAGTCACAGGACACGTCCCTCATGGTCTCGTGTCTTGTATTTCACGTGTCGGACATGAAAATCGCCTTAAAACTTGTCGAAAACGTTTTTCTTCGTGCCCTCCAATCGAGACATGTGTTTTGGACGTGTCAAAAATGTGCACTAACATTTTTGGTTCTCAGGACACGTGTCCCATGAAAAGTGACATTTAAAACCTGTAACATGATTTATTTTTGGGTTTTTCTTGTCATTGTTCGCCACTGAAGTTGAGTCTGCTCGTCGCTGGAATCCAATTTGTTGTGCAGTGTGAGGAATTCCATCAGATTCGAGCGCAATGCTCACAACTTCACATCGACCTGGACCTGGAGATGTAGGAGACGAGCGTTCGCATGCTTTGCCGAGAGTTTGGAGCACTTAAATTTCTTATAAGTTGTGTTATAGCCTACGAAACTTAACTTAATTATACACGAGTGACCACGTATAGATCGTGTTTTGAAATAAAAATCCCAGCTCCCCGTCATGTGCTCATTGCTCACTACACATTCGAGTTCTAAAGGGAGGGAAAGTTCTGTTAACGCTCTGGTCAACAATGAAGTTTGAACACATATAAATTTATAGTTCATAAATTTATGTGAAGTTTGAACATGATCAAACTTGTTTGAAGTTGATAACAAAAATTATAACATGAACAATGAGCAATGAACATTGAATTGTGAACATCATTGATGTAGTAAAATTAATAAACTAACTAGTAAATTGCTAAATAGTAAATAGTGTATACTAAATACTAAATAGATATCATCATGATTCATATATATATGGATCAAGCACTATATTTCAGTATATATATATATATATATATATATATATATATATATAACGTGTCCCTCGTATCCTATTTCCAAGGTCATTGCGTCTCGTGTCGAATACTCGTATTTACGTGTCCTCCGTGTCTCCTTTCCTCGTGTCATGTGACTTAGCTCTTAACCATTAAAATCTGCCAAATTAAAAAAATTAAATGAAATATTCCTTTTTCAATTGGATAACTAAGATCTAAACTTAATAATTAACATTCTAAATATAATTAATATAGTAAATTTATATATATATATATATATATATATATATATATAGTTTTGAGTGCTCTCGAGCGGTCCGAAAAACTCATTTCCCAGTTCCCACATCCAGTGCAACATTTCTTTTTCTATATAGTTTGATTTAAAGATCATTTTTAAGGAGTGTATTTTTAAAAGGGTTTTCCAATAAATTTTTAAAATTGTTTATAATATAATATTTTGGCAGGATCCCTGTACGAAAAGAACAACAATAGCAACTCACTAAACTGTCAACCTCACAACATAAAGAATTTGATGGCTGGGTTCCCGTTTTTTCTCCTTTTATACATTCTCCCATGTATAAAAGATGTAATCGATATTCTTAAGACCTTTTGCTTTATTCTCAAGCATTTGTGGATATGCATGGTAGATTTGTGCATTTTGTATTATCGATCATTGTAGTTCCATCTCCATGATATCCTTTCGTGGTGTTTTATCATGGTTAACTTCATAAACACATGTTGTCCTATTGTTATTTAAACTTTTCTGTTTAATAACTTGTTTTGTATTGGTTGATGTATTTAGGCAAAGCTTTGGTATTATTGTTCTATTTTGGCATGACAATGGTATGTGCCATCTTTGAAATTGTAGTGTGTGATTGTCCTGCTCATGAGTTTCCTGAATCATTCAAGTGATCAGAGAGTGAGATGTCCAGTGATAACCGGATATGTCAAGAGGTAACTAAATATGATAAAATGTGCAAGCTTGTAGTTTGTGCAATGTACCTTACCAATTTTGTAACATTACTGTTCTTTTAATTAGTAAAATTGCTTTTTTATCTTATTTTTGTGGCTAAAATGAATTTTACAAATCTTCAACTAAATCCATAACACCCCATGGACTATATTAGTCCTTCATCCTGGCGAATATGGGACTCTATATACAATGAGCATTATCTCAAAGCTGATTATATATCACTGCATGAAATCCATTAGAATATGAAACCTTTTTCTTAGTTGGTGTCATGATGGATCATGTATAAGGCTTCATGCTTCTGGTCTACAGCGAAAGTCAGCGAATTGGAGTCTTACTCTTGGTAGATAATTGCTTATATGCTATTTATTGGCTTTTGATATATATGCTTATATATGTGCCCGGAGATTCGCCTTCAGAGAGGTGAGTTTTCTACAAGCTTATATCAAGGTTGCCGCTCTTCTATTTCAGTTCACTTCGCAGCAGAATATGTAGTCGGTGAGGGGAAAGGTTCTGGTAGGCACTGTCAATAATATCCTTTAAAATTTAATGCATATATCCATCTTTCTGTCCATGCAGATCTGTAAATATATTACACATCATCTTTTTCAGGCTTACTTTTTTATTTGGGTTACTGATTTACTGCACTTGAAATCTATGCACTAGCATAAATGCGTACAAACTATTTATGAACAGGTATTGGATTATCCTGAGTGAGTGATAAAGACTTCACATTCCTCTTTGTGCTTCGAGCAGTGACGAAAGTAGTTAAACACCTCCAACTATAATCGAGACAAGTATTGTAATTGGTTCTTTCTTATAATCATAAACCATATTTTTGCTAGCTGTTGTGGAATGCTGCTATTATTTGGGTTTCAAATAACTAGCACCTTAGTGCAATCGGATTTTATTTAGGATTACTCTGCTGAGTCACAGCTTTAGAATTGAGAATATGTTGGCTTGATTTTAGCATCATGCACGAGAACAACACATTTTTTATTGGTTTGTGATACGTAGCTACCTTGAATATGTTTCTTTGGTTTCAACAAAGGGATAAGTCAAGGATCCAACACTTCCCAGCAACAAACAAGTGTGCAAAAGCAATAATCACAAGTTTTCCCAGAGGATACACAACCAAGTAGAAATATTTATGAATCTCAACATCAGGTATTGTAAAAGGTACATGTAATGATGTGAATAATGATCTAGAATCATGCTTCACAAAACTCATGTGTTTTGGTCCCATTGATTGAACTTTTAAAGATCCCATCACTAAGGT
Source organism: Pinus tabuliformis (assembly GCA_031772625.1). Lineage (NCBI taxonomy): Eukaryota > Viridiplantae > Streptophyta > Pinopsida > Pinales > Pinaceae > Pinus > Pinus tabuliformis. The sequence goes on along the minus strand of CM062819.1, from coordinate 420,199,132 downwards.
AAAATGGCTAAGAAGACTTTGTGATTAAGTGAAGTTACTAGTTAGTGAAGCCCTTGCTGAGTATGTCCCATAGTATTGTTAACATGAACCAAGGGCGAGGAACAATGGTCGAAGCCCCTTTCACATTTCATTTCAAGTTAATGATGTGTTATTGAGTCACTGGATGTTAGATAAAAGGGGAACAACCATTGTCATGTCATTAAAAATGATGAAACAATTAGGTCTTACAACTACTTGGCCATAAAGAAATGTGTGCACCATGGACTCCAGAGATATCAAGGTATTTGGCCTAATTAAAGACTTGCAGTTTAGATTCATTGTGTATTTTGACATCTCAGTTTGATTGGATGTTGTTATGATATATGTGTTGGATTCTTGGGGAATGTTGTGTGTCTAGGAAGTGGGTTAATAACTTAGGGGCTCTTCGCAAATTGATCTATCCTATGCAACTATTCCAACTTATGAAGGCACTTTCGTTACTGTTGCCTCAAAATCTAGCGGGCCTCACAAGGCAAGAACTAAACTAAGTAACAACTATGAGGTGGTTGCCACTACCACCTTAGCACTCCACCTCATGCTCTTTAGTGGAATTTCACCACACAAGAGGCTTCCCAGTATATATCACCTAAGGGTATTCTAAGTCAATAGGATCAAGGTGATGTAAAGGAGGCTTGAACAAGGTATTGCTCACTTGGAACCACACACAATTCTTTGTATAAAGGAACAACATACATATGAAGAAGCTTAGGAAATAACCTTTGGAGCCTAGGGTTTCAAGATGTAATTGAACAGTAGTACATCTAGGCATAGAAGCACAAAGAAAAGCTTTTCTTTAGAAGCTATGGTCAATAAATGGAATATAAAACCTTCTATTAGCCCTAAGTTGAAGCTTTTTTGTTGAACTAGGGTTTTAGGAGACCTAAATTTACTAGGATTGATGACATTAGCCCTAGTTAGGAAATTACCACCAAGGGAAAGGCTATATTTTGGGTTAGCAAGGTCAAACAGGGCGGAAACAAGCCAAATTAGCTCCAACATTGGTTTGAGGAAAGCCCTAGTTGAATTTGGCCCTTGGCCTAGCCTAGGGCTGCGAGGCGGTGCACCCCCCCCACCCCGAGAGTCGCTCCTGAAGCACACTATGAACGAAAGCGCTTCGGGAGCAACCCAGGAAGTGCATTCCTAAATCACTCTTGTTTGGGAGCATGCTTTCGCAAAAAAAAAAACACTCCCCAGTAGACTTCTTTTCTTTTCTTCACAAAAAAAAAAATCACTCTGTTGTCACATAGAATTTCTAGGCACCGCGACAACAACTCAAATCGAGGGTTGTCACCTTGATCACCAATCTCTTTGTTTGCGTTGTCTCCCTACAACAACCTAGGGGGGTAGACCCTATGAAAATGGAATGAAGGAGAACTAGTTGGAAACCAACTAGTTCGGGAGACACAGTGAAGCGACCAAGTACTTGCTTTAGATTTAGCAAGATTTATAGGATTTGATTAGATTTTAAGCAATTCATGCCAGTGCCTTATGGAGTCAACTATCTTGCTAGGAAATTTAGGACCAAATAATTGATTTGCAATTGTTGCTGGATGAATGACTATTTTATATTAAGTGTAGATTCTAAAGCTAATATGAGATGCAAGAATCTTGGTTAATTTTAGTTCAATGCCTATCTAAGTTTTAACCATTCGGTCCTTTCTATATTAAGTCTGATTTCGTAGTAATTGGCAGAGAGAAGATAAGGTGAAGCACACTAAGGTGTGATTAACGATACCTCTCCTGAAAATCTAACATACCCAGTGCCTCCAGCACTGCAGAGAGTTGTGGCTCTTAGGACTGCAAGGTCATCGTTTTAAGTACTATTAAAAGCAAGTTTTTCAAGCAAAGATGGATGGGTACCTATCTCTCTATCGACCAAGCTTATGCTTGGAAGTAAATTTTAATGATGTAGAACTAACTTAATATGCAAATGCACGAGATGATTAGAAGATGGGAGGAAGTTAGATTTAAGGATGAAAAGTGTTTATGCCACGATCTGCTTCAGAGTTATATATCAAAGTCCTTAATTGTCAAAATGAATCTCCGTTTCACTAGACAAAGATTGAAAGATAAACTTCTTGGCAATATCACAATTAGACCACAAGCTTACTTCAAATCTTCTGGATTTTTTCAAATGCAATTATAGTTCAAAGAGAACAAAAGCGCCTTCACAAAGTAATATCAGATGCTCAAAAAATACTCATTTTATGAAACAAAAGATATGCAATTTATCACAATTCCATGATAGAGTACTTAATTTTCAAAGATTGGTTTTTAGGACAGCAGTACGAAAAACTTTATGACAGCAACAATATGACAATGAAAACATTAAGCTATCAATACTATTTTTATGACAAGAATTACCGAAAAGTTTCCAAACTTGCCCACATGAATTATCAAAACCTTTCAGCCTGTCATGATGTGATTTCCAGAATTAGATCTGATACTTATTACACCCAGCAATTAAAACATGAAATAAGCCTAATGGTGGATGCCTAACTCAAGAAATTAATTCTTTTTTGTATTAGACAACTTGGGCACTGATTTCAGGCTAACCGACATGAAATTTTTCCATTGTTATATTTCAAACTTCAAAAATAGAATTATTCAAAGATAACAGTCACCCAAAATGTAGATTTAGGCCAAATTTTTGATACTCATCAAACATAAATGACTTATTAATGTATTTCGCAATTTTTTTAGTTAATTTCAAACCACTTAGATGCATTTTTCACCAGTATTAGAAAGGTATATGAATGTTGTATCAAACAGTGAGGAAAAAGAGGGTTTAGAGATCAAACCCTTAGGCCCTAGGCCTTGAAGATCACTATCCCAAGTTGCCAAAAAAAATTCAATACCTGAAACATAATTTTTTACCAATTTTTCTGTAAAATCACCAATCATCAACTTCAAAAAATTTAAATATTCAGATAAAAAATGGAGCAAGGGGAATCTAGGGCCAATGAGCACTAGCACTAGGCCCAATAGGGCTAGTGTTGGGCTAGGAGAAGGCAGATCTGGACTTAGGAACCCCAAAACTTGAAACCCTTGTTCTGAAAAAACATTTTTGTTTCAGATCTTCAGATTTATTGCAAAACTTTAATGGTTGGCCCTGCAAAGATATTTGGGACAAGATCTTGCCCTCTAGGGCCTAGATCTGTCTCAAAACCCCCAGATCTCCTTGAAAAAATCTCAGATCTGAAGATTTTCTTGGTTGATTTCTCAGATCTATTCCTGCAAACAATATTTGAACTCAGATCTTGCCCTCCAGGGTCTAGATCTGGCTTAAATCTGAAGATTTCCTTGGCTGATTTCTCAGATCTATTCTTGCACAAGTGAAAAGAGAAAAACTCAATACCCAATATGTACAAAAATAGAGAAAATCCCAAAAAACCAAGTGTTAAAATTCAAAATTATGTTATAAAATTTCAGATCTACACAAGTAAATAACAGATCTATACAAATAATTTACAGATCTATCAGATCTTAGGAGTATGAGTCCAACTCTGGAGCAACGTCTTTCTATTACAGGTTCTAGGTATTTGTAGGAGATTTTCTACTGTTTGGAGGAGTTTGGCACCATCTTTTAGAGTTGTTCTGGTATCTTTTGGTTGGGCTAGATTTTCTCTTATAGAGACTACATAGGGGTTGGAGTACAAAGTTTTTTTTTGTTGGTGTTTGGTGCTGGTATTAAGTTTTTTTTGTTGGTGTTTGGCGCAAAACTGTGTAGCTTGAAAATTTGCTTTATTTTGGGCATTTTGGGTCAATTGTAATTAGCCCAAATGTTTTTAGGGTTTTGTGTGTTTAGGTGTACGGAGCCTATAGCTAATTTTATAGAATTTTTCAAGTAACATTTGGGCCAAAATCATACATTCTTATAGTAGGGCATATTGTTGGTTAGCTGCACAGTTTGCATCACATTGTGGGTTCAACTTTTGCTTGGAGTTAGGCCAAACCTTTTCTGGGTATTTTTGGGTTACAGGAGAGGAATCCGCAGCTGCAATTTCAGATCTCTCCAGGCGTTATTGAGGTCAAAATTTCAATTTCCTCGTAGCAACAATTAACATATTTTTTCAACAGTGCGCAGATTTTGTGGGTAGGGATAATTTTAAGGATGGAAATTTATCTTAAAGTTTTGATACCTTGGCAAATCTTACTAGTCCTTAACATGCAAACTATAAAATGTTTAGCGATATGTTTGTAAAAATATTCAAATTACTCATGATTTTATATAGTCTCTATAAAACTTTGAGGATTTTTAAGGTATAATAATTTTATGATATAAAGTTTAGGCGAATCATTCTTAGGAAAAAAAGAAATTGGTGAATCTTTTTTTTTTGAAAAAATATAGAAAATTAGCCCACCTGCAAATATTAGCCCCTAAAATGTTTCCCGTTTGTGGGAGCCATTTCATGCAATTGGATTAGTGAGGTCTCACCTAGGGTTTGCCTAGCTTGCATAGCAGGACCAGGTTCTATCATTCCTTGCCATTTATGTACTCATATTTTTTGTATTAATAAAATGACTCAGTTTCTTGTGTTTTTTTATGTGCATGTTTGAAATATATCTATTGTTCTTTCTTCCTAGTACATATCTCGGTTATTTTTTGTAAATTCCAATTTCGAACATTGCAAAAGGGTGAAATCAAAAAAAGGAGAGAGAAAATGAGTTTAAGGTTAAATTTGTGGGTGATCAACCAAGTGACAAGGCTAGTGCCTAATCCTTGGGATGATGGAGTCTATGGGAGTGAACAAATAGCTGCCATGTTAAGGAGTAAGGGATATTTGAAGCCCTAGCTCAAAAACCTAGCTATTTCTTTTGTGAGGGATCAAGGTCACTTGGGAGAGCTATTCCAAAGATATGCCAAAGGGATTTTCATTCACATCTTACACATCAATAATGCACACATTGTCATTATCTAGATTATATGCAATTGATCTTCAATAATAAATGGTAAAATAGAAAACGCTAGATAACAATTCATTTCATACATTAGACACAAGAACAACCATTTATCATATACAAGGCTTGCTTACAAGATAAAATGCATGAAAAATACTTTATTGATCCAAAGTAATATCTCTAATGCCAATAAATAGCTCCAATATCCCAAAATACACCACAAGGTCACATCTCCACAAGAATCCAAGAAGGTCGAAATCTTTAAGAGGGTCGAAATATGTCACAAGTGATGATGATCTAACACAATGAAATTCTCCTCTATTTATGTGAGGAGTAGGACTAATAATTAGCCTAATGAAAGCCCCTACAACAAGTTTGATGCTAAAATATGCTTGGGTTACAAGCCAACCCATTAACTTTATGAAATATGCCTCAATTAGCACACACATGTGATCCATACGCTCTTTAGGGATGATTTCATCTAATGAAAGTAATCCATACGGCATGTCCAAGGGTGATGAGGTGTCAAAGGTGGCGATAATTGCATTTCTTCAAAAACACATTTAGTTCACCCCATAAGATCATAACATTATTTAACATATGCAACTATGTAGAAAGAAAAATGTCATCATCATCATAGTTGAACATAAAGAAAAAGCATTCACACATAGAGACACCAGGATTGGTCTGAGACCAGGGTGAAACCCACTATGGGAAAAACCCTTGCAAATTCTTCTTCTTAGATTGTCATCAAATGATTCAGTAAAAGAGAGTACAATGATCCATATCTTCATCTATGCAACTAACCATCAAAATAACTACAACATCCATGAAATGAACCTGGCAATGTATATACTCAAAACTCTGGTTTTGAAGACTGTAATGAACTGTCACTGTCTGTAGTCAACTGCCAAACCTTGCGGTCACTGAGAAAAATCTTTGGAAGACAGAGATTTCATCTTGTAGGTCTTGGTCGCATGTAGGATGTGTCATGTGAGCGACTATAGCTTTCTCAATCGCTCCCTTCAGCCTGGCATGCGAGCGAATGGGGTCAAATATGCACTGTGGAAACCCTAAGCCCCCAATCGCATGGATGAAGGGATGTCTATGCGACTGGAAGGCTCCAATTGCACGAATGAGCTTTTGTGTGTGCGACTGCAGCCGAATCCTTCTTGTTTTGTGCCTGCCAGTGGGGCCCAAAAACCCTAAATCAGAGATGCGAGCTTCAAACCTTGCAATTTCACCTCAAAGCGAGCCTGATCCTCTGCGGAGCGAGCTTGATCCTCCGCGAACGATGCTCAGACCTGTGAAAGCCAAAAAAAGAAAAAAAAAACAAGACAGAAGAGGATCTTAATATTGTGTCTAAATGAGGTAGAGGGCACTTGTATTTATAGCCTTTCAAGGTGTTCCACTTTGCTTTAGGGCCGACCTTATCAAATATGCACATGTGGGCTTTTCTTCATAATTACACTTTCCCTTATCCGATTTGAGTGATCTTTAGGTCGATTTTTTCCTCTCGAAAAAAGGAATTCAATGCAATCATTATCTCCATCAGGTGAGCTATCCAAAGTGGAATTTGACCGCAATTGCATATTTTAACACTCCCTCTCAACTAGGGAGAATTCCACCTGTCAATGTCTGACATCATATGTCCCATCTTGAATCATCAATGTTCATCTTGATTCATCTCTTGCTTATTCCTGCTTATCTCTTGATTGTCTCTGCTCATATGCTGAATATTCTCGAATCTAAGAGAAGAAGAATTTTGACATTGGAGGGGAGCTCAATCTACCACCCTTTGTCCATCAAGCTACCAATCATAATCTCTGTCCATTGGGCTACTACCCAGAATCTCTTTCAGTGGACTAGTGCCCGGGAATATCAGTGGGGAGTCATATATACAACTCGCATCATCATCGGAGAGCATATCATCAGGGAGTATATCTCAATCGAGAACCACATCAGGGAGCTACTACTCAACCCAGAATCTTATGGGGGAGCTACTACTATAACCCCATATCAAGCAATAGGTGATATAGTGGAGATATTACTCAACCCATCCTATTTCCCACTGATCTTCCCAACAATGGCCCTTAAGGGTCATGTGGTAGAACATCTGCATCATAATCTGAGCTTGGACGAGATGTTGATTTCTGGTAGCATCAGATGTTCTCTAAGTCTCAAAATTTGCAGGGAGTCTTAAACACATGCATTCTCCAATACCCAGAAACTGTTTTATGAAATTCCACCCAGAGACAGTTTTATTAAAATAATTAATTATTTTCAATGGGACCCTAACTCTAAACTTAGGAAATTAGAATAATTAATGGGTATTAATCTAATCGTGGGCGAAACTTCTAGAAGAAGACGAGGATCAAGCAAAAATGATCTAAGCCATTGATTAGAAGTTAATCTGGGTTGTTGGTTGTCCAACAAAAAGATATAAGAAGAGGCTTGAGGGCTACTTCGAGAACACACACAGAGGGGAGATCAGAAGTTCGATTTTCTGAAGCAAAGCAGCTGCTGAAGAGATTTTCGATAGTGATATTTTGCAGTGAGGGGAAGGGATAGTATCCAAAGGGAAATATTTCATGGTCGGAGAATGCTCAGAAGAGAAAACAGAGAGAGATCTAGCAGTGGCAGCGCAAAGCTAGAGAGGTTGACGCAGGGCTACACAAGGCCACGCAGACCCGAATTTCTCTCTTGTCCACCTTTTTGTTATTGGGAAATCTAATATCTATGCAAAGCTGCTAGTCCCACTAAAACGGGTAGCTATCTTAGAAACAAACAGATTAAAGTTACTTTCATTTTCCTTTATGAGAAGTAGATAGGAGAGGATGAAAGAGTACCAACCTCTATCTTTCACTTGGTTCTTTGCTTGTTCCTTCTCCTCACCGACAGGTCTTTGCTGCTTCTCCCTTGACCGCTCCGCTTCAAAGAGTACCTGTAAAGTCAAAGCAGCATAATACCTTCAAAGTACAGAGATCTACAATCATAAGCAATATAGGACCAGATATATATTGACCACACAAATGCATATACTATCAAACATACAAGAATGTGGAGGAAAACTTGAATAGCTTTATTGATATAAGGATTAGAAGAGAGGATTACAACCCATTGATCTGACCCAACGTCATCCTCCCAGCATGAAAGCCCTTCTTCACCTCATGAAAAGCTTAGATCACCCAACAGTATGATGTTCCACCAGGAAGCCAACAACACTTCCTTACAAGATACAAAATTCCAGCCTCTGGATCTTTAGGATGAGGGATCCATATATAGATGATTGCAGGGAGGTGAGTCAGCGTTTGGGATTTTGATTAGTGTCTTCTCTCTGATAGTTCTTGATTCCACCTGGAGATTGATGATCTCTTACTCATCCCTGGGCGAATTCAAAAAGGCAAGTGTCACAGGAGAAGTTTCTGGAAGATTCCATGATCATCCACCTCGCAAATTGTCTTTGCCATTTGTCCATTCTCGCCCATCGCACCCTACAAAAGGGCTTTCCAGTATGCATCGCACCTTTTACACCGGGCAGGTGAGATGCATCGCACCCTTAGCACTGAGCAACTTGTATGGTCCATTTTTGACTAGTTTTGAGCAGTTTCCTGTGGAGAACTTCTGGGAGATGATGTAATCAGCTGACCTTGTTCCTTTAGGGCATGAAACAACACTTTTAGGGACTCAGAATCCCTTGGTTTATGGACATATATGATTGGGGTTGCAGTGCCCAGAAATGTCTATAACAGTTGCCCCCTAAAGCATGAGGTCGTTAATCTTTTGATGTTGAGTGAAATGATTTATCATGAGGATCCGAGGTTTTTCAAGCTAGAAGGCGACTTGTAATAAGATACAATACAATACATTATCTTCATAACATTTTCATGATCTACCTGAGGCAGGCATTCCCATGCTCAGCTTTATAAATTCATTTTCATGTAGATAGGAGAGAGAACCGTCTGTGTGGCAAACTGATGATTCTGATAGAGCCATCATCCTTTGATTCGGATCATCATCTGTGCAGTGATGATGTACATTTGATGTCTTTATTTTCTTGAATATATTGCAGCCCGGATGGATGAAACTAGATCAGGGGTCTTCAAAGTCGTCAAATCTTCGCCCGAAGTACAAGTCGATCCATGTGAAAAAATGTTCTGGAGTCGAACATGGAAAGACATCGCCTGATTACCAGCCAATGATGTAAGTTGTTAACAGGCGCGAGAGGAATCACCGATAATGATGATGACCCTCAAGGTACGACAGTACAATTTGCACGGTGTGAAAATGGGACTTGGCGTCGAACACCACGCAAAATCTCTCGGTCGAAAGCCATTGATGTAAACCTGTCGCTGAAAGTGAGAAACTTGCCATTGAGGCATGCAAGCTTCAAAGTACTGAGAGGGTTGTTTCTAGGTCAACTTCTTCGATAATGAGCTGATGTCGACAAGAAGTGAACCGTCATAGGAGGGCCTTAATGAATCCCACATCTACGACAGGGAACGAAGCAAATGACTTTTGGAGGTGAAAACGATCTGATGGTACAGGGTTTAGGGTGGCGGTCATGAAAGAATGAAGCGTAAAGGTGTTGCAGCAGATGAGACACAAAATGGGTTGGTGAATTTTCTGATCGACTTCTCTTGAACATATCGGCGACACTTGAAATGGATTGGTAGCGTTAACCCCAAAGATGGATGGAACGGTGGACCAACGGTAATATGACCGGTGAACGGAATAACCCAACCCGACTCAGACATGGAGTGAAAGTTTCATGTTTAAGAGCAACTCGCTATCAATAAAGTTTCTTCAAGTTTTCTTCCCAATTTTTCCCCAGTCATTGCTGACCAGAACCTCTTTATTTTTATCAAGCTTGATGAGGATAACAAATGCTTGTTCTATAATTTGCCCTTCGGGCAAACCCGTCACTATGTTTTAACGAGCCTAGCGACAATGAAACTCATTCGTGTCTATATAAACAAGTTTGTTGCTATTGGTTTTAACGAGTTTAAAGACAAAGATAACTCGGTCCTTTTTCAATTTTAGAGAGTCTAAAAATGGACATAAGGGAAACTCCAATAATCCTTTTTCGTCATATAATCCCTTAAGTCTGAAAAAGTATAAAATAATACGAAAGGGATGAATTTTCGATAATTTTAACGAGCCGAACAAAACAAGCGCTCGATCTTTTTGTGTAATAATCCCTCAGGTCCAAAAAGATTAAACTCTAGAGGAGGGGTAGCACTCCCAGTAGCTTTAACAAGCTGGAGAGGCCAACTGCTCGGTAATATTTTCATATTTTACGAGTCAGACGAAAAGAGCTTAAAGGAGACTCGTTTTTTGAGGAATGAGTGATAATTCCAGGTAGCAGCTGATTCCAGGTAAGGTTTGGAATTTCCAACCACGGCAGTGTCACAAGGATGGCTAACAGAATCACTCTTCGTAGCTGTTCCTCAAAAGGGGTAAACAATCAAATGGAGGTGAATGATCGGCTAAAACAGAGTGGAGGTGATGATGAGAACACGACCAAGGCTCAAAAGCTGATAATAATGCATTCACAATGGTTATTTACCGAAAATTGGTTCATTTTTTAATGAGCTTAAACTCTGGGGAAAACATTTGCTTATTGCTTAGGTTTAATTTTTAACGAGCTTGAACTTCACATAAAAACTGCTCGTGCCAGTCGTATAATAAGGACATCTCATCGATAGATTCCATTTTTATGGAGCTTGCACCTTTCAAAGCTTTGCTCCGTATCCTTTCTTTATGTAAGTCAGGAACGACCAATCCTATGAGTTTAAAGGGTTTGAGAATCTACAAACTAAGAAAATAAATGGTCGCTCTTCACTTGCATGCAAAAAGGTTTGCATGCCCCTAGGTATAGTGAAGTAGAGTTTCGAGGTTACCCCTCAATTTGCAAACAAAACATTTGCTTTGTCAGGAAAGGCGTACCTTTTACAAGTTACCCCTCAATTTGCAAACAAAACATTTGTTCTATCAGGAAAGGGATACCTTCTAATGGAGGTATCTTATCCGGTCTAATCCCATTTTCCTATACGGACAGGTGTCGGACTAGTCATATATCCTTCGCAGAAACCCACCTTATACCTAGAGTTTTCCTGCCGAAGGAGACCAGGGTGCATGCCCCCTGGGTTTCAGTCACGACCCCCCGAATTACTCGCATTCTTCAGGTGGACGGACTGGAGATTGATGAGACATTCCTTGCATGAAAAGACCATTTAGGGATGGTATTTGACTATTTGACATGTGCGAGCCGGGGAACGAACGCTGGTCTACGAGCTGGACCACTCTACCTTCATGCGGAAAACACATTACTTGAAAGAGTGAGGAGACAATGGCTCCAATGCAATAAATATAGTCACGTCCAAGGAGTAGATTATAATCTAAGGGCCGTTGGACTACCATTACATTCATATACACGATTTTCCTTCTTAAAGTTATAGGTACATTTGGAAGCTTGTCAGATTTCTCATCTCAGGCATAAGCGATGGCGAGCCAAGTGCTTTCCAAGCAGTCGAGGAAAGGATACTCACAGAAGCCCCTTCATCTATGATAGTACTAACCATGACCATTCTGTAAGCTTGTACAATGCTTCGGAATGGTACATTAGATGGTAGACGAGGTCTGCCTAGTAGATTCCAATCGAAGGAAACCACTAGTTTGCTTGGAGGTGGGACTGAATAGACGGTCGGATATGACTCTGGCGAACTTCCTTCCTGCGGTAAAGGAATGGGTAGATTGCCCCCATGTTCATCGGAGTCTGTGTTTACAAAAAGAATTTGAATGGTGTCGTTCTCATTCTCTTCGGTGATTGTATCATCTGAAGATGGACTTTCCGAAGACAAGACCGGGTCGACTGCCGCCTCAAACTTTTGACTTTCGTCTGGTATGGAGTCAACGGGTTTATCGTCAATGATAGATGCTTCGATCGACCACAAAGTTGTGTCGATCGGATTTTCAACTAGCGATGGACTCAGCAAGAGTTTCTTGTATCCAGGTGGAAGCTACAGCGGTGAAGCAGGACGGTTATCCAAGACTCTTTTTGCTTCGTCTAGGAAGGGACAACGGTGGACGATGTGATCGCCTTCACACAGTTTACAAGGAAATTTACATTTCCTTTTCTGTCCAAATGCTTCGCTTTCACTAGTTGATGGTGTATTTTCAACATGATTTTCAGAGGTTGATGACACCGGATTGTGCAAACGAGGAGACCAGTCCCTTAAGATCCGAGGGATATAAGGACAATCTCGATGATAGTGGTCTCCTTTGCAAATGACACATGGAGATTTAGGCTTGGACTGTGTAGTCTGTGGATTTTCGCTAGACGACATACGGTTACCCCTTTTTGCCTTTGGCTACTTCTTCTTTTCCTTCTTCTCCTTCCCCTTCTTCTCCTTCTTAGTCACTTGATTTTTGGCTTTACCAGCTTCATCAAGCAAAGAGGAAGAAGGAGAGGGAGAAACAGACGAAGTAGAAGGTTGCGAGGTAACTTTAGTATCATCTAGTTGTTGACTTGATTGTTCAGGAATCACGGTATTCTGAACGACGGAGGTCGAGAAGAGCCATATCGGCAAGCCAATCGTCAACCCTGGAAGTGACAATGTGGCCATATGAGGTTGCACCAACATCTCCCCAAGAGGAAAAAGGACCAGGATTTCCTCCTAGGGCAAATCCTTGGTTGGTGGACTCCATTTTCTCGACCTAAGACCAACGAGGGAACAATGACGTTATTCCGATTAAAATAAATTTTAGACGCATTGACACAACTTGCTTTTTCAATTTTCAAGAGTCGAGAAAAAACAAAAGATGACTCTAGTCGCCTTTGATTTTTAATGAGCCTGAAGTGACAAGTGCTCAGATGGACCGTTTCCTTTAAGGACTCTGAAAAGGAACGAAAGAGACTACTTTGGAGATCTAGACAGAGGGATTACCAAACCAATGGCAAAACTACAGAATACTTTTACGGTACGGCAGTCAATATTTCCGAACGCTGTGTTTAGTGCATTGCGATCGATAGGGCGGCAGAGGAGAATATTGGCACTTGTCGTCTCAAAGAGGAGGAATCACCCAACCAACAATGAAAGCGATAGTTACCAAACTTTACGATGCCGGAATACGTCTCTACCCTAGACTTCTAAATGTTGTGCGTTAAATTCCGAAGCGTTTTTATGTTCATTGAATTTATTTTACAGTTGATCTTTGTTAAGAAATTTGCCTTTCATGTTCACCGCGTGATGTAAATATACAATTCCTAAAATGCAATCTAAGATGATAAACAATCGTTTAATCTTATTTTTGCAATGAAAATCCTAGCTACTAAAAAAAAAGAGATGCTATTCTTTCAACATAGAGCAGAGAGCACACACTAGATGCACTGTCCTAAATCAAAACAACAAGCAGTCTAAATGCAAATGCACATGCATGTATTTGTTTTCAGCTTTCTTAATGTGTGAATGACAAGAAGAATGCTAAGTACAAATCTGAATTATCTTTTCAAAGTGACAGTACTAACAAATTTCTCTTCAAAAACGAAAGGAAGATAATGACAACACTTTGCGACTTTGAATTGAAAACTGCTTTCGACACTTGAAAAACTACTAATTCAAATCAAATACAAGAGTAACTATATAACTGACCATCAAGAACAATAGAATTCTTTTCTTTGACTGAGAACGACACTTGCGACGCTTCCAAATCAAAAGATGACAGTTTGATTACGCTACTTTTTTGTAAAAGAGAACTGTAAATGGCGCACAATACATAAAAAAACATTCACAATTCTTTGTACTATGGAGGCGGAATCATGCAAAGGAAGGGAGTTTCCATAGTGGTATACTGATCATAGACAGCAAAACTCCTGAATAAAGCTGAAGAGAGTGAACAAAGAAACCAAAATCTGGAAGCAGAAGAGGTCTTATCTGATCAGCGCATTTGGAACACAGGGAAAGTGCAATGCAGCACACCTACTGCACACGGGAGGTGCGATGCATCCAGATTCCCAACAGGAAAAAGTGCGATGGTCCAGGGACGAGACTTCAACTTGGTTCTTGGTCACAGTTTGCAGCTTAGTTCAAGGATTTAGGCCGAGCTAATGATAGTCAGTAAATAGAAATCACAAGGGTTGATCTAATAAGGTTACTAGAGCCACCACTAGGGCAATTAGGGTGTTGGCAAATTGATTGTTTAGTTTATAAACAAAACTGGAGATACACTGAAGCAGCATTGATCTACTTTGCACTTGCATAGCAAATGCAATTCCAAGGCTAGCTGGCTTAACTTCAGGCTCCATCTGTAAGTTTATAAAGCAAACAAGTATAAACAAGCAAACAAGCTATTCGCTCCCCAGTGGAGTCGCCATTTTGTTATCGGGAAATCTAGTGTCTATGCAGAGCTGCTAGTCCTACTACGACGGGTAGCTATCTTAGAAACAAACAGATTAAAGTTACTTTCGTTTTCCTTTATGAGAAGTAGATAGGAGAGGATCAAAGAGTACCAACTTCTATCTTTTGCTTGGTTCTTTGCTTGTTCCTTCTCCTCACCGATAGGTCTTTGTCGCTTCTCCCTTGACCGCTCTGCTTCAAAGAGTACCTGTAAAGTCAAAGCAGCATAATACCTTCAAAGTGCAGAGATCTACAATCATAAGCAATATAGGACCAGATATATATATTGACCACACAAATGCATATACTATCAGACATACAAGAATGTGGAGGAAAACTTGAATAGCTTTATTGATATAAGGATTAGAAGAGAGGATTACAACCCATTGATCTGACCCAACGTCATCCTCCCAGCATGAAAGCCCTTCTTCACCTCATGAAAAGCTTAGATCACCCAACACTATGATGTTCCACAAGGAAACCAACAACGCTTCCTTACAAGATACAAAATTCCAGCCTCTGGATCTCTTGGATGATCATCCACCTCGCAAACTGTCTCTGCCATTTGTCCATTCTAGCCCATCGCACCCTACAGAAGGGCTTTCGAGTATGCATCGCACCTTTTACACCGGGCAGGTGAGATGCATCGCACCCTTAGCACTGAGCAACCTGTATGGTCTAGTTTTGACCAGTTCTGAGCAGTTTCCTGTGGAGAACTTCTGGAAGATGATGTAATCAGCTGACCTTGTTCCTTTAGAGCATGAAACAACACTTTTAGGGACTCAGAAGACCTTGGTTTATGGACATATATGATTGGGGTTGCAGTGCCCAAAAATGTCTATAACACTTTTCCAACAGTGAACAATGTAGGAGTGTAAACAGTTCCTCAACTCCAACCAACCAATGTTATTACAATAGCATATAAGACAAAAAGTCCAACCTGAATATATGGAAAGTAGATGTCTTTCAACATACACTTAAGTTGATCTTCATTCCAATAATTTGACTTTAACTTGGATATATGCACCTATCAGCATTCCAAAATAGTACATTATTCATCAAAAATCAATATATTGAAGACATATGCATAAACACCTACATATCGTTGCATTTGATTATGATATTAGTAATTACCATAAGTTGCACATCAATATCATCCTAGATATTTATATATTATCCTTTCTAGATTAATATGCCAATCGTTAGCAATTATGACCTAAATTTGAACTTCTAAAAGCCATCACCTTGAACAAGGATTCTATTATAATAGTTACACATCATATTTCAAACTCAAATAGCTATTTACACTCATCATTTTCCAATGACCACAATATTAAATGTGTGAAAAGGGCATTTCAAAAACCACTAATAGCATTAAACAATTCTAACATGAAAAAAGATTTCTAACAATGTTCACCTAGAAGCTGTAAATTTGTACTCAAATCTTCTTCGAAGCTTGATATTTCAACAATAATATAAGCTCATGAGATTCAATTTCTTTGACAAGAATAAAATAATACCTTGATTGTGTAGAATATATCATAGTTTGCTTCGTAAATTATAAACAAGAATTGTCAATAAGGTTTAGTAGCTTGGGTTATTGGCAGGAAGAATCATTATTTTCCCCATTTGGGTTTAAATCCCACTTGTGACATATTCATAATATTCATTCTTCCTGAGCTAATTGTTGAATGAGGCTTTTCATGAGCCAAGAGGAATATCTTACTCTTGCTTAGGGCGAGAGAGTGAGGAAATTGGTTACATGTTTGAGAAAAAAAAGAGTACAAACAAGAATTGTTCTCACACCATCAGAAGAATTTCCAAGAAAATATATAATTCAGGTGCCCACTATACCACTAAAATTATTTAATTGAGTCATTGAAACCACTAATTACATTTACTAATCTCATCCAAGTTCTTTTGAACATAATAAAAAACTCAATGTAAATGCATTATCACTGAACATTTGGGAAATGAATCTCAATTACATCAAATCCTCATCAAAACGTTTAAATAAACTAAAGGCCGAAGGGAAATTTCCTTCAAATTTTAGATTGCTTACCACACTAACCAGGATACACTTTATAATGATTGGACTAAGGATGCCCTTGGTGTTTCACTGTCTCTTAGTTGTGTTCGCATTTGATTCAAATGTTTCATAATTTTTATAGATCAATATACAATTTTGGCATCAATGACATTTCTCAAAACTATTTCTTCAATCATCATTTTTTTTATTCCAGTACTTCAGAACCTTAGAAATGATATTACGATACATAACCACTTGGCCTATGTGAGAGTGTTTCATGGTGCACCTTGAAAAATTGTGAATAAGTAAAATGCATTGCAAGTGCATTTATATATAGCAACAAATATCTTACTCTTTTTTTACATTCTTAGTATATGATTGTAAACAAAATATTTTTTAAAAATCTGGACAAGCAGATCTAGAACTAACAATCAGGCTACAATTAAATCACTACAACAAAACTAAATAGTTGCATAATCAAGACAACAACCACTTCCATAGAATCTTACACAATAGAGCATGACTCCAAATACATATTCCTTGTACAAAATGAAACATAGAGGCCATGAAAACATTAACATACAAACACTTCAAACCACATACCTTTGTAAAACTCCAATGAGGAGACATTCCAAGTTCTTCATGTGAGACCTCCCTTATGTCTCATGTTGTCTGTAAACAAACCATTGGTGAACAAATAGTAATGTATACTTTAGTCGCATTGATCTAGCTGACTTCAAGCCATTTTGAAAGGGACAAATTAACCCCTTTTTTGTATTTATCTGAGAAACACATGCATATAAGGTTTTAACTTTTCATCCATTGTTGGTAGAATGAGAGATGAAAAATATTGAAATAACTGAAACAGAGTGCTACAAATTAGCAATCAATCATGTAAAACTAAACTCAAGTCTCTCCAGCTCGAATTTACTTGAGTTAACTAACTTACTAAGTAACAAGAGTTATGTCACCTCAGTTAACTACCTCCAAGTATTCCTACTGAAATTCAAATTCGAATTTATCCTAATCTAATCAAGAAAAAATTAAATTTGGAATTTCTTGTTTCATTTCAACAGGTTGTACCTCAAAAAATATTATGTCATGTCCCTTTTCAAATACATTTGTAACAGGGTGCTGCTACACAATTTTGCACAATTTTAGCTAAGGAAGAGAACCCATCATTTTCGACTTAGGGACTTATGAGGCAATTCGATTTTATTTGGTTGTTAGTGGAATGTGGGGGCCGCCCACATGAGAATTCGGACTGGGCCATTCGAATGGCTTAGAGGAAATTCAAATAAGTGGATGGAGGGACCCACATGAGGCAAGGAAGGCCCAAGGAGTTATAAGGAGGAAGAATATCTCATTTGGATTTATTCTTATGTCTTGCAAACAAAATTACTTGACTGTTCGCTCTACGGTTTAGCTGAGTCAACCGGTGGTTTAGCCACGAATCTCTCAAGAAGAAGGTTCAACCTTTCCTTTGGGGGACCTTCCGTGCCCGCCCTAGGGAGGCAGTTCTATAGTCATTTCAGGAGATCCGGGAGTGGTGTTGCAGCATCCTCATTCAATGACAAACATGGAGTGCGTATTTTTGGCTAGCTAGAGAATATGTAGGAGGAGTTAGAGCTATCAGTGATCAACCATTTGCCGAGAGAGTTAGAGGCTTGGGGACAACGTAGAGGGCCAGTCCAACAGTTTTCATGGAGCTTAAGAGCAGGTGCCATAGGACAGAAGCCCATTGGGGAAGTCAAGGGATTGATACTAGGGGTCAACCCAGCACTTTGGGACCATTTATGGGAGGATTTAAAGGCATATTCCAGTAGGTTGAGTTTTGTAGTTGCAGCTGAAACTGGGCTCCAAGGGGGTCAAATTTCAAAAGTCTAAACCAGCCAAAATCCTTTGTGGGTTTTTCTGAGTTTAGGCCAAGGAGTCCGGGGTTAAAAGCATATAATTTTTTAGGCATAGGAAGTGGACCTTTTAGCCATTCGAACTTCAGTAGAAAGGTAGTTTTCTGGGCAACACAGTGCAGATTGGTGCAACAGTTGGAGCAGTCATCGTATCAGCCATTTTCTCACATGGGTTTGGTCATGCTTGTCCATTGAGACAAGCCCAGGTGCACCATTCTATTATCATTTGTATTTTGCCTTCAAAGAAGTAATAAAATGGCTCAGCAGTTCCATATTTGCCGCATTTCTATGGGTGTTTAATGTGTATTTCGTTTTTATAATTTGTTGCACATATTATTTGCTTTATATCACTTGTATTCCTGCTTAGGAACATTATAATGGTATCAGAGCCTAGTTCTTGGCTCAGCTGTGGGGATTGTCTCCTATGAGAGAAGGGGACCAGCGGAACATCACCTATTGAAGGTAGAGGTACCAGAGTAGAGAAAGAGAGTTGGAGATTACTCTAGACACGGAGGATAGAGGGAAAGCAGTGGTAGAAAAGGAGGGCATGGTGGAACCCAAGAGCATAGAAGAGATGGCTTTCGACAACCTCTTGAGGGTCGTGAATGACTTAGCTAGGGTCAGAAAGATATGCTGGAAGAGATCAAGTTGCAAAACAGAGAGAGAACCACTCCTAGAGGGTTTATGTTTAGGGAAACTTCTGGGGCCTCTCAGTCATTCGATCGTCCCTCACCAACAATGCAACACCCATCAGCGAATGGGCCAACTCGTGCGACACTGCCTTCTTTTGTACCAGTGGCACAAATCGAACTTGCAAGGGCTGAACACCCCATTCAGATGGGAGACTATTTCAGAGAGTGGTAGTCTATGGATGCAGACTTTAGGAAAGCACTCTCTTTCAGAGATTTCTGCAAGCTCAAGCAAAGGGAGAAGAACAAGGGTTATGGAGGACAGGGAACCCAGAAATATGAGCTGCAGAGGACCATATGCAGGATGTACTTCCCTACTTTCGATGGCACTGCCAAATGCGCAGCTAGGACTTGGGTTAAGAAGATGGACACCTACATCAAACTCAACCAGACGACAAAACAAGAATCCATTAAGATGGCGACGCTGCACATGGAGGGGGAAGCCCATGACTGGTGGTTTCATGGCTTGGCCACCCTAGGGCATGCCAATGTGACTTCTTATGAGGACTTCACCAGGAGGGTTGTGGTGTGTTTTGACTAGAGAGATCTAGAGGCCCATTTCAAAGAGCTAACCCAACTGTGCTATACAGGAAACCTAGAGCAGTACATCTCAATTTTTTTGTGATTATCAGCGATGGTTTCAGATCTATCAAAGGCTAGGAGGGTGTACACCTTCATTTAGGGCTTACTTGAGCCCCTGCGTGGACTGGTGAAGTTGCACAGACCCTCCATGCTGTCGGAAGTGATTTTGTGCACCATAGATCTACAGGGGGTCATCCCCAAGACTAGAACACATTTTTCTACACGAACCCCTTTTCCAAAAAAGGGGCATGAGACTAGATCTCCACCTCAAAGGACCACACAGGGGCGAGGGCAACTAGATGATGAGACACGAAAGAACCTCAGGAGGAGGAAGTTGTGCTTCACATGCAGGGAGCCTTGGGCACCCGGTCATCGGTGCGCTGCCGATAGAGCACACTATATTGAGGTTTTTTCTAACAGCGACCAGGAGGACGAGGTGGAGCAGGATTGTGGTGTGGGAGATGGTGAGATTGCAACAGATAGAGGGCCACCACCATGATCAGGTGCTCATGTCCTAAGTGTCGTAAAATGCTCAAAATTTAAAGTGCTTAGAACTAGTTCAAAGTGGAATGACTGGAAAGTGCTCGTCTTCCTGATTCCGGCGCCGCAAACGGTTCGAAAAACGGTCGCCGTATGAGGAAGTTATGGCAAAAAGAAGAATTTGTCCATAACATTAGAAATTTTAATTTTTCAAAAAAAAATTAAAAAAGGAATATTCCGCCGGGCACGAAATCCGAGGCAACCACCAAACATTAAATGTAACTGCAGTTAAGTTGGCGGAATTTTGGCAGGAGCGCCAAATTTGGCGGACCCGCCATAATTGGCGGAGCTATCTGGAGTTAACTAAAGTTAGCTGGAGTTTTTCTAGGGGCAAACTGGAGAAACTTTAAATGGCCATAACTTTGGCTAGGAAAGTCGTTTTTGGAATTTTTTTTTTGATTTTGGGTATTTTCGACCTTCTAAAGCCATTGGTGCAGGTCTTACAGCCATCTGAGGTCATTTTGCAGAGGTTTTGGAGCCGTGAAAGTTCTAGGAGCCACCAGGGCCCAGTTTTGTGAAGACTGTATAGGGTTGCATGTATCCATTGGAGGTGATCCAATAGTCAATCCTGAAGGATTCAAGTGTTCATCCATTTTTACCATCTATTTCTCCTGTAGATGCTTCTATTCAGCTGTATTTTCAATTTGAGCATTTAATAAAAACAAGGACAAGCCCGGTTGGGAGCTTTGGACCCAGCAGACGTAGCCCTGGAGGGGGTGAACTGCTTTATCAACTTCTTTTGCATTTGTGGTTGATTTATTTTGCAGAACAAATTCGTTTTAATGTGTTAAATAGTAAAAGGAAATAACTCTGCTATGCTTAAATGGGTCGTGAACAGCTGAAAATTTCATGGGTTTTCTTTCTGCAAGACATGGAAATCTTTTAAACATGTTTAATTCTGAATTGAATACCTTGCAAACAAATTTCAAGTAGTTTCAAATTCAGATCAAGTTGGTATCAGAGCTCAGGGTTTTGTGCAAAGATCTTCTAACTGTCTTGCAAAGTGTTGATGCTTACCAGGTTGAAACTTAAAAGAGGGGAAGGACAGTTGACTAGAGAACGAGAGAATCCTCAGTCAAGGAAGGCCAGAGAGCCATCACCTCCACCTTCAATTTCACCTTCAAGAGTCTCAGCAGAAGCTTCAAGGATGTCTGAACATGAAGGAGAAATTCCTACAGAGACAGATCCAAGAGAAGAAGAAAGAGTCTTCAGAAAGGCTTTCTTGGACCTCACTGAAATGGTGAGGATATTGTACCAAGAAAGAAATGAGAAATTGGCTGGAGAAGGGTCCAAACATCCACATGAAGGAGAGGGCTCTTCAGGAGGTAAGAAGGATGATGATCATTCCAAGAAAGGACATGGAGGAAATGGTGATCCACCACCCCCATCTTCACCTTCTTCCTCTTCATCTTCGTCTTCTTATGTTCATAAGCATAGATCCTCTGGAAAAAGTCCTTTTTTGAAGCTTGATGTAAAATTCGAATTACCTATGTTTAATGGTGAAGTGAATGCAGAAAAGCTTGACAACTGGATTAGACAGTTGGAAGTTTACTTGAGGATCCAAAATATGCATGATGATGCCATAAAGATTCAGTTGGCTTCTTTGAGAATGGATGGAGCAGCATTGGTCTGGTGGGAGGCCCAGACTAAAGAGGAGATCAAGAAATTTGGTAAGGTTACCTTAACATGGCCTGAATTTCTGTTAGCCATTAGAAAACAGTTTTATCCTCTTGCTCACATGCAGAAAGCCATTATGAATTGGCAAAATTTCAGACAAATTAAGGGTCAGAGTATCCAAGACTACACCCAAGAATTCAGGAGAAGAGCTCTCTTGTTAGGGGTAGATTTACAGACCCAAGAAACCTTGCTGAAATACATCGGTGGCTTGCATAGCTACCTTAGACACACCATCTTGATGTTTAACCCTACTAGCCTAGACGAGGTTTGTGTCCAAGCTACCCATTTAGAGGCAAGGGGAAAAAACACATTTGAAGAGGGTAGAAACAAGACCCCCAAGGGAAAAAACAAAGAGAAAACCTCCAAGGGAAAGGGCAAAAAGAATGCATCTGTCAAACAGGAGAGTGAGAAAGTGATCTGTAAACACTGTTCTAAACCAGGCCATGAGGAGAAAAACTATTGGAAATTATATCCTGAAAAAAGACCTCAATTTAACAAATCCAAAGGGAAATAGAAAACTGCTGCTACTACATCTACACCACAAGATTTAGGGGAAGATTCAGGTGATGAAACCAAAATTGCAGCGATGGGTTTGAAAAACTTGAAGGGAAAAGAAATTGAAACTCAAGCCAGCACTAGTACCTCAAACTGCCATGTACAAGCTCCTAATGAGGAAGAAAGAATTGAACTGTTTCATGTGAGGGTGATTTCAAAACATACTAAAATTGACACACTTTTTGATAGTGGATCACAAGCAAACCTTATATCAGAAGACTTGGTCAAGCAGCTTAAACATGAGACCGTTCCACATCCGAAGCCATATCCACTTGGATGGATTTGCAAGGATGCAAATTTACAAGTTTCAAGAAAGTGCACATTGCGCTTTGCAATTACTGCACATTTTATTGACACAGTTGAACTTGATGTGGTACCTTTTGATATAGCAGGAATTGTTTTGGGAAGTCCTTACTTGTTTGACAGGAAAGCTATCTTTCATCACCATGAAAACAAATATCATTTGTTCAAAGATGGCAAGGAGTTCATTGTTAGAGCTCATCGCAAGAAGACAAATATAGCGATGGTGAATGCAGGACAGGTAAAAAGGCTGGTCAATTCAAGTAAGAATTTTGTTCTTCTTATGATTAAGGCCAAGGTTGATGTGAATCATGAGTCATTTGACAATTGTGATGCAAAACTTAAATCAGATCTGTATGATGTAGTTGATGCATATCATGAGATGTTTCAGGAGCCAACAGGTTTGCCTCCTAAGAGGGAGATTCAACATGAAATCCATTTGCATCCAGATTGTCCTCTTCCAAACATAGGCATGTACCGCATGTCTATTATGGAAAATGCTGAAATAAAGAAGCAAATCAAGGACTTGTTGGACAAGGGTTTCATAAGGCCAAGTACTTCGCCATGTGAGTCACCGATTGTATTGATTCCAAAGAAAGATGGCACTTGGCGTATGTGTGTTGATTTCACGGCCTTGAATAAGATAACGGTAAAGAATCGTTACCCACTCCCAAGGATAGATGATTTGCTAGACCAGCTGAAAGATGCTCGATATTTCACTAAGCTAGACTTGCGCAGTGGATATCATCAAGTAAGAATTGAAGAAAGTGACATTTGGAAGACAACCTTTAAAACCAAACAAGGACTCTTTGAGTGGCTTGTGATGTCGTTTGGTTTGTGCAATGCACCTGCAACTTTCATGCAGGTAATGGATGATGTCTTGCGTCCTTTTCTTGATGATTTCGTTATTGTCTACTTAGATGACATCTTAATTTTCAGCAAGTCTAGAGAAGATCATGTCATGCATGTTAGAAAAGTACTTGATGTTTTGAAGAAGAATCAGTTATTTCTTAAAATGTCAAAGTGTGAATTGGAAAGACTTCTTTGGTTTATTTGGGACACATAGTAGGAGGGGGTGCTTTGAGAATTGATCCTGCTAAGATTGAGGCTATTGTGAAGTGGCCTACTCCCAAATCCATAACAGAGGTAAGAAGTTTTTTGGGTGCAGCTCAATATTGGAGGAAGTTTATCTCTAACTTCTCTTCTATAGCAGCTCCTATGCATGCAGTGACAAGTGTGAAGCATGTTTTCCAATGGGGAGGCAAGCAGCAAAAAGCTTTAGAATCTTTGAAAGAGAAGATTAGTTCAGCTCCAGTCCTTGCATTACCGGATTTGAGACAGCCATTTGAGATACAAACTGATGCTAGTGATTATGCTATGGGTGCAGTTCTCCTACAGCATGGTAAGCCTATTGCTTTTTGTTACACAGTAATTTGTCACCAACCCTGTTACAGCTATTGTCGTACCTTGGAGGACTCATCCCGGGAGTTATAAGAAGTGACAAAGTCTAAAAACACTTGCATTATGTTCCCCTGAGTATGTACTCCATGTTCCCTGAAGACACCTTCTGCAGATTATCCCTGAAAAGTGCTCTTTTTCCATTGGCGCAAGTCCACAGTGTCTTACTCGCGCCAATCATGGAGATCCTCAAAAGAGGGCGCGACCATTGGCGCTCTGTCTTAGAGCAGTAGTCGCGCCAACCAAGTTTGGTCATGCTTTTTGCCTTAACGCACGTCCGACTGTTGTTTCCTTCATTACATGGAGCTTTTCTGAGGATAAAAAATTAGCTTTATGTCGAGCTCTATCCTATCTCCATCTTTAATGGCTTTTGGGGATAATGTTAATCCACAAAAGGTGTCCCGGTTCATCGTATCCCCCTCCCTTCTTCATCTATATAAGCTTGTCATTATGCATTGGACAAGCTAGTGATAGTAGTGATAATCGTTAGTCATGGAGTGTTAGATGTTGAGTTCTTGAGTTCTTGGAGGAATGCTAGTGAGTGCTAGAGAGGTTATGCTGCCGGAGAGGAGATGCATTGCAAGACACATATAGTTACTCGCCCAGCCAGGAGAAGGGTCAACGTCAGAACAATGGTTGTAACTTTTCCTGTTTATTATTAATTGATGAGCGACTGCTATTATAGTTCCAATCTCATTGTCTATTATGGTGATGTGTTGATTTATTTCCTTTCTGACTGAAATATAGTTGTGCCTTGGTAGTTTTTATGTTGGTATCTGTCTCTTCCTTTATGATCTGCAGGTGTTCGTTTATGATCTGTTGGAGCGAGGGAGCGGGGATATCAACTCTGCTTCAATCATAGCGTTGGACTCCAGGTTGGTCTTCTTGATTCACCTTTGATGCATAACTAGGAACTTGCGTAGCAGCGTGGTTTGATTGTGGCTAGTTCTGTTATAGGCTAGTGGGATCGCCTCTGTCCGCAGAGGGGATTTACCTATCCAACAATTTGGCGACTCCACTGGGGATTAGCTATTTGATTTTTGTCTTGCATGTTAATTTTCTTCTGCTTGCTTGAGTGAATGAGCTTCCTGAGTCAGTTTTGAGTTTATTCTTTACTGTTTGACCTATCTGAGCACTGTCAACTCGACTTGAGGTCGTATCATTTATTTTTCTAGCCGGCAAGCTTAATTGGTGCGGTTATTTCTCTGACAGTCGCGCCAGTTGGCGCATGTTGCTCAAAAGCAACTCGCGCCAATACTGTGGTAGCGCAAGTTGCAGGCTGACAGTCGCGCCAGCTCTGTAAATTTTGCCTGTGTGTGGGTGGAAAGCTCTTTCAATCTCTTTTTATATCTCTTACAGCCTCTGGAACTGTGTTGAACCTCTGCTTGACTGGTCTTAGCCTTTATCCCTCAGCTGTTTGCTTATTTCTATTGATTTTCGTCTCAGCCCTAGAACATCTAGTGACTTTGCATGTCTAGCCTTCTGTGGGAAGTTTTGATCTCTTGATTATCCAGTCAACTTGTTGGTCGTGTTCTGCACCGATCCAGTGATTTGTTAAAGCTTGATCTTCTATACTCTGAGTGATTCACTTCTAGCCTCTTTGGATTTCACTCGATTTCATTCGAACTTAGATTACATGGTTCAGTGAAAGTCTTTTGTGTTTTTCCTTGCTTGCATGGTTCATTTTGGTGTTTCAGAATTGGTTCTATTTCATTGAGTGAACTTGGATTGTGCATATCTCTTAAAATTTGTTTACATGCATCATGCCATCTTAAAGGAAAGAAAAACAAAAAATCTTTTGCATCATATTAGTTAGCATTTATTGTTATTTGTTGCTATTAAAAAGAAAAAGAAAAAATTTCATTTCTTGTTATTAGCTGCATTAGGATTTTTGTTGTTTGTTGAGTGATCACTTCGTTTGTGTAAAAATCTCAACCCTCCTATAGATAGAATTCATCGAATCAAATGATATAATTTTGGCATATAGTTTGCATTTAAGAAGTTTTTGAGATATCACATACGGTAGGACCAAAAACTGAAACATAATCGAAGATAAACTTTAAAATGAACTCAATGAACATAACAACGCATTGGAACATAACGCAAATACTCTAGAGGTCTAGGTTAGAGACGTGTTCCGGCGTCTTTAAACCTGGTAGTTTATCGTCGAGTGGTTGGGTGATTCCTCCACGGTGAAACGATAGGTGCCAATACGGACTGTGCTCCCACGTACCGTCGAGTATATATTGGGAGACCCCTATAGGAATAAAGCCTTTATCCATAGGAAGCTGTGTCAGCCGCCCTACGATTCGCAATGCAGTGAACACAGCATTCACGAAGATTGACCACCCGTACCCTAAAAAGTATTCTGTGGTTTTGCGAAAAGTTTGGCACACCTTCTACCTAGAATTCCAGAGCAGTCACTTTTGATCCTTTTCGGAGTCCCTAAACGAAAAGGTGCCTGTGAGCGTCTTGTCACTTCGTGCTCATTAAATATTCGAAGGAGACTAGAGTCATCTTTTATCCTTTTCTCGACTCTTAGCTTTTGTTTGTGTCAGTCCGAAGTAGGGATTGTCTCGGTAGATTTCGTAAGTTTCATCCTGGCGGAATCACCAGTTTCGTCTTCTACCGAAACATTGGTTGTGAGTCTCCCTGTGGTTCTAAGTATACAACCACTTAGTTCTCGTGCCCCAGGTGACGAGACTTACCAGTTTCATTGGAACCCTACGTATCAGCAGGTACAACCTTCTGGACAGATCGGTCAACCTCACTATCAAAAAGGTTTTCCTTCTGGTCAGATAACCCAACCTATCGGACAGCCTGCTGGCACTGCCCAATCCGGTCCGTGGCCCCAAATGGGACCCCAATACCCGTCTGGTCTTCAAATGCAGGCTGGTTCTCAATCACAAACTTTTTATCCAACCCAGCCTGGTCCTCCAACTCAATTTGGAGCCCCACCACCGTATGGCTACCAACAACCTCAAGGGCAATTTTCATTTGCCCTGTACCAGAATTACCAGCAACCGCAAGCGAATCCCTCGCAAACATATCAACAGCGATATGGCACGTCTGCAGCATCATTTGGTAATCCTTATGCTGGGGGGCAATATACAAATCCCTATGGCCAATCCACTATGGGGCCAAATCCTTCCAGACAAACTCTATGGGGGCAACCACCACCTGGTTGGAACCCTGGTGCTCCACCCTACCAATAGCCCCAGATGCCTTTCAATCCTCAATTACCATTCTTAGCGACTTTAGAATTACCGGATGTATCCAAGTTAACCAATGATCCTATTCTTCATAATCCTTATTGGCCTCCAGTTCCAACTAAAATACCTGGTGACTGTCCAAAATTCGATGATAAAGCCAATGAAGACCCACAAGCCCATGTTATGACCTATCATTTGTGGTGTTCATCTAATTCATGGCTTGACGATTCAATTCGGCTTCGCCTTTTTCAAAGGACTCTCACTGGCTCTGCCGCTAAGTGGTATATCGAACTTCATCGCGGGTCCTTTCAAGATTTCAATTCTTTGGCTATGGCATTTCTCACTCACTTCCAGTTACCCATTCGATACGAAACGGGTACACACCTCCTCACTTCCTTGAGACAAACGACGGCTACGCATATCTCTGATCATATCCATGAATGGAGACGGCGTAGACGTATGATCAAATTTTGGATTCCCGACCAGCGTCTTACCGATTGGTTTACGACTTCGTTCTTGCCTCCGATAGCTCGGGATATCGCCATGGGGGCGTGTGTCACTGAAGAGCAAGCTATTGCTCGAGCTCAGTACCTTGACTTGGTTTATTCTCAGTTAGGTACATTATATGATTATTTGCCTGATGT
Organism: Pinus tabuliformis; assembly: GCA_031772625.1. NCBI lineage: Eukaryota > Viridiplantae > Streptophyta > Pinopsida > Pinales > Pinaceae > Pinus > Pinus tabuliformis. Next base: position 420,171,197 of record CM062819.1, on the reverse strand, counting down.
CCCAAGACAAGGAACGTCTAAAGCCCCGCCAACACCTACTGTTGACGGTATCATTGGTTCGGTTAATTCATCCTCAAAGAAAAATCCGACGAATCCTGCGAAGCAAAAAACATCTACTTCGAATGGACAACCTTCCCAGGCATCGCTTGGTTTGAATGTTACTTCTGAGGTTAATACCGTCCAATCTAATACGGCAAATAAGGCTTCGAAAGAGAAGAAAAAAGGAAAAGCGAAAAATAAGCCGGAACAACCTAAGCAGGAAACCCCAAAACCTCAACCTGAGGACGGCACTAAACGCAAACCCAAATATCCTTGTCTTATTTGTGATGAGGATCACTTTACCAAGGATTTCCCGAGGCGGTCCGAAGTTAGTCGTTTGTTAAAAGGCACCTCTGGGACTCCTGCGGTGCTCAAAGAGCCCTTTCCCACCCAACACACTCAAAAAACTCAAATGGTGGCTGATCCTACTCAGCCTCCTTCTTCCTTTGGTTCTCAAGTGTTTATGGCTGGTACTGTACCCATTAATATCAGTACTCGAACGAAAGATTATCCATTATCTGCCGGGAAGGAGCCTGAGGTTCCCCCAAGTGCTCCCCCGTTCAGTTCAGGTCCACTCCACATCGAGAGACCTACCACTGAAACGCCTCTTCGACCCCCTCCAAAAGGAGTACTCCGGAAATCCTCATACAATCTGAATGCTCGTGCTGCACAGCACTACAACATCGTTGAGGACTTAGCACAGACTCCGTCAGCTATGTCCGCTTTAGAGGTTCTCCAGAGCTGCCCTTCTCAGAGGAAGTCCATGCTATCTGCCATTGGTGGCATAGACCCGGCCGATTCGGATTTAATAACTTTTGACTTAGAACGCCACACTCAAAGACTACCTCCCCAAATCGCCTTCCTCATACAGGTAATTATTGATTCCAAGACGATTCATCGTACAGTTATTGATGAAGGTGCCTCAACTTGCATCATGTCTGTTGCCTGTTGGAAAGCTATTGGATCTCCAACGTTGAGCCAATCTCCTACTACCTTGGAAGCTTTTGATGGAAGAGCGTCCCGTCCTTACGGTATACTCCAACGTTTACCAATCTCTTTGGAAGGGAAAACGGTCGAGATGGAAGTTGAAGTCGTTGATGCTACTCTAACCTACAACCTCCTTCTCGGACGTAGCTGGATATACGCGATGCAAGCTGTTGCTTCATCTTTTTTCCGAATTATCCATTTCCCTCATCAAGGGAAGATCGTTACCGTTGACCAGCTCTCCTTTTTTGCTTCTTCTTCCGAAGGCACCATCCCGTTTGTGGAGCATACCTCCAAATTACCTAAGAGTTTGGGAGCTGGACTTTTCAAAGATCCTGATCTTATGGGTGTTTTTCCACTCCCTCCTCTAAATATCGCCTCTATCAATATGATCGCTACTGGCTCTGATCCGTGGCTCGTACCCCCCACAGACCAAGTAGATTCATGGGGCGACCGGATGCCGTTGAGTCCTGCCGAGTTTAATTATGTTGAAATCATTGCTGCCTCGGCTCCCTCTTCTGCGCTTACTCCATCCTCAGGGCTTCTAGACAAAGCTTCTTCGGATTCCCTAGGAGAAACATTCCTCTCCGACGAAGCTATTATTGAGACTATGTCTTTGGACGAACCTCCTTGGTATAGTTCTCACCATCGTTCCTCATTTCTCCCTGCCTCGCAACATGTTTTGACATGCCTCGAGCGGTTTGCTCCTTGTCTCCCATCACAAATCCTTCAAACGCCTATTCAAATTGATCAGGTTTTTTCTGAAGGGAATATGGCAAACATTACGCGAACCCAACCCCTCGACATCTCTGTCAAACCCGGGATAGTCGAGCATCTTCACATCGGCGTCACTTGTACTCCAGAGGAGATTCAACTTTATTTCGAACTTTTTCGCGAATTTCGTGATGTTTTCGCATGGTCCTATGAAGAAATGCCTGGCATTGATTCTAGTATAGTGATACATGAAATAATCACGTACCCAGATGCTAAGCCTGTTCGTCAACGTTTACGCCCTGTACACCCCCGGAAGGCTGCAGCGATTAAGGCCGAAGTAGAAAAGCTTCTTAACGCCGGTTTTATTTACCCTATTCCTCTTACAGATTGGGTTTCTAACATTGTCCCTGTAACTAAAAAACAAGGTACAATCCGGGTTTGTGTCGATTACCGTGATATAAACAAAGCCTGTCCTAAAGATAACTTTCCAACACCATTCATTGATCAAATCATTGACGACTGCGCCGGCAGTGAAATGTATTCTTTTATGGACGGTTTCTCTGGTTATAACCAGATCAATATTGCTCCCGCAGATCAACACAAAACTGCTTTTATTTGCCCATGGGGGACTTTTGCCTATAAGAAGCTCCCTTTCGGCCTTAAAAATGCCGGTGCTACCTTCCAGCGTGCAATGTCTTATGCATTTCATGACATTCGGCATATTGTGCAACCTTATCTGGATGATCTTCCTGCTCATTCAGCTAAACGTCAAGACCACCCTAAACACCTTCGCGAAATCTTTCTTCGCTGCCGATACTACCGAATCCGGCTAAATCCTCACAAATGTGTCTTCTGCGTTGAATCTGGCAGACTTCTCGGGTTTATCGTTTCTAAAGAGGGCATCCGTTTGGATCCCCTTAAAGTCGAAGCAATCGTCAATCTCCCTCCACCAACTTCTTTGCATCAGTTGCAGAGTTTGCAGGGGAAAGCCAATTTTTTACGTCGTTTTGTTCCCAACTATGCCGAGGTGGCTAAAGGTTTTACACGATTACTGAAGCGTGATGTCCCTTTTCATTGGGATGCCACAGCTCAGGAATCTTTTGAGCGTCTCAAGAGTCTCCTTGTTTCTGCTCCATTGCTTCGTCCTCCGAATTATTATCGCGACTACACCTTGTATTTGGCTGCCGCCGATACCACTATCGGCATGGTTCTTGTTCAAACTGATGATGATAACACTGAACATGTTATTTATTATCTCAGCCGCAACCTTTTAGACACGGAAACTCGATATGCTTATATCGAAAAGTTGGCACTAGCCGCAGTTTGTGCTGTACAACGTTTCCGTCATTATATTCTTTTGCGTACTACTACTGTGATTTCTGACTGCAACCCCATGACGTATATATTGTCACGCCAGTTACTGGGGGGCAAATACTCAAAATGGATTGTTATCCTCCAAGAGTTTGACTTGGAATTTACCACTGCCAAGTCTAAGAAATCCCTTGTGTTTGCTGAGTTAATTTGCTCTTTGCCATCTTCTCCCTCGACCTCGCCTGTAGAAGATCAAATTCCAGATGAAACCCTGTTCCTCATTAGCACCCTCGATCCATGGTACGGAGATATAATCACATATCTGCAAACGTCCTCCTTCCGCCCGGGTGTGTCTAAAGACGCTCGGCGGAGGATTCGTCATCAATCTCAACCATACCGTATCATTGGAGATACATTATATCGTCTTGGTGCAGACTTTGTTCTCCGCCGTTGTCTTACTCTAGAGGAAGCTGAACGGGTTCTAAATGACTGCCACTCTGGTGCTTGTGGCGGACATATGTCCGAATATGCTACAGCCCAAAAAATCCTTCGTGCTGGCTAGTTTTGGCCCTCTATTTTCAAGGATTGCATCCTTGCCGTCCGCTCTTGTCATGAGTGCCAGATATACCAGCGAAAAATGCGAGCGCCTTCTGCTCCGTTGCACCCTGTGGTTTCCGTCGGCCCTTTTGCAAAATGGGGCATTGATTATATGACCTGTAACCCTCGCTCGGCCGGGGGGCATGGGTTTGTCATCGTTGCCGTCGATTACTTTACTAAATGGGCCGAGGCGATGCCTACATTAACTGAAGACGATCACACTGCGGCGCAATTTTTATTCAATCATATTATTTCACGATTTGGCGTCCCTCAGGCCATTGTCACTGATCACGGAAAGCATTTGCGTAATCATATGATGTCGGAATTAACAACCCAGCTAGGCTTGCAACACGATAGTTCAACTCCGTACTACCCTCAGTCCAATGGTCAAGTTGAAGCTGTCAATAAAATCTTGGTTACAATGCTTCAACGTATCGTTGGTGTGCATAAATCTAACTGGCATTTGATGTTATTCCCTGCCTTATGGGCTTACCGAACCTCCGTGAAGGATGCCACTGGTTTCACTCCATTTCAACTAGTTTATGGACTAGAGGCCACCCTTCCAATTGAATGCGAGATCCCTTCATTGAAATTAGCTATCGAGCTGCTTCCCAACACCACCCCATTAGAAGAACGCCTTCTTTACTTAGAACGGTTAGATGAGACTCGTCGCCTGGCCTCCTTAGCCATCGAAACGCAAAAGAAGCGAGTCAAGACTCACTTCGATCAGACCGTCCATCCACGTTCTTTCGTTGAGGGAGACTTAGTCCTACTCTATGATCAAGCAAAAGATAAGCTAGGCGCAGGAAAGCTCGAATCTATGTGGCTAGGCCCTTATATTGTCAAGAACGTCCTGCAGAAAGGGGCCTACGAGCTGATTGATTATGAAGGAAACCCTCTTGGGAAGGCCCGAAATGGGCTTTACTTGAAGAAGTACTATGCGTGATGCTGGTACATTTTATTGTGTACATACATGTACTTTAGTGTATTGTGTGTCGGTTTTCGAGACATAGCTACCACTTATTGTGTTTTTCGCTTCTTGTGCAGATGCCGGATGCACCTTATGTTGGTTTCGCTGATGGTGCCTGCCGCAGTACCCGCGATTTGTCTTCTGCGGCGTGGGTAATCTACGATCCTCATAGCGAGCTAATAGATTGCCAGGGTGTGTGTTTAGGCCGTACTACTAACAATGTCGCCGAATACTGTGTTGTAATCGAGCTACTTGCTAGAGCAATTAATTTCGGTATTCGCGCATTGATAGTGAACCTGGACTCTCAACTTGTTGTCCACCAGCTCAACGGGCAATATTCCGTCAGAAACCATCATATACTAAGGTTGTATTTACGTGTAAGGTTGTTAGAAAGGCATTTTGATTTTATTACATATCAACATGTTCCGAGACAATTAAACACATTATATGATGCATTGGCCAATCATGTATTAGATAGACATCTGCATAATTTGTAATTAAAACATTATGTAAGCAAGCACATGAAAACACAATAATGAACCATAAACATATGTATATATATATACGTGTGTGTCATAATGTTTGCGCCGCGCGCATTACATAACCCAAAAATGATACATGTCCAAGTCTCATACAGCCGTCGACAACATGTCTCTCAAAAACGTGCAAAAATGAAACCTAAGCATCTAATCGCGGTGATGCTCATGATAGCATGTCACCGCCCGCACCAAGCGTCTCAACAGACGATGGACGCGAGTAGATACTCCCACCGTATGCCTCTGGTACGCTCTAGGCACGTCTGCCAGTCTGCCATAATCTGGGATCCCTCGAGTAAGTGCCTCGAGGTTCTGTACTAGGTCATCATCGTCACCCTCTGCCTGAGGGTCCGCTGCAGGTTGTACTCTCCGTACGTTGTGAGGCAAGTCGGCTGGTCGCTCTGCACCAACGTCTGCATACATATATATAGGTGCTGTAAGAAACAGACATGAATTACAAAAACTTGAATATGTTAAAATATTAAAAACATAAAGGGTCCTTACCTAGCTCCTCGTCCCAGTCCTCTCCCTCAGGCAACGGGAGGTCTGGATCTCCAGTAAAATCAGTGCCCGCATAGGGCCAGTCCTCCACGACGATCAACTGGTGTTGGAGCCAAATGAAGAACTCGGGCCTCCAGGCCATCTGCTGGCCCCCACCTCCTCTAGGCATAAGTGGTGCCCATCGAGCCAACCTCGGCTCCCGTGGCACTGGGTCTGCCACTATGCCTCCCGGGATCCGGAATATCGGTAACCGCTCCAGGAAAAACGATACTATGATGGATCCATATCCAAACTGCTTATTGCCATCACGCTTACATTTGGTAAGCTGCCTCTTGATGTTTGTTGTCACTGTCGTTGCCCAATCAAACAGTGTAGGGTGCAGACACTCAGTCGCCAGCAGCAAGTGATTCTTGCTGGCCTCGTGGGGTGCCTGTACCCCAGCAGTCCGGGTGATAGTAAATAATACCACTCGTAACACCAGATCCGGAATAGTGACAATATCCACCTTGGCACTGTTGGACCCAGTATGGGCCCCAGGACAAACCCTTTCCATTACTTCACCCATCTTTTCCCCGGAAGGCCTGCTACCGGTCAAGATGGGCCGTGCACCCCGCCAAGATAGTCCAGTAATAAAATAGACATCAGAGACATCCAACTCCAATGTCTGGTCTTTCAGGCGGAATACCTGATCCTCAATATCCCAGGCGTCCACAATAAACCTTAGTAACTCGAGCTGTGCACGTAGGTATGAGGTAAGGAAGAATTTTTTCAAGCCACAATCTCGCAAAGCATCCATGCATGCGTCATCTTCCAATGCCAAAGCATCTATGGCCTCATGTTCCCTTTCTCTCCATTCTATAGCCATTCTGACCAATTCCTGCAACCAAAACACCAAAATGTCATCATAAGATCAATGGTGAAACCAAAAATCAAAGAAAATTGCAGGTTCAACGGTCAAAATTATGTGAAAATTGGTTCGCGCAATTGGCGCGACTGTTTTCCAAACAGTCGCGAAAATGGCGCGACTCCTTTTAGGAAAATAGCCCATTGGCGCGAACCCGCGTGGGAAACTCGCGCCAATGGGCGCAACCCTATTTTTTGCAATACCCCTTGCAGAGGATCATTCTGTGGATGGAAAACTGAAAGAATGGAATAAAAATGAAGCTAAGGATGAGGCCTCTTACCTGTTTCAAACGGCGGCTCGAATGGTCTCCTGGATTGGTCGCAATCAGCAGTTGAAATTTGCACCCAAAACCCTCCAACGGTAAACTCACAAGGTAAAAAGTGAAAAGTAATTTTATTTTTTACCATTTCACTATTTATAACTTCTTTTGGCTTAAAAATACATTAAAATAATGTTTTTGTGAATGTTTTTATGTCAAAGTAGGGTTTTACGCTGTTTTTGTATGTTGACAGGGATTAGTGCCACTCAAGCAACATAACGAGCTCCTTTTTTCGGCTTTTTCGAGCTCGGTAAAACACCAGAAAAGGTTACTTCAAGGTCTGCTTTCAGCTCTTTTCTGACCATTTAAAGAGGAAAAGATTGCCGAGTCACTCCTCTTGACTCGTTAAATGGTAATAAGGGGCGGTCGTTTTAAGTTCTTTTTGTCGACCGTTAAAACATAAAAAGATTACCGGGTTTTTGTCGTTTCAAACTCGTTAATGGTTACGAAACGACGTGGTTTTGACCGCTTTTTTAATTTTTCGGGTCGAAATCACTAATTATGAAAAGTACTCCTCGATCGTAATGATCAGGCGGTTCTTTCGGGTATTATTTTATACTTTTTCGGGCCCGAGAGACACAACTTTACGAAAAAGGACATCCCTGGAGTTTCCTTTTCTGCTGTCTTTTCAAACTCTCTAAACATGAAAAGACGCCGAGTTCTTCCTTTGTCAGACTCGTTAAAACTTAATGACATCGGATTTTGTCACAACACAAGCACATGCTATCCCCATCAAGCTTGGTAAAAATAACTGGGGTACTCGCCAGAAATGGCGGGGGGAAAAGAAAATTTTTGAACCATAATTATTACCGTGACGACAGTATGTCGCTCTTGAACATGGCACTTTTCTGCTTTCGTGTCCAGGGTGGGGATATTTCATCTCATATCTTTCACTTGCTTCCATGGACTCGGGTACCTTATTTGACCTCTCATCCACTCATTGCCTCGTCATCATGACCTTTGATACATTGATGTCAAATACTGCCAATTCCGTTAATGTGCCACCGATATGTTCAAGAGAAGTTGACCTCTGCAAAGAAACAACCTCCCTCTGACAGTTCGCACAATCTTGATTCACAACATTATCTCTCTGTCTCGTGTCGATGATGTGGGAAACATTATGGCCCACCTTCGATCAGGTCACTCCCTGTCGACTTGAACTCATTATCCAGGAAGTTGATCTAGAGATTCCCTTCCGGTGCCTTGGAGCCTGCATGCCTCAATGGCAGGTTCTTCGTGTTCGACGTGAGGTTTCCATCATTGGCCTCCGATCGAATGATTCTGCGGGCGTTCGACTTCAGATCATTAATTCACGCGCCGTAGATTGTACCTATAGTACCTTGAGGACCATTGTCATTATTGGTGGTACCTCTCGCGTCTGTTAACAATTTCCACTATTGACTGGTAATCAGACGATGTTCATGCATGTTCGACTTCAGCTAATATATTCACATGCTTGAACTTGTACTCTTGTTCGGGTCGAGATGGAGCGCAAGACCCTGGATTGTGTCTGTTGTAATCCAGGCGTTATTCTTGATACTTGACTCATTCACTGGATGGCTGCGACCATACCTGAGTCAATTCATTGATCCTAACCAGATGGTTGCGTCCATACTATGGATTCAGATTATTTATGTACTCTTTTATGGATGGCTGCGACCATACCACGTACATCATGTAATTGAACTATCAGTCATGTCTCTTAATACAGATCCTCGGCGGCAGTAACTATATGTGCTCTTATGTGTTCTTGTGTATTCTTGTAAAGCATTTCACCCCTCTCCACCTCTCGGACTTCATGCTTTAGGGGGCATCTGTTACACAGTAATTTGTCACCATCCCTGTTACTCGTCTTGTCGTACCTTGGAGGACTCATCCCGGGAGTTATAAGAAGTGACAAAGTCTAAAAACACTTGCGTTATGTTCCCCTGAGTATGTACTCCATGTTCCCTGAAGACACCTTCTGCAGATTATCCCTGAAAAGTGCTCTTTTTCCATTGGCGCAAGTCCACAGTGTCTTACTCACGCCAATCATGGAGATCCTCAAAAGAGGGCGCGACCATTGGCACTCTGTCTTAGAGCAGCAGTGGCGCCAACCAAGTTTGGTCATGCTTTTTGCCTTAACGCACGTCCGACTGTTGTTTCCTTCATTGCATGGAGCTTTTCTGAGGATAAAAAATCAGCTTTATGTCGAGCTCTATCCTATCTCCATCTTTAATGGCTTTTGGGGATAATGTTAATCCACAAAAGGTGTCCCGGTTCATCGTATCCTCCTCCCTTCTTCATCTATATAAGCTTGTCATTATGCATTGGACAAGCTAGTGATAGTGGTGATAATCGTTAGTCATGGAGTGTTAGATGTTGAGTTCTTGAGTTCTTGGAGGAATGCTAGTGAGTGCTAGAGAGGTTATGCTGCCGGAGAGGAGATGCATTGCAAGACACATATAGTTACTCGCCCAGTCAGGAGAAGGGTCAACGTCAGAACAATGGTTGTAACTTTTCCTGTTTATTATTAATTGATGAGCGACTGCTATTATAGTTCCAATCTCATTGTCTACTATGGTGATGTGTTGATTTATTTCCTTTCTGACTGAAATATAGTTGTGCCTTGGTAGTTTTTATGTTGGTATCTGTCTCTTCCTTTATGATCTGCAGGTGTTCGTTTATGATCTGTTGGAGCGAGGGAGCGGGGATATCAACTCTGCTTCAATCATAGCGTTGGACTCTAGGTTGGTCTTCTTGATTCACCTTTGATGCATAACTAGGAACTTGCGTAGCAGCGTGGTTTGATTGTGGCTAGTTCTGTTATAGGCTAGTGGGATCGCCTCTGTCCGCAGAGGGGATTTACCTATCCAACACTTTTCATTCTGAAACTTTTAATGGTGCTGTTGTAAATTATCCTACATATGATAAGGAGTTGTATGCGTTGGTACAAAGCGTCAAAAAGTGGAAACACTACTTGATGGGCAAAGAAACTGTTATACATACCGACCATCAGCCCTTACAGTACTTGCAATCACAAAGCAAGTTACAACAGTCACGACACTTCAGATGGATGGGCTTCTTGCAACAGTTCAATTTGGTAATAAGGTATAAGAAAGGTACTTTGAATAAGGTTGCTGATATGCTTTCAAGGCTTATTATTGGTGATGTTACTTTACTTAAGAATGATTCCATTGTACATGATAGTTACATAGAACAATATGCATCTGATGATGACTTTAAAGATGTGTATGCTAACTTGAGTAAAGGAAATCATGTAGAGGAAAATGACTATCACATGCATAACAATTTGCTGTTTCATTTGGGCAAGTTGTGTATACCACAGGGGGAGAGGATAAATGTCATAAGAGAAGCTCATTCTTCTCTTATTGCTGGCCATTTTGGTGTGAGCAAAACAGTTGCACATCTACAGAGGTATTGCTATTGGCCTCGCATGGTAGATTATGTTTCAAGGTTCATAAGAGGTTGTTCATTATGTGCTACAAGCAAGCCTAGGAACAGGAAGCTTGGTTTGTATACTCTTTTGCCGGTACCTTCTAGACCATGGGAGAGCATCTCTATGGATTTTGTAGGAGGTTTGCCAAAATCTCGAAAGCAGCATGATTATTTATATGTAGTAGTTGATCGTTTCAGCAAAATGTGTATACTTATGCCTTGTAAGAAAACTATAACTGCTGAACAAACTGCTGAATTATTTTTTCATCATGTATGGATTCACTTTGGTTTGCCTACTTCCATTATTAGTGACAGGGATTCCAGATTTGTGGGGAATTTTTGGTCCAACCTATGGGAGATGATGGACACAAAGTTGAAGAAAAGTACTGCTTTCCATCCGCAAACAGATGTACAAACCGAAGTTGTGAATAGAACCATTGTGCACCTCTTGAGAGGTTATTGCAGCAAGCATCGCAAGCTTTGGGATGAACATTTACACTACATACAGCATGCTTACAATCGTGCCAAGCACTCTTCCACAAACACCTCACCGTTTGAAGCTTGTTTTGGTTACTTGCCAAAATCACCTCTTGATTTCATTCTTGAGAAAGATGTCGCCATTGAGGGACATAGTGACATTGACAAAGCTCGTTCATTCATTGAAAGAATTTAGCAAATACATCAGCAAATTCAAGAATAGCTTGAGAAGAGTCGAGGCAAGTACAAGGAAAGACATGACAAGCATAGAGTCGATCACAAGTTTCAAGAAGGAGATGAGGTATGGTTGTACATTAGTAAGGAAAGGATGCAAGGAGAAGGTAAAAAGCTGAAGCCTATTCATTATGGTCCATTCAAAATCCTCAAGAAGGTTGGAAATAATGCTTTTCAATTAGATTTGCTTTCCTACATGCAAATGTATTCTGTTGTCAATGTGGAGAACTTACGTTTGTATGAACCTCCTTTGATTGCTGATCATGAAAATGTTGTTCAGCTGCCATCTATAGAAGATTTCTCGCCAGAATTCTTAGATGAGCTGAAAGAAGATACAATCCTTGACAGAAGGACACACACTTCAAGGAGGGGCAGTGTAGATTATGTTCGGGTTGGTTTCAGAGGCAGCAAATCGAACAAGGCAAAGTGGATGGAGGTGGACAGAGTGAGGGAGCTGTACCCTCACCTCTTTAACAAGTAGTTGAAGGCTTTTGGGGTCCAAAAGCTTCCCAATGGGGTGGCGTGATCAGGTGCTCATGTCCTAAGTGTCGTAAAATGCTCAAAATTTAAAGTGCTTAGAACTAGTTCAAAGTGGAATGACTGGAAAGTGCTCGTCTTCCGATTCCGGCGCCGCAAACGGTTCAAAAAATGGTCGTCGTATGAGGAAGTTATGGCAAAAGGAAGAATTTGTCCATAACATTAGAAATTTTAATTTAAAAAAAAAAGAAAAAAAAAAAGGAATATTCCGCCAGGCACGAAATCTGAGGCAACCACCAAACATTAAATGTAACTGCAGTTAAGTTGGCGGAAATTTGGCAGGAGCGCCAAATTTAGCGGAGCTGCCATAATTGGCGGAGCTATCTGGAGTTAACCAAAGTTAGCTGGAGTTTTTCTAGGGGCAAACTGGAGAAACTTTAAATGGCCATAACTTTGGCTAGGAAAGTCGGTTTTGGAATTTTTTTTTATTTTTTATTTTTTTTTATTTTTTTTATTGTTCTTTAATTTTGGGTATTTTCGACCTTCTAAAGCCATTGGTGCAGGTCTTACAGACATCTGAGGTCATTTTGCAGAGGTTTTGGAGCTGTGAAAGTTCTAGGAGTCACCAGGGCCTAGTTTTGTGAAGACTGTATAGGGTTGCAGGTATCCATTGGAGGTGATCCAATAGTCAATCCTGAAGGATTCAAGTGTTCATCCATTTTTACCATCTATTTCTCCTGTAGATGCTTCTATTCAGCTGTATTTTCAATTTGAGCATTTAATAAAAACAAGGACAAGCCCGGTTGGGAGCTTTGGACCCAGCAGACGTAGCCCTGGAGGGGGTGAACTGCTTTATCAACTTCTTTTGCATTTGTGGTTGATTTATTTTGCAGAACAAATTCATTTTAATGTGTTAAATAGTAAAAGGAAATAACTCTGCTATGCTTAAATGGGTCATGAACAGCGGAAAATTTCATGGGTTTTCTTTCTGCAAGACATGGAAATATTTTAAACATGTTTAATTCTGAATTGAATACCTTGCAAACAAATTTCAAGTAGTTTCAAATTCAGATCACACCACAACCACCTCCACAGGGAGGGGCATCCCTTGCCCCATTTGACGGAGTCCTTGCTTCCTTATGCGGGCTTCCCAAATTTTTGACACTGAGGATCAGAGGCATTGTATAGGGGCAGAGGGTGTCAGTCGTAGTTGACAGTGGAGCTACCCACAATTTCATAGATTCCAAGTTGGTTCAAAGGAGGGGCCTCAGCACGGCTGAGTTTGAGGGCTTTTCAGTCCTAGTACTAGGGGACCGTACCATATAATGCACTCGATATGTGCCTTCTTTCACAGTGGTTATGGGGAACTACTCGATGACGAACCATTTCTTTGTGGTCGATGTGCCAGACACCAACATGCTGATGGGTGTCCAGTGGTAATATTCTCTTGGGCAAGTCGCGACAGATTGGAAGGAGCTAGAGATGGGGTTCATTGGGCCGGATGGCAAACTGGTAGATTTGAGAGGCATGTAGTCTTATTCGCCTCAAATAGTATCGGCACATAGGATGGAAGCAAATATACAACATGGGGACATTGCATGGGCGGTAGAGCTAATGATTTCAGAGGCTGGGGGACAGGCTCAGCCACCACCACTAAACATGCAGGCTTTGCTGGACGTATACATAGTTTTGTTTGGGGACATTCCACTAGGGCAACCACCAAACAAGGGATTTGAGCACACTATTCAGTTGGAGCCGGGTGTGCATGCAGTGATCACCACCCCTTATATGCATCCCAAGGCCTATAAGGATGAGATAGAGAAGGCCATTTAGGAGCTGTTAACATTGGGCCATATCAGGCCAAGCTCCAGCCCGTTTGCTTCTTTAGTAGTGCTGGTGAAGAAGGATGTGACACTTCGTATGTGCATTGACTATCGGGCCCTCAACAGAAAGACACTGAAGAACTGGTACCCCATTCCCTGCATAGATGAGCTGATGGGTGAGCTTAGAGGAGCCAAGTACTTCTCTAAGATCGATTTGCATTCATGGTACCACTAGATCAGGATGAGGGATCAAGATATCCCTAAGACAACTTTTCGGTGCCACTATGGGCACTTCGAGTTCTTGGTCATGCCATTTGGGCTAATCAACACTCCGGCCACTTTCCAGTCATGCATGAACCATGTCTTCCGGGGACAATTGAGGAGGTCCGTGCTGGTTTTCTTCGATGACATTATGCTTTACAACTGGACATGGGAGGAGCATCTCCAACACTTGGAGGAGGTACTACGCATCCTCGAGGAGCAGCAATTTTATGCCAAGCTATCCAAGTGCAAGTTTGGTTTGACAAAGATGCTCTACCTAGGGCATATCATTGGTGTTGATGGGTTGAAGGTCCATGAGGAAAAGATACGGGCCATCTGGGATTGGCCATTACCCTAAGATGTGATTGCGCTGAGGGGATTCTTGGGAATTCACACCTACTACAGGAAGTTATTCAAGTGGTTCTCAAAGAAGGCAGCGCCCTTGACTGATTTGATCAAGAGGGGCTTTCGCATGGACTGATGGAGCACAGATTGCATTCGATCGCCTCAAGGAATTGATGAGCAGTTGCTCAGTCTTGGCACTTCTAGATTTTTCCCAGCTCTTCACCGTGGAGTGTGATGCATCCGAGGTGGGAGTTGGAGTAGTCTTGTCAGAGGAGAGGCATCCCATTGCTTTCAAGAGTCAAAAGCTCCTACCACATGAGCTGTCATATTCCATATATGACAAAGAGATGTTGGCCACCATGCATGCATTGGCCAAATTCCAACAATACTTGGTGGGAAATAGGTTTCTAGTGATGACTGATCACAGCAGTGTTCATCACTTCATGGGGCAGTAGGGCCTCCATGACAGGCAGCAGAGATGGGTCAGCAAGGTACAAACCTATGACTTCGACATAGAGTATGTGTGGGGAAAGCACAATGTGGTGGTTGATTCTCTATCTCGATGACCAGTTGGGTTATCCCTCATGAGCATCTGCCATGATTGGAAGGCTCAACTATTGGTGGAGTACTCCAAGGACAAGAGGGCATGCGAGGTCTTGGAGGGTACCTATGCAGATGAGCATTACCGAGTCATGGATGAGGTCATCTATTACAAGCTGCATATTTTCCTAGTACCCAACTCGAAATTGAGAGAGAGGGTCCTCCAGGCAACACATGACTCACAATTATCCGGGCACCAGGGGTTCCACAAAACATATATGGCAGACAGGGAGAGATTCACGTGGAAGGGCCTCAAGGGGGATGTGTTGAACCACGTACATGAGTGTGAGGTATGTCAGAGCAACAAGGGGCAGTTGATCCACCCTTCATGATTGCCACAACCACTTCCCATCCCCGATGGAAACTGGGAAAGTATCTCTATGGATTTCATCACAGGGCCCCCACAGTGCAGGGGAAGGACTGCATCTACGTAGTGGTCGACAAATTGAACAAATATGCCCACTTTTTTGCCATCCCCACCAGATACAGGGTCATAGTTTGCACAGCGATGGTGGATAATATCTAGGATATCAGAGTTACTCAGATGACTATTCCTAATTTGGAAAAATGCTTAGAGATGGTTCATATCACCAGATAACTCTTTTATTTGAAAATCCCTGTCAGCCAAGGGTAACCAATCCTGGTCTTCATGAGGTGCATTGAGGGGCGCCACATTGTAGGCTACGGGAGCTTCCATTTTTTGTTTTTGTATCTTTAAACTGGAGGCCGGGTTTCTGTAGGAAAATGGGCAAAACAACAGTGGTTCTGGTGTCCTTGTATGGCAACTGTGTACTGTTTTCAGCTTGAATTTGGCTTGTATAGGTAAGATTCACAGAGGAAAAACGAAATTACGGGTTCGGGAAGTGAAAACGGGGTAAATACCTGTGTTTAGGCAAAAAACACTGCGATTCGCAGGTTGACCGACGAGTTGCAAAGCATGACACTATAATTTCTTGGTCGGGTGGCGGACTGGGTGCTCGAGCAATCAACAAACGTAATGTGCATGGAAACAGTTCGCAGAGAAAGTGAATGAAAATGACATTTTCCCGATAATTTAACAAAATTTGGCTTTGGCGGGTAATTTTGACATTTAATGACAGATGACGTCAGCGAGGAGACAGGTTGTCGTTTAGCGGGGGTACGGAATGGTGACGTGGAGGTGATGTGGTCGTGACGTCAGCTGAGGGCCCGCGGGAGGGCGGTAAGCGGTTTTGGCCCGCACCGCTTATGGGCCAGAGTGGTTTTGGGCGGAGAGGCAGTGAGCACAACGGGAGTGCGCCACGCGTCCAAGGTACGGGCGGCAATACCACAGTTCCCCGCGCTTTAAACATCGAATGGAAGGGGGGGCGCGATATAGATGTTAGCCGTCCGATGGGAGGGCGCCAATCAAACGGTTGGCGCTCACTGGAGGTGATGGAGGGTTACGCGCGGGGGGCCCATGTATTTAAACACCAATAAACCATATCGGGCATAATATCATTGGTTGTCGGGGTTGGTTTAAGTTATTAATTAACCAAATGTTAATTAACTCTTGGGTTTTGCGCAACGGGTTAGGTTATTTAAAGATTTCAAATAAACCTTTAAATCCCGAGTCACATAAAGATATGGTTTATAATTAAACCGGGGCGGGATATTAGAATATAGGGGTTTTTAGTATATTAATAATATATGGGAAAGGGGAATTTATACAAGGGATTTATATAATAAGGTTATTTGTTAATATGAATATGATTGGAAGCAAGCGCTGAGTCTAATGTTAAAAAACTTAGGCTAAGGGAATGAAAAGGGTTTTACACAAGAAATGTGGCTTTGTGCCTAAGTAAAAAAGTGGTTCTGTTTAGGCCATTTATGAAATGAGATGGAGTAATTTGGGGATATTGAGCAGATCTCAATATCTCTGAGGGAAATTAGCAAATGATTTGGAGAAAGGATGGAGGGGATTTAGTCATGCTTATGCCATAGTACCTGTGATAAAAGTAGTATTTAATCATTCTGAGAGACAAAACTTATCACAAAATTCTTTCTGCAACATCAAAACTACCTACCCAGCCTACAGTACCTAACATTTTTTCTTCTTTTCTCTTTGGGTGCATTTAGACTAGCAAACCCTTCTAGCTTTTATTTTCTTTTCATTGTAAGCCTATCTAAATCTGCACGTATTTCTTCCAAGGGCTCAGTGTAAACAGTTGAGCTCCTTTGCTTCTCTACCTATCTACTTATCTGCCAAGTTTAAATGGTTTGGACAGAGTTTATTCTCTATCTCTAAAATAGGAAATTCAAACATGAACTAGCCAAGATTACGCTGTTTGGCCATTCATCAACTGCAGCATGAAGTTCAACAAACTACTCATGAAACTTTATTTATAGAGCATGAAATAGGAGTTGCATTTGGACTTGCACACTTTCCTGGCTTTTTTATTTGGGGTTCATTTCTTTTCTTTTTCCTGACCATTTTTCTTTTTACCCTTTAATTTTTCTTTTAGGGTATACCTTCCTTACATTTTTTAATTTTTTGGTTTTTTCAAAATATGGAAAACCTTTGTAGCAGGGAAATGATGAACATATTAGGAATTTTTAACCAGTCAATCATGAAATATGACACCTATTGGTATAGGAGCATAACAGGTTATATATTCTCCAAGTGGTGAGTTATTGAGTTTACAAGGGATTTGTATCGATCACTCTACCAATAACATGACTAAGCATAGCGCAGTGATCGAGCTATCGTATGATGCTATTTCTCATGGTATCATTCATATAGTTGGCAGACTTGACTCACAACTTATAGTACTACAGTACACTAATGTCTATTCAGATAGAAGTCCAACTATGTTTCGTATGTTTAAGGGTTCGCCTTATGCAAAGACATTT
The DNA here is from genome assembly GCA_031772625.1 of Pinus tabuliformis. Classification (NCBI taxonomy): domain Eukaryota; kingdom Viridiplantae; phylum Streptophyta; class Pinopsida; order Pinales; family Pinaceae; genus Pinus; species Pinus tabuliformis. The sequence continues at coordinate 420,153,796 of CM062819.1, read as the reverse complement.
TGATTATATCCAATATGAACACATTCCTAGAATTCTAAATACATTGACAAATCATGTTTTAGACATAAATTTGTGGCATATGTAAATTCAATTCAATTCACATCATATATATTGAACAAGATAATAGAACACATGATAAACATTGATAGGTAGATAGCTTTATATATATGAAAGTTTAGTTTTACAAAATTTGTGCTCGAGACACATATGGCCACACGACCTATCATATCAAAAATGCATGTAGTCTAAAATGGCTATATAGCCTTGTAGTAGACTAATCCTGATGGTGATCTTAAAAGCAACTGCACGAGCTACTTTGCACAATAGTTGACTAATATGATTAGCCACCCTGATAGTATGGTGCGGCAATCTCATAGGGATCTGATTGACCCTAATCTCTGGTATGCCCTGGGTCAATACCTTGACATGTCGCTTGAACTCTGCAAGAGTCTCAACCACATTGAGATCATGTAACACCTCTTGTGGCCCTGAAACAACATGTACTCCAACCTGTGCCTGTTGTGGGTCTCTAGGACGTTGAAGATAGGATGAACCGACAAGTTGAACAGGTCCAATGTCTGCATGTAAGAATCAATAGTTAGTCTCACATACATGAAGAATACCAAAAACATTGTAAAACTCAAAAATAGAAAAACAATCAAAATGATCTCGGTTTAACTATTCCACTCCATTGCTCGCCTTTAGGTAACATGAGCTCTGGACATCCATGGTAGTCCATCTCGACATGTGGATAGTCTTCAACCATAATGAGTTGCATACGCAACTATCGAAAGAAAAAAAGTGTGAAACTTATGGAAGACGAACCAACATGTCTAGACATGAGTTCTACACATCATCTCATCTGTGGAGCTCTAGGATCCAGAAGCTCGAGTGAGATATGTTGTGGACAGAGTAATGGAATCCTCTCTGAAGCGAATGGGATGAAAATGGAACCATACCTGAAGTTTTTCAATCGCCCATATTTTCCTTGGTGAGTTGTTCCTTCATGTTTGCTAATGCCCTCTCGCTTCAATTAAACACTGTCAACTCTATGCACTCTAATGCATTATTGAATTTGGGACTTGTTAGCTAAATGCAAGTTAGCGCTGCCAATCAATCTAGAAATAATGAAAAGGATTGTCTTGAGAGGTAAATGGGTCACATCCTTTATCTCGATTTTCCCATCTTTTGTTGGTTGGGATCGAGGTCTACAACGTGCAACAATATAGTCCTTAACAGTCTCTCCACCCCTTCTTGAACCAGATAACGAGATAGGAGCAACTCTCCTTGCAAACCTGTCAAGGAATAAATATCTTCCACCTGTATGGTGAGCATATGTGCTTCGAGACTGAAGGATTGTGCCTACACATCCCATGTGTTGACAATATACCCCAATAGTTACATCTGTTGTCTCACCCAGGGAGCCAAAAGAACTTGAGAATCCCACAGTTTCTCAATGCCTGGATGGTTGTTGGATCATTGACAGCATCCATGTCTTGGACTTAATGTTCTCTTTCTCACCAAATCAAAGCCATTTTGTTTTGATGGATACCTGAAACATGACAAGAGAAATCATTAGAATAAATCCCATGCAAAAATTTGAGAGAAACTTGAGTGAAGAGAGCAAAAAAAAAAAATTCAAATGCGCCCATCGCACCCTACTAAAGGGAAACAGTGCATTGCAATGCTCTCCACAGTTAATTTTTTGCTCGCTCAACACACTTTTTGACATTGTTGGGGTGAGCTGGAGCTAGGGTGCAAAATTAAAGCCCTAAATAACTCAAAACTTGAAAAAAACTGCATGAAATGAAAAACCAGAACCGTAAAGAGAAATAGGAAGGTAAGATCTCCTACCTGAAAGTGAAAGCACCAAAAATGATCCACTGGATTGGTTGCAATCAGCTGTTGAAGATCAGTGGGAAATGCACTCAAAGCTCACTCACCAAGAGGTAAAATGTGAAATGGTAAAAACGAAATTAATTTTCACTTATTTATGGTCATTTTTATGATTATTTAATTATATTTGATTGGTTTGACCTAAATTTTACCTAATTTCACCATGTATCAGATATTTTTAATATTTTGGTGATGTTCTAAGCAGGTTAAACACTGTTTGAAGGAACTAATAACATTTTGAGTTAAAAAATATCATTTTGACTATGGAACATACTGTTATCACTTTTTCGGGCTTTGTAAACTCACAAAAAAGGAAGCCCTTGGAGTCCTCTGTCATCTCTTTTCAGAATCCCTAAACATGAAAGGATTGTCAAGCCCTTGTCTTTTCGAACTCGTTAAAGTAAATGAAAAGATGTCTACCCAGTATAAGTTTAACCTTTTTCCAGACTAGGATAGACTATGAAAAAGGAATACCTTATTCAAACATGGCTAAGAGGTTCTCCTAAGTATCGTTTTTTGCCTTTTCAGAATCAAGAGACTATTCACGAAAAGGAACCATTGGAGTTTTATTTTTTGCCTCTTTTTCAAACTCTCTAAACATGAAAAAGGAAGAGAGTTACACCTTCATTGGACTCGTAAAAACGTCAAACAACGATGGACTCGTCGAACATGACATGACCAAATCACTCATTCTGAAGGTTCATTAAACATACTCAAAGGGATTCATCCGAAGGATGAACTTACAGACCAAGCAGATGTTATCATCAAGCTTATTAAAAAATAAAGAGGTACTGACCAGAAATTGTTGGGGAAATTGAGAAAACAGGGTACTTGACCTATTAATGACAATGTGTCGCTCCTGAACATGACACTGTCTCACTTCATCTTCGTGACTATTGGTTTGGGAAATTTTCTTGGCTTCTGGTTCATCATACCATATCAAAGCCTCTGCATTCAATTTTGGGTTAATGCTTCCAACTCCATCCAGTGTCGCTAGTATGTTCAAGATAAGTCCTTCGGGCATTTGCACCTACTACAAGAAGATATTCAAGGGGTTCTCACAGATGGCAGCACCCTTGACCGATTTGACCAAGAGAGGGGCTTTTTCATGGATTGATGAAGCACAGATTGCCTTCGATTGCCTCAAGGAAGTGATGAGCAGTTGCCTAGTCTTGTCACTTCCAGATTTTTCCCAGCCCTTCACCGTGGAGTGTGATGCATCCGGGGTGGGAGTTGGAGCAGTCTTGTCACAGGATAGGCATCCCATTGCTTTCGAGAGTCAAACGCTCCTACCACATGAGCTGTCATATTCCATATATGACAAAGAGATGTTGGCCATCATCCATGCATTGGCCAAGTTCCGACAATACTTGGTGAGAAACAGGTTTCGAGTGAAGACTGACCACAACAGTCTTCATCACTTCATGGGGCAGTAGGGCCTCCATGACAAGCAGCAAAGATGGGTCAGCAAGGTGCAAACATATGACTTCAACATAGAGTATGTGTGGGGAAAGCACAATGTGGTGGTTGATTCTCTATCTCGAAGACCAATTGGGTTATCCCTCATGAGTGTCTGCCATGATTGGAAGGCGTAGCTATTGGTGGAGTACTCTAAGGACAAGAGGGCATGCGATGTCTTGGAGGGTACCCATGCAAATGAGCATTACCGAGTGATGGATGAGGTCATCTATTACAAGGTGCACATTTTCCTAGTACCCAACTCGCAATTGAGAGAGAGGTTGCTCCAGGCAGCACATGACTCACAATTATTCGGGCACCAGGGGTTCCAGAAAACATATATGGCAGTCAAGGAGAGATTCATGTGGAAGGGCCTCAAGGGGGACTTGTTTAACCACGTACAGGAGTGTGAGGCATGTCAGAGGAACAAGGGGTAGTTGATCAACCCTGCAGGATTGCTACAACCACTTCCCATCCCCGAGGGAAACTGGGAAAGTATCTCTTGTTTTTCATCACAGGGCTCCCCACAGTGCAGGGGAAGGACTACATCTACGTAGTGGTCGACAGATTAAACAAATATGCCCACTTTTTTGCCATCCCCACCAGATACACAATTGCACATGTTGCAGAACTGTTCTTTTGGGAGATTTTCAGGGTGCATGGGCTCCTCAAGAACATTGTGAGTGACAAGGACAGCAGGTTCATGGGAGGCTTTTGGCAGGAACTTTTCAGATTGGTAGGGATAGAGTTGACTCTTAGCACCAGCTACCATCCTCAGACAGATGGCGAAACCGAGAGGGTTAATCGGTGGCTGGAGGGGTACCTGAGGAACTACATGACCGATTAGCAGAGGGCTTGGATTCAGTGGTTGCATCTGGGCGAGTACTGCTACAACACCACTCACCACATGTTCATTGGTATGACTCCTTTTTGTGCTTTATATGGATATGATGCATTATCTTTTGTTGACATTTTTTTGGGAGACAGCTGAGCCCCAAAGGGCAAAGACTAGGTCCAAGAGAGCCTAGACATCCTCAAGGCTCTCAAGGATAAGCTGGTGACAGCCCAAAATCAACAGAAGGTGTACGCAGACCAGCACAGGACGAAGAGGCATTTCGAGGAGGACTTGGTATACCTATGGCTACAGCCTTACAGGCCGTCCACGCTGAAGAAGAAGGGGGCGGAGAAGCTACAACCACGCTTCTATGGGCCATACCTGGTGATCAGTCAAGTTGGAGAGGTAGCCTATGATTTAGAGCTGCCTCAGAAGAGCACGATCCACAATGTATTCCATGTCTCATGCCTTAAAAAGGTGTTGGGACAACAAGTGATACTAGCAGTTGATTTACCCCCACTGGATGATGAGGCCCACTTGGTTTTGGAACCTGGGGCCATCTTGGAGAGCAGGGAAAGAAACCTGAGGAGCATGACCATCAGGGAGTTCTTGGTGCATTGGAAGAACTTGCCAGATGAGGATGCCACCTGGGAGGGTGAGCACATTTTGGAGCACCCAGCTTTAAGGTTACTGAAGGGCAAGCAACATTTTGGAGGGGAGGACTGCCATGTCCTTTCTCAAATACATTTGTAACAGGGTGTTGCTACACAATTTTGCACAATTTTGGCTAAGGAAGAGAACCCATCATTATCGACCTAGGGACTTAGGAGGCAATTTGACTTTATTTGGCCACTAGTGGAATGTGGGGGCCTCCCACAAGATAATTCAAACTGGGCGATTTGAATGGCATGTTGGGAATCGAATAGGTGGATGGAGGGGCCCACATGGGGCAAGGAAGGCTCAACGAGTTATAAGGAGGAAGAAGCTCTCATTTGGATTGATTCTTACATCTTGCAAACAAAATTATTTAACTGTTCACTCTGCTGTTTTGCTGAGTCAATCAGTTGTTTAGCCATGAATCTCTCAAGCGGGAGATTCAACCTTTCCTTCGGGGGACCTTTTGTACCTACCCTAGAGAGGCAGTTCCATTCATTTCAGGTGATCCAGGAGTGTGTTATAGCATTCTCATTCAGCCACAAACAGGGAGTGTGTATTTCTAGCTAGTTGGAGAATACGCAAGAGGAGTTGGAGCTATCAGTGGTCAGCCATTTGTTGGGAGAGTTAGAGGATTGGGAGAGCAGCAATAGGCCAACATTCCTTGCGAGTTTTGGAGCCAGCAGAGCCAACAACCCAGCAATTCGAATTACAAAGGCTTGGGGACAGTGCAGAGGGTCAGTCCAGCAATTTTCATGGAGCTTAGGAGCAGGTGCCATAGGCCGGAAGGCCATCCAGGAAGTCATGGGATTGATAGTAGGGGTCAGTCCAGGACTTTGGGACCATTTCCCGAAGGATTTACCAGCAGATTCCAACAACCTGAGTTTTGCAGTTGCAGCTAAAGTTGGGCACCAAGGGGGTCGAATTTCAGAAGTCTAAAGCATCCAAAATCCTTCGTGGGTTTTTCTGGGTTTAGGCCAAGGAGTCCAGAGTTGAAAGCATATAATTTTCTAGGCATAGGAAGTGGACCTTTCTACCATTCGAACTTTAGTAGAAAGGTAGTTTTTTGGGCAGTGCAGTGCAGATTGGTGCATCAGTTGGAGTAGTTATTAGATCAACCATTTTCTCACCTGGTTTTGGTCATGCTTGTCCACTGAGGCAAGATTGGGTGCACCATTCTATTATCATTTGTATTTTGTCTTAAAAGAAGTAACAAAATGGCTCAGTAGTTCCATATTTGCAGCATTTCTATGGGTGTTTAATGTATCTTTTGTTTTTTATAATTTGTTGCACAGATTATTTGCTTTATATCACTTGTATTCCTACTTAGGAACATTACATGTTCTGCTTAAGTCATTTTTGTGTGGTTCACTATGTACATATTGTCTATAGGTGTGTTGAGTGTGTTTGCAATGTGTTCCCTTCGGAGTTTCCTACCGTCTCTATTAATATTTCTTTACATTTGGTTTGCAGATGTCAGCGAACCTTAAACCATATGTTGGTTATACTGATGGTGCTAGTCATATTACTCAGAACCTTTCCTCTGCAACATGGGTTATATATTCTCCAAGTGGCGAGGTATTGAGTTTACAAGGGATTTGTATTGATCACTCTACCAATAACATGACTAAGTATAGCACAGTTATCGAGCTATTGTATGATGCTATTTCTCATGGTATCGGTCATATAGTTGTCAAACTTGACTCACAACTTGTAGTACTAGAGTACACTAATGTCTATTAAGATAGAAGTCCAACTATGTTTCGTATGTTTTTAAGGGTTTGCCTTATGGAAAGACATTTTGATTATATCCAATATGAACACATTCCTAGAATTCTAAATACATTGACAAATCATGTTTTAGACATAAATTTGCGACATATGTAAATTCAATTCAATTCACATCATATATATTGAACAAGATAATAGAACACATGAAAAACATTGATAGGTAGATAGTTGTATATATATAAAAGTTTGGTTTTACAAAATATGTGCTCGAGACACATATGGCCACATGACCTATCATATAAAAAATGCATGTAGTCAAAATATGGCTATATAGCCTCCTAGTAGACTAATCTTGATGGTGATCTAAAAAACAATTGCACGAGCTACTTTACACAATAGCTTACTAATACGATCAGGTAACTTGATAGTATGGTGCAGCAATCTCATAGGGAAGTGATTGACCCTAATATCTGGTATGCCCTGGGTCAATACTTTGACATGTTGCTCGAACTCTGCAAGAGTCTCAACCACATTGAGATCCTATAACACCTCTCGAGGCCCTGAAACAACATGTACTCCAACCTGTACTCCAACCTATTGTGGGTCTCCAAGACGTTGAAGATAGGATGAACCGACAAGTTGAACAGGTCCAATGTCTACATGTAAGAACCAATAGTTAGTCTCAGATGCAAGAAAAATACCAAAAACATTGTAAAACTCATTAAAAAAAAAAAAAAAACAAAAACAAAAACAAAAACAAAAACAATCGAAATGATCTTGGTTTACCTATGCCACTCCATTGCTCGCCTTTAGGTAACATGAGCTCTGGACATACATGGTAGACCATCCCGGCATGTGGATAGTCTTCAACCATAATGAGTTGCATGCACAACTATCGAAAGAAGAAAAGTGTGAAACTTATGGAAGACGAACCAACATGTCTAGACATGAGTTCTACCCATCGTCTCATCTGTGGAGCTCTAGGATCTGGAAGCTCGAGTGAGATATGTTGCGGACGGAGTAATGGAATCCTCTCTAAAGCGAATGAGATCAAAAATAGAACCATACCTGAAGTTTTTCGATCGCCCATATTTTCCATTGGTGAGTTGTTCCTTCATGTTTGTTAATGCCCCCTCACTTCCATTGAACACTATCATCTCTATGCACTCTAATGCATATTGAATTTGGGACCTGTTAGTTAAATGCAAGGTAGCACTGCGAACCAATCTAGACATAATGAAAAGGATTGTCTTGAGAGGAAAATGGATCACATCCTTTTTCTCAATTTTCCCATCTTTTGTTGGCTGGGATCGAGGTCTACAACATGCAACAATATAGTCCTTAACAGTCTCTCCACCCCTTCTTGAACCAGATAGCGAGATAGGAGCACCTCTCCTTGATAAACCTATCAAGAAATAAATATCTTCCACCTATATGGTGAGCATATGTGCTTCGAGACTGAAGGATTGTGCCTACACATTCCATGTGTTGACAATATACTCCAATAGTTACATCTGTTGTCTCATCCGAGGGAGCCAAAAGAACTTGAGAATCCCACATTTTCTCAATCCCTGGATGGTTGCTGGATCATTGACAACATCCATGTCTTGGACTTAATGTTCTCTTTCTCACCAAATCAAAGCCATTTTGTTCTGATGGATACCCGAAACATGACAAGAGAAATCATTAGAATAAATCCCATGCAAAAATTTGAGAGAAACTTGAGTGAAGAGAGAAAAAAAAATTCAAATGCGCCCATCGCACCCTACTAAAGGGAGATAGTGCGTTGCAACGCTCTCCACAATTAATTTTTTACTAGCTCAACACACTTTTCGACATTGTTGGGGTGCACTGGAGCTAGGGCGCAAAATTAAAGCCCTAAATCACTTAGAACTTAAAAAAAAATTAATGAAATGAAAAAACGAAACCCTAAGGAGAAATAGGAATGCAAGATCTCCTACATGGAAGGGAAAGCACCGAAAATGATCCATCGGATTGGTCGCAATCAGCTGCTGAAAATCAGGAGGAAATGCACTCAGAGCTCACTCACCAAAAGGTAGAAAGTGAAATGGTAAAAATAAAATTACTTTTCACCTATTTATGCTCATTTTTATGATTATTTAAATCTATTTTATTGTTTTGACCTTAATTTTACCTAATTTTACCATGTATCAGATATTTTTAATATTTTGGTGATGTTCTAAGCAGGTTAACAACTATTTGAAGGAACTAATAACATTTTGAGTTAAAAATTATCATTTTGACTATGGAGGCTTTGTAAACTCACGAAAAAGGAATCCCTTGGAGTCCTCTTTCATCTCTTTTCAGAATTCCTAAACATGAAAAGATTTTCGAGCACTTATCTTTTCGAACTCGTTAAAGTAAATGAAAAGATGTCTACCCAGTATAAGTTTAACCTTTTTCCAGACTGGGATAGACTATGGAAAAGGAATACCTTATTCAAACATGGATAAGAGGTTCTCTTGAGTATGTTTTTTGCCTTTTCAGAATCAAGAGATATTTACGAAAAGGAACCATTGGTTTTTTCTTTTTTTGCCTCTTTTTCAAACTCTCTAAATGTGAAAAAGGAAGAGAGTTACACCTTCATTGGACTCGTAGAAACATCAAACAACGATGGACTCGTCAAACATGACATGACCAAATCACTCATTCTCAAGGTTCGTTAAAAATACTCAAATGTATTCATCCGAAGGATGAACTTACAGACCAAGCAGATGTTATCATCAAGCTTATTAAAAAATAAAGAGGTATTGACCAAAAATGGTTGGGGAAATTGAGAAAACAGGGTACTTGACCTATTAATGACAATGTGTCGCCCCTGAACATGACACTGTCTCACTTCATCTTTGTGACTATTGGTTTGGGAAATTTTCTTAGCTTTTGGTTCATCATACCATATCAAAGCCTCTTCATTTGATTTTGGGCTAATGCTTCCAACTCCATCCAATGTCACTAATATGTTCAAGATAAGTCCTTCAATTGATATCTGCTACTATACTCTTAAGCCTCCATTCATGTCTATCGTTCCTAAACCAATTCCATATCAACATCATTTTTTCTCAAATCTTGATACCCATTTCATGTCGTTGATGGGGGATACATCAAGGCCCTCTCGTGATGGGTCACTTCCTATCAACATCAGCTCATTATCCAGGAAGTTTACTTAGGAACTCCCTTTGGTACCTTGGGGCTTGCAGACATCAATGGCAAGTCTCCTTGCTCTCAGCAACACGTTTTCATCATTGTTCTTTCCTTGAGAGCCATTAACATCATCAACGATTTCTCTCGCGTATGCTAATGACTTACATCATTGGTCAGTAATCATATGGTGTCTACCATGTTCTACTTCAACTCATTTATTCACATGGTTAGACTCGTACATTGGATGATCAAGTGAACGAGACATAAGACCCCAGATCTAGTTCCATCCATTGAGGTTGTGATTTCAGGATTAATGTAAGATTACAAAGCATGATGATCATGATCACACAAACAGTCATCCAAGCATGGGTCCACTCTTTGTCATTAGTGGACAGACTTCTTAATCATTGTACATGTAATGTTAGTTTATATGTTGAGCATGGGTATGCCTCCCTCAACAATGTCATGATGAAAATGTGTTGTAACAGATGATGATCTTGACTACTTGTTCTTGATCCGGACTTGACACAAGGTAAAACAGTTCAGTTATCAACTACTGTTTCAAACTTTGTACTTTAGGGGGAAATCTGTTATAGGCCATTTTTTCACATATGTTCAATAGGCCTACAAACCGAATCAATCAACATCTGTGAACATGTTGTCATCATCCCTTCACAAATCCCTAAGCATGACCTTTCCAAAAAGTCATAGTTTCTGGGATTAATTGCTCAAAATCAATGGTTTTAGCCCCAATGCACCCTGTCCCTTTAACCACTCGTGTTCAACACTAATTTCTCCCTTCTGCACCAACATTGGTCAACACTAGTTGCTCATTTTTGCAAGTGCACTGATTCTAGAAGCTTCCAAGGGTTGTTTCAACTATTTATCATTGATAAAAAGTTCGAATCCTATCTGATCCTACCTTAGAGACTTCACCTCTTATGTTATGCGACCAACTCACAAAATAGAAGAAAAGATAGATCAACAACTTCAAAATCAGCGTCTTCGAGGGGCAACCTCCTTTACATTACACAAATGAATAATTCTTGGATGATTCAAATGGAAAAACCTATTTTCTATATATAGGAGTCTAAGGCGTCACAATATAATCAAAGACGACATAAAAATAATAATATAAGGGCACAACAATAACAATAGTGGGCTTCTATGGGCATAATAATAACAATATGGGGACAATAGGGGCACAACAATAACAATAAGGGCTACACTGACAATAGTAATGGGGGAATCACTAGTATTATAGGGACCTAACATGCCTCTCTCCTTCAAAAAAGTGTTGTCCTCAACGCTTGAGTAGTTATGGATGCTTCTGTATAAAATTATCATCCTCCTATGTGGAATCTTCAGCGGGTAAGTTCTTCCACTTGATGAGATACTCTGAAATTGATCGATTTCGTAGCTATCAAGTTCTTGTTTCTATGACTACTTCAGGTTCCAATATGATTTTTCCTTCCTTGTCAAGTTCTGGAAATATTGTTTGAACTGGGAGCTTGTCACCTATAACCTTCTTTAAGCATGAAACATGGAAAACTGGGTGCACTCGGGAAACTACAAGAAGCTCCAATTTGTATTCCATAGTACCAATCTTTTGCAACCCCTTGTACAAACCATAATACTTTGGTGATAATTTATTATCCTTCTTAGCTTGCTTGAGTAACATTTGTTTATATGGTTGTAGTCGTATAAATACCCAATCACCTACATCAAAACTTCTTTCACTGCAATGTTGATCTGCCTATTGTTTCATTTTATTCTGCACCAAAGTGAGGTTATCTTTTAAGAGTTGGAGAACTTGTTGATGCTCGATGTGATCTTCCACTACTTGAACCTTAGAATTTTCTCCTAAATATGATGTGATGGACGCTGGATGATATGCATAAAGTGCCATAAATGGGGTCATTTTTGCTGCAGTGTGGAAGGAATTGTTATACCACCATTCAGCTAGAGGCAACCATTTGGCCCATTATGTTTGTTTATCAAATACAAAGCAACGAAGATATCCTTCCAAACATTTGTTTACTATCTCAGTTTTCCCATCAGATTGAGGATCGTAAGATGAGCTATGAGCTAACTGAGTACCCAGACAAGAAAATAATTATGTCCAAAATTTTCTAGTGAAAATGGGATCTTTCTCACTTACATTAATCTTTGGGTTTCCATGTAGCTTTTGAATTGTTTCCATAAATTCCAGTAGCAACTGTACTGAGTTTAAATGGATGAGATAATACACAAAAGTGTTCATACTTGGTAATTCTGTCAATTACCACCATGATAACACTCTTTCCTTCAAACATGGGTAAACCTATAATAAAATCCATTGAAACCTCCTCCCAACATTGACTTGGAATGTATAAAGGTTGTAATAGACCTGGGGTCTTAATTGTTTCAACTTTATTTTGTTGGCAAACCAAACATTCTGCCACAAACTTTTGAATATCAGATTTAAGGCCATCCCAAAAAAATCTTGCTTAACCTTGTGGTAAGTTTTTAAAAATCCTAAATTCCCTCCTAAGGGAGAGGTGTGCAAATCCATAAGAATCTTTTGTTTGAGTTGGGAATTCTTACAGAGGTATAAGCAATCTTTGTACCATAACAAATCATTTTTCTAGCTAAATGTATGAGATGTACTGGGATCTTGTTGTATCTTTTGAATGAGTGCCCACACTTATTCCTTATTCTTTCATTCATCCCTTGTTTTGTTTATCCAATCTGGTTGGATAATAGAAATGGCGCAAAGCAATGCTTCCACATCCTCACTACCTCATCCTTTCTTGAGAGTGCATCTGCAACAACATTTTGTTTCCCTTTTTTGTAGATGATTTCAAAGTCATAACCCAACATCTTTGTGACCCATTTTTGTTGCTCTTCTAAAGATAATCTTTGTTCTAAAAACTATTTAAGACTATCATGATTTATTTTTACCTTGAAGTGTTTTCCCATTAGGTAGGGTCACCATTTCTTAAGTGCATGTAGTATTGTCAATGTTTCCTTCTCATAAATAGCTTTGTGTAAATACTTTCCTTTTATTGGATGACTTTCGAAAGCAATGGGTCTTTCTTCTTGCATTAAAGCAACACCAATTCCATTTCTTGAGGCATCACATTCCACAACAAAGGTTTTTGTGAAGTCTAGCGTAGCTAAGATCAGTGCTTGGCATATTGCCTCTTTAAGATGTTCAAAGGCCTTCATTGCTTAAGGAGTCCATGAACATGCATCTTTCTTCAATAATGTTGTTAGAGGTGATGCTATTCTCCCATAATCTTAACAAACTTGCGATAATACCCTGTCAACCCGAGAAATCCTCTCAGATGCTTTATGGATGTGGGGATTTTCCATTCCTTAATGGATTTAATTTTGCTAGGGTCTACCTTAACAGCTTCATGAGATAAAATATGACATAGATTTTCCACCTCTTTGTTGTTGGGAAAAGTATCCATTCGGAATGCCCCTATCCCACTCTAAGGTGTGATAGTGCCTTAGCAACAAACAAGGAAAACTAATTGAGTATTTCTTCTTTATGAAATGTAAATGAGGAGAAATGATGTAACTAACCTGTGTCTTCCGCTAGTTTGTTGATCCAATCACTCCTCTCTTCAGTGGCTCCCAGCTCCTTGCTTCTTCACCGGCCCAGCTTCACCGAATTCCTGCAAGATCACAAGAGAGAGAAACTACACGAAGATATAGATATACATTCATAAAAAGCTCAAGATCAGATTAAGCTAAACATGTAAGCATAACAAAACATCATTGGTACACAGCATGTAGGAGAAACTCAAATAGTTTATTTATAGAATAAGAAAGTCCAAGAGGAGATACAACCAAGTGAGTTCTGATCCAGCATCTACCTCCCAGCAAAGAAATCCCTTCCTCTCCTCCAACAAAGCATAAATCACCCAATGTACTAATCTCAATCTCAAACCAACAGCAATTCTGTTCAAAGTACAAAATTCCAGCCTCTGGATCTCTAGGATGAGGGATCCATATATAGATATAAGTAGAGAGGATGAGTCAGCTTATGTTTTGACTTGTGGCTTCTCTCTGTCAGTTCTTGCTTCCACTTGGAGGTTGAGAGCCTCTTACTCATCACTAGTCGAATTCATTGAGGCAAGTGTCACTGGAGAAGATTTTGGAAGCTTCCATGGTCTTTCCACCTCGTTGAATGAGCTTGCCATTTGTCATTTCCCGCTCAGCGCACCTGGGTAGTGTATCCAAGCGCGTTGCAACGCACCTAGCCAGTGCATTTGGGTGCTTTGCAACGTAGGCAGCTAGTGGAGCTTCTGAATTGATCCTGAATTGACTGTTTCTGAGTGGTTTTTGGTGGAGAACTTCTGGGAGAAGCTGTCATTGGTTGACCTTGTTCCTTTAGGAGCTGTAACAACATCTTTAGGGACTTTGGATCGCTTGAATTATGGACATTTCACGCTTATAGCTGTAAGGCACAAAAATGTCTATAACAGTTGCCCCCTAAAGTATGAGGTCGTTTATCGGGTGAGATGCTTTATTAGGAGGATCTGAAGTTCATTCAATGCTGGGAGGAGACCTGTAATAAGATACAATACCATACATTATTTTTCATACTGTTTTCATGATCTAGCCGAGGCGGGCATTCCCATGCTCAGCTTTATAAAATCATTTTATGTACATAGGACAGACAATCGTCTGATGGTAGACTGATGATTTTGATGAAATCATCATCCTTTTGGTAGGATGATTATCTGTTCTGCAGTGCTGTACATGTCAATGTCTTTATTTTTCCTGAATATATATCGCAACCCGGATGGATGAAACTAGATCCGGGGTCTTCAATCTCGACCGATCTTCACTCTAAGTACAAGTCGATCCATGTGAGAAATGTTTTGAAGTCGAACATGGAAAGACATCGCTTGATTACCAGTCAATGATGTAAATTGTTAACAAGCGCGAGAGGAATCACCGATAATGATAATGACCCTCAAGGTATTGCAGTACAATTCACGTGGTGTGAATAAAGGACTTGGCGTCGAACACCACGCAAAATCTTTTGGTCGAAGGTCATTGATGTATACTTGTCGTCGGAAGTGAGAAATTTGCCATTGAGGCATGCAAGCTTCAAAGTACTGAAGGGGGTGTTCCTAGATCAACTTCTTGGATAATGAGCTGATGTCGACAAGAAGCGATCCGTCAAAGTAGGGCCTTAATGCATCCCACATCAGTGACACGGAACGGAGCAAATGATTTTGATGGACGTGAAAACGATCTGATGATATATGGTTCAGGGTGGCGGTCATGAAAGAATGAAGTATAATGTATGGTAGTGGATGGGACACGGTTGACTTCTCTGGATGACTTCTCTTGAACATATCGGCGACACTTATGTGATGGATTGGTAGCATTTACCCCAAAGGTGGATGGTATGGCGAGACCATGGCGATGTGACCGGTGAATGAAACAACCCAACCCGACTCAAGCATGGAGTGGAAGTGTCATGTTCAAGAGCGACTTGCTACCAATAAAGGTTCTTTGAGTTTCTTCCCAATTTTTCCCCAGTCATTGCTGACTAGTACCTCTTTATTTTTGTCAAGCTTGAGGAGGATAACATATGCTTGTTCTATAATTTTCCCTTCGGGAAAACCCATCGCTATGTTTTAACGAACCTAGCGATAGTGAAACTCGTTCTCGTCTCAAGACAAGTTTGTCGCTATTAATCTTTTTAACGAGTCTAACGACAAAGATAACTCGGTCCTTTTCATTTTTAGAGAGTCTGAAAAGGTACGTAAAGTTAACTCCAAAAGTCCTTTTTCGTCATCTAATCCCTTAAGTCCGAAAAAGTATAAAACAATACAGAAGGGATGAATTTTCGATAGTTTTAACGAGCCGAACAAAACAAGCGCTCGATCTTTTTGTGCAATAATCCCTCAGGTCCAAAAAGATTAAAATCTAGAGGAGGGATAGCTCTTCCGGTCGCTTTAACGAGCTGGAAGGCCAAAACTCGGCAATCTTTTCATATTTTACGAGTCAGATGAAAAGAGCTTAAAGAAGACTCGTCTTTTGAGGAACGAGTGATAAAATGGGTAGCAGCTGATTCCAGGTAAGGGTTGGAATTTTCCAAGCATGGCAGTGTCACAAGGATGGCTAGTGAAATCACTCTTCGCAGCTGTTCCTCAAAATGGGTAAACAATCAAATGGAGGTGAATGATTGGCCAATGGAAAAGTGGAGGTGACGGTGCAAACACGACCAAGGCTTTAATGGCTGATAATGTTACATTCACGGTGGTTATTTACCGGAGGGTAGTTCATTTTTTAACGAGCTTAAACGCGGATTGAAACACTTGCTCGATCTTATGTTTATTTTTTAACGAGCATGAACTATGCGCTAAAACTGCTCGATAATCCAGTCATATGATAAGAATGTCTCATGTAAGATTCCATTTTTTATGGAGCTTGCGCCTTACAAAGCTATGCCCCGCATCCTTTCGTTATGCAAGTTCGGAAACGACTAATCCTACGTGTTTAAAGGGTTAGACCTACGGGTTTAAAGGGAGGACCTAAAAATTTAAAAAATAAACAGTCGCCCCTTGCTTGCACTCCAAAAGGTTTGCATGCCCCCAGGTATGAAACAGAGTTTCAAGGTTACCTCTACTTCACTTCCGCCAAAACAATTGTTTTACCGAGAGAGGCCTACCTCTTTCAAGTTACCCAAAGATTGTCCTGTTAATCTTTCAAACAAAACACTTCTTCGGTGATGTCTACCGAAATAGAGAAAGGTGAGTGACAACGAGCGCCAAACACATAACTTTGACAAAAGAATCTTATTCTAGAACAACCCCTGTCTCAATCACGGACGGGGTATGGGCTAGTCATATTCTCCCGCGGAAACCTACCCTATACCCAAAGTTTTCCTGCCGAAACAGACCAGGACGCATGCCCCCTGGGTTCCAGTCATATCCCTCCGAATTACTCGCGCTCATCGGGAGGACGGACCGTGGGTAGTGTATCCAAGCGCGTTGCAACGCACCTAGCCAGTGCATTTGGGTGCTTTGCAACGCAGGCAGCTAGTGGAGCTTCTGAATTGATCATGAATTGACTGTTTCTGAGTGGTTTTTGGTGGAGAACTTCTGGGAGAAGCTGTCATTGGTTGACCTTGTTCCTTTAGGAGCTGTAACAACATCTTTAGGGACTTTGGATCCCTTGAATTATGGACATTTCATGCTTATAGCTGTAAGGCACAAAAATGTCTATAACACTCTTGTACTGCAAAGAAAGATTTGGAGCTTTTTGCATATAATTGTTTCTCCTCCAATAGTTTGAGCACCCTTTCAACATGTTGAACATGATCCTTCCAAGACTTGTTGTAGATTAGTATATCATAACAAAATATTAACACAAGTTTTCTAAAGAAGGGTTTGAAAATGGAATTCATCAAACCTTGAAATGTAAAAGGTGCATTGGTAAGGCCAAAAGGCATGACCAAAAATTCATGATGACCCTCATGGGTTCTAAATGTTGTTTTCGGAATGTCTTCAGTCTTCATTCTAATTTGATAATATGTTGAACGAAGATCCAACTTGGTGAAGTAAATTGATCCATGAAATTCATCCAATAATTCATCAATGACAAGAATGAGAAATTTATCTTTAATAGTGAACTTGTTGAGGTCCCTATAATCCGAACACATGTAACATGATCCATCCTTCTTGTGCACCAATACTACCGGAGCAGAGAGAACTTTGACTAGGTTGAATTATAGCAGCCTCTAGCATTTCTGCAACCATACGTTCAATTTCACTCTTTTGTGCATAAGGATATTTGTAAGGCCTGATGTTTGGAGGAACACTTCCTGGAATCAAATGAATAGCATGATCATGATCACAAATAGGTGGGAGGCCTTTGAGAGTCTCAAATACCTTGGAATGATCGTCCAAAACTTTTTGGAGATCTAGAGAAATGGATGATTTCAATGTGGGAACCTCTAACGAACATAATTGTGCAATTACGCCTCGTTTTTCTTTCTTTAGAAGCTTTGTCATGCCGTTAGAGTTTATTATCTTTCCTAGTTTCCCTGTGATACCCCTTAATTCAACTTCCTTTCCTTCCAAAAAAAAAATCAAGAAAAGTTCTTGAAAATTAAAAGCTATCATACCCAAAGATTGTAGCCATTGGACTCCTAGTACAACATCAGCGCCACCCATTGGAATGGAAAGCATTGGAATATTCAATGCATATGCTCCCATGGATAGCTTGATATTATGGCACTTTCCAGAGAAATTTATGGTTCCTCCATTTGCAACCATCACTTGACACTCTGGTGCTGGATATAGGAAGCAATTCAATTCCTTGGCTATCTTACAATGAATAAAATTATGGGTTCTGCCCAAATCAATCAACATTATTACCTTTTTCTTCTTGATATGTGCTTTTATCTTGAGAGTTTCAGGAATGGTAATTTCGGCCAATGCATTACAAGATATGGTTGAATTCAGTTCTTCTTTCTCTAGGGTTTGTTCATGGTGTATATTCTTTTCTTTTGACGTTTCTTTTTATTTTTCTTCCTCCTCTTCACAATCTATGTAAAATAATTTCTTCTCATCACACTTATGACCTTTAGTGTATTTGCTATCACAACTATAACAAAGTTTTTTTCTCTTTTTTCTTCCAATTGTTGTGGTGTCAACCTTATAGGTTGTGGAAGGCTAGGGGCAACAACACTTCCATCTTTATAGTTGTGAGTGGTAAGTTTCCTTGTTGCCATAATTTTGCTTTCAATTTTTCTTTCCAACTTGAATGCCTTCTCCAATGAATCAGGTTTCTAAAGGCAAACCTCATGTTGGATATTATCCTTTAAAGTCCCTATGAACACATCAATCATATGCTCCTCTGGAATATCTTTTACCCTTATATTCAATTTTTGGAAGTCTTCAATGTGCTCTATCATTGAACCCTTTTGTTTGAGATTTATAAATTGGAAAAAAAAAGGTGTTTTTTTTTTGTATCCTCATAATATGCTATCATTTCTTCTGTAAAAAATTCCCAAGTGACAATTTGTTTATGAGAGAAAAGCCATCAATACCATACAAACTGATTTAGTTCCAAATATAAAGTTGCAATGTGTACCTTTTGTGTGCTTTGCACATTATGGAGATCGAAATATTGCTCCATCTGTAGTATCCATGTTACGAGATCCTTGCCAGAAAACTTCCTCCTATCAATCTTTTGAACATGGTGGGTCTTCAATCCAACGTTAGAGTCTATGAAATTATGATTAACATTTCTTTTGTTCTCATCATGAGTTTCCTTTACTGCCCTTTCACCATTAGTAAGCATTTCTTGTAGCAACTTTGTCAAATCTATCTTCAAATCTTCCATGTTGCCTTTAAGTTTTGCTTCAAATATGACTAGAAATATGCTACACTATAATTCCCGAGACTATCCCTATGGATCAGAAGAGCAATGTGGTGTTGGGAATTCTTCTGACTTAGCAGACACGTTGAGAAGTTTGAAGGCATAGATAAGAAGTTGTAATGCAGATAATGATAGAATCATTCAAACACAGGAGAAGAAACCAAAGGTTAGTGCAGTGATCCTTGAGAGTTTGTCAGAACTGCATAGACAGGAACCACTTCAGATTAGCCATGGACAAGAGGAAATAACTAATGGGGCATATGGCAGTAGGTCTCCTAGTGGGTACAGGTCGGATAAAGGTGACATGATCAAAGATGGCAGGTTCTTGGATACTTTGGTTAGAAGAGGTGATGGACACAGGTACTATTCTAGTTCTGGTTCTGACAGGTATCATGGTCATTATCGTTATCATCCTTACAGGAGGAGTGATAAGGGATATTTTCTAAATGAGTTCAATAAAGCAAAGCCACCTACATTCGATGGGGAAATGAAGAAAACACAGGATATAAAAGCATGGTTGCTTGGAATTAATAAGTTCTTCAGATTGCACGATTACTCAGAGAACATGAAAGCCATAATAGCTACATCCAGTCTTAAAGGTAAAGCAGATATCTTATGGGAAGATGTAAAGAACGTCAGATATGTTTATGATGAGGAGTTGATTTGGAGTGAATTCGAGAGACTATTCAAGAAGAAGTATTTATCGGAGAGGTGCTATAACAACAGGGAAAAAGAGTTTTATGAGCTAAATATGGGCTCTATGAATGATGAGGAGTACACTAGCAGAGCTTTGGAGTTGTTGAGATATGTTCCTTACCTCAAGATGGAGAAGGCCAAGATTCATAGATTCATCAGTGGGTTGCCGATAGCGTTGTTATGAGAGCACAGATTTGAGACTAAACCGGATTGGAAAGGTATTGCAAGGAATAAAGGGAAATGGGATAAGAAGCGAGCAAGGCCTCAGGACACAGGCAACAAAGAGAATGCAACACCGCACAAGAATTTCAATGCATCTGACAAAGGGTAGGGATTTCAGCTTGAGGAGCAGAATAAGGGTGCAAGTTGGAAGCCTATACATTGTTGGACTTGTGGCAAAGATCATCGCAAAGAGATTCTCCACAAAATCAGGGTGGTAGACCACATATCTACAGTGCTCAGGAAGCACGGACAATTAGGGATGTTGGACAAAGTGTTCTTCGAATCTATGCAGCGTTGGATAATAGGCAAACATATCACTAGATGTCTATTATCGAGATGGATGGTAAGCTTTGTGATCAAGTTGTTTCTATTTTGATTGACCCTGGATCTCATTATAGTTATGTTAATCATGACCTAGTGGATAAGTGTGGTTTGAGTAAAGAAGTGTATGCAGAATCTTGGTTAATACAGTTGGCTACAGGTACCATGAAGTGAGTTCATCATTGGGTAAAAGCTTATGCATTTGAGATGAATGGTATGTCTACATCAGCACATTTGAATGTATTGTTGTTGGGTTCATATAGCATGCTTTTGGGTATGGACTGGTTGTATCTCCATAGGACCAAGGTGGACTGTTATGACAAAGCTATTGAGTGCTTGGATGACAATGGAGAACAGAGAGTCTTGTAGGTTAAGAAGAAGGAAACATCAGTTAGAATGATAACAACTATGTTGGCAAACCGTAGTCATGGGAAAGGGTGTGTGTTATTTGTGGTACATATTTCTAGTGACAAAGGTAAGGAAGTTGAGGATGCGAATGTTTTAAGTAGGTACATGATTTTACAACAATTTCAGGATGTATTTCCCACAGATATTTCAGAGTTGTCACCTCATACAGAAGTGGATTTTTCTATTAATTTGGTACCAGGGTCAACACCAACATCAAAAGCACCATATAGGATGAACACTCCAGAGTTGGTAGAGATGAAGTTGCAGTTGAAGAAAATGCTTGAAAAGGGATACATTAGGCCAAGTGTATCACCATGGGGCACACTGGTATTGTTTGTGAAGAATAGGGATGGTACTATCAGGTTGTGCATTGATTATAGGAAGTTGAACAAGGTGACCATTAAAAACAGGTATCCATTGTTGAGGATTGATGATTTGTTTGATCAGTTGAAGGGAGCAACAATTTTCTGGAAGATTGATCTTAGATCAGGATATCATCAGGTATGCATTAAAGAAGATGAAATTCACAAGACAACTTGATGGAGTGGGCATGGACATTATGAGTTTGTTGTATTTCATTTGGTTTGACTAATGCTCCAACTACCTTTATGTGCTTGATGAATAGTGTGTTGCATCCTTATCTGGACAAGTTTGTTATTGTGTTCATTGATGACATCTTGATATATTCTAAAAATGAGGAAGAACATGCCGAACATTTAGCAGCAGTGTTGAGATTGCTAAGAGAGCATCATTTGTATGCTAAGCTTAGAAAATCCAGTTTCTTTCAGGCAGAGGTATATTACTTGGGACATGTTGTTCCAAGGAAGGCATGGCAGTAGATCCAGAGAAGGTAAGGGCTATCATGGAATGAGCATCTCTTAGGAATGTAGATAAGGCAAGATCGTTAATGGGGTTAGTAGGTTACTATAGGAGGTTCATCAGGAACTTCTCTCACATTGCATATCATATCACGTCATTGTAGTGAAAAGATATGAACTTTGAATGGACAGAAGAATGTGCAACAAGTTTTGAGCAGTTGAAATAGTTGTTGACAAATGCTCCAGTGCTAAATATTTCAAATCCAGAAAAAAGAATTTGTGGTATGCACATATTCTTGCAAGAGAGGACTTGGTGGAGTTTTTATGCAGGAAGGACATGTAGTATGCTATGAATCACATAAACTGAATAAGCATGAGTTGAATTATCCGACACATTATCTTGAGTTAGCAGCGATCATCCATGCATTAAAGATGCGGAGGCACTATCTTCTTAGCAGGAGATTTGTATTGATGAGCGGTCACAGTGAATTGAAGTATCTATTTGACCAATTGAATTTGAATTCAAGGAAAGCTAGATGGTTGACCATGATCAGCGAGTTCGACTTTGAGATTAGGTACATTAAAGGTAAAGATAACAGGGTTTTTGATGCAGGATCATTCAACCCAAGAGAAGATCATTGTATTTTAGTAGACATAGGGGGTCATGTGTTTTAAGGAAGTTGGATTCCTAAGTGTTGAATTAATGTAATATTTAGGCTTTTGAGTGAGTAGGATAGGAATTAATTAGATGATGTGAGATATTTTGTAAATGCTCTCGAATGAATGAGAACATGAGTGGTTAATAATGACAAGAGAGTTAGAAGTCAATTATAACTCTTAAGGTAGTTTCATGATTCGAGGAATTAGATATTACATTTAGGAGTCAGTTCAGTAGATTAAAGACCTGACCCAGAATTAGTTCAACAGAACCTTTTTTGTATAAATGTAAGCCTACGGGCAAAGTGTCAAGAGGAGGCCACTGATATTGAAGATTAGGCTTGAGAGACAGAGAGTCTCGATATGTAATCAGTTGTTCATATTTATCAATACAGAGGTTTATCCCAGTTGTATATGTGTGTGTGTTACGGGTATTGATAGATTGAATTATGTGTGAATTTGTAGGCTCTGTAACAGAGGTTATAGGCAGAGTTCTGTAGAATACGCATAGGAAGAGAATGATTCAGAGGAATCACAATGGGTCTTTGAATCCAATTGGAGGATCAGAGCAAAGCTCTAGAGAGACAGCGATGTGAGGATTCGTAGAAGTCAAGCTCAGGAGTGAATTGAGCAGCGAAACGGAAGGACGAGAACCTTTTAAGAAAGTTGAACCACAGAGAAAACGTTGAAGAAATAGCGTAAAACATAAGTAAAGAGAAGAGTGGAGAAGTGTAGAGGTGATGCACAACAACCATTGGATCTTATAGATCAACGGGCAGGATCGATTCGCATGATGGAAGAGCGCAGATGATAATCAGCGAAGAAGTGGTTTCGCGAGATAAAGTGGTATTTTGGGCGGAGTAAAGATGGTAAGTGATAATTTGGGGTGAGCACCCGATTCCACTAATCGAGCGACACGTAGCAGCGAGGAGGAGAGAGGAAACTGCTTATCGGGTGGTTAATCCTTGCACAAGTTATCTGGCCGATATCTTTGCGAACCGTCAGATCCACTAAGTGCAGATCGACAGTGGAGGATTGTTGCACAAGTTGATTGATCAGAGTAAGCGACAGCCATCGGATCGATTGCTAGATCGACGGTCACGATTTAATCGCAGAGTAGAAGGCTGGCAGACAATGTGATGCAAGGCCGATAAAGCGATGCACCGATATCCGTTGGATCGAAGAGGAAATGGACAGCAGAGATCAGCCGATCGGAGATTGGTGAATGGAGAGCGCAGCGGAAGGGTGATGGACAGATGTGCGGACCCGTCGATAATTATGGTTGCCGGTGTAATGTCTTTGAAATCCGGGTTAAAGCGCTCGATCAGGTTTTTCCTATCTTCCCGTGTATTCCGATAGAGTTGAAGTCCCAGGTTAGAGGTAAGTTGTGTGTATTTCTATTAAAAGGGACGTAATAGGAATAATGCGTGGATAAGGTTTATAAGGGTGGAATGAGTTCCGATATTAAAGTGAATGAAGTGTATAAGGGTTAATGAGTCCCGATAGAAAAGATATTGACTAAGGGTTAGAATATGGTTGGTTAGTCTATAAATCATTCTGCATAAGACTTGAGTAAGGGGGGCTTGAACCATTCATTAAGAATTGAAGATTTGACTCCTTTGTGAGTTAAATTCCTCGGATAGACAGGATTATGCGTTTTCATGCATACTGTGGGTATAAGTGGGGGTAACCCTGCGTCATCTGATATCAGAGCATAATTGTGATTGAAACAATTGATAGAAAAACAAAATAAGGGAATTCTATAGAAAAGGACTTAGAACAGAGGGGTTTTTTAAGATGTGTACGCAGACAAGGGAGATCAAATTTTAATCTGATAAATAGTAGGCACACAGAGATAAAGTGTAGCAGAACTTGCAGATGCAAGAAACAGAGAACAATCCATTCAAGGTACAGGTGGAATGGTGAAACAAGATCATGCTGAGATCTTGAAGGTGAAATGACATGTTTGTTTTAATTTGATTGAAGATTGGAGAATGTGTGTTTTTACAATAATGCATAGGTAGCAAAGTAAGGAAAACATCGTGATGTTGTTCCTTGAGGAAAGTGGAGATTCAGTCAAATGTGAACCTGAAGAACCCAATTGAAGGTTGGACAAAGAGGATAAGAGTATTCTCAAAAGGAAACTGAGAAGCAAGCTTTTGAAAGCTTGGGAATGATCTTTGGCTTGAGTAACATTGATATGCAAGTGACAGCATAAGAAGGTGAGTAACATTGATATGCAAGTGACAGCATAAGAGACTGAGCTCAGAGGAGAGAAGCTTAGTAAAGCGTATGTAGCAAGAAGGAGACTTGTTGCTGCAGAGGTAGTGTTGCAGCTCACAAAGGCAATTCCACAAAGGATGTGGGTAGAATTACTAAGGGATGAAGAAGTTGGTAAAAATTTCTAAGTGAAAGAAGAGGTGGTCAAAACCAAGTATTTCATTGTGATTGAAATACAAGAGGACAATTGTGTTATTGAGAAGGTGCAGATGAGTTGAAGCCTAAAGGAACAGAGAGGAGTGCTCAAAGGGGGTTCCAGAGATAGAGAACCAAGTGCTTGCCAAAAGACCAAGTACAAAGGAAAGCTTGGTAAGGTAAGTTGCAACAAGGAGGACTTGTTGTTGCAGAGCCTTTAATGCAACTCATAGTGAGTGAGTGAAGCCTCATGAAGATAGAGAAGAAGAAGATGGCTACTGATAGTCATAACAGGGGTTCTGAGGAAGACCACAACAGAAGAAAGATGAAGAAAGAGGATGCCAGGGTAAATGGCAAGAGGATGAGTCAAGGGAAAATTGACAAGGAAATCGTTGATTTAAAAGATCAACTCGATTCATTGAGGAGAATACTTGAGGAAAGCCAGCGACTAGGTTGGGTCTTGAGGAAGAAGCCAGTGAAGTGGCATAACTTGCAGAGAAGGCTACAACATAGGCAAGTAAGGGGGCTGATGGAAAAACTCAGAGAAGTTGAGTTGAAAATGGAAGTGTCCATTTGTGAAGCAAAACAAGGTGAAGTTCTGAGTGAAGATGAAGACTTGAAGACTGAAACTTCAAGTGAGGCCAAAGGGTCACATGGTTTTAAATCTGACAATTTGTGTATGTTTGCAATTGAAACATGTAAAGGACAATAATTTGTTGATATTATCATAAAGGAGGAAGAAGACAAGCAGAATCTAAATTTTTTTCTAGAAGAAGATGAGATAGATAAGTCTCATATACAGTTGGGGAAAGATATGAAGCAACCAAGTGAAGGGCTTGAGGAGATTGAAGAGGAGACCATCGAAGAATTTCTGAGTCATAAAGAGAACTTGGAACAGCAAGGAGATATGATGGCTGAAACATCAAGTGGGACCACAGGGTCTTATGTTTTTAAGACTGATAGTTTGTCTGTGGATGTAGAACAAATGCAGGAGAATATTAATGCAAATGGTGAGACAAAGATAGCTCTTGAAGAAGGTAAAGAGCAAGAGATTAAAGGAAAACTTGAAGAAGAGACTATGTTAGTTGAGAACATAGTAAAGGATCATCAGTTCACCATGATGATAGGCACAGTGGAAATAGCCATGGAAGATGTTAAGAAGGAAGAAACCTATGCAAAGGATTTAACCTTGGGAGAAAGAACATCTGATGATTGGTCAATAACAAAGGAGGGTTTTGCAGAGGATGAGCAATCTTTTGAAGTTGTTAAAAGGATGGAAGAGTATCTTTCATAATATAAAAACTCTGAAGTAAAAAAGGATAAGGGAGAATATCTCTTAAATGAGAGAAGCGGTGATTTATTGCAGCAGAAAGAACTTAATAATGCATTGATGTTTGAAACTGTGACAACACAAGAACAATTTCTTATGAAAGGAGGAGATGAAATTCAGTCTGAAGTGATGATATGTGAAGCAACAATTGAGATTGTTGAACCTCGTAAGTTTCAGATTGATAATTTGTGTATAAATGCAGGAATCATAAGTAATGATGAAGTACTTATGAAATGTCACAAAGAACTTGAATTGTTGGAGTATTTGCTGGGAAATTCAGAGTATGACAATGTGATTGCAGAGGAAGAAGTTCATTTCAGTGAACAAAGACAGGAAGACATCATTAGAGCAAACGGTGTGGAGGAAAGACTAATTGATAGTCTTGGAAATACTTTAGAGAATTCTTTGGAGAATTCTTTAAAGAGGATGAATCAGCATACTGATGTGCTGATAGAGAAGGAGAAAACAGAGCAACATACTGATGTGTTTCCAAAGGAAGATAAGGCACAGAAGCCTTATGTTTTTTATTTTAACAAGTGTTTTGTGAGTGTAGGTTTAGTTGTAGATGCTGGAGGAAATTTGCCATAGATGAGCAGCGAAATAAAGATGAAAGAAGAAGATTATGTGGAAGAATTTAATCCATGGAACAGAGATGTTCAATTGCTGGAAAGAATGCTGGATAGTCATGATTCAGTACAGACAGAGATAATCATGAAAGAGGGTAAGGATGAAAGGGAGGCAGTAAGTGTAGGAGTCAAAGCAAAAGTTGGAGCAAGAGCAAGAGCAATGTCTACAATAGTAGCAAGAGCACAAGTAGAAGAAAAAGTAAACCAACGACTACAAAGTGGGAGTAACCACCCGCAGATTGAAGAGTTAGTGGACAACAACAACAACCTGAAGCAAAGAGAAAGAGGAAAAAGTAAGTGGCAAAATATGGATTAGACCAAGGATGTGCTGGAGTTAGAGATTGAAGAATTATGGCAGCTAATGATGAAACAGGCCATAGGGAGGAAAATGATAGCAGCAGAAAAGATGACCAATCAAAGTATGAACCTGATTGACAAGGAGAAGAAGATGGAGCATAAGACAATAGACATACAACAGCAACAAAGGAGCAAAGCATTTGGGCGGTCACAAACTAAAGTTTGGGACCCTGGGGTTTTCTAACAACATATGAAGACACATGATCAGGAGATCATGAATATTTTCTACTTTGGGAGTCTGATGCAGGAGCATTCAACCCAAGAGAAGATCATTGTATTTTAGTAGACATAGGGGGTCATGTGTTTTAAGGAAGTTGGATTCCTAAGTGTTGAATTAATGTAATATTTAGGCATTTGAGTGAGTAGGATAGGAATTAATTAGATGATGTGAGATATTTTGTAAATGCTCTCGAATGAAGGCGAACATGAGTGGTTAATAATGGCAAGAGAGTTAGAAGTCAATTATAACTCGTAAGGTAGTTTCATGATTCGGGGAACTAGAGAGGACATTTAGGAGTCAGTTCAGTAGATTAAGGATTTGAACCAGAATTAGTTCAACAAAACTTTTCTGGTATAAATGTAAGCCTACGGGCAAAGTGTCAAGAGGAGGCCACTGATATTGAAGATCAGGCATGAGAGACAGAGAGTCAAGCTCAAGAGTTAATTGAACAGCGAAGCGAAAGGACGAGAACCTTTGAAGAAACCTGAACCATAGAGAAAACGCTGAAGAAATAGCATAAAACATAAGTAAAGAGAAGGTGATGCACAACAACCATTGGATCTTATAGATCAACGGGCAGGATCGATTTGCATGATGGAAGAACGTGGATGATAATCAGCAAAGAGGTGGTTTCGCGAGACAAAGTGGTATTTCGGGCAGAGTAAGGATGGTAAGTGGTAATTTGGGGTGAGCACCCGATTCCACTAACCGCAGCAAGGAGGAGAGATGAAACCGCTTATCGGGAGGTTAATCCTTGCACAAGTTGTCCGACCGAAATCGTTGTGAACCGTCAGATCCACTAAGCACAGATCGACAGTGGAGGATTGTCGCACAAATTGATTGATCAAACTAAGTGACAACCATTGGATCGATCACTAGATCGACGGTCGCGATTTAATCGCAGAGGAGAAGGTTGGCAGACAGTGCGATGGAAGGCCGATAAAACGATGCGCCGATAGCCATTGGATCAGAGAGGAAATGGACGACGAAGATCAACCAATCGGAGATCGGCGAATGGAGAGTGCAGCGGAAGGGTGATGGACGGATGTGAGGGCCCGCCGATAATTATGGTTGCGGGTGTAATGTTTTTGAAATCTGGGTTAAAGCGCTCGGTCAGGTTTTTCTTGTGTTCCCGTGTATTCCGATAGAGTTGAAGTCCCGTGTTATAGGTAAGTTGTGTGTATTTATATTAAAAGGGACATAATAGGAATAATGCGTGGATAAGGTTTATAAGGGTGGAATGAGTTCCGATATTAAAGTGAATGAAGTGTAGAAGGGTTAATGAGTCCTGGTAGAAAAGATATTGACTAAGGGTTAGACTATGGTTGGTTAGTCTATAAATCATTCCGCATAAGACTTGAGTAAGGGGGCCTTAAACCATTCACTAAGAATTGAAGATTTGACTCCTTTGTGAATTAAATTCCTAGGACAGACATGATTATGCATTTTCATGCATACTGTGGGTATAAGCGGGGGTAACCCTGCGTCAGTTGTTGATGCTCGTAGGCAGATGCAGGTAAACCATATAGCAACTATGAGTTCTTATGGGAGATATTTACAGGCTCGAATATTATAAGCAAGTCAATAGGATAATAGGTACATGGAGCTCAAGCACAGGTTACAGCAGGGTACATGTGCAGATGATGTGGATTATTGTCTCACAACAGATGGCTTGGTCAGATTTAGGGACAATATATATGTGTTAGATGACAGCAAGCTCAAGAAGCTTATCTTGAGAGTGTTTCATGCGAAATTGTATTCATGTCACCCAAGATATCAAAATACATTGACAACAGTGAATAATTTCTACTATTGGCCAAACTTAAAGAAAGAGGTGGCAGAGTTTGTGGTTAGATGCTTAGATTATCAACAGGTAAAAGCAGGGTGTAAGCATTCAGGTGGATTACTTCATCCTATTTCGATGCCAAAGTGGAAGTGGGAGGTCATTTCCATGGACTTCATTAGCGGGTTGTCGAGGAAAAATAGACATCATGATTCTCCCATGGTTGTTGTGGACAGGTTGACTAAGGTAGCACACTTCCTTCCAATGAAGTCTATTTATTCAGCTAATGATGTAGCACATGTATTGATCAGGGATATAGTGAGGTTACATTGTGTTCTGAATAAGATTGTGTTAAACAGGGATGCCAAGTTCACTTCTAGGTTCTAGAAAGAGTTATTTACAGGTTTGGGTACATAGTTGTCCTTTAGCACAACTTATCATCCATAGACAAATGGACAGATAGAGAGGGCCAATAGGGTATTGGAGGATATGTTGAGAATGTATGTGATGCATCAGTAACGAAAGTGGGAAGAGTATCTTCCATTGGTTGAATTCGATTACAACAATGGGTATCAAGAATCTTTGAGGACGAGTCTATTTGAGGCATTGTATGGGCGAAGTTGTAATATTCCCATCAATTGGAGTGATCCAATGAACAGGGTGTTGATTGGCAGAAATGTAATAATAAATGCAGGTAATCAAGAAGAATCTAAAGGCAGCACAATATAGACAAAAGAGTTATGCAGATCAGAACAGGTTGTTTAAGGAGTTTTAGGTTGGGGAATAGGTGTACTTTCGCATCAAACCCAAGAATATCTCCTTGAGGATTGGATCATGTGCCAAGTTGGAACCTTGGTTTTGTGGGCCTTTCAGCATTGGACCAGTAGCCTATCGACTTGCATTGCCTTCAACATTGAAAGCCCATGATGTTTCCCATGTGTCATTGCTTAAGAAATATGTTAAAGATGTTGATTATATAATTGACTAGTTTGTATTGCAGGTGGAGCCAGAAGGAGAATTCCAGCTAGAACGTCAGTGTATATTGCAGAGAAAGATGCTCATGCTACGAAACCAAGCAATAAAGTAGGTTAAAGTGCAATCGAAACACTTTGGGCCCAATGAAGCTACATGGGAGATGGCAGATCAGAGTCAAGTTATATATCCTTCGTTATTCGTTGGTTGAGCGAATGTCCTTGATATGTGTCTTTGGTATATGCTTGGTATGATGTTTTGGTATATGTACATATGTATATATATGTAAATAACACCACAAGTTGTGTTATAAATCTCCAATAAGAAATGTGGGTGTCATGTCATTATGGTTTTCATATTATTATGTTGTCATGTTGTTTCGCTTCTCAGTAAGTTGATCATTATAAATACTGCAATGAGATAAGTTATAAAGCTCCATGGGAAGTATGTTTTGCTTTCAACAGTCTTGTTGGTTGTAGGTGTCATTGAACGCCGAGGACAATGTTCCCTCAAAGGGGAGGGTTCTGTAACAACCATGGTAAAAAATCCATGTAAAAATTAATAAAAGTAAAATAAGACCTTAGTCATTGGACACGTATTCCAAGCTGAATGTTGGGTAAAAACATAGTGATGGGGATCACTCATGATTAATTAATGGCTATTGAAATTCGCAAAGTCAATGATTAAGGCTTTGGAAGGGCATCAAGCATTAGTGGCATTTTATTTATGAAAATATTGGAAATTAGGAGAAAATGAAGGTGAAAGGTCACAGGTTGCATGTGAGGAGGAAAATGAAGGAAAATAATGGAAAATTGAAGAAAATAAAGGCCTCACTAATAAATATGCTTATGAGGATCAATTGACAGGATTTTGTCAGTTTAGTTTTGGAGCTCTCTATTTTCTCTCTCTCATACACTTGGACACTTAGATTTTTCTTGGAGGAGTGTAGCATACTTGGGATTTGGAGCAAGAAGGCAAAGGAAAAGCAGGAAAGCACAATAGGGCATCGGGATCAGCAGCTACAATGGATTTTTCTTGCAGGTACCGAATTGCATGTATGATTTCCTTGTTAGTTTTGGCATGCATGGCACATGCATATGGTTATTTGGTTACGATCTATCATTGGCATGGAGGATTGCCTAGATTGACAGTGGTTTTTCCTAGCCTTTCCATTTCTTGGATAGCCATGGTGTTGTGGGTTTTATTTTTGTTTTTTGGTTTGTTTTATTGTGCCTTTGGCTATGGGTTGAGTTATTAGTTCCTGGAAGCCTTGGTTGGACAAACACTCTCGAAGCCCTCTAACAACTTGGGTTGAGTTACTAGTCCTAGAAGCCTTGGTTGGATAAACTCTCTAGAAGCCTTGTAATAACTTGGGTTGAGTTACTAGTCCTAGAAGCCTTGGTTGGAAAAATGCTCTAGAAGCCCTTGGTGGGTTGAGTTACTAGTCCTAGAAGCCCTAGTTGGACAAATGCTCTGGAAGCCCAACGACAGTTGTGGGTTGAGTTACTAGTCCTAGAAGCCCTAGTTGGAACAAATGCTCTGAAGCCCTAGACAACTTTGGTAGAGACCAATCTGGTGCTGGTTAGTGATGTCAGACGGTAAGGTGGAATCATTGGTTGAGGGTTGAGGTGGTTTGGCCTTTGGAAGCCCTAGTTTGGTTTTGATTGATTTGTTTTAAAAGATTCCACATTCATGCCTGGAATATGGCACGGGGGTGATTGGCTGAAAGAAATATTTGGTTCAACCTAATCTATGGTCGGGTGGTTTGTGGAAGTTCCATACCTAGTCGGCTTATGCAATCATCAATAAGAGCTCTTCCTTCTTGGTATTTTATGGGTAAATACACTTGTTTATATGTGTCTTATATGGTTGTTATATCCTTGATATTTATGTTGGTTATGAGTAAGTTTTATGATAGTGAAAATGTATGGCTCTCATCATATTTTGGTTAATCAATGAATGTACAATGAATATATGGCTTGATAGATGGTAATGCGGTTATTGTGATGAGGCAACAATGCTTCTTAGTGATTCTCAAATAAGTGTGAGACCCCTATGCTAAGATATGTTGTTTAAACCTATAGAATGCATATTTATGACATGTTTGACAAAATGTATGTCATGGCTAGTAAGAGTCCAGTCAAGTCCTTTCTCAAGTATTTGTGTTTGTATCATTTATTTTTATGTTACTTTTCATTTCTGGGAGTTTCATGGAGTTCTGGGCAATGGAATGAGCCCTGGCCCTGAAAAAGTGGCACAAAATCCTGAGTCGTTGGCATATAACTACTCGAAAAAGTCCCCAATCGCAGGCATGCCTTGCTGCGGTAGCGACTGGAGTTCCCCAGTCACATGCATGCCCATGCCAATGGAGCGAATGAGGCTTTAATACAACAAAAAGTTAGTTTGTCTTAGGGGTTAGTCACCTGGATGGGTTGGATGGCTCTCGGGGGTTTTGTTACATGTGCAAAGTGTCAGGTTTGTTGTGTTCCTTCAGTTCCACTTCCTTAACTGATACATAGGGATTTGAATCATATCATAGTAATTATTCGTCACATGTTTACCCCAGTTGGTCGATTACTTGGGTATATGTGGGAGGAGGGTGTTACAAAAAATGAAAAACAAAGTGTTAGAAGAAATAAATCCAGTTCAAATATCAACCAACCAAAATCAATTAGAGGGACATAAACATTGAATAAGGAACAAGGGAAAATACCGAGGGCAAGTGACAAGAGAAAGGTTACATAAGAAACAATGGAGTCAGAGCCACAATTAAGGAGGAGTAAGCACATTTCTAAACGCTTAAATCAACAACCATGATAAGAGCCTCTAGAAAATGTTAACCTTGAAGAAGAAGACGAGGTCGAAGAAGAAGCAGTAGCAAAATCCTCATTTTATCAAGCTCTAAGTCTAGCCAAGAAGACACCAGAAATTGACTTGGTCCAACAACAGATCTATGACTATGTGGAAACACTGGAACAGAGGGCTCAAAACAAGCTCTATTCTCCTCTCCAATCTAAAGATACTTTTCATGAGGAAGTCCCTATGACTAATATTATTCCTTAGGAAGATCAACGAATTGCAGATGTTCTGAAACAAGATATACAAGAGTTAGAAACAATAAACAAACATCTTAAAAAAGAAAATGAGGTAGTAAG
Organism: Pinus tabuliformis; assembly: GCA_031772625.1. NCBI lineage: Eukaryota > Viridiplantae > Streptophyta > Pinopsida > Pinales > Pinaceae > Pinus > Pinus tabuliformis. Next base: position 420,120,681 of record CM062819.1, on the reverse strand, counting down.
AGTTCAAAATGAAATTTTAAGAGCTCAAAATGATAGTATGTTGTTGAAACTATGCCATTGGTATAAGAAAAACAAGAGGCTCAAAGCAAATAACAAGATTCTTAGGAACAAAATCAAAGGACTACAAGGAAGGATCTTAATGAGGAAGCCAAGACTAGCACTCAATGTTAAGAGTCATAGGGGATCTACTAGTTTGGATGTCATAATCCACGCTTCAGAAAAAGTTCAGTAAACAAAATCTTTTTTCCAATTTTGAAGTTTTGATGCATGAGGGCATGTAATCTCTTCGGTGTGGGGGAATGTTTAGGTGTTGGGTTGTTCTATTTTTGACACTACCTTTCCTTCATTTCCATATTTTCCATCATAATTTTGTTACGTTTTCAAGCTATAAGGTCATGTTGAAAATAGCAACAAGAAATGCTAAAAATGGCATTGCTATAGATAGCATTTCAGGGTATATTCCAATTTTAATTTGTCCTTGAATTAAAATTTGAATTTAGTCTCACCAGCTGTTTGAAAAATAATTAATTAATTCATCTTGAGTTAATTAGTTGGAAAAATTCAAACATGTAGTCTTTGTGAAGACATGCAACAGTTATCCCTTGGATTGAGGAAGCTATCCCTTAATTAAGGAGATAAGGATGAGTTTTATTTGAGTTGTAATTGGTTAGCTCAGTTAACTGAGTTATGTCCAGTTAAATTAGTTCCAAATAGTTTGAGGAACTAATTGTGAGTTCAGTGAGTTAATGCATGCATGCATGAAACTAGTGTACTCCAGATAACTGAAGATTCTCTCATAAATAACTCATGCATGTCAATTCAGACAAAGACCCAGTTGAGATTAAAGACAGTGACATTGTATTATCAGTTGGAGGAATTTTCCTATAAAGGAAACTCATCCATGCAGAAGGAACAAGGTTCCTTGAGGATTGCGCAGTTTCAACAGAGGTCAAAGCAGTGTGTGAAGTGAGAATCACACAGGTTACCGCTGGATCACCCACAGGTTAAAGCTGGATCACCCAGGAGAAACAGCACAAGGAAATAGGAGGCTTGGATGACAAAGGAGGAGGCATATGTTCTGTCTGTTCTGTCTATGAGCAGCAGTGAGGGATTGTACTGAGAGCTGGATAGCTTGAGATCTAAAGCTTTGTGTAATCCTAAGATATTTCCACTTGTATGATAATACAGATAGCAGGGTTTTTAGCTGAGGCTTTCCCCAGAGTATTCTTCTGTGTTTCATGTGTGATTTAATCTTCTTCTCTGTTATATGTGTTCTGTTTGATCTTGCTCAAAATCGATTAAACTTCCGCAAGTTTGATTGTAGAAGTAGATTAAGTATTTTGCTTTAGTACATTGCATAATCAGTTTAATCTACAGTGAGAATTTCTACATGGTATCAGAGCAAAGGTGATCAATGAAGAGAACAGTGTACAAAGAAGGGAGAAGTTTGAAGTTTGAAGTTCTTGATTATAGGTACAAAATCGATTTCTTATCACATCTCAAAGTTCACCAATGGCATTCAATGGCTTGAGACTCAAGTATGCCCTAGATGGCAGCTTGAATTACACAGCATGGAAAGATCACATGGAAGCGGTATTAGAGGACAATGGTTTGAAGGACTTCATTGATCAAGAAGTCCCCAAGCCAGCAACAACTAATGCCCAAGAATTGTCGAAATGGAAGAAATGTGTGGCGAGAGCGAGGAGGATTCTTCTAGAGGGAGTTATAGACCATATTGTCTCAAGTCTCCATGGGAAGGAGACTCCATTTTCAATGTGGAAGACGTTGAAGGATCTATATCAGAACAGAAGCGACCAGAGGAAGCTGGCGCTGAAGGACAAGCTTCGTAAAATCAAGTGTGAAAAGGACGACACGATCTCTACATATCTGAACAAGCTCACCATCTGCAGAGATGAGCTTGGAAGTGTAGGAATCACGACAGCTGATGATGATATGGTGAGTCTTGCTCTCCTCAGTCTTCCTAAGAGCTAGCATAGCTACCAAGACTCAGTGAATGGAAGAGAGAAACTGCCAGATTGGGAATGACTGTGGTTGGATCTGATGCAGGAGGAGATCAGGAGAAGCACCAGAGATGGTTCTTCATCTAAGCATGATGATAAAGAAAATCTAGCCTTAGCAAGTAAGCCGAGGAAAGGGAAAGGGAAGGCTTCCCATTCCAAATCGAGTTCTTCCCATAGTGGGAAGAAGATTGACAAATCTAAAGTGAGATGCTTTAATTTTCATGAGGTGGGCCATTATGCAACTAATTGCCCATTGAAGAAATCCAAGAAGGGATCCTCGGAAGGATCTGAAGGTGAGTGCCTCCTCCATTCCAAGAGGAGGACTCTTGGAGCATGTATCCAACTTATGATGGAATAGAATAAAGCTTCCTTTTACATAAATTTCCATTCTATAGTTTTAAATGTAAATTTCTTTAATGTAGTGTATGAATTTATGGAATAGTTTGTCACTTTGCTCTTAGGAGAATTGAGCTCACTCCAAATGGATCAAGGAAGCATTTTATTTCATTATAAATAGTTGTGAATATTGGTTAGATTTATATGTTGGGTTATAATCTTGATTGTTGATAGGTCCTATGAAACATTACGAAGAGACCTCTTGTAAGGGAGCTTAGTGTTTTCTTGCCTACAACAACTAAGTCATGTAACTCATCTTAATGCTTTCTATAGGTTTATATGCTTTACTGTTTTCATTAGGAATACTTGATAATTTTGATTGTTGATAGGTCTTGTGAAACATTATGGAAGGACCTCCTGTAAGGGAGCTTAGTGTTTTCTTGCTTACAACAACCAAGTTTTCTTAGCTTAGAGTTAGTTGCCTACTCCTGCATATATTTTGTTGGCATCATCACAAGCTTACGAGTATCCCTGGTTGATAATTTAATGAAAGCAATTTAAGAAATTGAATTTCCCGACACATATTGTGCACATGCACCTAGTAAGTACATGAACCTTTGTTTAACAATTAATGAAGTAATGTAACCTATCAATTAAATTTCCCAACACGTGTCATCATCCTGTCTTGTTCAAAAATTCACTTTCAATATTGTTTTATATATATGGTATTTTCAATTGGAGTGTTTGGCTCATGATTTCAAGATACATTTTCCAGCTTGCCACAGCTCTCTTGCTACAAGGTAGCACAATCACATTCAAGGTATTATTTCCTAAATGGAAGATTCTCCCTTAGAGAAATTTGCATAAACCAATTTACTCCCATTGAGCTCACTAAAGGGACACCATACCCCAACCACCTTCACCCACACCTTCCTCTTGTAACCTGTGAACATTCATGCATGGTTGATAGCTCTTCCACCTTCATGGATTTCCCTATGCATTATTACCCTTTGCATTATTGGCATATATGTTGTCATGCCTCATCAAAGAATCATTTATTTGCATGACATGGACCATGGCCATGTTCCTCTTTCTTGGCTCATTGCTAACTAATCCTCTATATTCCAATGAACCCATACTTTTGACCACCATTAATATACCATCGCATTAACACTTAACTTCTCACACCTTCACAATGTAGTAGACCATTCACACAATCAACCCCCATTCATCCCCCTCCCCCCCCCCCCCCCCCCCCCCCCCCCCCCACACACACTGAGACTAGCCAATGGGGCCCCCACCCTCTTCACTCATTCTCATGTGCCATCACGTAGGAAACCACACATTGGGGCACCCATATCTATGTTTGTAGATGCCAAACCAGTTTTACATTCCTTTGGCATGTCTACTGTTAGGGTCATTAGTTTTCATTTGTCGAATTTCTTTTGATTCTTTTAATTTTTAGTTTGAATAAGTTGAACGTATAGTAATTGTCATTGTCATAAGTTCAAAAGTCACTATCCAACATCGCCATGAGTTTAGTCATCAAGTAGTCCATTCAAAGCATGGAGCTTCAAGTTAATGGGAGTAATGGTTGTTGCGCAATCACTGCGCATGTGGGGTATCAATCATTTAGAAGGTCTGCCACACTTTGCAATGAATTTGCTGCGAAATTGACTGTTTTTGTCATCATTTTCAAAAGTTGTTTCCGACCAATTGGAGTTGAATTTTAGAAAATAGAATGAGGTTTTTCTCAAGGACATGCCAAATAGCAATATCCTCTTCCCATTTTTTTACAAGTGTCATGGATCAGGATATCCGAATGCATCTTCAAAGCAAATTTTATGGACTGTGCAAATTCCCTGTTTTAGTCATTGTTTTGAAGAGGATTTTATGAGGAGCTAAGGAAGAATTTGAAGAAACTGAGAGAGGTTTTTCTTCACAACAAACTCATATACATAAAACGATCTCAGATTTTACACATGTGCTACTGTTTGGTAGTTACAGGTGTTACTTGGAGACCCATTTTTACAGTTTCTTGGTGCTAGAATTACGAAGTTTTTTGAAATTCGAATTTTTGAAAGGTTTGAGGTAGATGGGTCCTACTCCAACTCATTAAATTTCGACCTTGCTATTGTGATGCTAGGGATAAAGATAAAATCAATGGATATGCCATTAGGTAGGAGATAGGATAAAGTACTTTGTGTTTTTTTTTAAGGATAAAAACGTAGTTTTTATGTTAGCTTTGTTTAGTTTTTCTTGTTAAAAAAACATGATGTTGGTAAGTTAGTTTGATTCGATCAACTCAGTGGATAAGTGATGCAATGTATCTAGTCATATGGGCAAGTTCTGTTGAAAATGTATTTAAGTCCACCAAAAGTAGTGAAGAAGATTGATAGACAAATGCAAGAGACATAATTTAGTGCATGTTGTGATTTTTTCAGTGATTAATGAAGAAGACCACAGTTATTTCTTTCAAGGATTCTTGTGTCAACATATGTTGGTGATGTGTTTTCCTTTTTCTTATATTTCATTTTGCTTTTAGTTTCTCATACTCCATTTCTTTTAGTTATTCATAAATCGACTGTCTTTATTATTTGAAAGTGGTTAATGAAAGAAGATTTCATCTAAGATAGGTGCTTTGTTTTCCTCTCAAATAATCTTCATGTTTTTCTCTCAAATAATCTTTATTTGTAGATGCATTAATCATATAAGACCTTGAAATACCAAGTTGTCAAATAATGCAAGATAAATACTTATAAGAATTTGTAGATCTGTAAAAGTGGCATCTCAAGGATTCATGGGCTAAATCAAATTAAATTGGAAATCACCAAGTGAAAGGACAAGGTGAGGGAGCTCAGTCTTAAGCCACTACACCATTGAAGTGGAATTAAGGAGGCTCCAAAAGACTCCCCTTATCTCCCACTAGCTCACTCAAAAATCAAATCTCATCAATGAGCCAAGGAACAGCGTATAAATATCACTGTATTTGGGACCAAAACAAGAGAGAATCCCAAGCAAAATTATGCTACCAAATTTTCTAGCAAACTAGCATTATTTTCTCTTCATAGAGTTCACCACTAGAGAACTCCCAAAGGGTTTCTATGAGGAGAGATCATTCTTGCAACGAGAGGGAAAATGGACCTTCCTTTAGGAGAGATATAGAATCCATTGTCCTAACAACTCCCTTTAGTGTCTCTTTCATCCAGTAATAAAGGGAATTCTTACTTCCCAACCTTCATTGCTCATTTTCTTTGTTTTCACATTGTAACTAATAATCATATTTAGATTTAGTTAATTTGTCTATTTATTTATGTGTTTTTCTTGCTAATCGTGTACTTATTAATTTTATGTATGAAACAATAATCTTGTAATACATCTACGTTCCTATATATATATTAAAAAAATATAATTATTCTATTTTTTTCCAATCAATATAAATTTTATCTAAAAGTTTAAATATTTTACATAAAAATAAACCAAAATACAACCAGCTTTAGTAGCAAGCTTTAATGCTACTAGTATAAAATGAAAAACCGTTAATAATATGAAATAACAATATATTACTATTACAACCAGAAATGAAAATACTAAAACGTAATATTTAATATTGCCATTACATCTGTAATGAAAATACTAAAAATAATATTTAATATTGCCATTACATACATAATCTACCCTCCCAAAATTGTCAACTTGAAATCGACACTTTTTTATTTGTGAAAATATAAATTGAAGGGCATTAAAACATTGTGCAAATTCATGTTTTTCACAGAAATGTAAATGCCGCATTTCAACACTACTTTCAACTAGTCAATTTCGGGCTTAAATTTAACAATTAATTTTCATGAAAAAACAATTTGTAACTTATAAAAGGGTAAAAAATTCATATTTTTAATTGTTTAAATTTCAATTAAAATGGGTGTAATATACAATGTTGTTCCGTAGTATATATTTTTATACAAAAGTAAGTGATAGTAAAAATTAGTATATCTAAGATAAAAATAAACAAGTGTAATAAGTAGTGTTGTTGCTTAATATTTGCCTTTTATGCAAAAAGTAATTGATAGTAAAAGTTATTGTATCTAAAATAAAAATTTCCCTCATGCCTATGAAGATATTAAATATTTCTTTTTTAATTATTAAAACTTATAATTTACAAGATTCCATTTTATAAGTGACGTTATAATAGTTTAGATCTTCTTTAACTTTTGAATTTAGGTTCCTAATTCAATTTATTAAAACAAATAGAATTGTTAAAAAAAAATTAGGTAAATTTTTATGAATTCAGAAAGTTAATATTCAAAAGTGTTTATTTAAAAGAATCAAATTTCTATTTTGCATTAAAATCATTTATAACAAAAATTTCCACAACCAATGACATCAATTGGCTTGTATTTGCTCTCTATATTCTTAAATAACTAACGCATCCACAAATGCTTACAAGTATTTATCTTGCATTATTTGACAACTTGGTATTTCAAGGTCTTATATGATTAACGCTATTAAAAGTAGGTAAAAAATGTTTAAAGGAAAAACATTATATAATATTAAAGGAACCCATAATTAATTATGAAAAGACATGTTGACTTAAGGGCATACCAAAGAGCTATAAAGATTTATAATGGAGGGGATATTGTTTTTTCTTATCAATACATTATATTATTTTGAAATGTGTTGTTAATAAAGGAATAGTTAAGTTTTAGGCATTTTCTATTTTTAAGAAAAAAACAATAGATAACTATTTGCAAGTATTGGGAGACTTTAAGTTATTAATAGATTAGATAGGCGATAAATGTAAAATTGAGACTATAATATCACTTCCAATTAGAAATCAATTTATGAAAGTTGTATTAATGTAAGAAGGGACTCAAATACAACAAGAGTTTAGAGGAAGAACTTAGATTGCATTTTTTAAAATATCTTTATATTGATGTAAGAAGTGATGGAATATCATAAATGTGTTTGTTGGATTTTTTTGTAGTTGTTGCAATAGTATTGGGGTCCTAGTAGTAAGGCTTAAAAGTGATTTTGTTAAAAATTTCCCATTATAATTTAGAAATATTTTATTTAAGTAATGACATATATATATATATATATATATATATATATATATATATATGAAACCACAAAAAAACCATAAAATAATAATGTGGTTATTAATGAAGTAATTTAACCTATCAATTAAATTTCCCAACACGTGTCATCATCTTGTCTTGTTCAAAAATGCACTTTCAATATTTTTTTATATATATGGTATTTTCAATTGGAGTGTTTGGATCGTGATTTCAAGATACATTTTCCAGCTTGCCACAACTCTCTCGCTACAAGGTAGCATAATCACACTCAAGGTATTATTTCCTAAATGGAAGATTCTCCCTTAGAGAAATTTGCATAACCCAATTTACTCCCAGTGAGCTCACTAAAGGGCCACCATACCCCAACCACTTTCACCCACACCTTCCTCTTGTAACTTGTGAACATTCATGCATGGTTGATAGCTCTCCCACCTTCATGGATTTCCCTATACACTATTACCCTTTGCATTACTGGCATCTATGTTGTCATGACTCATCAAAGAATCATGTATTTGCATGACGTGGACCATGGCCATGTTCCTCTTTCTTGGCTCATTGCTAACTAATCCTCTATATTCCCATGAACCCATACTTTTGACCACCATTAATATACCATCACATTAACACTTAACCTCTCACACCTTCATAATGTAGTAGAGCATTCACACAATCAACCCCCATTCATTCCCCACCCCCCACACTGTGACTAGCCAATGGGGCCCCCACCCTCTTCACTCATTCTCATTTGCCATCATGTAGGAAACCACACATTGGGGCACCCATATCTATGTTTGTAGATCCCAAACCAGTTTTACATTCCTTTGGCATGCCTATTGTTAAGGTCATTAGTTTTCATTTGTCTAATTTCTTTCGGTTCTTTTAATTTTCAGTTTGAATAAGTCGAACATATAGTAACTGTCGTTGTCATAAGTTCAAAAGTCATTATCCAACATCGCAATGAGTTTAGTCATCAAGTAGTCCATTCAAAGCATGGAGTTTCAAGTTAATGGGAGTAATGGCCGTTGCGCAATCACTGCCCAGGTGGTTATCAATCATTTAGAAGGTCTACCACACTCTGCAATGAATTTGCTGCGAAATTGATTGTTTTTGTCATCATTTTCAAAAGTTGTTTTCGACCAATTGGAGTGAATTTTGGAAAACAGGATGTGTTTTTTTCTCAAGGACATGCCAAATAACAATAACCTCTTCCCATTTTTTTACAAGTGTCATGGATCAGGATATCCGAATGCATCTTCAAAGCAAATTTTACGGATTGTGCAAATTCCTTGTTTTAGTCATTGTTTTGAAGAAGATTTTATGAGCTAGGGAAGAATTTGAAGAAACCGAGAGAGGTTTTCTTCACAACAAACTCATATACATAAAACGATCTCAAATTTTACACAGGTGCTACTATTTGGTAGTTACAGGTGGTACTTGGAGACCCATTTTTACAATTTCGTGCTGCTAGAATTACAAAATTTTTTGAAATTCGAATTTTTGAAAGGTTTGAGGCATCAGATGGGTCCTACTCCAACTCATCAAATTTCTACCTTGCTATTGTGACGCTAGGAATAAAGATAAAATGAATCAATATGCCATTAGGTAGGAGATAGGATAAAGTACTTTGTGTTTTTTTTAAGGATAAAAACTGTAGTTTTTATGTTAGTTTTGTTTAGTTTTTCTTGTTAAAAAAACATGATGTTGCTAAGTTAGTTTGATTCGATCCACTCAGTGGATAAGTGATGCAATGTATCTAGTCATATAGGCCTGTTCTGTTGAAAATGTATTTAAGTCCGCCAAAAGTAGTGAAGAAGATTAATAGACAAATGCAAGAGACATAATTTAGTGTATGTTGTGATTTTTTCAGTGATTAATGAAGAAGACCAGAGTTATTTCTTTCAAGGATTCTTGTGTCAACATATGTTGGTGATGTGTTTTCCTTTGTTCTTATATGTCATTTTGCTTTCAGTTACTCATACTCCATTTCTTTTAGTTATTCATAAATCGATTGTCTTTATTATTTGAAAGAGGTTAATGAAAGAAGATTTCATCTAAGATAGGTGCTTTGTTTCCTCTCAAATAATCTTCATGTTTTTCATTTGAAACTGAGTATAAAATTCATCCCTAAATGTTTTGTACTTAGTGGACTGTAATATTATTTTCCTCCACCATATACTATGATTGATTTTAAAGATCCAAAGTGTTGGCTATCTTGCCCTTAGTAAAGAACTTCTCACTATCATATGTTAATCATTGATATTTTCTATACAAGGATGTCTAATGCATTTCTCTGTCACTTTGTCAATAAACTTTTAAAAGCATAAAACAAATTCATTTCTCTTGTGCTTAAGAGCTAGCCTAAAATCTGAAAAACTCAGTTGTTTAATTGACTAAAAGACCCTATAGAGAAAGCCATCTCTAGACCAAAAGGGATAGATTCTGGTCCAAAAGAGGTTTGTGGTTACCTTTGGGATTTCTCTCCTCAGCTTGGAGAAATTTACGGAGCGCTAACATCTACAAAGATTCATTTTGGAACCAAGGAACTCGCTTGTTTCCATACCTACTACCTGACGACAACCCAAAATCACCCTTAGTTGAAGCACATATTTTTATACCCCGTCTATTCAATATCAATTTCATGTCATGACCCTCAGCCACTTCTAGCTAGAATATGGTATTGTAGCATACCACACTCACCCAGTCAAAGAAACCATCTGTCACTCCATTAGATGTCCTCTTGACTCTGGGGGCTTTCATACCTCAGTTTCTTTTGACTATCACGACTTGCATCATGCTACAACCTTGGAAAATTTACAGACTCTAATTCATTATGTCAGCCTCACTCATTATGCATCTGTCATCATTCCATGGTTCCATATCTATATCAACCTCAAGTGGATTTCTCAGAAAACCTCTTTTTGGGAGGGTTGTGTCTTCCTTCTTGTCGACATCAGCTTCCATTGTCCAAGAAAGAAGCATTATCTTGGTTCTCATTTCTATCCAATGTGAACCTCATATGAAACAATGTGAGTCATCATTTCCCATTGATTTCATTAACACTCTTGTTGTTCGACATAAGCATTGTTTCATACCAAAAAGTGTCATACTTTGTGATAGTTACAATTCCGCATTTTGGTCAAAGACCCATTTTCCAGGCTAGAACCTTCGTTGGCAATGTCATTATCACTCATCATACCTAGTATAGGGGTGCATATGCATAATTATTACCACCTTCTATCATATATGCCCCTAAGGGCAAAGCAGTCATTTACTTCAACATCAACAATTACGTTCTCAACATTCTTGACAAGATTCTTCTTGTGTACCAATGTAACCATGCTTGTCAAAGTCATGATCATGGGCATGGGACATGCTCGCATCATATTTATATTGTAATTATTTTTTATTAGTGGTGGATTCTATTGTCTCTCCTTCAGGACCCCTACTCTCTCTCCCAAGAAGTTAGTAGGACTCATCATCATGCAGAAAACCATGGTGTATTTCAACTATGTGATTTCTCCTAACCTCACACATCAAGGGGCAACTGTTCTCACTAAAAAATCATGTAATCAATTGCACTAGATAGGGCACTCAATACTAAAGAATGGCTTCTGCAAATGCACTAATGATTGTTGGAAAACATCAAAAATCAAGGAAAAACCAAAGGTTTCTAATGTTGCCATTTAAAAAATCAAACTATGTAGAGTCGCTTTAGCAATTTTTCATGAATCATTGCAATTATTTCTTCGATAACTGTGTGGATGTGTAAAAGTGGCATCTCAAGGATTCATGGGCTAAATCAAATTAAATTGGAAACCACCAAGTGAAAAGACAAGGTGAGGGAGCTCAGCCTTAAGCCACTGCACCATTCAAGTGGAATTAAGGAGGCTCCAAAGGACTCCCCTTATCTCCCACTAGCTCACTCAAAAATCAAATCTCATCAATGAGCCAAGGGGAGGTAACACTTGAGCTTGAGCTTATGAATATCACTGTATTTGGGACCAAAACAAGAGAGAATCCCAAGCAAAATTATGCTACCAAATTTCCTAGCAAACTAGCATTGCTTTCTCTTCGTAGAGCTCACCATTAAGAGCTCCCAAAGGGCTTCTATGAGGAGAGATCATTCTTGCAATGAGAGGGAAAATGGACCTTCCTTTAGGACAGATATAGAATACATTGTCCTAACAACTCCCTTTAGTGTCCCTTTCATCAAGTAATAAAGAAAATTCTTTCTTCCCAACCTTCATTGCTCATTTTCTTTGTTTTTATATTGTAACTAATGATCATATTTAGATTTAGTTAATTTGTTCATTTGTTTATGTGTTTTTCTTGCTAATCATGTGCTGCTTAATTTTATGCATGGAACAATAACCTTATAATACAATAGATTTTAGTACATCTACATTCTAAAAAATACAAAATATATATATATATTAAAAAAAATTATAATTATTCAATTTTTTCCGAACAATATAAATTTTATCTAGAAATTTAAGTATTTTACATAAAAATAACCCAAAATACATCATCATTAACAAGCTTTAAGGCTACTAGTATAAAATGAAAAACCATTAATAATATGAAATAACAATATATTACTATTACAACTAGAAATGAAAATACTAAAACATAATATTTAATATTTCCATTACATACATAATCTACCTCCCAAAATTGTCAACTTAAAATGGACACTTTTCTATTTGTGAAAATATAAATTGAAGGGCATAATCTACCTCCCAAAATTGTCAACTTAAAATCGACACTTTTTTATTTGTGAAAATATAAATGGAAGGGCATTAAAACATTGCGATCATCCCAAATTCATGTTTTTCACACAAATGTGAATGCCACATTACAACACTACTTTCTACTGCAACACTACTTTCTACTAGTCAATTTCGGGCTTAAATCTAACCATTAATTTTCCATGAAAAAACAATTTGTAATTTATAAAAAAAACCATATTTTTAATTGTTTAAACTTCAATTAAAATTGGTGTAATATACAATGTTGTTGTGTAGTATTTATCTTTTATATAAAAAGTAATTAATAGTAAAAATTATTATATCTAAAATAAAAATAAACAAATGTAATATGTAGTGTTGTTACTTAATATTTGCCTCTTATGCAAAAAGTAATTGATAGCAAAAGTTATCATATCTAATATAAAATATAAAAATTTCCCTAATGCCTATGAAGATATTAAATATTTCTTTTTTAATTATTAAAACTTATGATTTACAAGATTCCATTTTATAAGCAACATTATAATAGTTTAGATCTTTTTCAACTTTTGAATTTAGGTTTTTAATTCAAACTATTAAAACAAATAGAATTGTTAAAAAGATTTAAATAGGGAAATTTTTAAAGTTGAATTCAGAAAGTTAATATTCAAAAGCTTTTAGTTAAAAGAATCAAATTTCTATTTTGCATTAAAATCATTTATAACAAAAAATTCCACAACAAATGACATCAATTGGCTTGTATTTGCTCTCTATATTCCATTTACAAATGCTAGAAGTATTTATCTTACGTTATTTGACAACTTGGTATTTCAAGGTCTTATATGATTAATGCATCTACAAATTCTTATAAGTATTTATCTTGCATTATTTGACAACGTAATATTTCAAGGCCTTATATGATTCCAACACAAGTTGCCTATAAAATCAAGGAAGCTATTAAAGATAAGTAAAAATGTTTGGAAAAAACAGTTAATATCATAAAATCAAACTAGCTGTTAAAAGTAGGTAAAAAATGTTTAAAGGAAAAACATAATATAATATTAAAGGAACACATAATTAATTATGAAGAGATATATTGACTTAGGGGCATACCAAAGAGCTATAAAGATTTATAATGGAGGGGAGTAGTTAATAAAGGAATAGCTAAGTTTTAAGCATTTTCTATTTTTATGAAAAAAACAATAGAAAAATATTTGTAAGTATTGGCAGACTTTAAGTTATTAATAGATTAGATAGGCGATAAATGTAAAATTGAGACTATAATATCAGTGCCAATTAGAAATCAATTTATGAAAGTTGTGAAGGGACTCAAATGCAGCAAGAGTTTAGATGAAGAACTTACATTGCATTTTTTAAAATATCTCTATATTGATATAAAAAGCGATGGAATATCATAAATGTGTTTATTGGATTTTTTTTGTAGTTATTGCAAATAGTATTGGAATCATAGTAGTAATGCTTAAAAGTGATTTTGTTAAAGATTTCTCATTATAATTTAGAAATATTTTATTTAAGTAATGACATAGTATATATATATATATATATATATGAATGAAACCACAAAAAAAAACCATAAAATAATAATGTGATTACTAATTTTTTTCAAAAACTTGCATAAACTTTGTAAATTATTTTCAAATGTTACACATCAATTAACTACACTAAAATTAAAATTTCATAAATATTAAGATTTAAGGTGTGTATTGTTTTACATAAATATTGAGATTTGATGTGTTCTATTATGATACTTGGTGGGATATGGTTTTTTTCCATAAATAATGAGATTTGATATGTGCGTATTGTTTTTCATAAATATTTAGATTTGATGTGTGTACTAAACTTAGATGACATATGGATTTTTTATTTTTAAAATATTTTTTTATTTCTTTCTATTTATAACCCCATAAAATTAGTCATTTCATCTATATGAGCCAATAAGAAAATAGAAATTCAAATTTTAAAAAATTTTAAAATTTTCAAAATTATTTTTAATTTTCAAAATATTTAGTTTCATCATTTTATTTTATTTTTTAAATAAAAACTAATTGAAAGTCAAATCGTTTCGACTATAATATAATTACAATATAACATGCCATAAACAAGTATAAAAAATTGCATATAACATTTACAAGAATACAAATACAAATTGCAATTACATAAATAAAATTACACAATCAGTATTGTTTTATTTTATTTTTCCCTTTCTTGTTTTTAACCTCTTTCTCACTTCTTTTAAGAAAGAGTCCAAATAACTTATAAAGGGAATCGATTTTTTCCCAAATTAACAACATCAATTTCTAAATGCAAACTTTTGTGATACATAATGATTTAAAAAAAAAAAGTCTTTTGGTAGAAATCAAAATTTTTTGCCGACACGTTTCGAACCAACCAATGTGGTTCATCATCGGGACCAGATGAAGAGGTAGACCATGGAAAAGGCTTAAATAGAGAGCAATGTAGAGACCATAATTTCAAGTAACAGTCATATTTGAACAATAATATTCAAATTATGATATTAATTTATTAATATATTAAAAACAAATATTATCAAGTAACGACTATATTAAGCGGCTAGTTTTTGAAAAATAATATTTAAATTATGATTTTAATTTATTAGTTTATTAAAAACAAATATTAATAAGTAACGAACAGTTTTTTAAAAATAATATTTAAATTAATTTATTAAAATCAAATATTATTAAAAAAAAATCAAAAAATTAAATCAAACTCCAAACAAAGAGGGAAGTCAAAAATTACAAAAAGGAGTCAACCTAATCAAGACAAGATATTTAATAAATAAAAAAATTAATAGAAATAAAATAAACTAAAATATAAATAAAATAAAACAAAAATATACACGAAAAGAAATATATATATATATATATATATATATATATATATATATATATACAAGTGATCAATAAATAAAATAGGGTTTTATTTTATTTATTTTCCATTAATTATTTTTATTTTAGTTTATTTTATTACTATTAATTATTTTTATTTATTAAATGATCTTGTCTCCATTATGGTCTTGATTCCTTTTTATAATTTTTGACTTCTCTCTTTGTTTAGAGTTTGGCTTCGATTTTTATATTTTTTAATAATATTTTATTTTAATAAATTAATTTAAATATTATTTCTCAAAAACTAGCCATTACTTATTAATATTTGTTTTAATAAATTAATATAATAATTTAAATATTATTTTTCAAAAACTAATCATTACTTAATAATATTTGTTTTTAATATATTAATAAATTAATATCATAATTTAAATATTATTGTTCAAGTATAGTCGTTAGTTGAAATTGTGATCTCTACGTTGCTCTCTATTTAAGCCTTTTCCATATTTGTCGTGTTGATAATGAACCACACTAGTTGGTTTGAAACGTGTTGGTCCAAAACATGTCGACCAAAAATTTATTTTATGTGATTTCTACCAAAAGACTTCTCTTAACATCAATATCATGTGGTCTTTTATATCAACCAAATTGAGACTTTACGTACATCAATCTCCCTTTGGAGGAAAGTCCAATATCCACATTTCGTATTCCCCGATTGGAAATAGAATTTAATTTTTTATAATTTGATAATCATTTAGTCAATAAAATCTTTACTAATATCTATATCAATACAAACTAAACATATATACACAATTCCCTTATAACTCTTTTAAAATCTGATTTTAATGATGTAAAATATTTCCACAATCTTAAAAAAAAAAATTGATAAATCCCATAAATATAAAAACAATTTGGGAAAATAAGAATTAAGATCAAATTTTTAAAACAAAAAATTATAAAAAATGCCACACTTCCCCAAATCAAGGACCATTAACACTTTAATATCTAACACATATATAAAACTAAATAATAAATAAACATTTAAGAAAAAAATTATCTAACACAAAAATAAAACTAAATAATAAATAATCATTTAAGGAAAAAAATACCACAATCCTTTATTCAAGTGACAGGAGAAAGTTGAAATACTAAACTCGAAGCCCCTGCGTAAAATTGGTATCAGAGCCAAAGCGTTTGGTTCAGGTTAGTACTTAGAAAAACATTCTATATTAAAATGGAGCCTTTCAGAAAGTCTATTTCTTTCCACGAAATAGAAGAAAGAGAATCATCTGTTCAAGAAAATCCCCTTAGGGATATGTTCACATCTGCATCTAGTCGAGTTTTAAATTCTGCTGAGTTAGAGTATGAGGAAACACAGCCCTCTGCTAGATGGCAGCTACCTAGAATAAATGCATCTGAAGTCTACTCAGACCTATCTGCTTTTCATTTAAAAGCTGCAACTAGAATTTCTATTAAGGAATCTATAAGCCAAATTCAAGAAAATTCTGATTGTGTCCAATCCATTCCTCTTCTAAATTCTAAACAACTTCAGGTCGAGGCAAAAAGACTAAAAACCCAGTACCTTCATTTGGGTTGTATACGTATTGGGATAAATGCTTTAACGCATCAGGGTCTAAATACATTTGTCTTAGCCACTGTTCGAGATTTGACCCATAACAAATACACTGACTCATTGATAGGTGGGATTGTAGCTCCTCTGTCCAACGGCCCTGTCTATTTTGATTGTTATCCTAATTTCTCTGTATATGTTTTCGATGAAACAATTGAAAGTATTCTTCAGTTGCAAATCCAGACAACTGGATTTGACATGGCCAAAAAGAGACACAATATTGCCATACAAACCAGAGGTTGCTTCCGTCATACAAACACCCTCTATCCTGCAGTCATACATGCCCCCAGCAAAGAGTCAAAAGCAAGTGTAGTGGTGTTAACAGATTCTCGAAATCAAAAGATTGAACACCAAACTATAAGTTGGGAAGATCTTACTTTCCCAGAACATTGGGTGGTATCCAATCCCAAGCCTCCTGCTATAAAGAAAATTACTTCTGCTGATATTAGAGAAGAACCCTCTTCTGCTATTCTTTCCTTCCCTCGAAGATCAACTATTGATAGGCAAAGAATAGATCAGATGTGCAGAAGTTCACCATTGTACAGAAACCCCGAATTTGTAGATACAGCTTGCTCCAGTTCTAGTTCAAACTCCTGTAAACATATTTCATTGTTTGAATTCGCACAATTAGTCAATTTTTCCTCTCTTGAAGTAAAATGTCCAGAGTGTCATTGCCCTGTTAACCTCAGTCATCTTGCTGATATTGTTATGCATGAAAACCATAACCCTAGGACAGGAGATGCTCCACCTACCACTTCTATAAATCCTTGTCCTAATCCTAAATGTTCAGATATACCTTTTCCCCATGAAGTTGAACATATCATGATGATGCATGAGATTACTACTTTGGAAAAAGAGGATCCAAGGTTAACAACAATCTTCAGCACATTGAGGCCAACAAAGCCTAGATATGGGCTTGGATTCCTAGAACAAGCAAATGGACTAATCCCTGATTCAAGATTCGGCCCAATTCCAGATGATTATAAAAAACCTGTTGTAATGGAAATGCAAAAGTTTTTTACATTAATGGATGGTTGTCCCAAACATAAAATTGGAGGTGCATGGATGAAAGCCATGTTAAATTGGGATCTTCTTACTCATCCAAAAGCTGAATCTTTTGGTTCTACTCATACTATTGAAGAAAAAGTTAAGTTGTCTCATGAATGGAAACAGTATATGGAAGAAACAAATTCCTAGATATCTTTTTATTCCTGGAAAAATATGAGACAGAAAAAATATGTTATGGTGGCCAACGATAGAGCCTCTACTTCATCACTTCACTCTTGGTCAGCCTTAGATGGTAGTAAGGTTGAGATAGTAACTACCTTCCCTCCCTATAAAGGTATTGTCTTAGGAGAAGGTCAAAATTCTGCAAAGGCCATTCCTATTGTATTAAAGGATGATAACGCCTTGGGAATAGATGGCAGAATTTAGAAGGCCAGTGAACAGCTAAACTGGACAAACACAGCCATTAAAGGTCTGGAGATGAATATGATAAAATCTGCAGAGGTTAAAAATCAATTTGATGCCATGCAAGTTTCTTTGAATGATGTAAATAAAAATTTCAATGATGTACAGTTTACATTTTCAGTTGTTAGAGGATATACTAGAGAATCCTTGGACAAGATAGAAGAAGTAGGAGAAAAAATGGAAGAACAATTCGATTCCACTAAAGGAATAATAAGTGAACTGGCAGGGAAAATAGAAAAGATATCACTATCAAAGATAGACAAACCAGTTCCAGATTCCTTTTTACGCAAAAGAAGCGTAAAGATACAGGACCCAGTCAGACCAGTGGATAGATTTCCATCCTTATTTCCTAAAGAAACGGTAGTATCACAAAAGGAAGAATCTTCAGAACATGTTTCTCTGGCATCATTATTTCAGGAAGAAGAAGAAAAACCAGCCAAGGTTCTTCCCATCTATGAGCCTTTAGAAAATCGGTTCAATAAATATTTGGCTCCTGATCTAGCTGGAAAAGGCAAACTTCCAGAGACACATACATTCTTCCCAGAATCCCACAAGGAATGGAATATTGATAATCTTAGCATTGGCCAAATCAGACAACTAATTGATGTAATGTTTTCTGAATATAAGCTAATGTGTCTCAGGGGTAAGAGCGAAATTGAAGCATGCAAGACCATCATACAGTGTTTCACTGGAACACTTCTCAGATGGTGGGAAACAAAATCATCCCCGGCCTTAATAGCTAAGATGGAAGAAGAATGCCTTAAAGATACAGATGGAAATATCATCCATACTGCAGATGGGTCAGTTCAAAGTAATATGATCAGAGCTTTGACTTCAATGATCTTAGAGCACTGGTGTGGCTCTGAACAAGATATGGCTGACAAACATGAGGTTATATTAATGAACCTCAAATGTAACAAAATGTCACAATTTGAATCCTTTCACAAAGATTGGGTGCAAAGGATATATGAAGTGAAAGATTCCAAAAATTGATTATGGAAACAGGTATATCTTACAGCACTACCATCCAGATTTTTTGATTATATCAAAATGCAAGAAGTGTTTCAATTACCATTCAAATCATATCCCTGGGGAGAAATTTATTCTCTCATTACAAAAACATTGGTCAGTTTGTGCACTAGTTCTAAAGTAAATAGATCTTTAGAAAAATTGTCAAGACTTCCAGTTAGTAAATCTATCTGTAGCAAATATGGTTTAACCATTAATGATCCTTTGGTTAGAAAAAGGAAAGCCAAAAGGCGAGCCAAAAAAGAATATAAGCAGACTGCCAAATTTTATAAAGGCAAATCATTAGGAAGAAAAGTCACACCAAGGACCAGAAAGGGACACTACAGGTATGTGCCTAAGACACATTACTATAAGCCTTCCGATATACACCTGCATACTTCCAAACAAGAAAAATGGAATAAGCTTACTTGTTGGTTTTGTGGTAAGTCAGGACATACATCTAATCAATGTCCAGTAGGCGAAGAATCAAAGAAGAACAGAGGCAAGAAAAATCAGCCTCTAAGCAGACAGGACAAAGCTGTCAAAATAGAGACCCAAACACAATGTAGAAAGTGTGGGTCTAAAAATCATGACACAAATCGCTGCCCAAATATTTCAATCACAGAACACCTACAGTAGCAACAACTAGAAGAGTCATCTGGTGACTCCTTCAGCTCTTCATCAGACTCATCTGGTGAAGATTTACATGCACATATGCAAGCTTGTGCATGCTCAGACTTAGAAAACTGTGCATGTCCTTATGATTTTGATTCTGATTTTTACAGTGAATCCTCTATCGAGGAAACAAACATAGCACCACGAAAAGAGAAGGTGTTGATGGCCACAGCTGAAGAAGAAGAATTCAAGATTCTTTCTCAAATCTGAGCAATGGAAGAAGGTGATATGAAGGAAAGACTTACTGTAGCTTTCATGGATCAGCTACGTCTATCCAGTTCTTCCAAAAATACTACCAAAAAGCCATTATTTGTTGATGCCTCGTTTGAGCGAAATACCAAATCCTTCCAGAAACATCAACCGCATGACAAGGTTCACTCACTCACCTTGGGGGAGGTAAGTAGAGAAATACACCATCTTAAATCTAAAATTTCTAGTTTAAAATCTAGAATTGTAGAATTAGAAAAGGGAAAACAGCTTGAAAGTGTTCCAGATTGGAACACTACAACCTCCTACCAAAACCCGAATATAGAAATCATTGAAGGGAAGAAAGATCCTATTTTGGGATTCAGAGAGATGAGGATCATGGCTATTGAATATCAGCAGCACCATGTAAAAATAAATCTTTGTATACAAGGAGAAATGTTTTCACTAACTGCACTATTAGATTCTGGTGTAGATGTAAATATCTTAAATTCAAAAGTTATTCCAGTAAAACACTGGATTAGTGCAGAAAGGAAAGTTGTTGGTCTAGGGAATAAAACAGTTAGATATGAAGTACCAAAAGCTTCTATATGTTTTAACCAACATTGTATAAAGCTTAAGTTTGCAGTCTCAGAGATACCCGTTGATTGCATTTTGGGTAATATCTTTCTAGCCACAGTTGAACCCCATGGTTCAATACGATTAAAGAATAATAAAGCCAGCTACTTTATTATAGTCTCAACTTCAGATGGAAAGTCAAAAAGGATTGAAATGCCTTACATCACAAGCCCAAGGATTTCAACCATGGTCCAGACAATCAGGGATTTGGATAGAGCTGAAGCAAAGTTAACAGATCTAAAAGATATGAAATCTTCAACACAAATTGAAGAACAATTGAAAAGTCCTCTAAACAAAAAGAAAATTGTTGAGCTCAAAAAGACAATAGAGGATGGATGATGTTCAAAAGAACCAAATGCCTTTTGGCATCGGAAACAACACACAGTTGAATTACCATACAAAGCAAAGTATGTTGGGAAGCCATGAAAAAGCAGAGCAATCCCAATGAACAAAGAGTACGGGGAGTTGTGTGAAAAAGAGATAAAGCAACTCCTGAACAGAAGACTCATCAAGGAATCTGATAGTCCTTGGAACTGTTACGGATTCTATGTAAATAAAAGATCAGAACAGGTTAGAGGCATCCCAATGCTTGTAATCAATTACAAATAATACATATCATATCCCCCACAAAGGTGATTTGATAGGGAGGATAGCGGGAGCAAAAATATTTTCAAAATTTGATTTAAAGTCAGGCTTTTGGCAGGCACCATTTCTGAAAAAGATAAATTCAAAACAACCTTCAACGTGCCTGCAGGACATTACGAATGGAATGTAATGCCTTTTGGATTGAAGCATGCTCCCTCTAAGTTCCAAAAGGTGATGGATTTCATCTTCAAACCTTACTTTGATTGGCTCCTGGTTTCTATTGATGACATTTTAATTTTTTCGAAAAATATTCAAGATCATTTCAAGCATGTACAGACATTTGTATAGTTGACAAAAAGAAATGGTTTGGTTTTAAGCAAAAAGAAAATAGAGGTATTCCAGACCTCTGTAAAGTTTCTTGGCCATACCATATTCAATGGCCAAATATCCTTGCAGAAACATGCATTAGAATTCTCTGAAGAGTTCCCTGACATTATTATTGATAAAGCCCAGCTTCAGAGATTTCTAGGATGTCTAAATTATGCGAGTAACTTCTATCAATATTTTGCAAAGGATAGAAGTTTGTTAAATCAAAGGCTCAAGAAAAATCCACCTCCATGCACTGAGGCCCAAACCAAAGCCGTTCAACGAATCAAAGGTAAAGTCAAGACACTGCCTATCCTTTATGTAGCTAATGACAATGCTTTCAAGATCGTAGAATCAGATGCAAGCAATATTGGTTGGGGAGGCATTCTCAAACAGAAAAAGGAAGGTGCAGAGAAAATTGTACAGTTTGCTTCAGGAACTTGGAATCCAGCAAAACAAAATTATTCTACTATAGAGAAGGAAGTTAAAGCCGCCTAGAATTGTATAAATAAATTTGAGGTAAATCTTGTAAATAAAAAATTCCTGTTAAGGATTGAACATCTTCTTTTTCCAGACATCTTCTGGATTGTAAGGTCCTATTCCCTTGAAAATCTTTAGAAAGGCAATAATTTCTTCATCAGAGGGAATCTCAATTGAGTTGGGAATTTTGTCTTAATGCCTCGGCTATGAAAAAATTCTTAACCAAAGACATTAAAAAGCCGGGAGAAGCCAAGTTTGCTCGGTGGTAGGCTTTGTTTGCCAACTTTGATTTCAAAGTGGAGCATATTAAAGGGAAAGAAAATTATTTGCCAGATTTTCTCAGTAGAGAATTTATTCAGCCAGCTGAACATGTGATGATAATAGTAATAGAATGGGATCAAAGCCAACAAAAAGAAGTGCTTAGAACAATTCCAGATAATCTCAGTTGGTCAGAATACAAAGAAAGTTGGAAGCCCACTTGGCAATTAAGAAATACAAAAGTATTAGATGCTAATCTCCAAGCACACACTGATATATTACATGTAGTCCCTGAAAGAAGAGTGTACCCAAAAGGGAGCAGATGGATCCACAGTATGGTGTATTCCAATAGCGTAAATGCTGCAAGCCAGGCACAAAATGCTCTTATACATGACTTTCATGATTTGACTATGATATGGTCACATGGGGGAAGCAGAAGTAGGGTCTATGAAAGATATTTTTTAATAAATTGAATGAGGAACACTTCTTGGCTTTTTCCAACACATAACGCAGCACTATGGCCCGGAAAGGACCCCAGCCTCATCTTTCCAGACACAGTGTATGATTTCGGCATCTATAAAAGATTGTGGTGGGACATATTAAATAAAGACAGCAAAGAAGAAACCCACTACACCAAGATAAAGTTTGGGACCACAGGAATCATGCAACAGAACCAACAAAGTGATTGGATGCAGGATTGGTGCACTGATTATGGTATGAACAGAACAGGCATAGATCCTGTTTACCATGAATCATATGTTAGAATGGGTTGTGATATATGTTTGAACACAATATTCCTGATTGCTTCCATTCTCCTTATGAGACCGTTAAAGACATGTTTTCTCTCCCAGATCATTATCCCCTCCGAGATAATGAGATGTTAAAAGAATAAATGAACAGACATCACCAATGGCTTATTCTCACAAAAATTAAACATCAAATTATATTAAATAAGCCTATGATTGTGAGAAGGATTTTTACCCAGGCTTGGGACGAAAATGTGTATAAAAAATTTCGGTTTCCCGAAATTACAGTTTTTTAACCTAATTTTGGTTCCCGTGGACTTGTCTGAAAAAGTCTCCACAGTGTAAAAATGATGTCCAGTCACAAGGACAATTTGTGACCAGATTTTCTCGTGGGCTTTTTCTATTAAAAAAGCATCCACTTTGTACATTTTATTCTCCATAGATTTGTAATAATCTTCAGTGATGAGACTCGAAGCACTTCTCCGACTTCTGGTGCGCTTTGAGCCACATCTCGTGATCTGACAGATTCCTTCAGTACCAAGTTTGTCGTCCCAATGGTCGAATGCTTGTCCCCTCCTTTACCTATATAACAATGGGAGTAAGGCTCATTCGGGGCATTCGGAGTTCGAAGAGTTTTAGAGTCGAGAGATTTCCCTGCTCTGCAACTGCGGACTGCGGTCTGATTTGCTTGTATCACGAAGAAATCTCAAAGTCTTAGGTGATCTGAGAAGCCTACACATATGTGTGACCGGCACAGGTGAGAACCTAAAGTGGCCAGATCTATAGGAAGTCTATCTTTATGAGTATTAAGAGCAGTGTTCAAAGATTGAGTCTGTGATCTCGCCAGGTAGCCTCCATTAAGCTATCTTCTAGCTGAGTAGCGAAAGCCTGGTAAACGCGAACACAGTCTATCTCAGGATTGAACAGATTGTAATCTTTCTGTAATCCATTTCTGAAATAATATAAAAGAGTGTTATCTTGTTTCCGCATCTGAGTACTTGTGCTTTATGAATGATGTGTTGAGGTAGTATCTACTTAAGTTACTCTGTATTGAAGTTCACCAGAGGTTCGCCAACGCACAGAAGGGACGCCAGACCGTGTAAGGCGAGGAAGTCGTTGGAGAAGGTCGACAGTGCGAGAAATGCGCTAGTAAGTTTGTGTAATTCGTGTAAATCAAAATAAAGTTGCAAAAGTAAAAAAAAAGACTCAGCAAAACCTAGCAGTTGTGTGTTGTGTCGCTATTGCAAGCTTCATCGAAGCCCCTATAGTATCCATTAAAGCAATAAATAACCATGTTTTTCTCTAAATATTAAACGCAGACCAAAGCCGGTTGTCTCCGTCGTCAACACCTCATCGTGTCACCTCGGCAACATGCTTTACAAAAATAGGAAGTAATTTTGAAACAATAATAAAAATTCAGCTATTTTTAAATACATCTTCAAAAATTACATATCAATAAATTCAGTAATAATTTAATTTTATAATGATAAAGAAATTTAACCTATTTGATATAAGAGTATCAGATTTATATGGCTGAGAAATATTCTTAAATTGTGTTGCCTATAAATGGAAAATGGAAAAGAAAAAGAGAGTTGGAAATGTGTATTATCACATCAACAGATGCCTCGTATCAATATTTTCCGCACAGTATTGCCGCGTGTCCACTGTTGCTCTTTTGCTACCGTTGCGTCAGCGACTTGACTCCATACGTAAGAATATTGGATACGATAAAGTTAAGGCATGCATGGATGAATATTCAATAGGAACCATCCATTCATATTGACAGCACAGTACTCCAATGCATTAAATTCCATCCTCAAGCATTCGTAAGGCGTAAGACCATGTTCAAAGGTCCTAAGTAATGACAAGGTGTTATATATGTTTATTGACATGCGTATTAGCTGGGTTGGGCCAGTGAGAGCATATATATATATAGGTAAATGTGGAAAGAGATCTGGCGGATATTAAAGATAATGGTCAATTTACTTAGTTAGAGTGAGAGGATTGATGAATTGACCCACCTTATCAAATTTTTTTTATTATTTATGCATTTTTAAGTTTATGAGATCGTGACACATATCACTTTATTATTGCCATCGCATTAGCAATTTATTAGTCATTTATAGAAAATTATAAATGCTTTTTTCCAAATTTCGGGACAATGCAGACCAAGGATCAAAATTGAACACGTCAGAGCCCTTCAAAGGGTCTCTGGCACGTCAGAGAAGTAGGGAGAAAATTTTACTAGTCAAAAAAAAATTTAAAAATTGATTTTTGTCATTTAAAAAAAATTGGAATAATATCTTAAAATTTTTTAAGAAGTGCTGTCAAATTGTCAACTTTTTTTTTTAAATTTCATTTTTTCTGAAATTAGAATTTTAGGAATGTTGAATTTGTAAATTTCTTTTCATGTTAAAACTTAAATCCCATTTCAGAAACTCCCATTTCAAAAACAACAGTTTCCTTTTGAGTTGTTTTTTCTAATTGTGCATATGATGCAAGTTCTTATTAATTATTATGTCACAATTACCTTTTCATACCATTACATTTGGCAGTTTCTAAGTTGCTCCCATTTCAAAAACAACAATTTCTTTTTGAGTTGTTTTTTTTAATTGTGCATATGATGGAAGTTCTTATTAATTATTATGTCACAATTACCCTTTGATACCATTACATTTGGTAGTTTCAATTGAGAGCGACTAGATGTCAATATGGGCCATGTATTAGGTCTGTAATTTCACTGGGTTGTGCCTGAAGGCTGCCCAAAGCAAGGTTTGACAACGATTTAAGCTGGAGAGGAGCATAGATTCATCATTCAGCAAACCCCTGTCAAGCAAGGTTTAAGCACGATTTATGCTTGGAGAGGAGCGCATTCAACAGGCTTCCTAACATAATGGATTTGATTTGTTTGCGGATTCCCAATTCCTGGTATGTTTTCATATTAAAAAAGGAGATACCAAAATCATATACACTTTTGTACACTCTTTTGTTGAATCCTAAACCTATTTAGAATTTCACTGAAGTTTTTCATTCATGCAATAAACTTAAATTTGATTGAGCTACTTGTATATTGGCTTGAACGTTCTGGTCACAAAAATTTCCTACAAAATTAATCCTTATCTGAACTGGAGCAGGAATATAGGTCTCTTGTTTATCCATTAATGGTAAATGCATCCGATATATTAGTTGCGGCTCATATCAGACCTGCCTTATACACAACATCCATGGGGTTGTTGTTCCACCATTCTCCTGTGAAAAAATAAAAAGAAATTTGAAAATAATTTACTGTTGTCAATTGAATTGCTCTTTTTTTTTTATGCTTTGCATTATAGAAGTGCGACCTGAATATGTGCCCTTCGAAATGAAATTAAGACCTGCCCTTCAAATTTGATCACTGATCCAGACATGTAATTTTTTTCTAAAATTGCAAATTTTTTTTATTACGTTTTTTTTTAAAGGTTAGGTGGTAGGATTATCTACCACTTTCACCATCACAAAAAGGGCACTTTAATAATGCATCTCTACGATAATAATTTTATATTTATAATTTATAATTTTTCTTATTAAAATTATATTTTTAAATTTTTAAATAATTTTAATATTTTAAAAATATTTATTATATTTAGATTATATAATTTAAATAATTATATTTATAATTTTAAAAATTTAATCAAATTTAATATAAAATAATTAGATATAATTTTATTTTTTAAATAATATATTTGTTGTAGTCTAATCTTTATGTTTTTTCACTTTGAAAATTATAGAAATTTCGGCTAAATTTTGAAAAAATCTGGCAGAATTTTTTGTATATCCAAGTAAAAATTGTCAAATGTCATAATTTTACGTATCTTAGAAGTTTTTGATGGTGCTAAATCCATTTCCATCATCAAAAACATGATTCAAACACTGCCTCTACAAGATTTTTTGAATTTTGTACCCAAATTCTGACCACTTTTAATCGTTTAAACAATCGCTTTGTTTCCATAAACAACTCCTATATATTTCGCAATCCTCACCCAAACCACAACACTCGTGCATCTCTAGCATAACTACATAAATTCGTAGTAATCAGTTTTAAAGACGGACAATAGCTAAGTGCATTAAGATTAAAGGAGAACCACTTTATCCTGGTGTGGAAAGTAAATTCCCTACACGAAGATCCCATGTAACCAAAAATTACAAAATTAAAAAAAATATATATATATATATATATATAAAAGTGGTGAATGCTATTGGTAGATAAGCAAGTGTGTTGTCATATATATAAAGTAGTGAATGCTATGGGGTTGAAAACCTATAATCGTGGATAAATTTATGGCCTATGTTAGCTACCTATAATATAGGGTGGAGTTGTATTTTTGTTTATTTAAATTTAGGTAGAGTTTTGTTTTGTTCATGTTATTTTGTTCTTATTGGGTTAATGGATATTATTTGAGATAATGTTAAGGTTTTATTTATAAAAATATATGAAATAAGATTAATAGCTATAACGTAGTATAGTCAATGTTTGTATGGTTAATTAATTGATTAATATTATGTGGGGATTTGAGAATGTTTTGTGTTTATAATTGTTTTTGCACTTTGTTGCTTTTTTTGTAGTTATCGATATGTTGGTGTGGTTAAGATAGTAGGGGTCCACGTTTTGTCATTATTTGAGAACGTTTTATTTCCGCTATTGATTTCGCAAACTGCACCTCCACATTTTGCGCTCCACAGAGCATTAGCTAACTGTCAATTATTCTGAACAATTGTGCAAAGTGTGGGCGTACGGAGAAAGCTTTCATTTTGCTTCCTCTGCACCTCCACACTCTAAGGAAATATATTTTGTATTGTTTATAAAATATATTTTGTAGAATTATCACCAAAATTTATAAAACAAATACGTGTAAATATCTGTGTGGAATAGGGTTTCACTTATCTGATTGTTTTGTAGGTGGTCTTTAATTGCTGAACAGATCCCTATGTTGGCATTATGATACAGGTGTTGTCCTTGATGGCAACTCACTCAGATGACAAAATTATAGTACAGCAAGTAAATAGCAAAGAATAAATGATCAGAGAGGTATACGCAGGTTCACTGTGACAAATGAGCGTATACACGCGGGTTCACCATAGACCAAGTTGCGTATACGTACATGTTGGAAAACTAAGTTTTGGTCCATGGTATTTTGATCCTAAGTGGTATTGGTCCATGGTATTTGGTCTGAAGTATTGACCCCAAGTATTAGGTGCAAGGTATTGGTCCTATGTGGTTTTGGACCATTGTATTGAGAGAGGCCTAAACCTATATAAGGAGAAGGAGATCATTAGGCCAAAGAGCAAGCGTGCAAGTGATGAATATCTGATGAAGTGTGAGATCTAGTATGTTGGTTATGGGTTTGTGATGCTTTGCTTGATCTGAACCAAGGATGCACCTATGCAGTTGATAAAGGTTGATGGACCCGGATCATGAAGACTAAAATGCATTATCATTATATGGTATGATCATGAATAGATCTGAATACGGAAGCATGTCTTATCCTTTATATCTTATGTTCTTGGTATATCTAAAGTTGAAAATTGCAATGAAGGTATAAGTAATTATTTTCAAATCTGTACGCGAGTTCCCTTTGGTGAAAGAGCGTATACACGCTGGTTTGACACAGCCAAGTAGCATATACATTATGAGATTTGATATTTGAGGTTGTTGTTGGTTCTATTGGTTGTTGCAGAGTTCAGAGTTCTGCTCTATGTTTTGGTGACTGTGTTTTGATGACAGGGTTTCAGTAATTCAGTTTTGGTTGGTACAAAGGAGATTGGTTAATGCAGATATATTTGATGTTTGATTGATGTTGTTGATGGATCCAGTCTGAAAATTTATGAAACATGGTCCCTGGAAGAAAAGAGAAGGTCGTAGCCTTTTGTAGGCTGGCGCCTACGTACTAGTAAATATATATTGGCTAGTACAAGAGCTAGGGGGTTGTAGCTCCCTTCTAGTAGAAGCTGGAGAATGAGAGAAGGTTGTAGCCTTCTGCAGGTGGGTGCCTGCGTACTGCCATGAGTCTACGCCAATACAAGATTGTAAATAGGTTTTTCTTATCTTAAAGAAAACAACAGTAGGTGGTTTTTGCCCCGCATTGGGTTTCCACCTTATATCATGGTGTTCATGTGTGCTTCTTATGTGTGATGATCTGTTCTGTTTTACTGCACATGTTTACTGTTTACATGGTTAATAATGTTCTGATGCACTCATTAAAGATCAACATATGATGAATTAATTGAATCATAAGTTTGTTGGATATACGCTAGTTGCATTAAACACAGTTGCGTATACATGCAGGTTGCCTTCACTGAAGTAGCGTATATTAATTTGATAATGGAAATGACAAGGTTATTGATTTGCTAATACTGATTCACCCCCCCCCCCCCCCCCAAGTATTATTTCCAAAAATTGGTATCAGAGCAGGTCCTTCAGAAGAAGCTTGATTGCTTGAAGGAAGATCCATCAAGATGAGTAATCAAGAAAGAGAGGGATCCATCAGACCACCAATCTTCGATGGGAGCAATTTTGTTTACTAGAAGATAAGAACCATAGCCTATCTACAATCGCTTGGAATGGATATTTGGGGAATCGTGGAAGGAGGATATACATATCCATTAGCAATTCCTACAGATACGGCAAATAGAAAGCAATATGAACTCAATGCCAACGATGTTACTATTTTATTGGGAAGTTTGTCAAAATCAGAGTTTGTCAAGGTCATGCAGCTCAAATCAGCCAAAGAAATATGGGACAAAATCATTCTAAGCTACAAAGGAGACACTCAGGTAAAACGTGCTAAGCTTCAAACTCTCAGAATTCAATATGAAACTCTTAAGATGCATAGTGATGAAAGCATAGCTCATTACTTCCTACATATAGATGAGATTGTCAATTGTATGAAGAATCTAGGTGAAGAAATTAAGGAAGTTGTCTTAGTTGAGAAGGTTTTGAGATCCTTGTCTGCTAAATTTGAATCCAAAGTGTCTGCCATAGAAGAAAAGGAGGATCTGCAGAATATCACTATGACGCAGCTTCACAGAATCTTAACTGCTTTTGAAATGAGAAAAGGAGGACCATCAGATATGAGAGAAGCCGCATTTAAAGTATCAGCAAAGGGAAAAGAAAAACTCAGTGAATCAGGATACATTTCAGAAGAAGAATATGAGGTAAATTTTGTCAAGAATCTTCAACGGGGATCTGGAAGGTTCAAAGGTAAGCTACCTTTCAAATGTTTTTCTTGTGGTAGAGTTGGTCATTACACTGCTAGATGCCCTCATAACAAAGGAAAGATGTTTGAAGAAGGTAATAGAAGTTATTATACTCATGATAATAGTAATGACTCATCCAATAGTGATGAAGACATTAGACTTCTCATGGCATATGAAAATAATGACGTAGAAAAAGAAGAAGTTACCAGATTAAAAGTTCAGCTGGAAACAGTAACCAGAGTAAGGGAGCAGCTGCAGGATGTAGTAAAAGATCATAACATAACAATCCAGAGACTTGAAGCTAAGATCCTCTCTCTAAAAGAAGATCTTGAAGAATCAAAGAAGCAGAATGAAGAAGCTCTTGAAGAACAAGAACATGAAGTGCTCGAATTAAGGCAACAAGTGGAAGAAGGAAGAAAAGCTGAATAAAAAATAAAGAAGCAATATCTGGAAAATGAAGAACAACATCAAATTGAGGAAAATATCTTAAAAGGTAAATTAGAAGAAAAGGTTAAACTGTTACAATTTAAAGACAGTACTAAGATTTTGGATGATATTCTTAGTAGTCAAAGATCCCCTACTATCAAAATTGGTCTTGGTTTTTATGAAACTGTTGAAGGTGAATCTAGCTCAGAGGGTGAGGGAAGGAATTCTAATGCAAAATCTAAAATAATGAACAAGGAGATAAGTGGTCAACCCCAGCAACAACCAAGGAAAGAAGTTCTTCAAAGAAAATCTTTTGCTCCTAACTGTGGAAGTGATAAACGATTATTTCCTCCAATGAGTAATGTTGAATGTTGAATGTTATGAATGTCATAATCTTGGACATGTTGCAGCCAGATGTAGAAGTAGAATGGTTCAAGACCATCACACAGAAAGATCATCACGTTCCAGGTACTTTAAGGGATATTGTTTTGCTTGCAATATGTTTGGTCACAAAGTTATTGATTGCAATAAAAAGAATATGAAACATGTAAGATGTTATGCATGTAACAAGCTTGGACATAAAGTAAAGGAATACATGAGCAAAATTCGGACACCAAAGCAAAAGGAGCATACATCATCTCAATCGCAGGTATTGAAGAAGACAGAATTAGTGTCAGAAAGATGTGGCATAACTCAGTTAGCAGACATAACAGACCCAGGGGAAGTTGAAAGTGTAAACCTTCAGTATTCCAATTTGCATACGCAGATATTATGAAGCGAAGTCGCGTATATACGCGAGTTAGAGGCTACAGAGTCACGTATATGGAGCTCTGAAGAAAAAGCAGCAGAACAGATTTAGGAAAGGAAGTCTGATATGGTTCGGTCATGGTATATGTTGGTTGACACAGGTTCAGGGGGAGCATATGCTTCGAATAATGCATTGTTGGCATTATGGTTAGAAGTCTTTAGTGATGATGCTAATAATACATCTTGCTACTTATTGTTAGTTGAAAGAATGGGATTGTTGGTTACAGGTCTGGATGCAGATGCTTATGGTGCAGATCATATATGGTGTATGATAGTTGCTGATGACTATCATGGTCTTGATTAGATTTCTGGTCTTTGTTATAAAAATCATGTATATCATTTTGATGTAAAGGTCATCATTTATACCCCCACTTTGCATGGGATGGATGATGTAATAATGTCTATTTTAGTCATGTATAAACATTTGGTATATCCCCACTTGGTTGGGTGGATGAGTCAAAATGGTGTATCCCCACTTGGTTGGGAGATTGATGTATGTATGAGTCTTTGGTGATAGGAAGGTCATTGGCGATGTACGTATAGAGTCATGATTTTACAAACCTTGCATGTGCTAAGGGGGAGCATGGACGGATTGATACATCTCAGCATGTACAAAGGGAGAACTCTAATCAGAAATTTCAGCATGTACTCAGGGGGAGTATGGACAGCAGAATGTATATCAAGGAAGAGAATATCTTGGTCCGCCCTTTGCCCTTGATGTCAAAGGGGGAGAGTGACTTGGTGTGGTTGTTTCCATCAAGTCCAACGGGGGAGATTGTTGGCATTATGATACAGGTATAATACAGGGGTTGTCCTTGATGGCAACTCACTCAGATGACAAGATTATAGTACAGCAAGTAAATAGCGAAGAATAAATGATCAGAGAGGTATACGCAGGTTCACTATGACAAATGAGCGTATATACATGGGTTCACCATAGACCAAGTCGCATATACGTACACACGCACTTTCACAGAAGGGAAAGCGCGTACATGTTGGAAAACTAAATTTTGGTCCATGGTATTTGGTCCGTGGTATTTGGTCCATGGTTTTTTGGTTCTAAGTGGTATTGGTCCGTGGTATTTGGTCCGAAGTATTGACCCTAGGTATTGGATCCAAGGTATTGGTCCTATGTGGTTTTGGACCATGGTATTGAGAGAGGCCTAAACTTATATAAGGAGGAGATCATTAGGCCAAAGAGCAAGCGTGCAAGTGATGAATATCTGATGAAGTGTGAGATCTAGTATGCGTGTTATGGGTTTGTGATGCTTTGCTTGATCTAAACCAAGTACGCACCTATGCGGTTGATGAAGGTTGATGGACCGGGATCATGAAGACTAAAATGCATTATCATTATATGGTATGATTATGAATAGATCTGAATACTGACGCATGTCTTATCCTTTCTATCTTATGTTCTGGGTATATCTGAAGTTGAAAATTGCAGCGAAGGTATAAGTAAATATTTTCAGATCTGTATGCGGGTTCCCTTTGGTGAAAGAGTGTATACACGCTGGTTTGACACAACCAAGTAGCATATACATTATGAGATTTGATATTTGAGGTTGTTGTTGGTTCTAGTGGTTGTTGCAGAGTTCAAGGTTCTGCTCTATGTCCTGGTGACTATGTTTTCATGACAGGGTTTCAGTAATTCAATTTTGGTTGGTACAAAGGAGATTGGTTGACGCAGATATATTTGATGTTTGATTGATGTTGTTGATGGATCCAGCCTGAAAATTTATGAAACATGGTCCCTGGAAGAAAAGAGAAGGTTGTAGCCTTCTGTAGGCCGACGCCTACGTACTAGGAAATATATATTGGCTAGTACAAGAGCTATGGGGTTGTAGCTCCCTTCTATTAGAAGCTGGAGAACGAGAGAAGGTTATAGCCTTCTGCAAGTGGGTCCCTACGTACTTGTATGAGTCTGCGCCAGTACAAGATTGTAAACAAGTTTTTATTATCTTAAAGAAAACAACTGCAGGTGGTTTTTGTCCCACATTGGGTTTCCATTTTATATCATGGTGTTCATGTGTGCTTCTTATGTGTGATGATCTGTTCTGTTTTACTGCACCTGTTTACTGTTTACATGGTTAATAATGTTCTGATGCACTCATTAAAGATCAACATATGATGAATTAACTGAATCATAAGTTTGTTGGATATATGCTAGTTGCATTAAACATAGTTGCGTATACACGCGGGTTTCCTTCACTGAAGTAACGTATATTAATCTGATAATGGAAATGAAAAGGTTATCGATTTTCTAATACTGATTCACCCCCCCCGTCTCAGTATTATTTCCAACACCCTATGTCCTATAATTTTATTTACAACACAGCTAAATTCCAGTGTCAGGACAAACCATTTCTCTCGTTTCCCGTGGAGAATTTATTAAAATTTTAAAATTCTTCCTCCGCACCTCTGCACTCTGCATAACCTACTCACACCATATTAGCAAGAATAGTTGTTGTCACTTCATCTGGCTTGTTTTTGGAGAAGAGAAAGCAGTTCAATATTATTACATACATAATATGTATGCACTGAAACTTTATCTTAATAATAATAATTCAGGAAATCACTTTAACACGGGCGAGATCACTCAATCCAGTTAGTTAAGCTTTTTCAAGGGGACGTGTCAAGTTGTGATGGGACTATCAATAATTTGAAGAGTTTCGAGAATTTAAGTAGCATCTACCATGTTAAAGACCAGTGTGGAGAAATGGTAATGAATATGTGTTCGTCCTTTCTCAATGTGATTTTGTATTATGGCATGTACAACTTCATAGCTTTATTTTGTTACCCCATGAGCAAACAGTTTTGTATCATCCCTTTAGGCAATAATAACTAGTGAATCTATGTCTCGAATAGAATTCAAGTGGTGATATTATCAACTAGAATATTTAATGTGGTGTGTGGGGAATGTGTGTGCAAAGAAAGGGACACAAACTCCCCCACACACCCTTTTGTGTGCTAGTGCATTCAATGACCTTCAATCTAATGCGTTGCAGTCTCCACATATTGATGTTAAAGAGTGTGGAGGGAGGTGCACCTCCACACTCCCAAACCATTCATTTCTTTTAGATGTGTCCCATGTTCCTTCCTCTTTTCTTTAACAAAGATAGTTCATACAATAAGAAGAATTTTGATGATCGTTGTCGAATTGAAGATGGTTGTAGCCTAGAGCAAGCTAGGGTGTGACGAGGTGCATTAGAATAGGCTGGGGAGTATACTTCATTTAAAATATTGGTCACCTCATAACACAATGAAAGCTTCAATCACAAATGAAAGTGGAGTGTAGGACTACGGAGCTCCACACAATGGAAGCTTTCTCCACACTCTCGTGTCTCCGAATTTTCCAATTAAATATGATTATTATATTTTCCAATTAAATATAATTATTATATTTTTTTAATTATTATTTATATCATGTTAAGTTTTACATGTTATCAACATTTTGATTTATATTTCATTATTATTTAATTCATATACTCTAATAATTGAAAATTTTATAGAATTTAATGAAGGTTTTATTCGTGTTGTATGAGAGACCTCTGCACTGTGCAAATTTATTGTAACATTGTCAATTGCATAAGCAAAGTAAAAATAATATGATTGAATAGAAAAATCAAAGTGCTAAGACACAAAAGAAAAAATCATTTAACTTGTTTTTTGTTTGACACAACCTGAACTAGAAAGAAAGGGTATCCAACGTTCAATGTGTAGTTATAGTTAAGCATCACCTGCGAACTTGCATTACTTGCCTTATGTATGGGGCAACTGCGATGAGGTATGAGTGGAGTATATTTTAATGGTAGATAAGTGGTCAACCCCAGCAACAACCAAGGAAAGAAGTTCTTCAAAGAAAATCTTTTGCTCCTAACTGTGGAAGTGATAAACGATTATTTCCTCCAATGAGTAATGTTGAATGTTGAATGTTATGAATGTCATAATCTTGGACATGTTGCAGCCAGATGTAGAAGTAGAATGGTTCAAGACCATCACACAGAAAGATCATCACGTTCCAGGTACTTTAAGGGATATTGTTTTGCTTGCAATATGTTTGGTCACAAAGTTATTGATTGCAATAAAAAGAATATGAAACATGTAAGATGTTATGCATGTAACAAGCTTGGACATAAAGTAAAGGAATACATGAGCAAAATTCGGACACCAAAGCAAAAGGAGCATACATCATCTCAATCGCAGGTATTGAAGAAGACAGAATTAGTGTCAGAAAGATGTGGCATAACTCAGTTAGCAGACATAACAGACCCAGGGGAAGTTGAAAGTGTAAACCTTCAGTATTCCAATTTGCATACGCAGATATTATGAAGCGAAGTCGCGTATATACGCGAGTTAGAGGCTACAGAGTCACGTATATGGAGCTCTGAAGAAAAAGCAGCAGAACAGATTTAGGAAAGGAAGTCTGATATGGTTCGGTCATGGTATATGTTGGTTGACACAGGTTCAGGCGGAGCATATGCTTCGAATAATGCATTGTTGGCATTATGGTTAGAAGTCTTTAGTGATGATGCTAATAATACATCTTGCTACTTATTGTTAGCTGAAAGAATGGGATTGTTGGTTACAGGTCTGGATGCAAATGCTTATGGTGCAGATCATATATGGTGTATGATAGTTGCTGATGACTATCATGGTCTTGATTATATTTCTAGTCTTTGTTATAAAAATATATCATTTTGATGTAAAGGTCATAATTTATACCCCCACTTTGCATGGGATGGATGATGTAATAATGTCTATTTCAGTGATGTATAAACATTTGGTATATCCCCACTTGGTTGGGTGGATGAGTCAAAATGGTGTATCCCCACTTGGTTGGGAGATTGATGTATGTATGAATCTTTGGTGATAAGAAGTTCATTGGCGATGTATGTATAGAGTCATGATTTTACAGACCTTGCATGTGCTCAGGGGGAGCATGGACGGATTGATACATCTCCGCATATACAAAGGGAGAACTCAAATCAAAAATTTCAGCATGTACTCAGGGGGAGTATGGACAGCAGAATGTATATCAAGGAAGAGAATATCTTGGTCCGCCCTTTACCCTTGATGTCAAAGGGGGAGAGTGACTTGGTGTGGTTGTTTCCATCAAGTCCAACGGGGGAGATTGTTGGCATTATGATACAGGTATAATACAGGGGTTGTCCTTGATGGCAACTCACTCAGATGACAAGATTATAGTACAGCAAGTAAATAGCGAAGAATAAATGATCAGAGAGGTATACGCAGGTTCACTATGACAAATGAGCGTATATACATGGGTTCACCATAGACCAAGTCGCATATACGTACACACGCACTTTCACAGAAGGGAAAGCGCGTACATGTTGGAAAACTAAATTTTGGTCCATGGTATTTGGTCCGTGGTATTTGGTCCATGGTTTTTTGGTTCTAAGTGGTATTGGTCCGTGGTATTTGGTCCGAAGTATTGACCCTAGGTATTGGATCCAAGGTATTGGTCCTATGTGGTTTTGGACCATGGTATTGAGAGAGGCCTAAACTTATATAAGGAGGAGATCATTAGGCCAAAGAGCAAGCGTGCAAGTGATGAATATCTGATGAAGTGTGAGATCTAGTATGCGTGTTATGGGTTTGTGATGCTTTGCTTGATCTAAACCAAGTACGCACCTATGCGGTTGATGAAGGTTGATGGACCGGGATCATGAAGACTAAAATGCATTATCATTATATGGTATGATTATGAATAGATCTGAATACTGACGCATGTCTTATCCTTTCTATCTTATGTTCTGGGTATATCTGAAGTTGAAAATTGCAGCGAAGGTATAAGTAAATATTTTCAGATCTGTATGCGGGTTCCCTTTGGTGAAAGAGTGTATACACGCTGGTTTGACACAACCAAGTAGCATATACATTATGAGATTTGATATTTGAGGTTGTTGTTGGTTCTAGTGGTTGTTGCAGAGTTCAAGGTTCTGCTCTATGTCCTGGTGACTATGTTTTCATGACAGGGTTTCAGTAATTCAATTTTGGTTGGTACAAAGGAGATTGGTTGATGCAGATATATTTGATGTTTGATTGATGTTGTTGATGGATCCAGCCTGAAAATTTATGAAACATGGTCCCTGGAAGAAAAGAGAAGGTTGTAGCCTTCTGTAGGCCGACGCCTACGTACTAGGAAATATATATTGGCTAGTACAAGAGCTATGGGGTTGTAGCTCCCTTCTATTAGAAGCTGGAGAACGAGAGAAGGTTATAGCCTTCTGCAAGTGGGTCCCTACGTACTTGTATGAGTCTGCGCCAGTACAAGATTGTAAACAAGTTTTTATTATCTTAAAGAAAACAACTGCAGGTGGTTTTTGTCCCACATTGGGTTTCCATTTTATATCATGGTGTTCATGTGTGCTTCTTATGTGTGATGATCTGTTCTGTTTTACTGCACCTGTTTACTGTTTACATGGTTAATAATGTTCTGATGCACTCATTAAAGATCAACATATGATGAATTAACTGAATCATAAGTTTGTTGGATATATGCTAGTTGCATTAAACATAGTTGCGTATACACGCGGGTTTCCTTCACTGAAGTAACGTATATTAATCTGATAATGGAAATGAAAAGGTTATCGATTTTCTAATACTGATTCACCCCCCCCCCCGTCTCAGTATTATTTCCAACACCCTATGTCCTATAATTTTATTTACAACACAGCTAAATTCCAGTGTCAGGACAAACCATTTCTCTCGTTTCCCGTGGAGAATTTATTAAAATTTTAAAATATATATCGTGAAAAGTGCGGAGGAAGAAAGCTTCCTCTGCACCTCTGCACTCTGCATAACCTACTCACACCTGATTAGGAAGAATAGTTGTTGTCACTTCATCTGGCTTGTTTTTGGAGAAGAGAAAGCAGTTCAATATTATTACATACATAATATGTATGCCCTGAAACTTTATCTTAATAATAATAATTCAGGAAATCACTTTAACACGGGCGAGATCGCTCAATCCAGTTAGTTAAGCTTTTTCAAGGGGACGTGTCAAGTTTGATGGGACTATCAATAATTTGAAGAGTTTCAAGAATTTAAGTAGCATCTACCATGTTAAAGACCAGTGTGGAGAAATGGTAATGAATATGTGTTCTTCCTTTCTCATTGTGATTTTGTATTATGGCATGTACAACTTCATAGCTTTATTTTGCTACCCCATGAGCAAACAATTTTGTATCATCCCTTTAGGCAATAATAAATAGTGAATCTATGTCTCGAATAGAATTCAAGTGGTGATATTATCAACTAGAATATTTAATGTGGTGTGTGGGGAATGTGTGTGCAAAGAAAGGGACACAAACTCCCCCACACACCCTTTTGTGTGCTAGTGCATTCAATGACCTTCAATCTAATGCGTTGCAGTCTCCACATATTGATGTTAAAGAGTGTGGAGGGAGGTGCACCTCCACACTCCCAAACCATTCATTTCTTTTAGATGTGTCCCATGTTCCTTCCTCTTTTCTTTAACAAAGATAGTTCATACAATAAGAAGAATTTTGATGATCGTTGTCGAATTGAAGATGGTTGTAGCCTAGAGCAAGCTAGGGTGTGACGAGGTGCGTTAGAATAGGCTGGGGAGTATACTTCATTTAAAATATTGGTCACCTCATAACACAATGAAAGCTTCAATCACAAATGAAAGTGGAGTGTAGGACTACGGAGCTCCACACAATGGAAGCTTTCTCCACACTCTCGTGTCTCCGAATTTTCCAATTAAATATGATTATTATATTTTCCAATTAAATATAATTATTATATTTTTTTAATTATTATTTATATCATGTTAAGTTTTACATGTTATCAACATTTTGATTTATATTTCATTATTATTTAATTCATATACTCTAATAATTGAAAATTTTATAGAATTTAATGAAGGTTTTATTCGTGTTGTATGAGAGACCTCTGCACTGTGCAAATTTATTGTAACATTGTCAATTGCATAAGCAAAGTAAAAATAATATGATTGAATAGAAAAATCAAAGTGCTGAGACACAAAAGAAAAAATCATTTAACTTGTTTTTTGTTTGACACAACCTGAACTAGAAAGAAAGGGTATCCAACGTTCAATGTGTAGTTATAGTTAAGCATCACCTGCGAACTTGCATTACTTGCCTTATGTATGGGGCAACTGCGATGAGGTATGAGTGGAGTATATTTTAATGGTAGAGTTTGAAAATATCTAGAAACTTGATGGACATTGTATGGGGTGTGGAAAATATGTGTTTCTCTGCACTTCTGCACTCAGTCAACAAATTATTGACTGAGTGGGGAAGTGCGGAGAATAGTGATTTATTCACACTTCTTCACAAGTAGTAATATTCATATCTCGAGTCTCCCAGGTGTCTAAAGAACCATATAAAGGTTGACCTGTTTTTCCAGCTGTTACCAAATTGTGACCTTTTTGTATCGGATGTGACAAGGTATGGTAATGACTTGTGACAACAATAACAAAATTTTGAATTTATAACTAATTGGGGTGAGTTATGATTGCATGCAGTAAGGGAATAACCTTAACAAAAATTATTCTAAGGAATTCGATTGGTTCCTCTCGGCCTACTCCTTCTAAGGATTACAGGTTCCCTATTCCCTAAAGGGGAGAGCGCCTAACCTTGCTTACTTTCGAAAACTGCTAGCTTCCTCGTCGAGTGCCTAAAGTATGCCCTATCACTAGGTAGGTTAGTGCTTGATGCTTACTCGTGCAAACCAACTCAACCTGCTTAAAGGACTTAGAACTATAATTTGGGCACAACACAAAGAAATTATTTGGTGTGTACAACAGCTGTTTCCCCATAGTCGACTTTAGTAATTGGAAGTGTGCATGAGTCGTCATTTTTGAAGGCTACTACTTTACTTCACGATGATTCTTTTAGCATTCTATTTGTAACACCCTCCTCCCACATTCACCCAAGCTAAACGACCCACTGGGGTAAACATGTGATGAAAAGTTACTATGTTGTGATTCACCTCCCCATGTACAGTTAAGGAAGTGGAATCGACAAAAAAAAACCAATCTGACCTTTCTCAAGAGCTATAGAACCTTCAGGAGACAACCAACCCTTCCAGGTGCCCAACCCCTGAGACAACTTGTCATTTTGTTGAGATAGACCCCCAATCACTCCCATGACAAGCCATGCATGCGACTGAGACCCTCCAGCTGCTCCCACAACAAGGCATGCATGGTCTATGTCCTTTTTCAAGTTGTTCTGAGCCAGTGACCCCGGATTTTGTGTTAAAGTTTCAGGGCTAGGTCTCAGGCCTCTGCCCAAAACTTCATGAAACTTCCAAAAATGATAAATAACAATGAATTAAAGCTACTAATGCAAACATTGGTACAAGGACTTGACCTGACCCCTACTAGCCATGATAGGAATTTCGTCAAACATATCACAAACATGTAATCTACAGGTCATAACCACAAATCTAAGCATAGGGGTCTCATACTTATCTGAGAATCGTCAAGAAGAATTGATGCCTTATCATAATAGCTACATTATCATATATTAGGTCATATATTCATTCACATTTATTGTACTAATCAAATCATGATGAGAGCCATAACCAAAGTTTGTCATGAACCATGCTTATAACCAACATATAACCAACAGAATAACAAGAGTAGAACAACCATAAAAACCACATATTAACAAGTACATTTACACATGAAATACCAAAGGAAAAGGAGTTCTTATTAATGTATGCATAAGCCAACCAAGTCAGGGACTTCCACGAACCACCCGACCATAGATTGGGTTGAACCAAATCTTTCTTTCAACCAATCACCCCCATGCCATATTCCAAGCATGAATGTGGGACTCACAACAAAACCAATCAAGGCTTCCTTGGGCTTTACCGTATATCCACCAAGGGATTCCTAGGCCTGAAACCCTCATCAATATAACTAGGATTTACCACAATCCCACTAGATCACTAGGCCCTAAACAAGCATGGATGCCTCTAGATCTCTCCACCTAAACCTTCAGGATTTTGTCTGTCTCCACCTCTTGGCTTTATTATGCTGCCATTACCGGTCGAGGGATTCCTATGCATATGAGGTGTCCACTCTCTTGTCTTTACTGTGTATCTCGTCATTACCAATCAAGGGTACTCACTACTAGGCTTTACCGTATATCCCACCAAGGGATTCCTAGGCCTTATGATTAATCCTAAGAACACCCCACTCAGTTTTGAATCCATCAGGCAATCTAGCAAAACCAAAACAAGAGAACCCAATCACACCATGGATATCTGAAAATAGCAAGGTGAGGTTGAAAAACACTGTCATGTGACCCATGCCACTAACAACAAGAGAACCAAAAATACACATGCATGTATCATGCATGCCAGAACTAGCAAGTAAATCATACATGCAATTCGATACCTGCAAGTAATTTCATTGTAGCCGCTTGAATAATGCTCTTCCTTGCTTCTTCTTGCTTTATTGTCCTTCCTTGTCCTTCTTTCCCCCAATGCTAG
Organism: Pinus tabuliformis; assembly: GCA_031772625.1. Lineage (NCBI taxonomy): Eukaryota > Viridiplantae > Streptophyta > Pinopsida > Pinales > Pinaceae > Pinus > Pinus tabuliformis. Next base: position 420,078,634 of record CM062819.1, on the reverse strand, counting down.
AATGCTTTGAGAATACTCTAAGTGTCCAAGAGTATGAGAGAGAGAGAGAGAATATAGAGAGAGAGCTCCAAAAGTGAATGGAAAAAAGGTTGTGAACTCATCCTCAGAAGATTTTTTATTAACGAGGCCTCTATTTTCTTAATTTTCCATTATTTTCCTTCATTTTCCTCTTCACACGCAACTTGTGACTTTTCACCTCCCTTTCTCCTAATTTACATTATTTTCATAAATAAAATGGCAATTAATGCCTCTTTGCCTCTTCAAATCCTTTTCCATTTCCTTTGTCAATTTCCTTAGCCATAATAAACCAAATGAACACCCACAATAGGATGTTTTGCCTAACATTCAACTTGGAACGTGTATCCCATGACCTTGGTTATTATTTTGTCTTTGTTAACTTTATTACATGGAATTATGACTAGGGTTGTTACAGAACCCTCCCCCTTGGGGAAACATTGTCCTTAGTGTTCAATGACACCTACAACCAGCAAGACTATTGAAAAGAAAAACATACCGCCCATGGAGCTTTATAACTTAGCTCAATGCAGTATTTACTGTGATCAACCTGCTAAAAGCAAACCAAAATGACAACATAAAAACATGACACACATACCGCTTATTGGAGCTTTATAACACAACTCATGGTGGTATTTGCATCCATATACCTATATACATATACCAAAACATCACACCAAAACATATGCCAAAAACTTCCACTCAACTACCGAATAGAGAATGATACATAACCCGCATCTGATCCACCATCTCCCACGTAGCTTCATCAAGCCCAAAGTGCTTCCACTACACTTTAACCTACTCGATTTCTCAGTTCCGGAGAATGAGCATCTTTCTCTGCAAAATGCACTGAGGTTTCGGCTGGAATTCTCCTTCTGGCTCCACCTACAATACAAGCCAGTCAATCACATGATCAACATATTTAACATACTTCTTAATAAATGACACATGGAAAACATCATGGACTTTCACTGTCAGAGGCAGTGCAAGTTGATAGGCTACTGGTCTAATCCTTTCAAGAATCATGAAAGGTCCACAAAATCAAGGTGTCAACTTGGCACATGATCCAATCCTCAAGGAGCTCTTCTTGGGCTTGATGTGCAAGTACACTTGTTCCCCAACCTGAAATTCCTTAAACGTCCTATTCTTATCTACAAAACCTTTATGTCTGTCTTGTGATGCCTTCAGATTCCTCTTAATTACCTACATTTCTTGTTCCATCTCTACCAACATTTCTAGTCCTATCAACACCCTATTCAATGGATCACTCCAACTGATAGGAGTATTACAACTTCGCCCATACAGTGCCTCGAACAGACTCATCCTTAGTGACTCATGATACCCATTGTTGTAAGCAAACTCAACCAACGAAAGGTACTCCTCCCATCTCCTCTATTGATGCATCACATACATCATTAACATGTCCTCCAATATCCTATTGACCCTCTTTTCATGTTCATCTATCTGCGGATGATAAGTTGCGGTGAAGGCCAACTATGTGCCCAAACCTACAAACAAATCATTCCAAAATCTAGAAGTGAACTTAGCATCCCTATCTGACACAATCTTCCTTGGAACACCATGCAACCTCACTACATCTTGGATGAAGACCTGTGCTACATCATTATCTGAATAGGTAGATTTCACTGGAATGAAGTGCACTACCTTTGTCAACCTATCCACCACAACCATGATGGAATCATGTTGTCTAGATGTTCTCAGAAAACCTATGATGAAATCCAAGGAAACAACCTCGCATTTCCACTCTGGAATTGGAATCCACTGTAGTAATCCACCTGGGTGCTTACATTTTGCTTTTACCTGTTGACAATCTAAGCATCTAGCCACAAACTCTACCACTTCCTTCTTCAGATTCAGCCAATAATAAAACTTCTTCACCATTGTCAATGTCTTTTAGTATCTTGGGTGCCTTGAATACGATTTTGCATGGAATTCTCGCAAGATAATCTTCTTGAGCTCATTGTTATTCGACGCATAGATCTTGTCACTAAATCTGACCAAACCATCTATTGTTAGACGATAATCCACATCCTGATCACTTGTAACCTATTATAACTTGTGCCTAAGCCCCATGTACATGTCATCCTGTTGTCCTGCCTGTAAAATATGATCCTGTAAGTTTGTCCCATAAGAACTCATAACTACTGCATGATTCACCTGCACTCTCCTACTAAGAGCATCTGCAACCATGTTTTCCTTTCCCTTAATGTACCAGATCTCAACGTCAAACTCACTAATCATGGCCAACCATATAGCTTTCCTGGAATTCAGATTTGGTTGGTCAAACAGATGCCTCAATCCACTGTGATTGCTCATCAATATAAACCTTATGCCAAGATTATAGTGCCTCCACATCTTCAATGCATGGATGATCACTGCTAACTTAAGATCATGTTTCAGATAATTCTGCTCGTTCTCATTCAGCTTCTGTGACTCATAGCACACTACATGTCCTTCTTGCATTAAGACTACACCAAGTCCTCTCATACATGCATCTTTACACACCAAAAACTTGTTTTTTGGATTTGTAATCATTAACACTGGAGCATTTGTCAACAACTGCTTCAATTTCTCAAAACTTGCTGCACATTCCTTGGTCCATTCAAATTTCTTACCTTGCCTTTACAGTGACGTAATAAGATATGAAATACGAGAGAAGTTCCTGATGAACCTCCTATGATAACATGCTAGCCCCATAAATGATCCTACCTCATCCACATTTCTAGGAACTTCCTAATCCATGATAGCTCTTATCTTCTCCGGGTCCACTATTATGCCTTTCTTGGAAACAACATGTCCTAAGTAATGTACCTTTGTATGAAAGAAACTGCATTTACTAAGCTTGGCATACAATTGATTCTCTTTTAGCAATCTCAACACTTTTGCTAAGTGTTCAACATGCTATTCTTCATTCTTAGAATATATTAATATATCATCAACGAATACAGTGACAAACCTGTCCAAATAAGGACGCAACACACTATTCATCAAGCACATGAAAGTAGTTGGAGCATTAGTCAAACCAAATGGAACTATAATAAACTCATAATTCCCATACCTGGTCTGGAAATCAGTCTTATATATGTCTTCTTTTTTAATGTGTACCTGATGATATTTGAATCTCAAGTCAATCTTCGTGAACACAACTGTTACCTTTAACTGGTCGAACAAGTCATCAGTCTTCGGAAACAGATACCTATTCTTGATGATCACCTTGTTCAACTGCCTGTAATCAATGCATAACCTGAGAGTATCATCCTTCTTCTTCACAAACAACATTGGTGCACCCCAAGGCGATACGCTTAACCTAACGTATCCCTTGTCAAGCATTTCCTTCAACTATAACTTCAAGTCTCCTAACTCTGGTGTGCTCATTCTATATGGTGCCTTTGATGCTGGTTTTTCCCCTAATACCAACTCAATAGAGAATTCCACTTCTCTGTGAAGTGGAAACTCTAAAATCTCTGCTGGAAACACATCCTAAAATTATTGCAAGATTAGGTACCTCTTCATAACTTTTGCATCCTCAACATCCTTACCTTTATCACTAGAAATATGCACTGCAAATAACACACACCCTTTTTTGCAACTGTGCTTTGCTTACATAGTTGTCACCATTCTAACTGATGTAGATTTCTTCTTACCTTGCAAGATTTTATGTTCCCCATTGTCATCCAATAATGCAATAGCTTCGTCATAGAAAACCACCTTAGTAATGTGAAGATACAACCAATCCATACCCAAAAGCATACTATATGATCCCAACAATAGTACATTCAAATGTGTTGAGGTAGGCATACCATTTAACTCAAATGCACAAGCTCTTACCCAATGATGAACTCTCTTCTTTATACCTGTAGCCAACTGCACTAACCAAGATTCTGCATGCACTTCTTTATTCAAACCACAATTATCCACCAGGTCAGGACTTACATAAGTATAATTAGATCCATGGTCAATCAAAATATAAACAACTTGATCACAAAGCTTACCATCCATCTCAATAATAGATGTTTGGTGATCCTTCAACTTGTTATCCAGCATTACATAAATCCATGGAATGCTCTACCCAACATCCCCAACTGTCTACCTATCCTATGCACTGTAAATCTTACACCTACCACCCTGTTTCTATAGACAATACCTCTTGATATGCTCCTTGCCACATATCCAACACTGCAACTGTCCCTTACCATCACCTTTATTATGCTTCCCTCTAGGTTGTGACCCCATAAACTTCTTGTAGGATGCAACATTTTCTTTCTCTCCTGCATTTTGAGGTCTTGTTCACTTCGACTTCCATTTACCTTTAGCTTTGTCTTTCCCTTTCCAACCTTGTCGAGATTTTGTCTTACGCTTTGATTGCTCTTAAGAGTGCTTCAAATTCGCAATGACTTCTTCAAGTGACTGAGGCTCATCATATTCAATCTGATCTCTAAATGCTAATGGAAATCCAGTAACAATTCTTTGAACTTTTTCTTTTTCATCCTTAAGATACGATACATACCTCAAAAACTCCAAGAAATTGGTCATATACTCTTCCTCTATCATCAACCCCATCTTTAGTTCATAGAATTCATTGGCTTTTTCTGTCATAGTACCTCTCTGAAAAATATTTCTTCTTGAAAAGTCTCTTGAATTCATGCCAACTCAACTCCTCTGTCCTGATGTCTCTAACCTGCTTCACATATTCCCACCAAATGTTGCTTCCATTTTGAGTTTGAAGATAACTATTTTGGCCTTCATGTTCTCCATGTAATCATGCATCTCAAAGAACTTCTTCATCCTGAGTAGTCATGCCTCTGCATCCTCCGACTTCTTCAAATCCCCATCAAAGGTAGGTGTCTTGGCTTTCTTGAACTCATCTGGAAAATATCCCTTGGCACACCTCCTATACGGATGATAATGATGATGACCATGGTACCTGTTAGAACTAGAACTAGAATAGAACCCTATGTCCATCACCTCTCCTATCCGGCGTATCCAAAAACTTGTCATCTCTAATCACGTCATCCCTATTCGACCTATGCCCACCATGAGATCTAATTCCATATGCCCCATTAATCCTATCCTCCTGCCCATGGTTGATCCTAAGTGTTACATGTCTCTACAAGTCTGACAAACTCTAAAGGATTATTGCATCAACTTCTGTGTGTTTCTTCTTTGCCTAAATTATTCTGTCATTATCTGCTTTGGAACTTCTTATTCCTGCCTTCAAACTTCTTAATGTGTCTGCTAATTCAGAAGAGTGCCACCACCATGTTTCTCATCTGATCCATAGTGAGAGTCTTGTGAACTGTAGTCTACCATCTTGCTAGTAATATTTGATCTTCTTCCTGCAAGTATACCATGTTAGCTTAAATCAAAACATAACATAATCAACATACATCAATATAGTTCAGAGAAGGATATCTCGTCTGCAAGATCAACCAGATTAGTGAAATACATGTATAAACATAATCATATCAGTACATAAACATCGTTTCAACCATTATCCAATTATCATGCATGACCATACCAACCACATACCATGACCTCATGCATGAGAACTATAACCATGTCAATGTATGCATATTGACGTATAGACACCGACATGCATAACAAGTGCATAACTGACACACACTCACGACAAATACATCCAACAACAACACCATCAACTTTCACATGGTGACACAATTGTGACCATGCCTACACAACAAGTACACAGACCACGAGCATAAAAACACATATGCAACTGACATGTATTCGTGACCAACACATTATGCCCATCCAGTCCAAGGGGTGAACCATGCTCTAATACCACTCTGTAACACCCTCCTCTCACATTTACCTAAGCTAACCGGTCCACTGGGGCAAACATGTGACGAAGAGTTATTATGATTTAAGAAAAGTCTTTCGGTAGATTAATAAATTAATATTTATTTTTAATAAATTAATATCATAATTTAAATATTATTTTTCAAAAACTAGTTGTTTAATGTAGCTGCTACTTAATGATATTTGCTTTTAATATATTAATAAATTAATATCACAATTTAATTACTATTGTTCAAATATAGTCATTACTTGAAATTATGGTCTCTACATTGCTCTCTATTTAAGCCTTTTCCATGGTTTGCCTCTTCATCTGGTCCTAATGATGAACCACACTTGTTGGTTCGAAACACGTCAACCAAAAATTTCTCTTATGTGATTTCTATCGAAAGAGTTTTTTTAATTCATTATGGATCATAGAAGCCTAAATTTAGAAATTACTACCCTATATGGAAGGGCCATTGCTATTAAAGTTCATCATTTTGAACGGTCTCGCGTAAGGGTTTCCAAGTTGAAGACAAATCTAGCTTTTCTAAAACGATGTAGAGACTCTTCCCTTGTTCCTCCATTCGCTTAGATTAAGCACCCTCTTAATAATTCTAGTTACCTTCATATTTTTCTTAATGCTAGCATGGCGTTGGTTCATTTGGAGATTGGTAGGGTGAGAAAGTTTCTGGATTTTATTTCTCGTGATTTGTTGTCTCTGCATTTGGAATAGTAGAATGGTGGCAAGGGTAGGTTGGTGCCTCTTGGAAAGTTGGTGCTTGCTAACTAAAGGGGGTCGGTGCCTCCTATGAGTGGGTGCTCACAAATAAACAAATGTAATTAAGTGGGCACTTAATTTACATCATAAACAAACAACAACTTGGCAGTTTTTTCCATATGAGTTTCCATGTGAAAAACATTGCGTCAAATGTGTGTGCTCATGTGATTGTTGTTTAAACATGTGTGTCTGGAATATTGTTGGCACATTGTATTTGTGAATGAATTCTCTCACAACTTAAAGAATATAAGAAGGGACTAAAAAATTAATAGGAAAAAGAAAAGAGTTTCTTAATTACTGATTCACCCCCGCCTACCCCCCCCCCCCTGATAATTCCTTATTCCAACATGTACAAAATCTCCATCAATCCAAACTCGCATTTGGACACCTTGGCATACCACTGTTGCTCCTCAAGAATAAATAGCACCTCCTCCAAGTGCCTCAAGTGCTCCTCCCAAGTCCTGTTGTAAATTAGGATGTTATCAAAGAACACCAGCACAAATCTGTGAAGCTTCTTGTGGAACACATGGTTCATACAATACTGGAATGTAGCTAGCGTGTTGGCTAGCCTGAAGAGTATCACCAAAAACTCAAAGTACCCATAGTGGCACTGAAAATTTGTCTTTGGGATGTCCTCCTCTTACACTTGAATATGATGGTATCTTGGGTGCAGATTTATCTTAGAGAATTATTTAGCTCTTATAAGCTCATCCATTAACTCATCTATGTGTGGAATCAGGAACTGATTCTTCAATGTCTTCTTGTTCAGGGACCTGTAATCAATGCACATGTAGAGGGTCCCATCCTTCTTCTTCACCTGCACCACTGAAGAAGCGAAGGGACTAGAACTGGGCCTGATGTGCCCCAAAGCCAACAACTCATGTATGGCCCTCTCAATCTCATCCTGATAAGCCTTGGGATGTTTGTAAGGTGTGGTGATGACCACATGTACTCCCTCCTCTATCTCAGTCATGTGCTCAAATTCCCTATCTGGTGGCCTGCCTGGAGGGATGTCTCCAAATAATATTGGGTACCTGTCCAATCTTGCCTAAATGTCTGGATGCGGTGGTCGTGGTTGAGTCCCTGCCTTTGAGATCCTAAGCTCCACTTCCCACTCTATATCCCCATGTCATAGGCCAACCTCTATCCGATGTGTTGGCACTATCTACAGTGGGTATGAATTCATGCCCCTCAACAACACCAACTTCCCATCTGTTCTCGTGAACTCCATCTCTAGCTTCCTCCAATCAGTATTGACTCGTCCCAAGGAATGGAGCCACTGGAATACCATCACCACATGGTGTCTAGCACATCAACCATAAAGAAATGATCGATCACTAAATAATTTCCCATAGTCACAGTCAGACTAGGGACATATCTGGTACACTGCATGGTCCTGTCTCCCGGTACCAGAACCAAAAAACCATCAAATCCCTCTGTGTGTATACCTCTTTGGTCCACCATCTACGCATGAATAAAGTTGTGGGTATCCCCACTATCCACTAGCACTGCGACACATTGCCCCTGCATTGTGCCTCTAATCCTCAATGTCAAATACTTGGGGACTCCCCTAAGTGAAGCAATGACTCCTCTAATGGGATGGAAAGGGTCTCCTCCAGGCAAGGGCAGTAGCCCTCCTCCACCTCCTCTAATAATCTACAACTCACAGTCTCCTTCATTCGCCTCTTGCTCAGCATCATCCTTCAACTTGTTATCTAAGAACTCTTCTATATAGTGGGCCTCGTCCTTGGTGCACCTATGCCCTGGTGCCCATGGCTCTTGACAAGTGTATCAAAACTTCCTCCTTCGGAGGTCTCTCCTAGTCTACTCATCTAATTGTCCATGCCCCTAAATCTCCCTCTGCGGTGGGGGTTTGGTGTCTCTACCTCTCTATGGAAAAATGGGTCGAGTGGGTACGAGTGCTATGGTCTTGGGAATTGCATCTCGCAAATCTTGAGTGCAACTTACTGTGTCCTAGAGAGTAGCAGGTCTACTTGACCTCACTAGCCCATGCAAGGGCTCAAATAAGCCCTCCACAAACAGAAAAACTCTGTTGGCCTCTGACAAGTCTGGCACCATCACTGACACCCTCAAAAAATATACTATGTAATGCTCTAGGTTGCCTGTCTGCTTGAGTTGGGTCAACTCTCTGAAGTGTGCCTCAGGGTCCCTCCTGTCAAAATGCTCCACAATCCTCCGTGTGAATTCCTCATAAGAGGTCACACTAGCATGCCCTAATGTAGATAATCCATGGAACCACCAATCATGGGCCCTCCCCTCTAAGTGCAAGGTAGCCATTTTAATGGCTTCCACCTTTGTCATTTGATTAAGTTGAAAATATGTGTCTAGTTTCTCCACCCATGCCCTAGTGGTGCACTTGGAAGAACCATCAAATGTGGGGAGGTACAACCTCCCAACAATACGTTGTAGATCTGAGCTCTGCGTGTATGAGCCTCCCGCTCCCTTTCCCTTATTTCCTTGCTTGAGCAGGCAATAATCCTTGAAGCTCAAGGCAACTCGAAACTCCTCCCCTTGGGATTACCACTCACAAAATTAATCCCCCATAGGCATCTTGTCCTAACCATGCTTTTCCCTAGCACCTGGAGCCAAGAACATGAGTATAATAGACCTAGTTGGTCCATTGTAAATGTGACGGTGACCTAGAGGAGAATGGTGATCAAACTTATGGGATGCACCTGAGCTCTCTCCTTCGATGAACTCCATATGGATGTCCCTATTACGATTATGTTTTTTAATCTCTTACAACATCTCTTTTTTCCCCCTTTCTAGATCATTCAAAGCATTCAAGAGGCTTTGGAAGGCTTCATCCTCTTTGTTAGTATCCCCCTTGCTTGTTTCTTCTATTTCCTACTCAAGAACCTTCAAATCTGGGGAAATTTCTAATTCTTTTTCTTTGCTCTCATACCTCTGCCTCTGGAAAGTAATGTTTTCTTTGTCTTTTGGGGTCATAGAAGGGTTTCTTCCACTTTTGGGCGAAGATCAAGGCTCCGATACCACTGAAATATTCCTAGCAGGAAATACCAATGATAACAAAAGAAAATTCAAGCATGCAACACAAAATTTCAACTCATGCATAAACAACAATAAGTAACACTAGAAATTGTGCCAAGCTGAGCCATTTTATTAACTGAATAAGATGGAGTACAAAATGTATGAGAATAGATGAACTTGGGCTTGCTATAGCAAGCAAGGCAAAAGATAAAGGTACCCAAGCACTGAAGATGGATTTGCAACAAGAACGGTGCCCAACTAGGAAGAATTGGTGCAACTTCTCGGAATGAATTGTTGATTTAGCCCTCCAAACTACTCAGAAAATTCAGCAAAATTAACCACAACCTCTACACCTCGAACCCACAAAAACCCAGCAAGGAATTGGGCTACTTCTGGCTGGTCTAGAAATCCCTAAAAATGTGCACTCCTCTCTCTACTAGTTAATGCACACTGTTGAAGAAGGATGTTTCTCTCAAGCCCAAAATCACTCTGGAAATCTCTCCAAAATCCCCTCTGCAAATCCCCCTGGAAAGACCTCCAAATCCCGAAAATTCTCTCAACCCAAATCCCTTAGATTTGCCCTTGTGCAGGTCGAGCCAGTGACTCTACGCATTGCCAAAAGAAAAATAAATCCTCCTCTAAACTCCCTTCACTTCAGCCCTGCAAAACACCTCAAATCTCTGACAAATGCTAAGGCAATCACTCCCCAAAAATCCTAGAATCTAGCATGCCATGTAACAATTTCTCCCAAGGAGTGTGTGCTCCCTTTCTGCACCCAGTCTGCTCCAAATGATGGTTGAATGTACCTACAAATATATTCGGAACAACTCTAAAATGTAGTGATAAGCTCCCCTAGGGTGGCACTCGAATTCCACTGAAAAAAGAGGTGAGATTCCCACCCAGAAATCTCTTGTGTTGAACAACATGAGTTAACTTGGCTAAGTAGCTCAAGCAAACAAGAGTTCAATTCTAAATTTGGCCAAAAGTCCCAAAATGAGGCCCTCCACCTCTATTTAACTTTGTTGTTCCTCCTCTCTCCTTGTGGGCTCCACAAGTCGACCTCCCTTCCCTCTTCTTCCCCACAAGTGTGAATTCTCCTAAGGGGTGCGAATTCCCTCTTGGAGTGGCCCCCACATTCCACTTACCTCTTAATTTTTCTTCTCCTCCTATATTTGGAGCCTTCTTTCATCAAAATGCCAAGTGGGGTCCTCCTAACCCACTTCTCCTAAGTCAAAACATGTCAAAATATCGAAATTGTACAAAAATGTATTACTTAATAAAACTTGCTAAGTAGGGACATCACAACAACCCAATATCTAAAATTACCTCCAAACCATAATCAAATTACATAACTATCTTTCCGCATGTTTCCCAAGCCCACTTGTTATCTCACAACTTGGAGCAAAGACATACACATATACGACATACGTGCAAAATCCACCCTTTCCAAACAAGAAGATACAACTCTTGCAAAACTAGTGGCTACAATTAGAAACCCACACCAATCAAACATACAACAAACAATCAATCGACCACAACCAAACCATAACCTCAAGCAAACTCCAACCAGATTTGAAATTGCCTTTCCATAAAAAAATCAATGTCAAAGAACCAATAATGCCTTTAACAAAATACTTTATCTCCAACACATAAACTAATGGCTAAAACCTATTCCACGCTGGTATAGTATTTTAACTCATATTTTATGATATATAAAAGTGATTTTTAATTATTATTTTTTTCAAAATTTAATTAAAAATTAAACAAATATAATTTTAAGTAATTAAATTTGTATAATTTAATTATTTTAAAAATATTTTAATTATTAAAATTATTTTTATATTTAAAAATATAATTTAAATAACAAAACATTACACTATCATAAAAATATTATTACCAAAATTCGGTGAAAAAACCCAAAATAACATCTCATTAAACCACACCCAAAACCCATATTCCTTACAACCATCACTATACACAACACCCATAGTCTACAGACCATTAGTGGTGCAATAACTATAAAGCAAAATAATAATAAAATACATACACCCAAAGTCCCAAATGCCTAACGCAAACTCAGCCGTCATTGAATTTAATACGTTTTATGTCAATTTTAACCCTTCGAAGGTGATGTTGAGATCCACTCTCGAGCAAGAATGGTGTGATGTTGAGATCCACGCAGGTTTAGTATTATGAGTTATTATTGATGGTAATATATTACCGACTTAATAACAATATTCTTGAGTTTTTTTTGTGTTTGCATTTCGTTGTTATTTTTATTTCTATTTTAAAAAGTGATTATTATTATGAAATATTTGGTTAAAATTACATTTTGTTTGCGGTTTGATATTAAAATTCGTAAGGTTGCTAAAAGAAAATTTCATTTGAGTTTTGAATCTAAAAGATTATCAATAAAATCATATTTAAGAATTTAAAATTACAATTTTGCAATTATAGCTTTCACTGGTTTCTAACAAAACCTTATCAAACATTGAATCAAAAAACATTTCTCCCCACATCACTTCATACAAACATGTTACCAATTTAACAAGAACTATAACTTCCAAATGAGAATTCTAGCCTAAAAAACCTTATTTTGTTAAAAAAACATGGAAAAACACCTCGAAATTGAGAAATGGTAATGTTTCATCACTTTTTATTTAGACTTAAAATTTCAACATTTTTCATTTGTGATATTAAAAGCCAAGATCATAATCATGGAAAACCTTGAAATTCCAACAATTTTCAACATGATGTTAAAGATTAAAATACACTACTTCCAAAAATCTTAAAATCTCAACATTTCTCAACCATGAAATTAAAACCGAATATTACAAGTATAAAAAAGTCTTAAGATTTCTACATTTTTCAACTATGACATTATAAACCAAATAATCATGGAAAACCTTGAAATTCCAACCATTTTCAACATGATGTTAAAGATTAAAATACGCTACTTCCAAAAATCTTAAAATCTCAACTTTTTCAACCATGAAATTAAAACCGAATATTATAATACAAAAAAGTCTTAAGATTTCTACATTTTTCAACTATAACATTATAAACCAAATATCATGACTAAAAAAACCCTTAAAATTCAACACTTATATATAAAAGTCACTCTACCCAGAATAATCTTTTTTAAAGGCGAAAAATATAACTCTTTTGAAATTTTAACCCAAAACAACATAAACTCTTTTAAATAAGTGTTAAAATTACAATATTTTTAAAACAATAACTTATAAAATCATTATTAATATAAGCAAAATCATGTAAATTTTTGAATATTTAAATTTAAAATACGATTTTTGATTTAAAAAAAAACATATTTACCAAATCAATTTAATAAACAAATTGAAATACCCTTTAGTGTATATATATGAAAAAAAAAAAAAGGAGTGAGGAAAAAAAGTAAAAGGGAAATGTATAAAAAAATGCATTAAAATTTCATAAAAGATATATATATATATAAAATAAACCAAATATATTAAAAATTTCCTGCGCCTGCGTTGACACCAAAAATGTTTGAAGAAGGTTGATAGAGTTTATCACTTTTGGATGTAACCTTGTTTTTCTAATATAATAGAATTTAATTTAAAAAAAAAAATACAAATACAAAAAAATAAAAAATAAAAAGATTAACATAATATATTTTAGTTAGAGCATGTGTATTCATAAACACTAACAAAAATAAATTCAGGAGAAATAACTAAAAATTATGAGGGTTGGTTATATATATATATATGAGAGTAATTTCAATAGGTGAGAAAATTTATCATAACTTAGTTGTCAAACTAACAGTAAAAACAACCATCTCTAACTGCTAACCAAAAATGCAATATATAAATAATTATTTTTTAATATTTTTTAAATATATTATAACTTTTAAAAATCATTGTTTTTTTAATAAATTATTTTATTTATTTCAATATTTCATTAGTCTTTATTTATTTATTATTTTTAATTTTGAAATCTTTAATTTTCGTATTTTTTGAATTTTAAATTATTATTATTATTATTATTAAAAATAATAACATTTGTCATTATTTTAAATAAAAGGGTTATTTAAGTTTGATTTATCTTTTGTACACTAATTTCTTTCTTTAAAAAATATTTATATTTTTTTCTCAAATTGCTAATGTGAATTATTAAATAATAATTAATTAAAAATAATGTATTTATGCCACTTTTAATATATAAATTTAGAGTTGATTTTGTTTTTGTTTTTTGTTTTTTTTTCTATGGTACCAATGGTAAGGGTTGTAATGTCAATTCCCATGGATCCGAGTGCTCGTGGGAGGCCCAACATGTCTTCCTAGCTTATTGATGACGCTCAACACATACAGAAGGTCATTCACCAGATGGCACTCTTGAGAATTAACTCCAACTGCACTCATTCCCTGGCCTTGTACCGTGCTCTCCAGTCTGTCTTCTCTGATATTAACATCCCAAGAGGCATGGCCTCCTGATTGTTTCTCCCCCTGTTGTTTCTTTTCACAACCCTCTTCGCTCCATCTGACCAATGTTCTATGTTGCTTGACCTCTGCATTCCAGCCATGAATAGTGAAAGAGGCAGCGGGCAATGCCCATGCAGAGGAAGAGGTCGTGGACATCCCCCCACCACCCTGGACAAAGCCTCCATCGTTACTATGTTCGACTACAACATTCCGAGCACATAAGAAGAAAAGTGATCACCATGGAAGAGGAGGAGACTTGTAGGGGTTGCACTTCCCTTTGGGCTCTCCACAATCTCCTCACTCACTATCTCAAGGAGAGGGAGCAGGAAAAATCCAAAACCACGGGCTGGATCATTGAACTCTCTGCTTACCTTGGCCATTCCTCCTCCTCCCTCAAGCGTTTGGCCAGAGACCTTAAAATTGACTATCCCCCCAACATCTTGTCCCCCTCTTCCCCCACTCTATCCCCCTCGCACTCCCCTCTTGTTGGTTCGTCCTCTCCGCCTCCCCACAAGGCTCTGACATCTCCTCCTCCTTTTGTGCATTTCCCCTCCCCTTTGATGGCTAACACTCCCCCCTTTGTCCCAGTCCCTATGGATGCTACATCTTGGAATAAGTTCCAATGAACTCCAACAACACGCAAGCTCAAGGAAACGCTCAAGTTCATGGAGTCACCAACACAGTTTCAATGCGGCTCTAGTGTGGCATGCACTAACTTCCTGAGCCCCATGGCGAGCAACAAGTTAGTAACCTTCAATATGATTTTGGTTCATTGGAAATCGAAACAATATTGCTTTTTTGGCTTGGCCTATGTGCACCTGGTATGGAGCCACGAAGCTCCCAGCTACAATTTTGTTTGTTATCATCTATGATTCTCAGACAACCGACACGAAGCCGCTAGGCTTAGTTTTCCATTTTTGGCTGAATGTCAATATGTTTTCAATTATAAACTGCCTGAAAAACTTGAACTATGCTTCCCCTTCCAGGGGCAGAGGATTTTTGATTTCTCACTCTGGTTTCCTCACTCGAAGGCAAAGGTGGCTCCCAAGACTATAGATTATGTAATCTTTGCTATGTTAATTTACTGTAGATATGCTTGCTTTAAAAAAAAAAGTTGTAATATCAATTTATGGGTAATTTTTAACCCAAAAAATGAAATAAAATAAATAAAAGTTAGACAAATTTGAAAAACACTTAAAAAAAATATTTAAAAAGAAAGAAAGAAAGGTATACAAATTTTAAGTGTTGATTTTTAGGGTTTTTCGTAGTCATGATATTTGGTTTTTATTACGATGGTTAAAAATGTTTGAATTCTAAACCCAAAAAAGGGATGATGTTATAATGCAAATTAGTCAACTTACTTGATCACTAAACCCCAAATTTAATGCAAAACCCAAATTATACAGCGCAACCCAAAATCCGAGATCTAGATGATCGATATATCTCAAAATCTGGACACTCGGGTTAAGCTAACCAGGTACCATAGTTTGTTTGAACCACGACGCCTATCTATCAGTCAGTCAAGCAGGTTGTAGTAAGCCTGGCTCTGTTTCTCACACTATGGTGGGTGGAGGAGGGTTACCCAAGGGTTAAGATCCGGGAGTGTGAGCAGTACGAGCCGAGAGGCTCATACTATTTGGAGGGCAAAGGGTAGAGATGCCAAACCTGACCCCTATCTATCGGCGTAGAAGTTGTTTCTTTTAAAGATTATGTTTCTCGAGTATCCAATAAATTAATCCAAAGCCGCCCCCGAATAAGAAGGCCCCCACTTCTCTATTTCCTACCCTAAAAGCCTGAGCTAGATTGAGATAAAAAAGAGTATCTTGTACCTTATAGAAGGTAAGGTCCCCTTTCTTTATTCCTCTAAAAGAGCTAGAAGGTAAGGTAAGGTAATTTATTGCTTGTCCGCACCGGGCAAGGAGAACCTGACCTAAGCAAAAGGAAGAACCTTCTTCACTTTCTTTAAGGAGTATGGGTGGAGAAATGCGGGTCGTTGCTAGGAGGTCCAACCCTAAGCTTATCTCTACGACCATAATGAATAGAATATCTAATGGAGATTTGGAGATTCACTTTACAGCTTGCAATCCAAAGATCCATATGATCTGTCTACTCACAATATTTATTGATCCAGATACCATTTCCAAGTAGGATACCTCTTCGATTCAAATTCTTCTTTTGATAAAGATATTTGGTCCAATCCAGATACCAGGGAAAATTTTAAGAACCCCCCCTAAATTTATAAATATAATAAATGGGCGAATCTCCATGGTATATAGGAAAAATGGAAGGCGATTTTATCAATAACATAATATGTATATATAAGTTTTTGGCGAATCTCTCACCAGGCAAAATCTTGTAAGATCTTGGCGAGTCTTTCACTAAATAATAAAAGTTTGTAAAGTCCTAGTGAATCTTAGCATAGGCTACATGCTGGTTTAATTCCCCCATTTAAATAGGCTACATTCCAGGTGAATACCATGGGTCAATACCATGTGCCATTTTTATTTTTATTAATTATAATATTAGGGTTAATAATGGTTTTTTGCATGGTCTAGTCCATGGTATTTGTCCCATAGTATTTTGGCCATAGGTTTCACCTAAATATAACCCATTTTTTGAGTGTTCGTAAATATAAGGTGACTTATGGAGTAAATATAAAAAAATGTTTTATTTGTTTACCATACCTCTCGTTTATTTATATTTTTATTAATTTACCATACCTCTTTTACAAATATGGTATTTGGCCCATAGGATTCACTTAAATAAAACCTCTTTCTTGAGCCTTCATAAATAGAACGAGGGTTATGGACTAAATATAAAAAGAGGTTTTATTTATTTACGATACGTCTAGTTTATTTATATTTTTATTTATTTACCATACCTTTTGAGTAAGTATAAAAAGACGTTTTATTTATTTACCATACCTCCACTTTACTTATATTTTGATTTGTTTACACCCTTACATGTATATAAGGTGACTTATGGAGTAAATATAAAAAATGTTATATTTATTTACCATACCTCTCATTTATTTATATTTTTATTAATTTACCATGCCTCTTTTATAAATATGGTATTTGGCCCATAGGATTCACTTAAATAAAACCTATTCTTGAAAATGGGCGAATGGATTCACTTAAATAAAACCTATTCTTGAAAATGGGCGAATGGAAGGTTGTAAGTCCTAATTTCAAGGGCTAAATTTACCTTTTTTACCCTCTCCCTTAAAATAAGGTGGGCTATTTGAGGTGATTTGTAAAAATGTACTATGATACAAAATATTCGCCCACTAAAAATTTAAAACCCCTTAATTTCGCCAAAGGGCGAACATTCGCCCCTAAAATTATCCTTGCCAGATACCTCTGCTTCAACCTTGATGTCATGTCCCCATTTTTATTTTTCTTCATAGTATAGCCAAGGTGGATTTCCAGGACAGGGGATGGCCAAGTCAGTGGAGCGGGTTTATGTCATCAAGGGTCGCGATGGAGTTTTGAGGAGTTTTTATGGGATTTGATGACATTTGCTTGGCATATTCCATCATTAGCACAATTTTCCTTTTGTTCCGTTGCATAAGACAACTTTAAAAAATCAGCATTATTATTGGGCATAACTTAATTAATTATGCTTGAGGTGGCATTCCGAGGAGATTAATTGATGGAACACCTCAGTGTAACAGCTCATTGGAACCAGAATGAGAAGATCTACATGATGGGACTTTTGGATGGGACTTTCAGTGACCTGAGGAGACATGGTGGCCGATTTACCCTTATCCCGCATTAAAAAGAATCTTTTAATTAAAATAAAAGAGGGAAAAGTGATCCATTATTAAAATAATAATAAAATAGAAGATTCTAGAGGGGTCCGTCATATATATAAAAGAGGAGGAGGAGGCCATTGGAGGACATCTTGGTTTTGATATTATTTCTTGTATGTGAAGTTGAGAACCCGATTCTCTACTCCAGTAGTAGCCCCAGGACGAAAACCCTCGGGTGATTCAGTGAGATTGGGCAAGCACCCATCTCTTCCCTTGGCGAATCCATTCGGGGTTCACAAGTTACAATGTATTGATTTTTCAGTTGGTTTTGGAGGCCGATTACGGCATTATTGTAGATCTGTTTGAGGCCATTTATCTCAGCTCTATGGGTTGTATTTACATGTAAACCTTAGTTCTTTTAATATAATAAAGCTGAGAATTTCCTCTTCATTGTGTTCTGTGATTGCAATACTTTATTTTCTTATCTTTACATGGCAATCTTCTGTTAAATGTACAATAAATTTTATGTGAAGAACATGTTCCAAAAATTTCTGATTTGGAACACTACACTAGATATCTAGGATATATTTTAACTTGTAGTCCAAAATAAACCCTTTCAACTTGGATTTCACCTTGATCTGGATTTGTTCACTACAATCCAAACTATATCCAGCACTTGTGATCCAGCTCAATTCAAGACAACTAATCTTGCAATGTTCTTGGACCAACACAAAATTGTGCTAATTTTGCCATCAATGATTGCTCATAATCTTCTCTAACATCGATCAATCAATAAGCCCCTAACATATACCTCTACTTTGGCTTGTGGCTTCTGTACCTTCTGCATCTATAAAAATGCAAACTTGAATTTGTGTTTCTCTTGGAGAATTCAAACAATGTGCTTTGTCTATATTTTTGCCAACAACCCCAAACTTGGAACCTTACATAGAACCTCGACTGGTCGAAATAACCACTACATTTCTTCCCTTATGCATGTAAACAATCTGACCTGATTTGTTCGCCCTACGACCTCTTTATCTTCTTGAAGTGTTAAGACAAGGGAAGCTAATCTATTTAAAACAACAATTAACAACTAAATTCAAATATTAGAACTCGTAACAAAACCAAGACTAGGTCTCTCGCCATTGTGTGTTACTCTATTTACAACAAGAATCCCAAATAGGCTTAATCTATCAACACAATAACATATTTCACAAACTAATTTGTCTTTTAGATATGAAATATACCACAACATCCACAAAGAATGCAAGCCCACTCAAGTAATGCATTCATCAACAAATACAGAGGGTGGATATTCTATGAATTAACATTGTATTATGCTATCCTCCCTTTTTGATCTATTAGACCCTTTCTCACACTCGCACCTCTCATTATTTATTCACACACTCCATCTCCAATCTACTCTTTATATAATTTGTCTATATACAAAATGATGGTTTGTTGAGATCCACTAAATATAGATCAAATCATCCCTACATAGAAAATATCCAATCTAAGCTTAAAATTTGTAACTCCTTCAACATATCACTTCAAATAGTGCATTACATGTCAATGAGGAAATAATCCATCATTTCTCTAATCAATTCCTATTACATTTGAAATTGAAATCCCTAACTTTAATTAAATTGAATTAAATCATGGGAACTCAATCCCTCAGTAAACTTGGTAAGAATTTCTAGGTCTTGTTGATTATGAAGAAATGCTCCCGCATCACGCTACATCACCACTTTTGCATTTTATCATGTTTTCCATGCCTTTCATAATCATGCTATTTGGTCTTTAATGCCATGATTGAAAAATGTTTGAATTTTAACCATAAAAAGAAAGAAAAAAATGATGTTGCATCACCATTTTTGCTTTTCAATGTGGTTTTTCGTGTTTTTTTATAATAATGATATTTTTTAATGCCATGGTTGAAAAATGTTGGAATTTCAACTTTGAAATGAAAAAATAGTGGTGTTGGATCGCCACTTTTCAAAATCGGCACAAAAATCATGATTTGATGTGACCTTCTAGAAGACAAGAACTCGGTAAAATTCTCATTAAGTTGGTAATATTATTTATTTTTTAGGGTGGTTAAAATTATAAGTTTTATGAAAATCAAAGTCAATTAATATTATTATAATCAAAATCTTAAAACCAACCATAAATTGAAAAGTAAATGTTTTGTACCATTAGAAAAAACTATTTTAAATAAAATAACAACCATTTTTTAAAACTTATTTTTTTTTTTTAAATCCTTCTCCAGAAAAAACTAGCACATAAAACCAATGCATTCATACCTACTCAAGACTCAACAAATTGAACTTAAGTGAATTTCTTTTAGCCAAAATTGGTGACCTAAAAAGACATCAATACGACCAATGGTGAAGTCCCAAACGAAGTAAAACACTTAAATCCTCCATGCAAAAATGCATGCTACAATTACAAATTGTCGAACCAAAATTGATTAAGGAAACAACCAATCACCAAATAACCCAAGGCCTTTATCACTGCATGCATACCTAAGACCAAACAAATTTGACATAGGTAAGTGCTCTTCAACCACAACTAACAAACTAGAGACATGTGACACAAATTCCACAACATTCGAATGAATTATAGTGCCAAAGTTACAAATTGTTAGAGAAAAACTCACAAAAATACCAAAGCTAGCACATCAAAGGCCATACATATAAAGCAACTTACCACACCTCACTTCCCTTTAACCATAAGCAACAAACCAAAACACCCATCAGTATAACAAGGGTGAAATCCCACTCTAGGATAACACTCTTAACCTCTGATATGAATGAGTAATAATTCATGAATGTCACAATTACAAGTCACTCAACCAAATCAAACATAAATACACCAATTCAAACACATCTAAGTCGATATGCACAAAAAAAATTACCATAATTAACTGTCATTAAACCAAAACTAATGACCAAAATCTCATTCAACACAATAATAAAAAGGGAGAGATCATTTGCAAGATTCAAGACCAGCTAGACAAGAATTAATGTCCAACTCTTGAGCCTAAACCCAACATAAATACATTAAAGTAAATGCATTCAGAGCCACACAAACAAAACTCTCCATTTGATATGCCATGAGCAATCCGAATGAATTAAAACCCATATCGTGAGTCATCACACCTCCCCTCTACATGGCAAGGATTTAATTTTTTTTGTTTTTTCGTAACGATATAATCTAATTTTAAGTTTTTCTCATGGTTGGGAAAAATGTTGTTACTCTCGCCATTTGTGTTCAATTCTTGCATGAGACATGTTGAACTCATATTGAGTATATTGTTGTTATGTGTTCAAGCCTTGTTGTTTAAGAGTCCCTCGAAGACCCAAACATGCGTATTCCTCACAGATATATATAGTCTCTTGATGACCAAAACATGCATATTCCACACATACGCAAACACATATATAAGGTCACAGACAAGTCAAATACCAAATTAGAGTATGGGACATATTCCACACATACACAAACACATATATAAGGTCACAGACAAGTCAAATACCAAATTAGAGTATGGGACCCCCTTATTTGTGGTACAAGGAACCCCTATTTCTTTATTAGGATTCCACTAAGATTAAGTGTGAAATAAATGATTGTTAATGTTTTGTGATAATAAAAGTTTAAATTATGTGTGCCTATGTTCAAGGAAATAGAATATGAAATTATAATAGCTAGAACTTTTAATGCAATCTTAGATTCCAAATCATAAACTTGTCCTACTCAACTAGTTTACTCTCCTTCACTTTGCATTGAGTGTTAGTTGCTTTGTTAACTATACCCTCAACAGTTTTCTTGTTACCATTTTCGTTTTCCTAATGAACCTTGCCATATCTCTTACTAGATCCCCCAAAATGTTACTTCCAAGTCTCTAATATGCATAATCAACCTCTCTTTTAAAAGTATGTTGTACATTGTAAGAAATAGTGTTGCCTAGTTTCTATCTTGTCATTCTTAAATGCTCACAATAGCCTTTACTCTTATAAATCCTTTAATTATTTCCATCTTCATGTTTCACATCTTAACCTTTATGAAAATGTTTTAAGTTTATTTGTGAAATATTAAACTTCGAATACTTTTATACTTTGAATATCACTATAATATCATTGTCTGCTAATAAAAAATATGTATTTATTATTATTATTAACTATTTTTAAGGTCATGGCCAAGTTAGACGCTAAATTGGTGTATGGGACCCCCTTGTTTGTGAAACAAGGGACCCACCTCCGTGCAGCGATTTTAGTTCTAATTCTATGAAAGCATACATATTCTACTCCCTCTGGTTTTGAACTTGAGGAAACACAGGCTCTTAACCATTAGGCCCACTCAAATTGTATATTTATTAAATACTTTATTTAACAATTTTCTTTTTATTTTTATTTTTTCAATTTATTTACTACAATACTATTAATATGTCATTTTCCTTTTTTATCTCATCTTTAATGATTTTTAATTATAACTTATTTTGTCCATAACTACTCTCCGAGTGTCATTTTAACACTCATTAATGGTTAACTTTATTCTCAACTTGTAGAATAATTTTGGCCAACAAAAATGTTACTATGGTGGCTATGCTTAAAAAAAAGGGAAAAATATTAAAATATTTTTAATTAAATTTTTCTAAAATATAATTAAAAATCTTTAAAACATTTAAAATTAAATTGTTAAGTCTATAATCATCCGACTAACTTTAAAAAATAAATAAATAAATGGTTTTCAAGTTACCTAACATTATGATATAACTAAAAAAATCACGCCAAATTTAAATGAAAAACCTAAAACATAAATGGTGCACACTCCACCGTATTTAAAAATAAAAAATAAAAAAATAATATGGATATGATGTAATGATAAAACGATGTCACTATACATGCATGATGGATGGATGCAAATGCTTGGCAGGTGTGATACATGTACTGTCATTGTCAGTCGCCATAGTAACAACGTTTAATGAATAGATTACTCTTGCGGCGGCCAATGACAGTCCTTCGAGATTGACGGCGTTGGTGCCGCATTTCGTTACGTGCACGCGTACGCAAAAGCGCACGCAGCACCATGCACTCGTGGTCAAATTTCTACATGTGAAAACATAAATGATGAAAGCGACATTTGTGAACCGCTCGCTCGTGGTACATACGAAAGAAACGGCGCACTCCACGGAATGCCAGCTGTTACATCATCACTCCGGAATCAGCAGGATATTCCTTAAGAGTTAAATGTTCCGCGTAGTTACCTGTGTTATACGTATGTGGTCGTAGCTGACGTCGTGGTTGGAAAAAGCGAAGATGGTCGACAGCGGTGGGGAGGACACGCGGCAACATGCGAATGGAGAGGCTGAATGATTTGAAAAACGTCGGCGGCCGCCCTTTAATGCTGCCTCCTCTGGAACCTGGGTCCCACCCGCTGTCGGATTTATTGATGCAAACGTGTTCGTACAATTTCACCTGCGGTGAGAGCACGCTGTGTCATTTTCACCCGGGTGATTGTTCTTATATTTACTCTTTTTACCGGGCGAGCACTCAACTTGTAAGTAACGCCACGGTCACCACGGATGATTGATTTGACATGGCGGCTTTCTAGAGCGCTTACTGGTCTCGCCAAAGTTGATGGCAAAAATACTTTTTGGACGGAAACTATTGAACAAATTTGTTGAGGGCGCTCCCAAGCCATTAAATTTTGTGTTTTTTAAAAGATGGAGAGGGAGCCTCGTATGATTTTTTTGAAATTTATGGTTTAGATGATATCTAATAGTAATGATTATTATTAGGATAATTATTATTAGTATTTATATGTTTTTAAATTTATATAAAAAAAAATTAGTTAATTTTTTTTTTTTTTATTGTCATATGAAATTTATAGGTATTTTTAGTTCCAACGCTGTGGTCTAATGATTATATGTGGAGGTTTGGTCCCTACAAGCCCTGTGATCCAATCTTGGGCATGATTATGTATATTTGTGAGTTGTTCCAGGCGTGATTTCTCCAATTGAAAAAAAGAAAAATCATAGTTTTGCCCACTAACCATCGGAGTGTGTCCCGAGGGAAACCAACTAAATCACGGTGAAGACAATTGACTTGTATCAAAACCATCAAAATTATCAGGAAACCAACTAAATCACGGTGAGGACAGTTAACTTGTATCAAAACCATCAAAATTCTCTAGTTGTAATTTCCGTTCTAGCTGGTCTACTTCTAAGCAATTGTCTTAAAATGATATCAAACTCGCTACATGTCATCTACTAGTTGCAACTGACCATACATCTAACTTATAAAAGAAAAGAAGTTTCTAAAGCCAAAACATAAGCCAAGGAGATTGGGTGATCGTCATTTGTCAGAAGATGTTACTAGGGTCGAATCCTAAGCACTTGAGCCTGCTAGAGATTTGAGGCCGCACTGAAGGTGATTTTCTATATGTGCCAAGTTGACATCGAGGCTTACTAAACAAGAGTGCTAGTAGCATTGGACTCTTTAGATTTCATTGAGGCATGCAATGATTTCCTTGTGGTCCTTGTATTTTTCTTTGAGCACCTGACCTTGGAGCATCTTCATTTGCCAATGACGAGCGATGGAATTAAGGTATTGGTTGCGATGTCCAGTGGTGTGGCCATGGTCCATGACCTAGCTAACAATTTTAGTTTGAATCTTAGAGTCGAAAAAGCTCTGACAATCATTGGTGGTTAAAACTTCCAACTATTGGATTTCCACCTAAAATTCAGGTGGAATAGTGGAATGAAAAATGACAGTGGTAGACTAGATTGAGTTTGAGCATAAGGCATGCTCAAGGGACCATGACCTCCAAACCCCCGACAAGAGCTCATTCTTTAGCGAGGCATAATGTTTGGGAATAGATAGGGCACAAGATTGGTAAACCCCTAGAGGGAGCACAAACTAGTGAACCAACCCAAACTAAACAAAGACAAAGTTGTGAGGAAATGTATGCATTGCACCCAAGCTAACCAAGGGATGGGGTGAGGCAGGGGTAACGTAGGGGGCAGTTCTAGGGGGTATCTATGAGTGGGGACTATTGGCCAAATTAACTAAAAAAATCCAAAAGGTTTCAATGCCACCAAGACACCCTATAAACCATAAACATAATTCCACCATGCAAAGAAACTCAATCCAGTAAACTTGCAAATATTGGATGAGTTACCCTTGCGTTGACAGCCCACCGGGCTCAGAAGTGTTGTTGTTGAAGCTCCCCACTCCTCTAAATGTTACAAATTCCCAGATTGGCAAACCTTGTGACCTCTCCCTTGCTCTATAATTGAAACTCTATCAAAAGATGGATGAGGTGAGGTTCCAAGCCAGGGGGCCCATGCCTCCATAAACTAGTGAGCCAAAAAAGATAGCGCCATGGTGGAAATATCCAACCTGCCACTGGGAGTCACCTTGTGTATAACAAAAAAACTCAGGGCAGTGATAAGGAAGGCAAGAGGGGCCATTGGAAGTGGAGTATGCCATCTTAATGTGAAGGAGTATTAACTTTGTTGGGATGTACGAGTGCATGGGGTACAATGGTCATGCCATCCTGCCTCATTAATGCAACCAACGGCGACAAGGTGGTAGGCTTTCGCCCAATCACCTGTCTGTTGGCTCAATTTTCAACACCTTGGATGTGGATATATTTTTATAATTGAGTGATATAAATATTTTGAAATTGAAATTTAATGTAAGTGTATTTAGATATTTTAAAAGAAAGTACTTTTTATCCTTCATCTTTTTAATATCATAAAGATGCCAAATTCTTTCATTACATCGTGTTTTAGGATTCCTCTAACACTTTGTTTCACTATGGAGCTCTTTAGAATTTGTTCTTATTTACTAATATTGATTTTGTTCTTTAAATTAGTTATACTGAAAGGTACCTTTAATCATTTAAATTGGGGTTGATGATCTCTTTATAACACCTTTGTCTTTTGTTATCCTTTATTTCTTCATTGCACCACAAGTTTTCCTTAAATCTAGATGTAATGGTATTTTTAATGGTATCAATATTATGTAAAGTGATGTCATCTTCTATGCATCAATGGTTTAGCTAAGAACTATCATCTTTATGTCATCCTCTCTTAAGTTATTTGTTAATCTAATTGCAGTTTGAAGCAATCCATGAAAGCCTCTTGCCTTTAGTGTTAGTTATTTTATGCTTATACATGATACCTCATCATAGTCATACTCTCAATGGATAAAACACGAGTTTTTAAGAGGAGAGTTGGATAGGGTGTATTTATCTTAGTTTTAAGATTATAAATTATACACTCTACTTACCTCCAAGATTCTCTATAAACATTGTATCTCAAATTTCATATCCATATATATAAGATAACAAGAGTAATAAGGCTATGAAATTTTTTTTTTTTTTTTTTCTTGGAACTATGAATAATTTATTTTTTTCTCTAGAACTAGGAACTTGTTGATTTACAATGGTTCTAAAAACCCAAAAGGGCTTTCCACCCTCTATTAATCATCTTCTCAATGCCTCTAATTCTAGTTAAGGTTGTGATTGATGCCAACTTGGAAATATTTGTATGAGTTAATTTCCTCTTAAGGTATTTTGCATAGGTGAAATTAGCATAAGTGATATTAATGAATTTTATTGTCATAACTTTTGTCTTATCAGTGTTTCCTAACATATGACTGTTTCGTAACATATCACTGCTAAAACAAAAATCTTAGATAACCTTTATCTTTAAGATACATAACTTACACAAAAATTAATCCTATTTAAAAAATTATAATACCAATGATATTTATAATGGATGTAGTCCAACTTATAGATGAAATGGTATTTTTAGAGAATTTTTCCTAATTAATTTTAATCAAAATCTGACCAATATTTTTTTTGATAGAATGACTATATTTTATATTAAAACATTAAATTTCATTGCCAAAACCATTTACACATGTCTCTATATAACAAAGTTAGTTTTCTTGCCTCCCGAATTTTTTACACTAATATCGCCCATAAACCTTACAAAACTTTCCCAAAAAGGTTCAAATTTGCAGTACATATTTCATCTTTAACTAAAATTTCCAAGAGGGGCCTACTTTTGGATTATTTCTGGTTGCTACCTGTTTTGCCCGGTCCTGACCAGTGCCCAATAACGCTCCTTCAATTATAGCTTCTTGCAGGTTCATTGCTGGGATAAAGAAGCCCTTCTCGTCATCATCCTTGACACTCCACACAACTTGGGATCTTGTCTTCAGTAAGAGTATCTCTGTCTCCAGTCCTCTCCCACGCCTCTCTCTGTAGTACGAACCTTGGAGAGTAACTGAACTGAACGAGCCCTTCTCACGATGGATGCACCAACTATCTCAGGGCACGCGAGAAGGTATCCTGAAATTCCGCGCACATTTTTTCAATTTGAAATGTCATGCGCGAAGACATTTGAAATCCTTGGTCCCGAGCCAAGCACTGAATGCATTAAATTCACGTCTTATCTACACTACCATTGGATTCTGGAGTCAGAGTTGTTAAGATTCCAGAAATTATGAATGTTGTGGAGTTGCCGGAACAGAGATTTGTGTCACGGTTCATAAATCCATGGTCATGTATAACCATCCATTAGCTTCTATATGATCGTCTGACACAAACAGGCCGTGCACATATTAATAGACCTATCACTGTCACGTACTCTTAAAGCGTTAAATAGTTTATAGCGATGGAAATAAGGCTGGGCGAATGCTATTTCCAACTTTATAGTATTATAAATGCGTGTTTGACAAGGAAGGGAAATAGCGTTTGTCCTCTCTCTATGCTCTATTTATTTGTTCATGTATTGTGGAGAGAGAAAGCAAGTGCTATTTCTCACACTTATCAGCACACATTTATATTATGAGATTGGAAATAGGAATCGCCATAAAATTTGCCCAAAAAAATCACTTAAGTGCATTAATTTTCCTGGATTTGATTACCATACACTTAGAATGAAATGACCTCCCGAATTTTCGCATTAATTTCTTTTGCATTCATAGGATTGGAGTCCAGGACCTTGCTCCATTTTACTGCTCCTTGCTCAAGCTGAGAGCCAAGCTTGACAAACTTATCTGGCTCATCATTCATATTTCTAGGAATATGTTGAAAGGATATATCTTCAAATCTTAAGCAGTAGAGGGAAATCTGCTGAACAATTGAGGGAAAAAGATGGTAGGCTTCCAGATATTACTTTCGAAATTTGCCCTATAACAACCATTAAATTATTCACCGAGAATTATTTATTTTTTTATTATTTTGCTCATGGTTATGTCTAGACCTTTTCAAAATGCCCATAATTTGACTGGTTGTTTGTTGTTGTTTCTAAGCTCCAAATGAAGTTGTACCCCTCTTGTTCTTCGAGGCTAAAAATCACCCCTCTGGTTTTTTTATTCTTTTGCTCATGGTTATGTCTAGACCTTTCCAAAATGCCCATAATTTGACTTGGTTGTTTGTTGTTGTTTCTAAGCTCCAAGCGAAGTTGTACACCTCTTGTTCTTAGAGGCTAAAAATCACCCCTCTGGCTCCTACCACTTCTAAAATCCATTAGAGATTGTAAAAAACTTGAATGTAATTTTATAATTATATTGCCTCAAGCACCCTCAATCCATTTATATATTCATACATATATTTTAAATAACAAAAACTCACAATTTTATTTGAAATTATATCATTAAATTCTGATAAAAAAAAAAAAATCATTTCATATATAAATTAAACTCCACTTTTATAATATATTTATAAAAATAAATTCCACCATCTTATTTTTAAACTTTTTAATTTTAAACGCAAACTAATAAAAAATAATAATGAACTTTTCGTTACATCCAATATATCCATCTTGCCCAACATGGATACTGGAGTGATGTCGTGAATAGGTGAAAAGAAATTTAGCTTCCAAAAGATTTTTTAAAATATATTTCTAAATTCTCGCTCGTATCATGAATTTTTTTTAAAATTAATATTTATATGTAATATTTTTTAATATATATATATAACTATTTGCTTTCGGGAAAAATACCCAGGTTGATGAATAAACATTATCTTGTTTTTCCTTTTTTAAGGTTGTTCTTTTACTTTTACATACGATATCGTATCTCGATTTTTTATCCACAAGATTGATATAGCCATTTTGTCTTCCGGTGATAGTATATATATTTTATTTTTTATAATAAGAAGTGAATAACTAATTAATTTTTATTTTATTAATTCTATTAAATTTAGATACAATTTATATAAATTTTAAAAATAAAAGTTTTAAAATTTAAAATGATAATTTTATTTAATTTAAAAAAACATCTCTTGATTTTAAAAGTGGAGGGAGTGGTCTTTTTTTTGTAGCTTTCTATAAATTTAACGAAATAAATTTAACTTTCCAAAAATATTGAATTTTGATAAATTTAAAGTTTGTAGGACAAAGTAGACGGTGAACATTTTTACATTGTACTGTAATTCCAGGGATTATAGTGAGCTCGGGAAGCTTCTCTCCAAGCTTTTTGAGCATAGGAATAAAATCTTAAATCAAAATAAATAATTTGTTTATTTAGGTCCGATAAATCATTGTTTGGTCTCAGCGCACGTTAACCACCACCACCATCATCATCATCATCATCATTACCATATAGTGTCCAAAATTTATGTAAATTTGTTAAATTTTAGCATTTTTCTAGTATTATTTTTCAAAAATTAAAGTAATTGTTTTTTTTTTCATTTTCCTTCTAAATTTTTGAAAAAGAAATTTAAAAATTTAATGTTGAAGATAACGATGAAATTAAATTAATTAAAAATACAATGTTGACCACAAGGATGAAATTTCTTTAATATGAACAAATTGTGACCTTGAACAAAAAGGATTGGTAAATACCCAACATCTTTTCATAGAATTTCTTTTCCTTTACATGTCTAAAATGTATGTAATAGTGATATTTCTAGATATTGTTAGTGTGTAAATGGTTTGAGGATATTGTCCAAAGTTTGAGATGGACACTGTACCATCTTCCAGAATCAAAGAAGCAAAGTGATTAGAAAAGAGAGTATGAAGGAATTTTTAAAGTGTGTCTACCACTTTAAAAAATCTTTCATGCTCTCTTTTCTAATCATTTACCTTTCTTTGGTCCCTGACGATGGCTAGAATGCCCACCCCAAATGTCCACACTATCCTGAATCCATTTATACAGTAACAATATCAAAAAATCCCCAAATATCAAACACAAGTCATTAACACACTAACAATATCCTTAAATATCATTCTTACATTAATTATAGACTTTGGAAGTGTACATTCTCTTATGTCCAAAATTTGTCAAATATTTACCATTCAAATTCCCATTTAAAATTTTGAAAAAACAATTTCTCAATTATATAATAAATAGTATGATTTTAAAATTTAAATTTAGAAAATTTGAGGCTATGGCACTAAAAATAAAAGGAAATACCTACCTATTTTGTTAAATTTTCAATTTACTTACATATTTTTGTCAAATTTTCAATTTTTAGGTTTTTTAATAAAATTTATAAAATAAAAATAAAATTTAGCAGATTAATGATTTTATCTTTCCTCATGAAAATTATATTAATGAACAAGTGTAATATGCAGTGTCGCTACTTAATCCTGAGCTCTTATGCAAAAAAATAATTAATTTTTTTTTCAGTAAGAAAAAATCAGCATGTTATATATTGAGAGAAATATATGGATCATGGATACAATTGAAGACTGCAGTCTTGGTATAATGGTCTGCATCTTGACCTCGGTCAGAATAGACGAGGGAAGAAAATACATATATAAATGGATCCGAATGAGCGCATATGATTGCGTAACAGCATGTGGAACATAAAGAGAGCATATGAGCGCATGAGTTGACATGGAAATCATAAAAGAGAGCAGCTGTGCGCTTGTGACTGCGCCAAGATAATGAGTGTGCCAAATATAAAGAGGGAACCAGAAAACAAAATATTACAGCCTTTGGATAATATTGAGAGAAACATTGACATATAAGAAAAATCCGAGCTTTTTTTTTTATGCAAAAAAATAATTAATAGCAAAATAATCCATATAAAAATAATTATAAAATAGTATAATATAGATTTATTACATAAAACATTAAAATATTCAAATACAATACTACAATTCTATATGCTATAATAAAAAATTAACTATTAAACCTATATTGTCTATATATTAAAAAAACAACTTTCGTTTCATACATTCTTAAATATATACAACATATTTTCCTAATTTTTTTAATAATATAACAAAATTAAATTTGTTCTGACCCTTTGGGGTTGAAACGTCGACATTAAAAATATAATACTGTGGATAATCCGGATCATGCTATTCCAAAAAACTACCATAAAAACTTAAAGTCTAATATAAAAATCCCATTTCAAATTAATGTAATTATAAATTCCAAAAATTTTATAAACCCTCGAAATAGTTTATAGAAATATAATGTTTTCTAAACTCCTCACATTTTCATTGAACTACGTGTCTTTGAATTTGAATATACCCAGGCAAGATTGAAATTTTAATAATTATAATATAATTTAAAAAATTATTAAAAACCTACAAGATGTTATAAAGTTTTTTTAATCAATTACAATTTAAATAATCAAACTATGCCAATAAAATTTAGAATTTAAAATTATCAAATTATGTTTTTTTTAACCAGATAAAAATAAAACTTACATCCAAATAAATTAAATAGTGACAATGTTGAGTCAACAAAATTACTATATTATATAACAAATTTAATGTAAAACCTATGTGTATGATACAAATTTCACCATCTTTAAAATCATCAATAGATGAACATAAATGGCAATACCTTCGACAAGCTGACCTCAGTACGTTACTTATATGATTTCAAAAAAACCAAACGAAATGATGCCACTTGGTTAGTAAAAGTTTATCAGGTTTAACCTTTGATAAGCAAAAGTTTTTTCTTGTTTCTTATGTTTGATAATTTATTTTCAAACTCCATAAAATTAGTGGTATATGAGCTAATTGAAAAAAGTCATTTATATTTTGAAAAATTGAAAATTATTTTTACATTTTCAAGCTTAAATTTTTTTTTCAAAATTTTATAGAATTTATTTAAAAATTATAAAATAAATTGAAAATCATTTTTTTAAGCAAACCAAAAATAATATAACTTAACTTGCTTTAAAAATAATACCTTCTCACATCATAATAATAAAAAAAATGAAATCACTATATCACTTTTAATAACACATAAACATTAAAAATATATATATATATATATATATATTATAAAATGTGGATTGATTGAGATTTTGTGCTCCGCTTTGTATAAAAACAAAAAGAAGTCCAAAACCATTTGAATTCATTGAATGTGATGCACCTTTTGATGGTTGGTTAAAATGGGAAAAAATTGCATTGCATGTATTTATGTGAAAGGTTTTGTTAGTGTTAGAAGATGGTCCATATAAAAAACATTGGTTTGTGTAAAAATTATATTAATAGAGTTGGTTAAGTGATAAATTTGACTAATTTTAATGGTTGAGACTTTGGTTGACATTTTGGTAGGCATGATTTTACATTTTAAAAATTATTTTAATCTAAAATTTATTATTTTAATTATTTTTGAAATATATGGGTTAATACAATGGTTTGAAAAAGGAGTAGCTTAAGTAGTTAGGAAAAATGTTGTTATTTTTATTATTTCAAATTTAATTTTTGCATGGGACATGCTGAGCTCATAATAAGTATATTGTTATAATGTCTTCAAGTCTTGTTGTTTAAGAGTCCCCTGAGGACCAAAACATCTTTCTCTATATATATAAAAGGTCGCGGTCAATTCAGACACTAAATTAGAGTATGGGAACATCAAATTAGAATATGGGACCCCCTTATTTGTGGCATAAGGGGTGCTTATTTCTTTATTATGGTTCCACTAAAATTAAGTGTGAATAAAGGATTATTAATGTTGTGTGATAATAAAAGTTTAAATTATGTGTGTCTATGTTCAAGGAGATAAAGTACGAAATTATATTGACTAGAAATTATAATGTCTAGGGTTAGTTGTGTTGTTGACTCTACTCTCAACAATTCGCTTGTTACCATTTCCATTTTCCCAACCAACCTTGCCATATCTCTTACTAGATCCCTTAAAATGTTGCTTCCAACTCTCTAATATGCATAATCAACACCTCTATGATTTACAAGTATACAATAGACTCTAGGAGAAAATGTTACTACTTGGAAATAATGCTTACATTAGTAAATTGATAGATTAGGATGGTTGGTTGTTGGAATTTCTTGAGAGATTATTTCAACAATATTCTCCTTATTTAGAATCAGTTGGATCTCATGAGCACTATTTCTGTGGCTTGTATTTTGGTTTTGTGTGAGAAATATACGAATAATTTTGTGTACCATGTCTACTACTTCAATTTCCTTTTTTGCTAAGATGGAGGAGTCATGAATTTATTTATTATGTACATATTAGGGCAGGAAATTGTTTGTAGCGTGAGAATATTAGTTTTGTGTTGAGTATGAATTGCGCACTCTGGCCAAGGTTGTGGTGAGAATATGTGTTCTAGTGGCAGTGACGGTGCAAGCCTTTGAGTGCGGCATCCAACAAAGACTAATTGATTGCATGCAACCCCTACTATGTTTTCACTGAACTTACACCTGACTATTGTAATATGATTTGATCATTCTTCTCTCCAACGCATTACAATGATGATGATTGAAAGGAGGAATGTAAATGCATTATTGAGATCATTGCGCCAAATCTTGGAAAGGCGAAGGCGAAAAAGCATGAATTCACACAAAACACAAGCTGCTTCTCTTCTATTGATCACACAAAACATGATGATTACAATGAACCTAGTGAAGGGTATTTAAACCTTTTCCAACTAGCTAATTGCCTAAATATCTTGACATGCAACCACATGCAATCACACACTCAAATTCGTCTATCACTTAACTCGACTTGACTCAACACTCAAACATGAACCACCCAACCACTCAATCACTCAGTTAACCGACTCTCTGTGTTTAGCTAACTCCTCATGTAGGAGTAATTATCTTATTTTAACACTCCCCCTTAATTACGACTTCTAAACTAAAACATGACTCATGAAAACTCAAACATGCCTGCTGGTCTATGTCTCAGCTAGGCTTAAAACACCCAAGTTTCTTCTATGAAACTCAAACACATCTTGTGCTAATGACTTAGTAAATATATCAGCCAATTGATCACTAGATTTAGAAGGCTTCAAGTGAACTTCACCATTGCTCACAAGTTCTCTAATAAAGTGATATCTAGTATCAATATGCTTGCTCTTCTGATGAAACACATTATTCTTGGATAGTGCAATCGCTAAGGTGTTGCCACAATATATTGTTGTTGATCCTTGTTGTTTTTGCTTGAGTCCATCAAGTACTCTTCTTAACCACACTGCTTGACATGTTGCTACATATTATGCTTCTGCCGACGAAAGTGTCACAATGGGTTGCTTCTTAGATGCCCATGAAATCACACTTGAACCAAGATGGAACACAAACCAGAAGTGCTCTTCCTATCATTCAAACTACCTGCAAAATCACTATCTGTGTATCCAATCAAATCCTTCTTTTTTGTGCTTGGATACATAATGTCACAATCTCTAGTTCTTACTATGTATCTCAGAATTCTTTTTCCCGCACTCCAATGTGTGTCTTTTGGAGTCTCCATAAATATGGAAATCAAAATCACTCCTTGCATGATATCCGGTCTTGTAGCTGTGAGATACATGAGGTTGCCAACCAATCTTTTGAGTTGGATTGACATGTGATCCTTCATCATCCTTGCTTAACTTTGTACTTGTTGCAACTGGTGTAGGGACTGGTTTGCAATTTTCCATCCTAAATCTTTTCAACAAATCTTTGGAATATTTATTTTGACAAATAAAAATTCCTTTTTCAGATTGCTCAACTTCTATGCCAAGAAAATATTTCATGAGACCAAGAACTGTCATCTCAAATTATTTCATCATGGCTGCTTTAAATTCATCTATCTCAAAATCACCTCTAAAATTCATGTCATCAACATATAAGAAAACAATCAAAATTTGTCCATGCTCATTTACCTTTGTGTATAAGGTAGGCTCAATGTTGCTTCTGCAAAATCCATTCTTGATCATGTAGCTATCAATTCTGCTATACCAAGCTCTAGGCGCTTGCTTTAGTCCATAGAGCACTTTCTTCAACCTGTAAACTTTCTCTTCATTACTCTCAACTTCATATCCTAGAGGTTGCTGCACATAAATTTCTTCTTCTAGAATTCCATTCAAGAAGGCTGATTTCACATCCATCTGATATACTTTCCACTTGTTCTGAGCTGTTGTGGCTAGAACTACTCTTACAGTATCCAATCTGGCTACCAGAGCAAACGTTTCTCCAAAGTCTATTCCTAGTTGCTACGAGAATCCTTTTGCTACAAGTCTTGCTTTAAATATGTCAATTTCACCTTTTTCATTCAACTTTGTCTTGTACACCCACTTCACATCAATGAGATTTTTGTCCTTTGGTAAATCAACCAAATCCCATGTGTCATTCTGTTCAATAGCTTCAATTTTTTCATCCATGGCTTGCACCCAATTTTCATCTTTGATTTCCTCTTCAAACGAAGAAGGTTGGAATGACAACAATGCAAAATTTGAACTAACATCCAAATCATCATAAATATCTTTCAAACTTCTCAACTTTCTCTTACCATTATTTGATTCATCACTTGACAAGAGATTTTTTAAGATAAGAGATTTTTTTTTGAAAAAGAAGCTTTGTAAAGCTTATTAAAAGAGAATTTTTTTGGGGGTTTTTTAAAGAGAAATTTTTGGAGAAGATGGCTTTCTCAAATTTCCAGCCCGAGTTCCCACCGTTTACAGGGAAAGATTATGATGTGTGGGCCATTAAGATGGCAACCACGTTGCAGGCACATGATGTTTGGGATTATGTCAAGTTTGGGTTTTCAGAACCTAAGAACGAAGAAGAAGAACAAGCTCTCAATAATACAAAGAGGGAACAATGGAAGAAAGACAAGAAGAAGAATGCACATGCATTGCAGCTTATTCAGCAGGGAGTGGACCGAGCAGTGTTCCAGAAGATTATGATCACGTCTTTAGCAAAAGTAGCATGGGAT
Source organism: Pinus tabuliformis (assembly GCA_031772625.1). Lineage (NCBI taxonomy): Eukaryota > Viridiplantae > Streptophyta > Pinopsida > Pinales > Pinaceae > Pinus > Pinus tabuliformis. Next base: position 420,042,649 of record CM062819.1, on the reverse strand, counting down.
ACTTTGGCGACAAACTATAAAGGTATGGCCAAAGTCAATATTGTTAAGTTGCAGAATACTAGGAGAGATTTTGAAAGTCTACAGATGAAGGAGACAAAGGACATCGATTATTTCATGAATCAGGTCATAACTGTTGTAAATCAGTTAAAGATTTATGGTGAATATATAAAAGATCAAAGAGTGGTTGAGAAGGTCCTCCGATCTTTGTCTACCAAATTTGATGTTGTGGTAGCAGCCATAGAAGAAGCCAAGGATTTGGCATCATTGACAGTTGATGAGCTGATGGGATCACTTCTATCGCATGAGGCAAGGATAGACAGAAATAAGGATTCTACTTTAGAGACCGTTTTCAAAAGTCAATCTTTTATTTCAAGAGACAAAGGTCGAGGCAGAAGTAGATCGAGAGGCAGAGGACGAAGCGGAAGATATGGTGGTCAGAGAGATGACCCAGAAGAGTATGAACATGCAAGTGGAAGCAACTACAGAAGCTTCAACAATAATCAAAGAGTTGATAAATCGAAGGTGAGATGTTATTATTGCAATAAATTTGGTCATTATGCTCATGATTGTAGGAAGAAAATAGCTGATCAAGGGAACCAGAGAGCTAATGTCACTACAGAGAGTACTAACTCCATGTTCCTAGCTTGCCATACCATGCATGAACCTTCTGCTAGTGTGTGGCTATTAGACAGTGGTTGCAGTAACCACATGACAAGCAACAAGGATTTGGTTGCAAATTTCGATCAATCTGTGAAAACAGAGGTAAAGTTGGGGACTGACAAAACTGTGGAAGTAGATGGCAAAGGAGTGGTCAACATTCTGACCAAGCAGGGGGAGCCGAAGACAATCTTAGAGGTATATTATGTTCCTAGTCTCAAAATAACTTGTTAAGTGTTGGTTAATTGACATAGAAAGGATACAGAGTTATCTTTCAAGGTCAAGAAGTTGTTATATATGACAAGCCCCCAAGCAAGCAACTGATAGCAAAGGTGCAGATGACGAGGAACATACTCTTTCCTCTAATTTTGAATTACAGTGGTCAGGTGAGTTCTTTTACAGTTGCATGTTCTAATGATTATTGGTTATGGCACTTTCGATTTGGAAACTTGCACTTTTCTGGTTTAAGATTGTTGCAGCAAAAACAAATGGTCAAAGGATTACCTCCCATCAAAGAACCTGCTAGTACTTGTGAGTGTTGCATCTTGGGAAAGCAACACCGTGAAAGTTTTCCAAAGGGAGTTGCATACAGAGCAAAGAAACCTCTTGAGCTAGTGCATACAGACTTGTGTGGACCTATGAGGACACAGTTGATTGGTGGAAGTTGCTACTTCCTCACTTTCATTGATGACTACAACAGAAAGAGCCTATGATCCTACTCCTCTTCCTCGTCTTTACAATGTCCTTGTGTTTTGGTGATGGGGTGCTATTTTTCAATGGAACTGGTAAAGGAGAGCTTCATACCTTTTGAGCAATGGTGGCATGTGCCACATAATTTCCTCAGAATTCAATTCCTGGTTATCGCTCTGCATTCGTTTACTCTTTCAGGGCAGCGACGACTATGACAAACTTCATATTCGATCAATATTGGAACGTCAAAATTGACGATTCATTTATAATTCGAGTTGTTTTGTTCCTGATGAATATGAAGAAGGTCATCTCTTAGATCAAATAGTTGATCATAAGACAATTCTGAGATCCTGAAGTGCAAAATCTTTTGCATATCTTGTCGTTCAACATTAACGAAGGACTTGACAAGGATAGGATTGCATGAATATGGCATCGACGAAGTCAAAATCATCATCCTTGACCCTATTTTTTGAACTCTAATTCACATAATGCACCGCGCCACAATTTTAATCTTGTCATTGCACAACCAAGCCCTTGGGCACCTAGAATGAAATGTTTTCAATATGAAGTGCGGATTAAACACCAAAACCTGGATGCAGCCTCGAAATGCGTAAGGATGCTCATTAAGACTTTGTATTTATTATTTCAATGTAAGGGTGAAATATGTAAGCAAGATTTTTTATCTTTATATTTTGAATTAATATAAGGAACAGATCAGAACTTCACCCATCAAATATTTGATGGTGCTTTATGGGTTTTGTGGCCATCTGCAACAATTTTGTCTTTACTCTTGATACCAGTGACATCTTTGTTCCTGAGAATGTTGTTGTAATGTTAACAACAACGTTGATGTAAAAGGGCTTTAGTTTTTCAGCAGTGAGTGAAAAGGTGGAATCACATAAAATGGTAATTGGTTTTGTAGTAATGGTGTTTGTTAGTTTTTCTATCTTTGTTTGTGTGAAATGCAAAAGGTGTAAAACCAATTAATGAACAAAGGAATATAATTAAATTAGTGGTTCTCACTATTCTTAGGTGTCAAGGGAACGTATCACTAATTTGATTGTATGAGTCTTATACATTGATGGATCTTGTTGTGCTTCATGCTTCAAGACATAAGTTATAGGTTATGTTATGAGATCCATGTGTGCAGAAATGTCAGTTGCATAATTAACTGTTGGATATAGTCCATTATTAAGAAAAGTCTTTCGAGAGATCGAGAAACGTCAATTATACAAAATTCGTCAAAGATGGAGGCGTTTATGTTTTAAATGGAGTTGAAGTGACAACTTGAAGATGAGGTGGTGAAAAAAGAGCAGTGCTTGCGGGATTCTAGAGTGGATATAAGTGTTGATGAAAACCATACATATATATTTGACTATAAGTAATTTATGATTCGTGTGATACTTTTTGTAATGAGGTAACATAAGCATTAAAAGGGGGACTTCGAAATAATGCTTACATTAGTAAATTGATAGATTATGTTGGTTGGTTGTTGGAATTTGTTGAGAGATTCTCTCAACAATATTCTCCTTGTTTGGAGTATATTGGATCTCATGAGCATTATTTATGTGGCTTGTATTTTGGTTTTGTGTAAGAAATATACGAATAGTTTTGTGCACCATGTCTACTCCTTCAATTCGTAGGTTTTAACCTTGTACAACAATTACTTGCAAAGAGTTCTTAAAACAGAAAATATACAATGGCGAGAACATAAAACAAATACACAAAGATAATACACAAATTTTTCCCTGGATCCCAAAACCGGGATTACCGGATTGTTTTTTCATTATATTATCCTTTCAATGTTAATATATATATATATATATATATATATATATATATATATATATATATATATATATATATATATATATATATATATATATATATATATAATATACACACACACATGTCGAAGCATTCATAAATCCCAATCCATTTAGACCTCGATTAGAACATAATTGTAGTTCCTTTGACCAGATCTACAAAATATCATAGGCAGAAAACCATCATGCCCAAAACCATGTGCAAAACCCATGCAAAAAACCATCGGTAGGTCTACCCACCTACTATAGGGTCCAAAAAAAATCCTGGGGCGTTGCCCTAGACCCGGTCTCCTTGTTTGCCGCCCCCTACTACGCACATGCGACTAGTCGTGGAAAGAATATAACACACACCCAACACAATTTCCTTTTTTACCTACTTTATATCTTATCATTCTCAAATGCTCATTATAACCTTTACTTTTACAAATCTTTTAATTATTTCCATCTTTATTTTTCACATCTTAACTTTTATAAAAAACATTTTAAATTTATCTAAGAAATATTAAATGGAAGATACTTTTATACTTTAATCTTCTCCCATTTATTAAAATTACCATTTTAATATTATTTTTTACTTATAATAATTTTTTATTCAGCAAGCTCCATTTTTCATTTTTTAATCTTATTTCAATTCGTTTACTACAATGCTATTGCTATGTCCTTTTCCTCCTTTTTATATAATCCTGAATTATTTTAATTTGTAACTTATTTGTTGTCCATAACTACACTCCCAAAATCATCTTAGTACACATTAATGGTTAACCTTATTCTCAACTTGTAAAGTAACTTTGGCACACAAGAATGTGACTATGCTAATTGATATAGAAAAATATTTTATTATTAGAAATAAAATTATATATATATATATATATATATATATATAGATAGATAAATAATAGTTAAACTACTGAATTTATATAATCTAAATATCTCAAAAATGTTGTAAAACAAAAAATTTATTTATACTTTCACAAATATATTTTAAGTAACATAATATTGTTATTCACTAAAAAAATATCGGATTTAGATGGAAAACCTAAAACATAAAAGGTTAACATTCATCTTATTTAAAAGAAAAAACTGTGTGTATTATGTATGTTAAAATGATAGAGAGATGTTGATCATTAACCATACATGCATGATGGATACATGCAAATGCTTACTAAAATGAGACATTATGTGATACATGTACTGTCATTGTCCGTCGTCATAGTAACTGTAACTTCCCACTCCACATTGACCGACTTTTACAAGCTCACTAGGGTAAACGTGAGTGTAGAGTTACTATGCATGACCCAAAATCTAAGATCCGGTTATGGAAATGGGGTCCACTTATCCAAAAAAATTGTAACGCCCAAGGACACATGATCACACTAATATCAGACAATCTTTCCCTGGGATCACTTTCCCTGTGCATAGGCCACTATTCAACCTAACTTTACTGCCTAGTTGCATGCATGCAAGCCTGCCAGTGCGACCAAAGGGCTCCAACCACATGCATAACCCATCCTCCATGTGGTTATGGATGAAATTTTCTTCACATGTGCATGCGGCTATGTGCAAAATTTCCTTCACTTGTGCATGCACCCATGGACCGGTTCCAGTATTTTTAGGGCTAACCTATAGGCCATATGCCCAGAACTTTCCAAGACTCATTCAACAAGGTTAATGTGTCTATATACTCCAGTTTAGGAAATTTTCTTTCTCAAACTTGTCCAATACACACGAATCATTTATACAAACACTTTGTAAACATAGTACCTGTAAGTCATGAATGCATGTCCATTCATTGTTTCATTAGTGTCATCAAAGGATCTTCAAGAAGGCTCACTGCCCTCTCATACTAGTTGCATAAAAATAGGTTGATTCATAGATACATATAACCTATTCAATAAATTATCAAACCATGAGCAAGATCAATAACAAGAGCATATCATATCATAAGAGATATATCATGCATGTAACCAACATTTAACCTGAATGAAGCAACGACAAACAAGTCATATAATCACATAATAAACCAAAACTTGTGCTCATTGATCTCATTAAAGAATAACACATAATAACATATGCATAGTGCCAACCAAGTCAAGGACTTCCACATACCACTCGGCCATAGATTGGGCTGAACCAAATATTTCTTTCAACCAATCACCCCCATTCCATATTCCAAACATGAATGTGGGATCACATAGGATAACCAAACATGGATTTTGGAGCAAACCACCTCCACCCTCAAGTCACAATGGTTTCACCTAAACCTGTCTAGAAACTACCAAACCAATACAAGCTTGGATGTCTCAAAATTTCTTCACCATACCTAGAGGAATTTTCCTGTCTCCAACCACCGGTCAAGAGCTTCCCAAAGAAAACCATCTCTTCCCTCAACCCTTTGGATTTTCTTGAGACCACCTCAACAGGATCCAAAATCTAACAACAATCCAGAGCTCAACCAAATAGGGAACCCACTACATCATGGTTATTAAGGAAATGACAAATGGAAAGATTGTACATGACTGTTAATCCTGGAAAATTCCCATCCCAATGTAGCAAAAATGACTAATAAAACAGTGCATAAACCATGCATCATAATCCTAGAAAGATAATCAAGATACACACTCTTACCTGCAAATCCTCATTTATTTTCTTCCCTTGCTTGCTGTTGTCCCAATATTCTTCTTGGTTGCCCTCGAATTCCTCTTATGCTCCTTGATTTCCTTTCTTGTCTCTTGCTTTTGTCCAAGTTCTCTTCTCTTCTCTTCCTTGTTGGTGTGTTCTCTCTTGATTTCCCCCCAAAGTGAATGAATGAATGTATCTCCCATTTATTTTTCTTTTCTTTTCCTTTTTCCTTCATTTTCCCTTGCATGCGTATTTTTAATTTTCCCTTGCATGGAATTTATTTCATTTCCTTTATTTCTTTTGCATCCTTGCCACATGTTCCTTGCTAGCCTATAATAAATAATTTGTCTTTTATTGTCTTTTACCTCTTGCCAATGCCAATAATAAATAATTAACCACAAGAAGACCCTAATGTTTGGAATACATGTCCCATGGCCTTGGTTTTATTTTTTCTTTTTATCATTCCCTTTTATTTACATGAAAACTTAACCCGAGGTTGTTACAAAACCCTCCCCCTTGGGAGAACACCATCCTTAATGTTCTATGACACTTATGACAAGACAAAATTGTTGAAAGCATGACAAACATACTGCTTATTGGATATTTATAAAAACAACTCGATATATATATATATATATAGAGAGAGAGAGAGAGAGAGAGAGAGAGATACCCAAGCATATTTGATTTATCCAACATATAAAGAAGGTTATAATGCCCACATCTAAGCAACCATGTCCCATGTAGCTTCATCAGGCCCAAAGTGCTTCCATTGCACTTTAACTTGCTTTATTACTCGGTTCCAGAGCATGAGCTTCTTCTGTTGTAGGATGCATTGAGGCTTTGGCTAGAACTCTCCTTTTGGTTCCACTTACAACATATACCAATCAAACACATCATCAACATCTCATATATATTAATATATATATATATATATATATATATAGAAGAGAAACATGGAAAACATCATGGACTTTAACCGATGGAGAAAAAGAAACTTTGTATGCCACTAGTTCAATCTTATCAAGGATCTCAAAGGGCCCACAATACCGAGGTGCCAACTTGGCACATGACCTAATCTTGAAGGATCTCTTCGTTGGCTTGATACACAAGTACACATGCTCTCCAACCTGAAACTCCTTGAATAATCTATGTTGATCTGCATACCTCTTCTATCTATCATGTGCTTCCTTCAAATTCTTCTTGATAACCTGCTTTTCTTGCTCCATTTCTCTCAACATATCCATTCTAATCAACACCGTGTTCACTAGATAACTCTAGCTAATAGGAGTATTACAACTTCTCCCATAGAGAGCCTCAAATGGAATCATCTTCAAGGATTTCCGATACCCATTATTATTGAGAATAGCAACAAGAAATGCTAAAAATAGAAAGAGCTGGGTAGCTGTGGGAGCTAAGGCTTTGTGTAATTCTGATTTATTTCCACCTTGTATGATAATACAGATAGCGGGGTTTTTAGCTGAGGCTTTCCCCTGAGTATTCTTCTGTGTTTCATGTGTATTGATTCTTCTTCTCTGTTATATGTGTTCCGCTTGATCTTGCTCAAATATATTAAGCTTCCGCAAGTTTGGTTGTAGAAGTAGATTAAGTATTTTGCTTTAGTTATATTGCATAATCAGGTTAATCTACAATGAGAATTTCTACATGGTATTAGAGGCTAGTTTATCGGAGCTGTGAACAGTATATGGAGAAGAAAATTCGAATTTTGAAGTTTGGGGTTGCAGGTGCAAATTGAATTCATATCATACTTTTAAAAAAAATATTGAGATGGGACATTATGCGACTAATTGCCCATCGAAGAAGTCCAAGAAGGGATCCTCAAAAGGATCTGAAGGTGAGGCATTAGCCTCTCATTTCGAGATGGACTTCACCCTCATCGCATGCATGGTGTCATCGATGATGGGTTGTGGTTGGTTTTTTGATAGTGGAGCCTCATTCCACATGACCGGCGATAAAAGTTTATTTAGTACCTTGGAGGAGAAAGACCTCAAGATGCGCATAGAGATGGGTGACGATGAAAGATATAGTATTTCAGGAGTGGGCACGGTTGCTTTTTAGAGAGAGCATGGAGCTCTTATCACCTTGACAGATGTGAATGTAGGAATTTACAGGGTAAGTTCCTCAGACAGAACACCAAAGGACACGGCCCTCAAATAGCTCTGATACCATGTAGGAATTTACAGGGTAAGTTCCTCAGACAGAACACCAAAGGACACCGCTCACAAACAGATCACAGATCAATACACCAGTATTTTGACATGGTTAAAACCCTCAAAGAGGGAAACAGTCCACGACCTGAGCCAACACGGCCACTTCAGGAAATTTATTAATAAAAGAATGAAAATTTACATATGCTTCTCTCATAGACGGATTACCCTACAAATGACCCTCCATGCGCTTTAAATAGAATTCATGGACCAATCGGGTGTTAAGCCACGGATCAAGTGTCGGTAATACCGAGGAGAGAATGAACCGTCATATCACTACATATCGTGATCATCGGATTGTAAGTTACAAAATGTACAAGGTAAAGAAACACACTTTACCTAACTCTATACTAGACCAAGTTGTATGGGGATCCAAATCTGAAGCCGGTAGAACTGCATCCGACTGCCGTTTCCTAGATCTACTGTTTCTGACTGCTTTCGGGCCGAGAGGACTGCTCTGTTGTGTTGGGAGCATCTGCTCCAGTGAGGAACCCCTTTCGTTTCACGCGAAAAGGTTTCCGGTAGCCCTAGCTGCGTCATTTTTTAGATCTGGAGGTATACAGTGTTTATTTGCAGTTTACAGTTATTTTCTCTCTGTTTATTTCGGTTTCGGTTTATTTAGCTCTTTTTATTACCGGATCTATACCTTTCATTTCTGCATATGCTCTTTGCTCTGCGACTCTGTGCGATCTGGGCAAATCAGAAACAGAAAGGAAGGATTTTCTCATGCGTATGCTCTTTTCCGTTGCACCTTAGTGTGATCTCGGAAAATCAGAAACATTGAGGAAAATATTTAGTTTCCGGCTAAAGCTAACTTTGAGCCGCAAGGTTTATTTTTGAAAATATTTAGTTTTTCGGCTAAAGCTAACTTCGAGCCGCAAGGTTCGTTTTTTTCGTATGTCTGTGTTGGGTTTTGTGTTTTTTGTTTTGTAGGGAAAAAGAGCCTTCTCAAAGCAAGCACGCAACCCAAAGCATCAACCCCCCCCCTCTCTCTCTCTCTCTCTCTCAAACTTTTTGTATAGCTCACTTGGTGCAAAGCTAATTTATGAGAGTAGAGGTCTTGGGTTCAAGTCTCCATTTTTTGGGGGTATTTTTTCATTTCCGCACATTCCCGCACTTCGTCGGCAACTTCATCAATTTTTTTTAAAAAGCCATAACTTCTTCATCTGGAAGCCGTTTTCAGAACCCTTTTTTTTGAAACGGCCTAATTTTTCGAGATCTTTCCATTGGTACACTTAGTTTTAGCATCTACAGCTTCAGTTTCTGTTAAAAATGGAACGTCCATGCCAAGTCATTCTTGATAGCACTAACTACTTCCAATGGTGGTCCTATATTGTGGATTTACTTAGAAGTAAAGGTCTTCACAGAATAGCCACAGACCAAGAGACCAAACCGAAAGATGAAGATAAGACAGCTAAATGGGAAAATAGGCAAGACCAAGCACGTGGGTTGATAGGGATGTCTATTTCTCCAGATCTTAGATTCCATATTGCAGAACTTGATACTCCTGATGAAGCACTGCAACAAATTACTAAAGTCTTTGGAATTAAAAATGAACTTAAAGCCCATCAACTTGAAAATGAATTGCTTACATTGGACCCCAATAATTTTTCTTGCATTGAAGATTTTTTGTCCAAGTTCAAGACCCTTAGACTTCTCTTGGAAGGTGTTAAGGTTAAGAAAGAAGATAGTAGCCTTATCTACTCCATTCTTACTAAGTTGGGACCAGCCAATTCTGTGTTTGTTTCCACCTTCCATTCTACAAGAGAAGCCTTCATTTCTCAAGGACAAACCTACAAGTCCCCTTCCTTTGATTCCTTTTGTGATTCTTTAATAAGAGAACAAGAAAAACTCTTACACCTTGGTCTTCTTCATCTTGGAAACTCTTCTAAGAAAGCGCTAGCCGCCCAGCAGCAACCAAATCCAAAGAATCCTAAGAAGTTGTATCCTAAAAAGAATGGTCCTAAACCAAACAAGGGTCCTAAGCAATTTCAGCCTCAAAATGAAAAATCATTTCAACAAAATGATAAGACAAATAAAAACAAAGGGAAGAAGACTGATAGACATTGCAACGTTTGTAATCGAGATGGCCACTTAGAATCCAAATGCTTTAAGAATATGAAAGCCTTGGAAGCAGCAATGAAGAAGCATAACATCCATTTGGAGCAATCTTCAACTTCAACTTCATCTTCAGGAATGGCACTTTCTGCATGTGGTTGTCAAGCCTCTCGGTCTGGCTATGCACTAAATGTATCTTCTTCTTCTCATTCTCATGAGTGGCTCATTGATTCTGGAGCTTCTTATCACATGGCCAAAAACAAAGCCATGTTTTCTTCTTTAAATGATTGTAACACCAAAAATATATATGTTGGTGATGATAGATCTCTTAGTGTTGTGGGGACTGGAACTGTTCACAATGGTCAGTTTAATGATGTATTATGTGTTCCAACCTTATCCTGCAACCTTCTATCTGTATATCAGATAACCCATTCAGGTGAAGGTAAAATCGTTGAATTTTCACCTCATGATGTTGTAATTAAGGACCTAAGAGATCCTAGACAGATTTTAACTACTGGCATTGCTGATGATTCTACAAGGTTGTATAAGTTTCACATCATCGGGACAGTTTTGAAAAATGTGCCTCTTGGCACGCCTCAGCCCCTTTACAGCTCGTGCATAGTGATTTATGTGGTCCACTTCCAGTTGCTTCATTCTCTGGCTACAAGTATTTCTTAACTTTCATTGATGATTTCTCCAGACGCACTTGGGTATACTTCTTAAAACTCAAGAGTGAAGTATTTAACATGTTCTTGGCCTTTAAGGCCTTTGTTGAAAAACAATCTGGACATCAAATTCTTAAGCTAAGATCTGATAATGGAGGAGAATATGCTAAAAACACATTCATCAACTTTTTCACTGAGAATGGAATTCAAATGCAACATATTATTCCATATACTCCACAACAAAATGGTGTAGCTGAAAGGAAGAATCACACCTTAAAGGAAATGGCTAATTGTATGCTTCAATCTAAAGGACTTAGTCTTAATTATTGGGCAGAAGAAATTAACTGTGAAAATTACATAATAAATCGCACTCCTACTAAGGTTTTAAAGAATATCACTCCTGAAGAAGCATGGAGCTCAATCAAACCAGATGTAAGTCACTTTCGTGTTTTTGGAAGTGAAGCATGGGCCCATATTCCAGATGAGAAACATAAAGCTTTAGAACCAAAGAGTGAAAAATGTAATTTTGTTGGATAA